>CM076849.1:50659021-51259021 GCA_039519185.1 Astragalus membranaceus
TAACTCTGTTTTAAATTACGTTTTGTCTCGGAAAAGCACGCAAATTGGGGCTGGTATTGTAAACATGTCGACTGGTGAACTCAAGATCTAATTCGAGTCCTCTTATATTATCTCTTTCGACTTCATTTCTTTGAAAAATAACTCTAACAAAACTTACTGGAAAAGAAATTGGCACGCCCGGTGGGACTCAGCTAAAGATAGTTGTGCCAAGTTGTAATTTTGTGCTCACTTGAAACGGTAAGATGGTGAATACCAGAAACCGCAATAGCGGAAATTCAGGTTATCCTAATGATAACAATGGTTCTGATCAAGAAGTTCAACAGGAACTCAATTCATCAGAACAGTATAACCATATGGATCCTATTCCCCAAAATTATCCAAGATCAAGTTCTGTGGTAACTCAAACAGTACCAGACATACCAATTGATCTTGAGAGAGGGACTTTTAATGTGGTCCAACCACCCTATGGACTACCGTATGGTTTTGTTCCTCCTTCGAGGACAACAGTGGTTAGTTCAAGTATTCCTTCACGATTTCAAGGAATTTTGAAAACGGGAGTTGGTACTTCGAGATTTAACCCAATAACCTCCCAAAACATGGCACTGGAAAATGTACTTAATTCTCCAATAACTAATACGGCCAAGCACTCATTCAGACAGCAAATGGATGAGAGCATTCATAATTTGGTAAACATGATGACTCAGCAAATAGCTAGTGTTTAATCCTATAATAAAAAACACTAATAACAGTTATGAAGAATTGGCTGCCCAAATGGGAAGAATTGTTCGTGTCTTTGGTGCACCCCTAGGGGAAATGAAAACGGTGTTCAAAATAATAAAAAATAATACCAGAACAAGCCATTATTCAGCCGCCTCGGAATGTGGTGGTCTCTCGAAATGTTGTTCTTGTCAACAAAAATCAAAATGCCGACGACATGTTGCACTAATTTCGACAAAATGCTAGGGGGAATCATGTCGAAAATATAGTAGAAAGGGTGCTGAACAAGATGGATTAAATATTGGATATACAAATAGGCCATATTTTGTGTCTGCTTTACCCCCCTGCAGTTTTGCAAACAGAATTGCCTCGAGGGATCAAGATTCCCAAATTTTCGAAATTCGCTGGTGAGGTTGGAGAATCAACAGTGAAACATGTGGCTAGATACCAGATTGAATGTGGTGATTTAGCCATTGATGAATTTCTAAAAATGAAATACTTTGAGTTCCTTAACCAAGGATGCTAATTTCAGTTGGTTCACTACCTTGTCTGTGAATTCGATTCCGAATTGGGAACACCTTGACAGTGTCTTTCATGAACAATTCTTTCGAGGAAAAAACAAAGTCAATGTGATCGATCAGACTAATATTCGAAGAAACAATAAAGAATCAATTGATGGCTATATCAGTGGATTCAAGAAAATGAAATCCGTATGCTTAACAGCCATTCCTGAATATGAACTTGTACAAATAACTGCAGCAGGTTTCGATTACAATGTTCGAAAGAAGATGATCAACCAACAATTGAGAGATATGTCTCAAATGGAATATGGTGCTAGACATATTGAAAAGCTAAATTCGGAAAAAGATAAACTTCAAAAAAACGAAAAAGGCTATAAAAAGAGTGTTCTTCTAAGAAAAATGACGATTATTTGAAAAAAGAGAATGATCGTTTTTCTGAAACGATAAGGGAAAGTTTGTAGCACTAATCGAAAGAGATTCTGAACACGAAAGTGAACCTGAAGAAGAATCTAGTGGTGCTCATTTGGTCGAACTAAAGCCAGGACCTTCTTACATTTGTTCAGGTTTAAAATCTTTGTTGGTATAAAGAAAGCTCTAAATTTGTTAAGAAAGTCTATGATTTTGACATAAATAAAGCTGACCAAATTTATGACATTTTGTAAAAAGATAAACAATTGATCTTAACTGACGACCATAAAATGCCTTCTCCTGAGAAAATGAAAAGGAAACTATACTGCAAATACCACAATGTATTTGGACATACTACTAATTTTTGTGTACGTTTCAGGGATCTCATTAAAAGGCAATTGAAGAAGGCCGACTGATTTTCGAAGAAAAGAAAAAGGCTCCCATGAAAGTGGATATTGATCCATTTCAAGTGGCTGTGAATTATTTCGAGCAGAGAACTTGGACATCTGTATGGTAGATATCAGGCAGATGGATTCATTCTCAAGAATACCTATGGGTATGTCTAACAAGGGTAATTTCGAAACTGCTACTGTCGTTGCTAAAAAGCCTCCAAAGGCAAGCAATGTTGATAAAATAACTGCTCAGTTGGCTGGCCTTGGAATTTACATGGTTGACGTTAAGGAAGTCGAAGATTCAGACCTTATCGTTTGTACTTTCTTTTAATCCAACCACTGTGTGATGCTGTAAATGGGAAATTGATGTACACAATAGTCCAGCTTGTCATCTTCTTCCCCATTGACGAAGTCCCCCAAAATATAGATAAAATGTTATTTACTTTCTTTTTTTAGTTCGGACCATCGCTGGCTACCCACGGAGTGTCCAAACGCTTTCAACGAAAGACTAATCTCCGCTCGGGCTTAGGATCAAATTTCGCACAGGCCAACACCGAGTTTGTCCACTATGAGAATCGAAGTTGGGAGCACCGGATTAACCCCTGTGTCCTAGGGTAGATTAAGCCACTAGGCCAACTATCTTGGTTAATATTACTTACTTTCTTGAAATAGTGTATCAGATGAAACATAAAAGTTATATAAAGAAACAAATTACCATCCATGTGTTGAGATAAACAACTCACAAAAATCTTTGTTGTAAAGCTCAAATGAACAAAACATTACAAACCTCACCCGACAAATGACACATACTTCTTTGTTTTTAGAGGTCACTTGATCACCAATGACCTCGAACTTTTGAAATTTGATGTTCTTCAATAGATCTTCCTCAGATAGTACTCTTTTAAATTCTTCAATTTGTTGGATAAACTGCCTCATCCTCTGTTGCTGCAAAACCATTATTTACATAACAAATATTTAATTAAAATTAAATAATTTAGTCTAAGAATAGTTCTTGTAGTTTAAGATAAAAATGACTTCAACACAAAATTGACGTTTTGTTCTTATTGTTTCAACTTATATTCATGAGCCTTTTATTGGTTAGTTATATAGGAACAAAAATTGGTCCTTCTCTACACTAATAACTCCATGATCATTTTCTTTTGACAACAAAATAAATAAATATGCGATGTTTCCTTTAAGTAAGAATTTATCAAACCATAAATAGAGTGTAAGGAATGTGATATGATCGGGGACGGATCTAGAATTTTCAACTCGTGGGGGCAAAGTCATTGATTTTTCATTCATTTGCTACATAGTTGCTTCGCCTTGTTTTTTTCCTAACATAGCACATATGCTATTTGAGTAAACAATCATTTTAGTCCCTAATAAGTGTGTGAATCGCAAATATCACAGTCCTTGAATGTGATAATTAGTAAGTCATTTTGGTCCTCAAATGTGTTTTTTGTTAGTCATTTTGATACTCAAATGTATTTTTTGTCGGTCAATTTAGTCCCTAAAATGACTAAAAAAGAGACACTTAAGGAGATGTTTGTAATTACGACATATTCAATGACTATAATGACAACAAATAACACATTCAATGACCAAAATAATTGTTTACCCTATGCTATTTCCATTTCCCTTTCATTTTTTAAAGAAAGAAAAGATCTTATTTTAAAAGATTAACAGCCTTTTGGAGTTATATATAGAGTACTGAACATCTTTTTTTCCAACATGTATAAAGCACTTTAACTTTTAGATATATATTAATATATATATATATATATATCATGTCAGCCATTTTTTATATTATTATTCATACCGATATTTTAGTCGCTATATAGGAAAAATCGGTCACTACCAGCTTTTGCGACCCAATTTGTGACCATAAAAAATCGGTTGTTAAACCACTGATTGCTAATCCATAGCAATCGATTTAGTGACCAATTTTTTAGCGACCGATTTATAGACTGTAATTAGTGACTGACTTAGTGACCGATTTAGCAACTGCTTTTGTGACTGATTTAGTGATTGTAATTAGCGACTTCTTTAGTGACCGATTTAGCAACAGATTTTGGCAACTGATTTTGTGACTATTTTATGAAAAATTTCAGTCAGCAACATAACAACTGATTTAACAATGGAATATAACAAGTTTTGCTAATGCAATTCTTTATCAATTTAGTGAACAAAATGATTAACTTTAAACTTCTTTTACTTACTAATTTAATTTCTATCACGTTGATGATTTTTTTATACCAGATTAATTCATGCTAATTTCTTTGCACAATAAAACACTTCATTACATTAAAACATAATGCACTTGGTAAAAAAACGTAACGGTCATTTTAGACTAAATCATACATAGTATAGTAATTACTTTTTAAGTCATAATAACAAAAGACATCAAATGCTTAACTCTCTTCATCACTTTGTCCCTCTAAACCGAACTCTTTATCATCTCCGTCATCCAACTCTTCATTAAATGGAGGTTGTTGAAACTTCATCATTTTCATCAATTGTTTCATCATCTTGTTATTTTGCACACATGTTTTTTTGGTATTTTCTATTTCAACTCGAAGTTCATCTCTTTCAATTCTCACTTCTTCCATTTGATTTTCGAATTCATTAAGCTCCTATATATCCCACTCGGATGATGAAGAACTTGAACCGTAATAATAAGGTCTCAGCACTACGATTGAATAGAGTCCATAGCCATACCTTGTTCCTTTATTTAGTCCAACTACATCACGCCATACATGAAACTAACTAGGTGGAGTAGCTCATTGCAAAGATGTTGGTTGGGTCAGTTCTTCCATTGTGTGTGTAAATTTTTCCTATTGAAATGGATATAAGACCAATTGATATTCAGGACACTCAAATAAATTAAAACCAACATAAGAAACATAATAGAAATAACAATTGACAGTTCATTACATTCACATGTTCTGATCGTCTATCCACCCAAGTGTTATCCTTAAAATGCTGGTGCGTGCAGCGAAACAATTCTATGGGCTTTGGAGGGGTTCCATTTGAGCTTCAATGCTACCTACACCAAAAAGCTTCAATGCTACCTACACCAAAAAGCTACTAACTAGTTCCCAAAACATCCAAAAATTGAAATAAAAAAAAAAGTATGCAGAAAAAACAATATCTGCTTTCAAAAATTGAAATAAAATATAAAAAAGTAATACACAAAAAAAACAATATCTACTACTGATGTTGTTCGTAAATAACAGAGGAATAGATTCCAAGGACATATCTTTAGAGTCAAGGCTAAAAAAATTGTAATTGTTAGAAATTGAATCACATGTTTGCACTGTTCAGTCAGGGTATAGCCATGGTCCATAGTTTCCATTCCACAATGGACAAACTTTTAAAAACTGTATGTTATAAACTGATAACCACGCAATTGGTTATTTGACAATATATCCATAATTGTTAGAAGTTGTCTATCATCGACCAAAACTCATTTCAAGTCCTTCCATCACTTTGCTACTACATAAAACTCAAACTCTCATTTTCTATTCAAATTTCACAAATGGAATCAATTAAGTCATTGCATGAAATAGTTCAGTGAGTGTTATGCCTCTACCCTAAAGGAAAACGAACATCTCCCTCAATTTCTGAAAGGAAAGAAACAAACAATATCTTGGAAAGAAATGTAGCATGTTCAGAGGTACAGTGACGGCACATATAATTTGCAAGTGAAATAAGAAATTAAGAATGGTAAAATACCTTTGCATCATCACTTGTCAACAGTTATGGCTAAAACTAGGGAAAACCTGAAACTCATTTAGTTCTGAATCACTGATGATTCCATCCATGTTGTTATCACAAAGGCAAAATCTTCTCTTAATGCCGTTAAACACTCATCTGTTAAAGAGTTTCTTCCATCAGCTAACAATGGATCTACGGGATGCAATACTGCTTTTTGTGCAAAATGAAAAACATCAGGCACCTGAAAACAATTGAAGTTAATGACTACATATAATGCCCTTAAAAAAACAAATATTAACTCCAATATCATCAAGAAGATATCCTAGTGTATGATAAGTGGTTTGATTGTTGGGGTGTTGGTTCTCTGTAGGCTCTTGAGCGAGATGTCTCTCCTCATTGCGCTCTAGTGACCTACTCAAGCGGTTGAAAACCTATGGGCCATGAAAACTGTGTTGCGGACTTTCGAGTTCGCCTCGAGCCTTCGAGTTAACTTTGCTAAAAGCAGTTTGATCAGAGTTAACGCCTCAGAGGACTTTTTTGCTATGGGCGCAAGATTTCTAAACTGCAAGAGAGGATCTCTTCCTTTCAAATATCTCGGGCTTCCGGTGCGGGCTAACCCTAAGAAATTTTCCACTTGGAACCATATGCTTCAAGTCTTAAGAGAATAGTTTTGATTAACTCGGTCATGAGCAGTATTCCTCTCTTCTACCTTTCTTTTCTGAAGATGTCGGTGGCGGTGTGGAAGGAGGATATTAAGCTGCAAATGGACTTCCTATGGGGAGGAGCTTTGGGAGTGAAGAAAATCCTGTGAGTCAGGTGGTCGGGTATTTGTAAGCCCAAGAATGGCGGTGGCCTGGGGTTCCGAGTAGTTAACGTTTCCTTATTAGGAAAGTGGTGGTGGGGGCTCCTCACGGGAGGGGATGCCATGTTGAGGAGAGTCTTGGTCTCAAAGTATGGATAGGCCAATGGTTCAATGGCCCACTTTCATCAAGTGAGTATCCCTCCTTCTACCTCAGTGTGGTGGAAGGATCTCTGTTGCATTGGTGGTTGGGGTTCTGAGGGAGGGGACTTGATCTATGAAAAAACTAGGATGAAAATGGGTGATGGCAATAAACCTTTATTCTGGCAAGTTGTCTTGTTGGGAGACACATCTCTTAGGTCTAGGTTTCCTAGAGTACTCTTTCTAGTGATATAGCAGCCAATGCCATTAATGCATCTTTTAAAAGGACAAATCTGAATTTGGATCTCTTTTCATTATGTGTAGAGCAAGCTTCTACCATTTTAAGTTTCTAGTTAAATTTGTAAGGACACACTCAAATATGATGGCTCAGTTTGTTAGTGAAGGTAGCCAATGTTAAGAGATTATTGCTACTTCTTTGAATCTTTATCTACTTGTAGTTCCAAATATTTTAATAATGAAATCATATGATCATAACGGATAAGAACTATAAAATCAAATAAATATTTAGATCATATTCACCCAAATAAAATCAATTATCTCATAATCAATCATAGTAGTAAACATAAAAGAGGACATATATTTATAATTTCATAATTATTACGTACCTTTTCAAAAAAAACATGACGGCATCGCCATTTTTTTTGTACTGTTTTAATCAAGGAAATCACAGTCGTTGGAGATGTTGGACATTATAAAAAGAGCAATAGAGCATCGGATTTCTGAGAAGGCGTAAAAATATAAAACAACATCCACAACTTCCATGTACTCAATCTTCTATTTATAATAGATTTACCAAGTTTTTGTGCGTCGCTTGTGGATCTCTTGAAGACCAAACAACACTAGATTAAACACGAGAAAAAAAATCCACCAAAAGAAGATACAGTAATTACTAGAACATAATGAATTACCTGTGATTAGTGATATATATATATATGGCACTGATCTTTGTGGAATGAAGTCTCAATTGATGTATCACCTCCCACGCATATCAACGTAATCAATTCAACATATTGAAAGGCCACTTTTGCAAATCTTTACAAACGCGAGTAATGGGGGAAGATAGCAAGAGTGATGCTCTAGTATTTTGAGGGAAGCGGCCGCAATGCTAATCTTTGCTAGGGTTTTCAAAGTGATTACTGCAACAACATATTTATAACAAGTTGATCATACCTAGGGCTCGATTTCTCAGTGGACAACAACACAAGTGCAAAAACACAAGAATGACTGAAAAAAGAATGGCCCATGCAAGTATATACGGAGGTATTTGTGAGTTGTGACTTAATGTTTCTTACCGACCAAAAAGCCCAAAACATGGATGCAAATTGTGCCTATCTCACTATATTTCTACTCCTACTTTCATATAGCCAATTTCTACCTACACCCACTTTTTAGTTTCCATAGCCCCATTGTGTTTTTTAATTCATTTTACCCAAAATACCTTTTGCTCAGAATTTTTATTTCAAAATCCAAATACCTCATAAATTTGAATCCTAGAATTCAGTTTTTTATTTTATTTACTTTTGGAAGTTATAATATTCAGAACACAAATATATACAATGGAATCAATCAAAATGCAAAAATCTCTCTTTCAGAGCCTTGTTTTAAAACCCGACTAAACCGGTTGGTTGGACTTGTCCAACTGAACCAGATCCATGTGTTGTCTGATTGTATTGTGTGATCACCAGTGCAATTGAAACAAGAGTAAATCAAACGGAATGGCTTTAACTCGTGAGCTTGTGAAACCAACTTGGTTTAACCAGAGTGATCTAGTCGATTGAACAGGGGTATAGGAAGCAAACGCAAGCACTATTATAATTTTAAAAAAATAAAAGAAATGGATACAACAGGGATCAAACCCCAGCCACGTAATATGTAGTACTTGAGATTTGTCACTAAGCCATTAAAATATCTTGAGAATAAGTTCATATTGAAATATGGTGGCATCTAGGATGATCGATCGACTAAGTCTCTCATTGGTATATTAGTAAAACTGACCGTAGGATATAGTGTAAAATATTTTAAATGGTTAAGATTTCATGCTTATTGTAACAATCTCAACCTTTCATTGTACTTTTATATTATATCTAACTGTCATTTTGATCTCTCACCCTATAAGACACTGTTATATTTATATATATATATATATATATATATATATATATATATATATATATATAATTATGAATATGATTCAATGAAAAGTTTCATAGTTGTAATATTAATAATATCACATGAAATTATATTTAAGAAAAATTACTTAACACTATTCACATGAAAAACCCTAAAATTTCAGTTCCCTCTATTCACGCCTCTCCCTCACCAACACTCCGTTCACTCTCTCACTCTCACGCACTCTGTTCACTCCCTCACTCTGTCGCACTCTGTTCCTCTCCGCCGCACGCTGTTCCTCTCCGCCCCACGCTATTCCTCTCCGCCCCACACTGTTCACTATCACCCTTTGTAACTCGCCATCACTATCACCCTTCGTAACTCGCCGTCACCTTCGCCCTCTGTAACTTGTAACACCCTTTTTTCACCCATCGTTTATTCATAAATTATCAGAGTTTTTCGCGCCAAAAGAGTGTCGCATTTTTCAACGTAAAACAAAACCTCGTAGTTTTCTCAAAACATGCAGCGGAACTATTCAACATCGTTAAAAACATCAACAACCGACAAAGTGCAAAGTGCACCAATTACTAAAAGATTCAACGTCAACCAAAATTTAATTAAAAATAGTAATCGACCCTTCCCCAAGTGCTACCTATCAGAGCAGACGACACCAGGCAAAAGGAAGACTACAATCTTCACTCGGGCTCACCTATAAATTAACAACCACAAAAAGGGGTGAGATTCCATACAATATAAGAAGTGTATGAAAGACCACATACAAAGCTCAAGATATCAATTAATCACAGCAAGCAACATCACTCTTAACAGTTAATAACAGCTAAGTATACATTAACACGTCACTTTCACAACAACACATTACTTTAACAACACATCACCATGGCCAAACAACTTCATTCATTCAGTCGTGCAATATGAATGCGATATGAGACTCAAGCAATGCACATGCATGTGGTACCAACCTACGTCACTGGCCAAATGCCTAATTTACGTCACTGGCACAAGGGCCTAAAATATCGTTGCTGGCCAAAGGCCTAATTTTCTCGTCGCTGGCACAAGGCCTAATGTTCATGGTATGCATGCGACTCAATGATGTATGCACAACAGTCAAACAATCACACATCAACGTCACTGGCCATAGGCCTAATTCACATCACTGGCCGAAGGGCCTAAAACAATAGACAACGCTGTAGTCCAACAATCACACATCAACGTCACTGGCCATGGGCCTAAATCACATCACTTTTACAAAACATTTAGAATTGACGACCACTTTTTGAAAAAGACACCGGAGACGCCTCAAGGGCATCCCGGGACACCAAAACAACTCCAGGGAACAATGTTAGAAAAATAGTTCAGAATGCCTTAAAATTAGAGTATCCACTTAGGCACCTGGATAAGCTTTCCAAAACACTTTGAAACGCCTCAATCGGACTCCCGAGTCAAAAGTTATTTCGAAAACAGTTTAGGAGAAAACTAATACATCCT
Source organism: Astragalus membranaceus (assembly GCA_039519185.1). Classification (NCBI taxonomy): domain Eukaryota; kingdom Viridiplantae; phylum Streptophyta; class Magnoliopsida; order Fabales; family Fabaceae; genus Astragalus; species Astragalus membranaceus. The sequence continues at coordinate 50,669,356 of CM076849.1, forward strand.
GAAAATGGCGCCCAGCGAAGGGGATCCAACCAAATGTTCGCATAAGTGAACAATTCGCACAGGAGCAAGAATGGAATGACTCAATATGATTAGGCAAGGCATCCAGCAAAGGCACGGACCAAAACACCAAGAGAAACAGAATAGGGCTTGGCGCCCATGGGTAGGGATCCGAAGACAGCAACACAACACAGAATGGCAACACAGCACAAGTGCTGAATTCCTACAGCAGTACACCTACTTCGGCGAATTAATTAAAATAGCAAACGACATCGGATTTCAACAAAAGACCACTCATTGGAAATCCCTCTGAGCGTAGTTTCTGCCTACGATTTTTATTTTTCAAAATAAGTATCCAGTTGGTACAGGTTTTCAAAACACTACACTGTGGTACCAAACTCGGACAGAACTCTCTACCCAGCTTGCAACCAAATTTTCTTTCTCATTTCTTAATGAAATTTCGTGAAACCAGTGCCTATTTCCTAGATAATTAAGTCTACTTTCCAATGAAACAAGAATCGTTCAAAACGGAGTTCAATTGATAACACAAAGCCTACAAAAACCGAACCTACTCACAGTTTGATTCCAGAAATTTAACATAACTTCGTTGACTCATAACTTGAGCTACACAACTCCAAATTGAGCGAAACCAGTGCCAAAACGACCGGCTTTAAGTCTATTTTCAAAAACAAACAGCCACATAATTTTTGGATCAACCAAACAGTACCAGATTTCAGAAAAACCGAAACAGTGTCCAGAAATGCACAAGGACCATAAACAGGTAGAACTCATCATAATCAATTCCCAAACAACAATTTCAACACCACATACTTATGCATTTGCTCAAACACTTGACATGCAAAATCATAAATTCTCAACAACAAATCATCATATGGCAACAATTATTATTATGAGCATAACAACATGTCATTTAGGCATAGGAATGTGAGGAAATCAAGCATACATCAAATTACTCAACAAGGCACACAATCATAGGGCATGCGATTTTTCAAGACAACAATATGGTGATCAAGACACCCTAAAACCCCACATGTAGATCCCTCATAAACCCTTATATTGAATTAAATCCCACCCTTACCTTTTAGAAGAATTCGAAATCCCTTTAGACTTATAACCTTGGAGCCCTAGCTTTTTCCTTCTCTCTCTTGTTCTTGGTTCACGCCTCTTCTCCCTTCTTTTCCACTAGTTCAGCCGCTCCCTCACTCTCCAAGTCGTTTCTCTTCTTTTCTTTTTTTCTAAAATGCGCTAATCTTCAATGAAACCCTAATCACTAAACCCTTCTCATGACTTACCACTCCTTTGGGCTTTTTCTTCTTACTAACTAATTTGAATACCATGGTGAGCTTATCCACCTCACTTAATTATTTTCTAACCCCTCTATGGACCAACCCATACTAATCATGTAATAATAATTAATTCTATTATTATTTTTACCACTTAATCTCTATTTAATTAAATCTACCAAATAAACCTAATCAAACGAATCACACAAATAATTAAATAAGCATTTAAATGAAAATGGGGTGTTACATAACTCGCCGCCGCCGTTCCTAACTAGCTGTCGTCGTTCCTAACTCGCTATCACCGGTTCCCATTTCTTCAAGTACCCCTTTTTCTAATTTCTAGGGTTTTCTTTTTACTTACATCCACCATTGTTCTCTCTTCGATTTGAGGTCTCGATTATCCCTTCTCTCTCTTTAATTATTTTTTGTTTATTTTATCGTCTTCGTCATCATCACCGTCGTCTTCTTTTTTTTGATACAGGGAATAGTGTAATAGTTTCAGGATCGGTGAACCCTACCACCCAGGTAAGGAATTTCTATTTCGTGTTTCTATTTGTTTACAATTTTTCTACTGGAGTGAGGTTTTATTGATCGAAAATTCCTTTTTCATTTCTGTTTCCTCCCCTGTTCTTAAATTTAGATTAAAAGAACTACTTTTTACCCCCTTTTTGGTGTTTAATTTTAGGGTTTTTTGTGGGGTTTAGAATTAGCTTGTGGTCTGTGTTGAAGTGAGGTAAACCAGTTTGTGGGGATGTTAAAGTTGTGATTTTTCTTGCTTCCCTTATGTGATTTGAGACTGGTATCATTTGTCTACTTTTGTTTATCTTTTTCATACATTGGAAGTGGATGATCTGTTTACTGGGCTTTGTTTGCATGCTTCAATCAGAGATTTGAAGTCATAGATTTGATTTGAAGTGGTACCCCTTTTTAGACATAAACAGAACTATCCAGTTACTTACAAAGGATGTGGCTGAGGAGATGGTAGGAGTTGTCTTGAGATTCTTGGAGGAAAATCAGAAGGTTGCTACAGGAAAGAGGGCTAAGTTGACTAGGAATCCTACAGGAAAGAGGTAGATTTGCTAGAAATTACTGAAAAAAGGATGTTGATGTCACCACATGAACCTACTATAAGAGGGTTATGTGAATATGTGAGCAACATGTTTATTGAGTTTTGAGGATTCTTGGGTCTAGTTGTTTCTAACATATGCTATGTTTTGTTGAAGATTGCAGAAAAACATATCTTCTTAATCTTCGAGGATCGTAAATTTGCCGACATTGGTAACACATTGACCATGCAATATGAAGGGTAAGATTTTTCTCTCAAATTTGGATTCTTTTCCAGCGTCATTGTTTCTGCCTTTAGCATGACATCTTTCTGTTCTGTAATAATCTGCAGAGGGATCTTTCATATATTGGATTGGGCTGATATAGTAAATGCTCACATTATCTCTGGTCCTGGAATTGTAGACGAACTGAAATTGAAGGTCTATATAAGACTATTCATGCTTCATAGCATTTTCTTCAATGTAGCTAGACCAAAAATTGTAGTTTAACATGTCAAATGAACAAAACCTAGGGTCTACCATGTGGAAGGGGCCTGTTGCTGCTCGCCGAAATGAGTTCAGTTGGTAACCTTGCCAAGGGAGATTGCACAACTGCTGTAGTGAAAATTGCTGAAGATCATTCAGACTTTGTTATTGGCTTCATCTCAGTCAACTCGACATCGTGGCCCAGGCCACCCATAAATCCCTCTTTCATTCATGCAACTCCCGGAGTTCAATTAGTGACTGATGGTGATGGTTTAGGACAACAATATAATACTCCATATTCTGTAAGTCTATTCATGTTGCCATGTTTCTTTTGGTTTAGGAAATTATTTTACTTGGCAGTGGTCTTTGGAAATTGGATTTAACTTTCTTCGTATGCCTTCTTGACTAGGATATTTGTTTCTCTATGCCTCTTTGCCATTCAAAAGTGGAGCAAGTCGCTACTGAGGATATGGTTGAGCTGTCAGAGAGAGAGAAGCAAAACTTGGGGCAGGATTGTATGTATATATTAGGCCTGCTCTTAAAGTTTATTACATTTCCAACACCTTATTTAAGTCTTATTAATATTATTTTTACTGATTAGTGCTTTTTATTTGGAAAAATGCAGACCCGAGGATCAATGTCATTTTCTGATGTCGATAATAGCCAAGAATCTTTACTGTTATTTAGTGGCAACTACAATGTGCATGGTTTATATGAGCTACTACTACATTACAGGTGACAAAAGCTTCCTATCCTGTTTCTCTTAGGCTAATGGTCATTGGTCATTCCAGCTATCTGACTAAGCTATATTTCTAGCAATTCTTCGCACCTTCTCAGTTTTTATGTCCTCTATTTTATGAGAAATGCAGTTTTCTTGTAATAAGCTTCAAAACTTGTTGAGTCACTTTTTGCTTTGTTGAATTTGTAGATGGAGAAGTTGAAGGATTTGTGTTGAACCATGGGTAAACACTCCTTTATTTTGTATGATAAAAAATTACATCTACTAATGTTTCAAGTTGAACAAAGTGCAGGACACAAATTAAAAAGAAGAAGACACTAAAGTGGAGTAGCTTGAAGAAGAAGCAAACTCAAGACCTAGACAGTTTATGTGCCTTCTTTAGGACACCATGTAGGGTCCTATCACCTAAAGTGTATGGCACTTTAGTTATTGAGAGAGATGACCTTTCAAAACATGCATGATGCATAAAAATAGTTTTGAAAAAATATTTCACAAAATTGCATGCATGCATAAGGTGGCAAGTTGAAAAAAAAATATTTTTAGGAAAGCTTGGAATCGATTTCCAACCCATTTCATAGGCCTTGGAATCGATTCTCAGGACCTCCTATATGGCCTGAAAATCGATTCCTTCATGTTTCCAAAGGGCCATGAATCGATTCCCATGCCTTCCAAAAAGAAAAGAATCGATTCCCTATTAATTCAACTAGCCTAAGAATCGATTCCTCCTATTTTTTATGAACTAAGAATCGATTCCCTATGCTTCTAAATGAACTGAGAATCGATTCTCAGGACCTCCATATGGCTTGAAAATCGATTCACTCCTTTCTTCATAAACAATGAATCGATTCCCTCTTTTTCCAAAACATCAATGAATCGATTCCTTTCTTATTTCAACTAAACAATGAATCGATTCTTTTATTTTTTAAAGGCAATGAATCGATTCATCAACATTTTGACTTGATCAATGAATCGATTCTTCACTTATATTAAATGTTTTTCAAAAATTTCAACGGTGCCTAAGCCTATAAATACCTGGGTTGAGCTTCACCTTCAAATCAACCACTGCTCACAATTTCTCTCTATTCTACTCTCTCTTGCGAAATTCTTAGATCTAATATTGTTCTTCATAATTTTCATATTATTTTGAATGCTCTTCATTTTATTATAGATCTAAGAATATAGTGCTTCATTGTTTTGAATCTTGTTCAAAAGTTTTGTGTTTTCGAAAATCATATATATCTTCTTAAGCTTTTGCAAGATCATATTTCATATCATATTTCAGAGCATCTATAATCCTAATATCACTCATCTCTCTCAGTTTCTAAACTGACACATTACTAAGAAGTGATTGGATCCATAGATCTCAACTGTGTAATTCTTATTTTGTTTTAGTGGTTATTTTGAAATCCTGGGAAGTTTTACTTGGGTCTCTCAATCAGGGTGATTGAGTTGGTTGAAATCCTTAGCGGGTGCTTGGGTTCTCAGTTCGGGGAATTGAGATTCACTATTGTTGAAGTCGACTGTTTGTAATAACTCTCTTCAATATAGTGGTTGCTAAGTCCAAGGGTTGAAAAGCCTAAGGCCGAGGACGTAGGGCTTTTATCCCGAACCTCGCTAAATATCTGTGTCTCTCTATCCCTTCTCTTTTTATTTTGCACTATTATTATAACTGTCTATATCTTATTATTGATACTGTCACAAATACGATTATTGTTTATTATTGATATTATTGTGCTTATATATCTTAGTCAATATTATTGTGCTAAATATTGTTATACTATCCTGTCATATTAAAATATCAATAATCATATTCACTGTGCTATTATCAATATTCATCTATCATCTTCTACATCTCTTACCTGATTACTCATCTCATTGTTCAAATCATACTTTCCGCATACGTTTTGAAAAGGATATAATCATCATTTTTGAAAAGAATCCATATTTACTCATAACCTTATTCACCCCCCCCCCCCCCTCTAAGGTTATACTCTAAGTCTAACAATTTGTGCGTGAAACAAAGAGAAGAAAAAACATCACAGTGAGGCAACTTTGTTGATTAGTTAAGTATACATGCTACATATAGATTGATAAAGGCCTAAGCATTGTAACTTAAGTGATACAACTTTTGCTGATCTTCATTTATGTCAGCAATATATTTTTGCTTTTTTTGTTGTAAACAAGCATTTTCAGAACTGTGGTGTTCTTCATTGTGATATTAAGTCTAATAATATGTTACTATGACTGAAACCGTATGATATTGCCATTGATATGAGCTTATTGATACATGAATTAATTTTTTTTTTAAAAAAAGGGACATTAGAAATCTGTTATCTAAATAACCGATTTAAAATATTTGTTTTTTAAGACATTTTGAATCGGCTGTTTAAATAACCGGTTTAAAATGTCACATTTTGAATCGGTTATTTCGCCGATACAAAATGTCCCTACATTTAGAATCGGCACATTTGGAATCGACCAATAACCGATTCCAAATGTGCCAAACAACCGATTCCAAAAGTCTTTCCTGCACTAGTGCTAATTTTACTTTTTTAGCTATGTAATTTGTAGAAATTTAGGTATTTTAAGATTTTTCTTTGATAAAATTATGTATTTTGTAAAAATTTACAATATTTTTTTTGAGAAAATTGTATAGGATATTTTGACCCCCACAAGTAAAATTTTTGTCATATGTCACTGACGGTCTAGGTTTTAAAATTATGTTGCAGAGTATCGAATCCATTATTTATTTTATGTTCAGAATTTAAATCCTAAAACACTTAATTATGAAATCTGAAATTTAATTCCTGAAATAGCACACTTAGAGGACGACGTTGGCAATTCTTTTTCGACAATGGTAAAGACAGGAGATAATAATAGATCTTATTTTCTAACGATAGTACATACATACCATAATGCCAATGGGGCACTGATCTCATTAAGATTTATTGGGAGTTGTCGTTCCGGTCTCACACACCTTTGGATAATGGACCACGTGTGGATCCTCTCCTTCCCTCCTTACTCTCCATCACAAAATATAAGGGTGTTAGGGGAGAGAAGATGATTAAAAAATTATACTTAATGATGAGAGAGTGAAATCAAGAGAGAGATAGAGATGATTAGAGGAAAATGTTGAAAAGTGGAAAGGATATATAGGATCCAAGTCCCAATTTCAAGCGGTGTAAAATCATTTATTTGCACCGGTAAATTTTCATATTTTATAGTGCGTTATATATAGAACTTAACCTCATTGGTCTATTAATCTGTTAAACTAATCAAAGATGGGTCAAATAAATTATTAAAATATGCTAATATTAATTAGGTATTTAAGTACGCTAACAAGTCATGTCAAACTTTCAAAAAGATCAAACCAAACAAAAACAAACTATGACAAATAACAGGTTAGGTTTGGACCCTGAGTTGTTTAAACATTGTAGACATTATTTTGAGTAATAAAGAAATTCATTCAAATTGATAAAATATATCGAAAACAACATGCATTCAACATCGCTAAATCCGAAAATTATGGACCTATGAATAAACTCACAACACCCACCAAGACGTAGTGTCTTATGCAATTGGGTTCATAGTGCAGCTGATAATACATCTGCTAGGCTAGTGCTCTTTCATCTAGTAGACCTTGCATTTGATCCTGTCGTATCTCTGGTGTAGTCGCTCAAAGGATGCATAGCTCTTTCATCTAGTAGACCTTGCATTCGAGCAAGTGATTTTAGTGTGCTCTCTCCAACCCTTCATATAAGAAGGTGGGTAGTGTTGCACATATGATGCTGAAACTAGACACCATTAATAAATTGGTAATTATCGGAAAAGAAAAAAACTAACACCCTGGTTAGTAGCACAAAATTTCAAAATCAAAGCGATCATAATACTCATGTCTCTAGATCTGTAAACCAGATCCATATATGTTTGAGAGTAGTCACTTGCACCTTCTAAAAAATAAATAAGTACACTTACCTCTCTATCAAAAAATTATTTTGACCCGCTCAATTTAAAAGTTTGCACTAGAATCCCTAAATTTATTTTACTACGACATTGTTGCACTATATCACTCGGTTTATATGAATGAATGATTGTCTAGTGACTCATACCTAGAGAGATGTACTCTCTCGGTCACTTTTATAAGCAAAAAAAATGCTTAAATTTTTTGTCTGCGACAAAACTTCAATTCTTGGTGACTATTAAAAGCAAAAGTTGACAACTTTTGCAACATTTAATCTTATTATTCTAATTAAACCAGAATATTTATTCTATTAAATATTATAAAGGTCACTTAGTAAATATGATTTGACTTTTATATGAAATATAAACATTTAATTTCACTTAACTGAATTTTGTAATCACCGTAAAGTACTCCCTTCATTCCTAATAGTGTATTTTTGGTAAAGCAAGGTATCCACGACAACTGTGGAGACTAATCCTTCGAGGTATTGGAGATCCATTTAAGGGGTTGACCTCTCCCAATGAATGTTTTCTACACGCACCGGTTAGGGATCAAACCCAGAACCAAATGGTTAAGAGACCTATGTATCTACCACTTGTGTCACATCAAGTTGGGCTTGGTACTTTTAGCTTGTTACGCACAAATTAAGGTACAACTAATTTGTGTTAGCTAAGTTCTAAGATACCCTCTTTTTAGTTGTGTTGGGATATTGAAGTCAAAATAAAAGAGTTAATAATTGTGTTGGGTCTCTAAAGACTCAATAAATACAAAGAGTATATTTGAAAAAGTTTGATGAATTGTACATTAGATTTTTAAAAGTACTATTGTTTTGAGACAAAAATAAATGGCCAAAAATATCAAAGATTAGGAACGAAGGGAGTAGTTGTTTTTGCTATGATTATTCAATAACATCGATAGTTAACTTATTATTCAACAATTTTTTTTAAGATGAAATGAAGTTGATGATAATTATTAGGTGTGTAATTGTCACGACCCAAGTTGGACCATGACCGACGCACATACTATTACTGCATTAGTCTGGCAAACTTCATCAACCTCAAGTTGACATGGAGGACAATCATTATATTAAACCTATAATAACCTATATCCGAAGAAATTTCTGATAAAAATTCGGCAGAACCATCTCTGAAATATCGACATCCCAAAATAATATATACACTTGTCTAATCAAAAAACACAATATCAGCTAATATAGGTCCTCACAAAGGCCAGCAGAGTCATATCCAACTACTATCAGAAAACCCAATAATGTAACAGAGCCACTACAGACTTTTTCAGGTTAAATACATAAGAACACTAATAGAAAATATACATAATATCACCAGCATCTCTCTAATAGATTATCACCTAGAAATAAGACACTAGCAGGAGTGCATGGTTTGACACGAGCCTGGGAATCTGAAACATATAAGAGAGACGAGGTGAGTCACCACTCAGTGAGCAAATAATGATGAGCATAACAAGTGGGACACGATAATATCAATTTTAAAACGATTCAACAACAACAACAAAAATAGTTTAATCAAATAAATCGTATAAAATCAAATAATAATGAGAATAAGGGGAAATACTTATACAGAACTAAAATAGGCTCCCCGCCGATAAATATAAATCATAGGCTCCCTGCCTGCAAATCAATATTAGGCTCCCCGCCTGAAAATATCAATAATAGGCTCCCCGCCTCGAAATATTCATCCATTCTTGAAAGCACGACTTCGTAACAATCTTATGATTCAAGTGCTCAAAACATTCCAACGGAATCCTCATATTCAAATTATCAAGCTAAAAAAATCATATTACCATGTCCCAAAAATTGCGTTTCAAATAAAGAGTAATGAAGTCTTTCAATTACTAAAAATAACATAAGATAAAGATCCAGTCAAGTAAGTATAAAATAAATTAAAGAAATAACTAGGACTTGTTATAGTCCCCATTATTTACTCACCGACTTCCTAATCCGATTGTTCGAAGAGTTGAAGACTGATACCAAAGGGATGAATTCTTTGAATCTAGATTAGGATAACGCTTAATCAATTGCCAACACTTAGTTATATTATAACTTGATAACACTAGTTTATGTCCTTCTTATACCTTTCTATATCTTAAGCTTCTTCTAATTTTTATTAACTCAAGTTTTAATAATTACCCATATCTAAAATATAATTTCAAACTATCAATCCTCAACTGTAAACTATTTCAATTTTCCTTAATCCCTTTCCGTATTTTATTCTCCATCTAAATTTGCTTAATCAATTATAACCATTACCTATCCCCAATATGTAATTTAAAGAGTGACAATCTATAACTGCTCTATATCTCTTTATTCCATAAAAATATTTTGTGAGTTGTTTAGAGTTTCCTACTTTTATATATAATTTTATCTAAATTTTTACTTTATAATCAGTCCCTAACATAACAATTTCTATGACCAAAGAGATGAGATTCTTCTTACCTCAAATAGTATGTACTTGTGTGAATCCTTTTCTTTCTATCTTTCGTTTACTCACTCTGTTTCTCAACAAAGAAGACAGAGCACAACTCCATAGACACACCACTTGCAAAAGCATCAGCGCCTCTACCTTCCTCTTTATTTTCAATAGATTTCCACCTCTTTTCTACTTTCCTTTTGTTTCTTCTATTTCTACATGAGTTTTCCTCTTCATTCAACTTAATTCCTAAGTTTCCTTTTTTTCCTTATCATGTAGCTTAGGTCATGGCAGATTTAAAAGAAGGTTCTGGATGACTCTTCTTTCAATTATCTTAATGATATTTTTTTTATTTGTTTGCTTAGTTTCCAATAGCATTATAACATGATAATAATACTATAATATTATTATTCTTTTTGTTTCACATAAAATAGATACTATTTACAACTAATATTACAATATTTAGATATTCTTTCAAATATCAGAAAACGACATTTAAATTCCGGGTCCTTTGATAAATTATTTATTTGAGTCTAAATTAATACTCAAAAATTGAGAGTGTTACAGTAATTTTTTAATATAATATATAAAGATTTAATTTTATGACATTTATAACGATGTGTGTTTAGAAAAATTTGCACCCCTTGATCCAGGGTCCTAGATCCACCTCTGCCTCCAAGTCATTGATTGAATCTGTAATATATCGAAGTCATCTATCAATCTGAATCAAATGAATGCATGTTGTGGATTTTACAAACAGATGCGCAAGTATACGCAGTCGCAACGAGTAATACAGTAGAAATACAGGTCGAACCCACAGAGATTGTATTTAATTTACAGTTGTCATAACTTAGCAAATAAGTGTGTAAAATAACACTATTTGAGGGTAGTAAAATAACGGTTTGGTTTGCAAGGAAATAAAAAGGGAAACTATATGATGAAGACTTGGATTGCTTTCACTAAGTAACTTCTGTTCTCTGTTAGTGCTATAACATTAGATGCTATAGCCTCGAGTGTTGTAGCATATGTTGCGTGCCTTTCGGTCACTTTCTCCAAGGTTTCGTGACAAGATCCTATGTCTAGGTTTCAAGTAAGTTCACCTCTGTATTTTAAAGACCCCACAGTATTCACTCTATGAACTAAGCCCTCCTATGTCTAGGTTTGGGCAAAGATTGTTCTAACTGCCCTTAAAACAACCACTCACTCACATCAATCTTTGAGATCGAATCATGAACCATTTCTGAACCCATGAATGCACTTGTTCTAGTTTGCTAATCCCAAAACAAGTTTGAAAGCATTAAAACACAAAGATTGAAATGCATACATCATAATATTATATTACTAACACTTAAAGAGTTATTACAAAGCTTAAGCAATCCAGCTACAAGATGTTTAGCTCATGTTTAGCAATATCAACAACTTACAAATTATGGAGTTGATGTCACCAAAACAGAAAGTAGAAGAAGAATACGCAAAAGATACACTCCTCCAACTCCTACGCATGAACTGGTGTGCTGACAGTGCTATAGCATGAACCGACACGATCTTCTAGTGGATTTCTATGGTGGATCTTCAATGGAACTAAGAGGACAGCTTATCATTGTATTTTTCCTCTAGAACCAGAGAAGTTTAAGTGCTGGAAGTTGATTCTCAAGTGCAGAAGTGAAGCTTTCCTTTATAGAGTGGTTTTCCCTCCTCTTTTGCAAGTAGGGGAGACAAGTGGGTCATGTTGTCCTATCCATGTTTGCCAAGTAGTCATGTGCAAGTGGTAGGAGGGTGGCTGGATCAGCATAGGCTGTGCCAATAGGGAGGCGCTGACTGGACAGATTCAGGATTTGCTGCAGATCTGTTTTCTGCTTTTGTCTCCAAGTGGACCCCAGCTCTACTGCGCGCAGGGTGTTATAGTACCTGATGCTATAGCACTTAACAGAAACATTCGAAATTTCACAAGGGCACCAATTGTGCCAAATTAATTTCATTTCAGTTCTTGACTCCCTTTTCCTTGATTTAACACAAATATTCACATAACTCCTAGTCTAAGCATGCAAAATTACAATGATTTAAGAGTAGAAATGCGTAGATAACTCTTCTAATGGAGAGTTATCAATGCAAGAAAACGAGAAACCAAATAACGTCGCACCAATAAAATGAACAAACAACGCCGCATACTGATGATGAAATCCAGAGAAAAAACAAAAGAAAAACTATACATACGGAAACCACTTTTTCAAATTAAAAAAGAAGAGAGAAAAAAAATGTAAAGTAGTAATTCCAGCCTAAAAACTTAGTTAGCCGACTCCCACTCATACTCATCATGTTAATATTTGTTCAATGTGGCATGCGCATGAATTATATTTTGAATTTCCAAAAAACCGGAAATTATTTGGCTAAACGTTTGTCATCTAATTAAGGTTTCTTAAGAGTCAAAAATCATATAATCGATATCTAAGATACATATTTTCCTAAACAACAAAATTGATACACATTGGTCTTATAATTCTAAATACTAAGTATCAATTTTAGACTCCAAATAGGCCAATACTTCAAGTACACCAAATCTTGACTTCTAAGGATTTCAAATGAAATAACATGAACCCTTATCTTCAACCACTTTAGTCTTTACCTGCTTATCTTTTAAAACCACAACAACTAAAGGGTGAGAATATAATCTGAGTGAGTCCTTCGATCGTGTCTCACATATACCTCATACGATATCTTTGACAATCTGTAACATCCCTAGTTTTTGTTAACTTCGGTTTACGAATTTAACGCATGATTGATTATTCGACTAAATGACAAATCGAGCTTCGGAAACGGGATAGTCGAGGAAGCTTTGCATAATTGCAAAACAATAGGATTAAAATACTCTAGTGATCAAACTATGTGGTCATTTGGACTAAGGATGGACCTAAATGGATATTAACGAGCCAAGGGCAATTTGGTCATTTCGCCTTATTTAAATGACCCTCAGCTTATATCACCAGCTGATCCTATTTCTTTTCCTCTCATTCAGCCATTTAGAAATAAATAGGAAGAGAGGAAGTGAGAAGTGGAGTGTAGAAATGAGAAGTTGAACATAAGGGCAAAATGGTAATCTCTCATTCAATTAAAACTCTCACCAACTTACCTCACTCAGCACATTCTCACTCACTCCACTGAGCTTCTGAAACAGAAAGAAAGATAGGAAAGAAAGGGGGAGGAAAATGTGAGGGATAGAGGAGGAGAGAAGGTGGAAGAAAACATGGGATTCCCATTGCATGTATGATTTCTTCCCATCATCCATCTCCATTTGTATTCCTCTTTCCATTGATACTAATCACATTCACTCAACCTTCCTCTGGCTCCATTCACCACTTTTGAACCTCATAGCTTTCAAGTAGCCAAAAATGGAGTTTTGAGTTCCAATGGTCAAAACTTGATGTTAACTTCATTGTATGTGTTTGAAACCCGTATGACCTACCTTCATTGTTTTCATTGTATCTTCCTGTATTCAACTCTTCTGTTCATGATTTTTGTTCCTCTGGAAACTAGACACAAAATTCTTCAATATGAGCACAAGAACCATCGGATTTCATTTGGAAATGAGGGAGATATTGTGTCCACAAGTTTCGATTTTGAATCTGGCCCAGTACTGAACCAGTCCACTTGTTTCGGTGATATCTCTCAAACTACTGGTTGCATGCACGTGAATCTTCAACCATCAGAAACTAGAAAAAATTCTCTACAGATTAGGCACTTGTTTGAGGGTTTTTGGTTACGGATTGACTGAGTTACACTTGTTGCAAGTCAGTACAAGGATGCTGGATTTTGAATTGAGTATGAAAAGAATGATCAAGCAAAGTCTTTGGTGTAGTTGTTGTAGTTCAGTTTGAGGACAGTGGTTGAAGGAATATTAGGGGGGTAGGTGTTGCTGGGATTCAATTCAAGCGGTGGAGGTTGCTGTATCAAAGTTTGATCAAGTTCAGAGCGTGTTCATGATTACGGGGATTGTTCGAGTGGTTAACGGTTCGGTAGTTCGAGCGAGGACGCGACTTCTCGGAGACTCGTCAAACCGGTGAGTTCTAATCATGGATTAAGGAAAATATGATTTTCTGAACTTGTGTCACATTTTGTTTCTCGGCAAAAGACTGAATTCGAAAGATTTTCGGGTCGAAAACCGTTTTCGGGAAAATAGCGTTTTTACGGTTTTTCGGTGACTATATTTGTTTTTATCAATTTGTTTATTTTAATGCTTTCGCTGGAATATGGACTAAATTTCTGGCTATAATGTCTATTTTTAAGTCTCGTTGGTCAAGAAATGTCTCGGGGTCGAATAGAAAGCGAAACGGTACAAAACGGGTGTTCGAAATGCTGTTTTCAGCCATTTCTGCCTCCCATCGCATCGCGGCCCATGGCCATCGCGTCGCGACCTCCCTTATTTTTGCAACGCAAAACTTTCTGTCACTTTTCGCGTCGCGACGGAGGTGTGTTTAACTTGCACTTATGCCTCAGGTGCAAGGTTTGATTCCCACGGAAGGCAAAAATTCTACAAGGGGGGTAAAGAAGACCGTGATGTAATAGTGCTGGGGTGGCCAATGCGTTGGACCTGGGCTGTTACAATCTTAATGATTGTCCTCAAAGGTTTGAGAAGTTGATAAGCGATGCAGAGACACCGTTGTATGCGAGTTGTACTGAGTTCACAAAATTATTGGCTGTGATAAAGTTGTATAACTTGAAAACTTGCCACGGATGGACGGATAAGAGCTTTATGAAATTACTCGCACTATTGAAAGATATGTTGCCGAAGGATAATGTGCTCCCTTCTCGGACGTATGATGCAAAACAAATGTTAGGCACGATTGGCTTGAACTATGAGAAGATACACGCTTGTCCCAATGATTGCATATTTTTTCAGAATGAACATGCATTGCTAAAGTCGTGTCCTAAATGTAATGCGTCGCGGTATAAGAAGAAATAATCTGCTCCAAAAAAGGTGTTGTGGTATTTTCCTATATTTCCTATATTTAGGCGCAAGTACCGTAGTTCAGAAGATGCAAAACACTTGACTTGGCATGAGGATGAAAGGATTAACGATGGCTTGCTACGACATCCGGCGGGTTCTCCGCAATGGAAAAAAATTGATATTGATTATCCTGATTTCGGGGGGAACCAAGAGACCTTTGACTTGCATTGTCTGCTGATGGATTTAACCCGCACGGTATCCAGAATAGCTCCCACAGTACATGGCTAGTGATTTTGGCGATTTATAACTTACCTCCATGGCTTTGTATGAAACGCAAGTATATGATGTTGTCTTTGTTAATTTCGGGGCCCAAACAACTTGGAAATGATATTGATGTATACTTGGCTCTTTTAATTGAAAACTTGAAGCTAATGTAGGAGACGTGTGTAGAGGTGTATGATGGGTTCAGAGAAGAGAGTTTCACCCTAAGGTCTATGATTTTTGGCACAATTAATGACTTTCCAGCATACGACAATTTATTTGGGTACAGTAACAAAGGTCAGTGTGCATGCCCTATATGTGAACATAATACAGATTGGATGTGGTTGGATCAACATGGTAAGAAGAATATCTACCTTGGTCATCGTAGATTTTTGCTTCCAACTCATCAGTATCGACTGTGGAGAAAGGCATTCAATGGGAATTCAGAAACCCGCAAAGCTCCCCCGCCTTTGACGGGTGAACAACTATTTGAAAAGGTGAAAGATTTGAACATTAAATTTGGGAAGTCTTTTGTAGGAGAGCTTGCCAAACGAGGGTGGAAGAAAACGTCGATTTTCTTTGCGTTGCCATACTGGAAGTCATTACATGTAAGGCATTTCATTGGTTTGATGCATGTTGAAAAAAATGTCTACAAAAGTGTCATTGGTACCTTACTCAATATGCCAGGAAAGACTAAAGATACCATCAACGCAAAGTAGGACTTGGTTAGTATGGGGTTGAGACCCGAATTGGGTCCGATAAAGAAGGGTACACGTACATATCTACCTCCGACAGCTCATACTCTATCTAAAAAGGAGAAAACCGTCTTTTGTAAGTTTCTTCATGGAGTTAAAGTTCCAGAGGGGTACTTTTTAAATGTCACGAACCTTGTATCGATGAAAGACCTCAAGTTGAAGTCTCTAAAGTCCCATGATTGTCATGTTCTCAAGGAGAATTTGGTACCCATTGGTATACAATCCATTTTGCCCAACAAAGTGCGTCAGGCCATAACTAAACTTTGTTTCTTCTTTAAGGCAATTTGTAGTAGAGTGATTGACCATGGAAAGTTGCCAGCGTTGCAAAGATCAATTACTGACACATTATGTGAGCTTGAAATGTTTTCCCACCTTCATTCTTTGACATAATGATTAATCTAATAGTTCATCTGGTTAGAGAGACACAATTGTGTGGCCCATGTTACATGAGATGGATGTACCCGTTTGAGCGTTACATGAGGATACTAAAAGGATATGTTAAAAACCGATCACGACCCAAGGGTTGTATTACTGAGCGCTACATAGTTGAAGAAGCTACTGAGTTCTGCACCGACTATCTATCTATTGTTGAACATGCTGTGGGGCTGCCAAGGGAGCGTCACACAGGAAGCGTTGGTAAAGGGATGATAGGAAGCAAAATAGTGATGGTATCAAGGAAAGAACTAGAGAAAGCACACTTATATGTTCTGCACAATGACAGTGAGGTTGATTCATATGTTGTGAAGCACGTGGACATGCTTAAGAGTGATTACCCAAGTAAGGGTTGTAACACCCCGGTATTTTTATCAAGTAAAAATACCCAAGTGTACCAAACCTAAATCATCTGAGATATATTTCCTGTTTAAATACTGAACACCACTATAAAATTTTCACTGAATACCAACAGGACAGTCTTAAACATAAATAAGACTACAAACCATCAGTGAAATACAGTGTTCAATATCGTACAAGAAAGCGGAAATAAATACATAACGCTAAAGACAAAATGTCTTGATATACAGATAACAAGGGAAAACATAAACTTAAGCATAAAGCTAAGTCTTCAGCCACCATTCGAGTGCCATCTACTCGTGCCTCCTCAATTTCCACTTTCCCTGCTTCTCTGTAAAACAACAACATATAAACAGTGAGATACAATCTCAGTGAGTTCTACTGAGACCCCTACTAACACTCTCGGTCCAATTATGAAACCCTTTTATTTTTAGATTTGACACGGCACCGACTGCAAACCTGCTAATCCCGGTAAACGTACCATAAAACCTTTTTACGTACCACCGACTGCAAACCTACTAATCCCGGTGAACGTAACGCATAACTTTTTAACATAACACCGACTGCAAACCTGCTAATCCCGGCGAACCCCATAACCAATAGTGTTTCCTAATGGCACAGAGCCTAGGGTAAGGGATCATGACTGCCCCGCCTAGTATGTCAACATGGGTCGTCACCCAAACTCGATATAATATATATATATACAGATACATGAACATTTAGTTCATTAACATTTGACCGATAACTGAACACAATACCCGCATTGGGCCGTTTCCTATAGTCGATATAATATATATATCGTGAATCGTGGACCGGTTTAGACGAATAAATAATAACCATCACGCGTCAGTTATACCATACCACGTAGGACTCATAGTCCGCTTTATTATTAATAAAATACATCCGCACACGTGTACTACTGTTCGGCTTTTTCGAAACAATTTCAACTTCAAAAGTATTTTATAAAACCCTTTTGAAACATACTCAAAATCATGGCATTATTAGCCTAATGTCATTATAGAAGGGTTAGGGAAGGATTAGAAGAGGATTGGAATTGATCGGGATCGTTTCGGGCAAGTTTGGAAAATTTGGACAGAACACAGCGCACGGTTCGTGCTCCCATACGCACGGGTCGTGCGCCCTGTAATGCGTTTTTGAAAACAGAAACAGAAAGACCCGCACGGTCCGTGCGCCTGAGACGCATGGGTCGTGCGCTTTTGACAGCATTGTATTTTATCCCGTTTTCGCATTTTTCATCGTTCCGACCAATTCCGATACCTGTTCCAGTCCAGTCCCAACATAAAAACAGTCCGAAACATATACAAACAACAATGTTCATCATCAAATCGAAGTTTATTAAAACGCGACGTATTTTCCAAATATTGGTTTTAGACTCAAAATCTCTCAAACTCAATCACCAAACAATATTCCAGTCCAGCGAAACCGATAAAGTAATTAATCAATAAATTCGAAAAACAAAAAATCCTAAACGTGAGTAGAACTCACCCTTGACGCGTGATCCACGATCGAGCCGAAATCACCGAGTAGCCACACGAACATTCCCCGCTCCAGCGACACCCAATCCGCTTCCAAAGCTTCCCACTCGATCACGAAACCGCTTTTTGACCGAAATACCGAATTCCCCGAAATCCTCCATGGACACTATTCATCATCCCTAACCTCCAAAACTACTATTCCCACATAAACCCAAATTTTTGATTTTCAACCCCAAATCACCCAACTAGCTTCCAATCTTTCAATCGAACTTTAATACTCGAGCAATCCACCTTGGGTTCGTTACTAATCGAACTCAAACCTTCAAAACCAACCCAAATCGGATTTCCCTCAAAACCTCCAAAACTCTAAAATGGCCAAGTGAGAGAGAGTGAGCTGATCGTCACGAAATTGGTACCAAATCGAAGAGGAAGTAGCGCTGAACATTTTTCGTGTTGGACGGAAGTCGTTTCGGTGAAGTCTTCTCTCTCCCTCTTCTCTTCTCCCTCACGCCACTTTCTCTCCTTTTCTCTCTTTTTCTCCTCTGTAACTCTCTCGTATTCTTTCTCTCTTTCTTTCTTAATTCTTTTCTTTTCTTTCTTATTAACACACACACACACACGTATATACATATATTTATTTAAAAATATATGGCAACGTGGTCAAATTACCATATTGATCTAAATCTCCTATTTCGATTCCGAAACTTCCTTGATCCGTATTATCCGGTTAACGATCCGATGACAACCAATAAATAATTTTAGCACTCAATAAATTTACCAGTCAAGTACTAAATTAATTTAATTGGGTTAACATCCAAATAATTTGGTTAATTATTTTGCGGATGTTACATTCTCCCCAACTTAAAAGAATTTTGTCCTCAAAATTTCGCTAAGTCTTTCATCCGACTAACCGAGGGTTGACATTCCCAGAAAGGTCTAAATTTGCGAGAAAACAATCTTGAATTAACGAAATGAGTAGAAATCTTCACGAAGTTGGCACATCAATCTCCAAGTATGATCCACCACTGCCTTGATACGAACTCTCTGGTTACGAATCTACACAAGAAACCCATGATTCGCCTACATAGGCTCGGCACCGCGTTTGAAAACACTTCCGAAGCTTCATTCCTCACTCGCTCCCCAACTTTGATTAATCCAAATCAAAGTACTCCTCGGTAGACGTAAAACAAACACGATTCCCTCGAAAGGTGTAAACACTTTCTCAACAAATCTTCTAATATCCTTAACGGATCTCGTACATACCGACAATGTGACGAAAAAGTCACTTGTGAAACTTCTTGTCTCGCCCCCAAGATTTCGAGATAATACTCCTCGAAGGAAGATGAAATAAGGATTTACCAGAAACGTTTATCTTAAACGTAGAAATAAACCACGGGGACATCAAATAAATTGAACGTAATGAAAATCAGCTCAGTTGTTCTCCAAACAACTATCAAACAGAACTCGGAGCTCCTTTCCGAATTATTCAATAGCGTTGAGAGCTTCCCCTCAACCTAAGTAATCCTCCTAGGATTTTCCTCCTCAATCATATCCTATTAGCCTCTTAATTCGTTCCCAAAATTAACTTTAGCATGCGGGTTTTCACAAAAACGATTTTTCAAAACTATTACACCGCACGCCAAGCTTCACTTCGGAAATTTCAGTCACTTACAAGCAGATCCATCAATTAATCCTTTGATGGCTATTCGTAACGCGAAAACAATCAGCAGTTACCTCACTTACATATTCGTATTCACGTTTGACTTGTCAAACGGAATTACTTATTACAATCTCATTGTTAACCTTCACAAGGAAGAGATTAACAAACTAATACCTTGCCACTCATACATCTGCTTTACATTTCTGTACATCTTGGAACAGAATATAAACTTCGGTGTGCTTCCTCTACACTTGCCTTTTGTTGTTCTCATCATCGGGCGCACAGATTCTACCGTTGAAACAACTGACTCTATCACTATCCATGGTGAAATCTGGAAATACCTTTTGTGATGGTGGCTTCACATCAACTTCCTGTGCTAAGCGTATAGAATCCCTTAGGGAACTAGAGATCCTCATATGGCTCAACACTAACCGGTTCCTCCTAGATCTTGAATTTGGATTTAAGTCTCTAAAAGACTCCGATAATTCCATCTCATGCATCAAGAAACTCGGCCACGCAGTGCATCAGTTACAACACTGGCCTCTCTTGAAGGCTACATCAACACGAATTTATAATCCTCCAGAAACTCAACACTTCTCTGCCTGCTATTCAGTTCTTTCTGATCAAACAGATACCTTGAACTCTTGTGATCACTAAAGACATCGAAACGAGACCCATACAGGTAACGTCTCCAAATCTTCAGTGCATACACAATAGCTGCCAACTCATAATCGTGAGTCAGATGACTCTTCTCATAAGACTTTAATTGTCTGGACGCATAAGCTACCACTTGTTGATTTTGCATTAGAATACATCCTATACCCTTCCCTGAAGCATCGCTGTATATTTGGAATTCCAAAGGCGGATCCGGAAGAATCAGGATTGGAGCAGAAGTCAAAATCTTCGGCTCTTGAAAACATTCTTCACAATCGGCATCCCACGTAAACGGATGACCCTTACGAGTTAACCGAGTAAGTGGAAAACTAACTGTGAGAACCCTTTAACAAATCTCTTATAGTAACCGGCTAGACCCAGAAACTTTTGATCTCTGCGGCTAATGTCGGTCACTCCCATTCAACACCGCTTCCTTCTTACTGGGATCTACAGAAACTCCCGACTTGGGAAATCACACGTCCCCAAGACTTTACCTCTAGCACCCAAAAATCATACTCCGAAGGTTTCAAGTACAACTTCTTTTCTCGGAGTACCTTCAGAACAATGCAGAGATGTTGGACATGCTCCTCAATGGTCTTCGAGCACATCGAGATACCATCAATGAAAACGACCACAAATTGATTTAGGTAATTTAGGAAAAACTCGGTTCAGGTAATCCATGAATACCGCTGGAGCATTAGTCAAACCGAAGGGCATCACTACGAACTCGTAATGTCCATACCTAGTACAGAAAGCTGTCTTCAGAATATCTAAGGCTCTAACTTTTATTTGATGAGATTCTGACCTCAGATCAATTTTAGAAAACGCTGTAGCACCTCAAATTACTCAAGCAAATCGTCTATCCTTGGTAAGGGATATTTATTCTTGATCGTCACTTTGTTCAGTTGTCGATAACCGATGTACAATCTCATGCTGCTAACTTTCCTTTTGACTAATTACACCAGAGCACTCCTTGGAGAAGCACTCGGTTGAATGAATTTCTTTAACATCGACTCTTCAAGTTGAGACTCCATTTCCTTTAATTTTCAAGAAACTTTCGAGAAGAAACAATAGATATTGATCCTGTACCGGAATCAATTCTATAGAAAACTCTACCTCTCGCTCTGGATGTACAGAAGAAACTTCATCCAGAAAAACATCCAGAGAACCTCCAAAAAGACATGCACAACTTGTACAGATGATAAATCTAATACTAGTTCCAGAGGATGCAGATAACATACTAACCTGTGCTTTCGCACTTTGGAATGAAGATTGACCGTCTAAGGTGAACTAGGTAACCGCTTCAGAATTTGTCCTAGACAATTCAACTGATTCTGAAGCGAAGCTGATAGCTAATTAACACGGACATTTGTCACACGATTCATAGTCATCCAATTCATACCCAAAATGGTGTCCACACTTCTCATAGGCAAACAATAAATTCTACAATGAAATTTCTGCCTCCTATGACAAGTAGACAATTCTATACAAAGATTAGGTCTGGACACGCCCCTTAGCAGCAGTTAAAATAGTTATCGGCTCGGATAGCGATGATAAGGCTGATCCCAACCGATTCACATGCGATCGGGATATACAGCAATAGGTTGCACCCGAATCATATAACATACTGACAGAGTTATTGAAAACTGATCTCATACCCCTCAGTAAATTGTCTGCAGTCGTAACTGTCTAAACATCCAGAATGTTGACTCGTCCTTGCCTTAGAGCTGCTTGTAACTCCTGGGAACTCTTCCTTGCAGGGCACTCTTTTGCATAGTGACCCTCTTCCGCATATACTACTATTTCTAAATTGTGTTGCTTTCCACAATTAGAATATCTTGACCTTTTGGAGAATCAAAGAATTGCATCTACTTTTCCTTTGATGAAATTATCTTAGGACTTTGTATTCGGAGTTGATAATTCAACTACCTTCTTTCCTTTCCCATATTTCCTATGAGATCATCCTCGGCGACATAGGCTGATTGCACTAAGGCAACATAATTGGTAGCAGTATAAGAACTGAGACCATAAATCATAAAAGCACTTATGCCCGTCTTATACTTCTGCATTCTCCGTTCGTCATCCGAAGCTTACTTTACCACTTGGTAAAACTGAGACAACTTCTCAAACTTAGCGGTGTATACTTCCACCGTTATGTCACCTGTCCTGAGGATGCACCGGTTGAAGATTCTGATTGTGGTCGAGGATTGCATCTTGATCATCCAGTCATAATTCCTCTTATGATGCACTAAGTATTAAGTTGATCAGGCTCAATGTCTCTTAGCATCACAAGTGTAATTACAAAAAGGACTAACAAGGAATCGACTCAACCCTAAACTAAGTCCGACTAGGTCGAACTGCTCTGATACCAACTGTAACACCCCGGTATTTTTATCAAGTAAAAATATTCAAGTGTACCAAACCTAAATCATCAGAGATATATTTCCTTTTTAAATACTGAACACCACTATAAAATTTTCACTGAATAACAACAGGACAGTCTTAAACATAAATAAGACTACAAACCATCAGTGAAATACAGTGTTCAATATCGTACAAGAAAGCGGAAATAAATACATAATGCTAAAGACAAAATGTCTTGATATACAGATAACAAGGGAAAACATAAACTTAAGCATAAAGCTAAGTCTTCAGCCACCATTCGAGTGCCATCTACTCGTGCCTCCTCAATTTCCACTTTCCCTGCTTCTCTGTAAAACAACAACATATAAACAGTGAGATACAATCTCAGTGAGTTCTACCGAGACCCCTACTAACACTCTCGGTCCAATTATGAAACCCTTTTATTTTTAGATTTGACACGGCACCGACTGCAAACCTGCTAATCCCGGTAAACGTACCATAAAACCTTTTTACGTACCACCGACTGCAAACCTGCTAATCTCGGTGAACGTAACGCATAACTTTTTAACATAACACCGACTGCAAACCTGCTAATCCCGGCGAACCCCATAACCAATAGTGTTTCCTAATGGCACAGAACCTAGGGTAAGGGATCATGACTGCCCCGCCTAGTATGTCAACATGGGTCGTCACCCAAACTCGATATAATATATATATATATATATATACAGATACATGAACATTTAGTTCATTAACATTTGACCGATAACTGAACACAATACCCGCATTGGGCCGTTTCCTATAGTCGATATAATATATATATATATCGTGAATCGTGGACCGGTTTAGACGAATAAATAATAACCATCACGCGTCAGTTATACCATACCACGTAGGACTCATAGTCCGCTTTATTATTAATAAAATACATCCGCACACGTGTACTACTGTTCGGCTTTTTCGAAACAATTTCAACTTCAAAAGTATTTTATAAAACCCTTTTGAAACATACTCAAAATCCTGGCATTATTAGCCTAATGTCATTATAGAAGGGTTAGGGAAGGATTAGAAGAGGATTGGAATCGATCGGGATCGTTTCGGGCAAGTTTGGAAAATTTGGACAGAACACAGCGCACGGTTCGTGCTCCCATACGCACGGGTCGTGCACCCTGTAATGCGTTTTTGAAAACAGAAACAGAAAGACCCGCACGGTCCGTGCGCCTGAGACGCACGGGTCGTGCGCTTTTGACAGCATTGTATTTTATCCCGTTTTCGCATTTTTCATCGTTCCGACCAATTCCGATACCTGTTCCAGTCCAGTCCCAACATAAAAACAGTCCGAAACATATACAAACAACAATGTTCATCATCAAATCGAAGTTTATTAAAACGCGACGTATTTTCAAAATATTGGTTTTAGACTCAAAATCTCTCAAACTCAATCACCAAACAATATTCCAGTCCAGCGAAAGCGATAAAGTAGTTAATCAATAAATTCGAAAAACAAAAAATCCTAAACGTGAGTAGAACTCACCCTTGACGCGTGATCCACGATCGAGCCGAAATCACCGAGTAGCCACACGAACATTCCCCGCTCCAGCGACACCCAATCCGCTTCCAAAGCTTCCCACTCGATCACGAAACCGCTTTTTGACCGAAATACCGAATTCCCCGAAATCCTCCATGGACACTATTCATCATCCCTAACCTCCAAAACTACTATTCCCACATAAACCCAAATTTTTGATTTTCAACCCCAAATCACCCAACTAGCTTCCAATCTTTCAATCGAACTTTAATACTCGAGCAATCCACCTTGGGTTCGTTACTAATCGAACTCAAACCTTCAAAACCAACCCAAATCGGATTTCCCTCAAAACCTCCAAAACTCTAAAATGGCCAAGTGAGAGAGAGTGAGCTGATCGTCACGAAATTGGTACCAAATCGAAGAGGAAGTAGCGCTGAACATTTTTCGTGTTGGACGGAAGTCGTTTCGGTGAAGTCTTCTCTCTCCCTCTTCTCTTCTCCCTCACGCCACTTTCTCTCCTTTTCTCTCATTTTCTCCTCTGTAACTCTCTCGTATTCTTTCTCTCTTTCTTTCTTAATTCTTTTCTTTTCTTTCTTATTAACACACACACACACACACACGTATATACATATATTTATTTAAAAATATATGGCAACGTGGTCAAATTACCATATTGATCTAAATATCCTATTTCGATTCCGAAACTTCCTTGATCCGTATTATCCGGTTAACGATCCGATGACAACCAATAAATAATTTTAGCACTCAATAAATTTACCAGTCAAGTACTAAATTAATTTAATTGGGTTAACATCCAAATAATTCGGTTAATTATTTTGCGGATGTTACAAGGGTCAAGTTTGGTTAAGAAAAGAACACAATAGGAGTTTCTTAGTGTGGCTAAGAAATCACATTTCTTTAGAATTTGCTTTGAATCCTACCTGGATTTCTGATAGATTGAGATGGTTAGCAAAATGTCCAAATATACATGTTATCTCTTACACCAGCTATCTACAAAACGGGTACACATTCTATACAAAAAACCAAGATGATCAGAGTAAAATGCAAAATAGTGGGGTGACCTTGTAGCTGAATCTATGCATACATCAAGTGCCAAAGACAGAAATCTCATTTACGCGAATATGTCATACTTTGGAGTCATTGAACACATATGGGAGTTAGATTACAATTTTTTTCGTGAACCTGTGTTCCAATGTAAGTGGGTTGACAATAAAAATGGTGTATAGATGGATGAGTCGGGGGTTCATGCGGGTGAATTTCAACAAGTCAGGGTATAAACACGAGCCTTTTATTTTAGCCTCGCAAGCTCAAAAGTGTTTCATGTCACCGATCCAGTTTATATCAATTTGACAAACAAAAATCTATTAGTTAATGACATTGGTGATAAAGCACCCGAAGATGTTGATATTGAGGATGTCCCTTTCTTCGGGAAATTGTTGACTCTCTGTCATATGTAATAAGTTGTGTAATTTTAGAACCAAAACTGTAGGGATTTGACTGTAATTTGGATGATTGCGGGGGAATTAGCGTAGTTGTAGATTGATGTATTAGGATTATTTTGTAAGCTATTTCTCTCAATCCTGCTGCCAAATGCAAAGGAAGACCTTCAAGTTATTGTGGCATCAACTAGCGAACCAGACATTTGCCTAGTGATGCAACAGGAATTGGAAGAATTGGTCTCTGACTTATTTCGCGTTGCGACCAGGAGGCGTCGCGTCGCGACACAGCTGAATGAATTCACAGGATACCACCACTGACTTATTTCGTGTCACGACGGGCTCGTGTCGCGACGCGATGGGTCACCGAAAGTAGGGTTTTTATGTTCAGTTTTGCGTTTTTGAGGGGGACTTCGTCTTGGGAGCAGAAGGGAACATTGGAGCAGCTTAGGAGTGCGATTTTGGAGACTTCTCATCACTTGGGAACAAGGGGTTTGAAGGTTCTAATGTCTTCCTTCATGTTTATCTTCTTCTTTATCCTAGTTTCTACTTCTATGATGATGTGTAACTAATTCTCTTAGATTAGGGAGAGATGAATCTCCCCAAACTATGACATGAATACTTTGTTATGATCAATTTCTGTTTTTATTCAATTTATCATTAGCCTATGCCTCTATTCTTAATGCTTTACAATTACATATGATAGTTGTATTGATTTAGGGTTATGATCACCATAGGGATATGGGTTTGTATGCTTGATTTGGGGTTTTAGGTCACAATCTTGATGATCATAGGAATATGGAATTGAGGTTGTGAATTCCTTAGTTCTAGGGTTTAATGCTTTGTCTATTGTTGAATCACTTAAGGAATTAGGGTTTCTCAATAGGAAAAAGGGGTTTTGAGGCAAGTGATTGTCCTTAATCTAAATTAGTGAATGGAATCTGATAATTTGGGTAATTACTTGAAATTGGTTGAAGGTTCATGTGATAGTATAGGAGAGAGGATTCAATCCATAATCGCTTTACTTTGCTTAATTTACAAACGTTTGATTTCACGGTTACTATAATTTCAACTTTATTCCAATTGTCACGTCTAAGAATTGATAACTTGCCTATTGATAATAGCACGCAATCCATGTGGATACGACTTGGTTCTTACCGTTTTATTATTACTTGCAACGTTTCGGTACACTTGCCGAAATTCTAACAAGTTTTTGGCGCCGTTGCCAGGGATTGTTGATTTCATTGTCAACAAGGCAAAGGAGTTAATTCTTAGATTTTAGTTTTACATTTTGTTTTTATTTATTTAATTATTTATTTTTTGGTACTCAGTGATTTTTATTGGACTTGTTGACGGTTTTCTTAGTATTTCAGAAATTTGTTTATGCGAGACAAAATTGCGAGAGAATTGTTATTTGACCCAGAGATTGAAAAGACAGCAAAAGCAAACCGAAAGAAAACAAAGCTAGCTAAGCAACAAGCCCAGAGAGAGTCACAGGTACAATCAGTTTCAACCTCTATTTCGGAAGATTCTTCAACTGAAGGGGCAGAAATGGCTGAGAATCCACCTCCAATACGCACTCTCGGTGACTTTGGGGGGAGAAATCAGGGTGCTCAAGAATTCACTTTCCAACCAGTGGGAGTTGCCCAATTTGACATCAACTCTTCTGTGCTCACTGCCTTAAAATCAGAGCAGTTTTCAGGATCAGATGCAGAAGACCCCAACCAACACCTTTTCCAGTTTTATGAGATCTGTGGAACTACACACCCTGAGGGAGTTAATGAAAGTGCCAAGAAATTGCGCCTATTTCCATTCACACTAACAGGCAGGGCAAAGTATTGGTTGAATACTATCCCAGCAGGAATTTTCAACACTTGGAATGAACTTGAGAACAAATTCTTGGAACGATTCTTCTGAATCTCCAAGTTCATCAAAAAGAGGGCAGAAATCTCCAACTTTGCTCAAGGAGATTCTGAGTCCCTATATGATTCCTGGGAAAGATTTAAATTATTGCTAAAAAAATGTCCAGGGCATGGTATTGATGATTTTCTGCAGCTGCAAACTTTCTGCCTTGGGTTGCGACCTCAGACCAGGATGATGTTAGATGCCTCAGCTGGAGGATCTTTAGGTACTAAAACATGGGAGGAAGCAAAACAGTTGGTAGAAGATATGGCTTCTAATGAGTACAAGATTCAGAATGATCATGGTCCTGTAGGTAAAAAGGGTGTGTTGGAGTTGGACTCTAACAGTGCTGTGTTGGCCCAACAAAAGTTAATGTCTATGCAAATTGAAGCTCTTACTAAGCAGTTAACTACAACTTGCGAAGTTGGTTCAAGGGCTCAAGCAACCGTTCAAGCAGTGCAAACGGGTGGGTGCAACTATTGTGGTAGAGAAGCCCATGAGGGTGATTGCGCAACTCATGGAGAAATGGTTGAGCAGGCAAGTTACAAGGGAAACTTTCAAAAACAAGGTGGGAACCCGTATTCTAACACCTACAATCCTGGGTGGAAGAATTATCCTTCTCTTGGAAGAATAATGAGGCCTCAGGTTCAAACCAACAACAGTCTCAAGCACCCGCTCAACAGCAAAAGAACCCTTCTCGTTTGGAAGATGCTTTGACACAGTTCATACAAATGACCAAGAACACTTTCCAAGCCCAAGAACAAGCAATGAAAAACATGGGGAAGAATCATGAAGCTTCGATGAAGAACTTGGAGGTTCAGATTGGTCAGTTGTCAAAGCAACTTGCTGAGACATCTGATAGCCCCGCAAGTGCACGGGTCGTATCGCGTAATAAAAGAGTATCGGTCCACTGGGAGAGCCTAAGTGAATACCAATTTAATTTTTCAAAGTTTGATTAACTGAAAAGAAAGTGTTTTTAGAAAGAAGGAATGTTTTAGTAAAGTCTACTCACTCATGATCATTGTAGACAAAAGAGGAGAAAAGAAAATAAAAGAAGAAAACATAAAGTTTAAATAGAGAGAAATAAAAGAAAGCGGTAAAGAAAATCATAAATAGCGGAATTGTAAATGACAAGAAAGTAAATTGCTTGAAAAGTAAATTGCAAGTAATTTAAATGACTTGGAAAGTTAAAGAGCAAGGAAAGTAAATGAGCAAGAAAGTAAATGACTTGGAAAATAAAAGTGCAAGAAAGTAAATAACTTGGAAAATAAAGGTGCAAGAAACTAAATAGCAAGAAAAGTAAATGACTTGGAAAATAAAGGTGCAAGAAATTAAATAGCAAGAATGTAAATGACTTGGAAAGTAAAGGTGCAAGAAATTAAATAGCAAGAATGTAATTGACTTGGAAAGTAAAAGGGCAAGAAAATAAATAGCAAGAATTTAAAGGGCAAGAAAGTAAATGACTTGGAAAATAAAGGTGCAAGAAATTAAAGGAGCAAGAAAGTAAATGACTTGGAAAGAAAAAGGGCAAGAAAATAAATAGCAAGAATTTAAAGGGCAAGAAAGTAAATAAACAAGAATCATAAAAAGCATGAAGAATAAATTGAAGTCATGAATCTTTAGAGAGCCTTTGTCATTGATTTTGTAACACCCCGGTATTTCTAACATGTACTAGCACCGAAATGTACAACTAGCGGAATAATCAGAGGACACAGTTCCTGCTTATAATTGGACCAACAAACTTTTTCCAAAATAAACATAAGATCGGAATAATAACACTTCATACAATAGAAGTCATTCGGCATACAACCGATCGGAGTACAACACCCGAGTCCAATACATAAAACAGAAACTGAGATAAGGTTTATACAACTTATACAACACAAGTTCGTACAACCCAAAGGTACAATAACAATAAAGGAAAACAGCTAGGTCTTCGACGTCTCCAAGAGCATAGCACTACTCGTGCACAATAGCCTTCCTTTTCCCCTGCTTAGCTGAAAAACAACAACATATGATTGGGTGAGATAACATTATCTCAGTGAGTCCTACCGTGCCCCCTCACCGACACTCGGTTCAATTGCCAAACCGTTAACAATCATATTAATAACGAACATGTTACAGCGAATTGTTGATCGTGAACCTTGTCACAAATCTCAACAAGTCGAGTCCAATCAAACAAGTCTTTATGTTTTATGAGGGACAGCCGGTTGTGAATAACCACGAAGACCGGAGAATTATGTTTGTTGATTAGTGTAAACCGACGGCGAAACTCCACTCATCCCGGCACACAATCATATAATTAATTTGTTTAGTATAATCCGACGGCGAAACCTCGCTCATCCCGGAAACCCGTGAGTTGACCACGCCAAAACACATACAGGGCCTAGATAAGGGGTCATGACTACCCTCTCTAGTATACTACTTGTCAGGTCGTCACCCAACGAACGATATATACAACAATACATATCAACGATCACCAAAGGATCAAACATAAGCTTATGATACTTATTCCATTTCATTCCATAGTCCATTTACGAAGAGTTCTATTAACTTCCAGAATTATAATCAATTCCAGGTCTTATATCCATATATAAGTTCAGCCCAACCATTACTCGGTGTGCTCACACGTAATCTAGGGTTTTCGTTCTCGACCAAGTAGGTTGCAAGACTCCTTTTCAAAAATATAGATTGAATGGTTTGAAATTATGTTTTCAATAGGTTGATAGCGTTAAAATTGTTTGAGGAAGGGATTAGGAGAGGTTCGGGATTGAACGGAGCGTTGAACGAGAAAAACGGAATTACGCATCAAAAGGGTCACAGTGGCGCGCGACGCGCAACCCACGCGTGACTGGCGCGCGACTTGACAGAAGCGCAGCCCAGAATCACGCACGGCGCGCGACTTCCGCGTGAACGGCGCGCGAATGGACAGAACCCAAATTCAAGAGTGGCGCGCGGCGCGCGACCTGCGCGCGAATGGACAGAACTTTCAGTACTGATGCTCAACTCACACCCTTTCTCACTATCGTTCTCCGTTCGCTCTCGATTCGATTCCTAATCTTCATTCCCCTGAAACTCAGAAAATTCCACAATATTCCAGACATATTTTCAATACAAAAATCATCACCAAAATCCTTTCGATTGTATCATGATTTTCATAAAACGAAAAGAGGTGTTTTCGCAAAAAGTCAGAATTTGTTTCTGAATCTTCGGGACTCGGTTTTAAACAGATTTTCGGAATACACAAACAGTTCAAAATATTCAGAATGTTCAACTCTTTTTATTCCCTATTCGTGAGTAAGACTCACCGTGACGACGATTGTTCCGTAAGCTCTCTAACCGAAGCGCGAATTAACCGAACACGGACTATCGAGCGAGAACCGAAGGCACCAACAAAATCACCCACAACAGCTACTGAACTTCAGCAACTCACAACGACTGAAGCGCCAACCGAAGCGAGATTCCCAGCTGAACCCTTTCCCAAATTCGAAATGCAAGATACAGTACTTCTTGAGATGCAAAACAGCAACATGCAAATAATGGAAGATTCAGAATTTCGATTGTCTTAAACGATGAAGGTGAATTCGAAATTGAAGGAGAATATCAGGGGTTACTTACATGCTTGCTGAAACAGGAATTCAAGAACATGCACAAGGTTGGGAATTCAGAATTTGCTCATCTTCACCATTTGGGCTTTAACTGAAAATTTGGGACTGAGAGATAGAGAGGAAATCAGAGCTCGAAAATAGCACCAATGGATTGCAAATCGAAATTGGAGTGGACAAGGAGCAAGAACACTTACATGCAAGCTGAAACTCTTCCCTTCCTCTTCCTCCAAGTCGCGCCCCACCCTCTCTTCTCCTCTGGTTCAGAATTGAAGTTTTAGAAGAATGGAAAAATGACTTAAGTTGCTGGAAGGATTTCAGAATAGGGGTATTTATATGAAGGGTGTGAAATTCCTAAATTGCCCTTCAGCTTAAGAATGCCTAATTAAATTATGACCAAGCACAATTAATTAGAGAATGGGGGTTATTTTGAGGATTTCCTCGACTATAAATACCCGGGACACGAATAATTATTCCCACAAATAATCACTCGGTCCTAGATACTATAATACGAGTCTTTTAAAAATTAGGGGTGTTACAATCACCCCAACTTTTAAAAATTTTGTCCTCAAAATTGACGAGACATACCTTAAGCAAAAAGATATGGATAGCGAGTCCGCATGTCCTCTTCCAATTCCCAGGTAGCCTCCTCGGCTGAAAAGCCCTCCCATACTACCTTGACAATCGAAATAGTCCTTGAACGCAAAGTCTTCATACCACGCTCCATGATATAACTAGGAGAAGGTTGAAAGGATAAATCCGGTCGAAGGTCAATTGTATCAACACTCAGCGGTTGAAGGGGATCAGGAATATACTTTCTCAACTGAGATACATGAAAGACATCATGAAGATTGGATAAGGCAGGAGATAAAGCAAGACGATACGCAAGTGGCCCAATACGCTCGATAATTTGGAAAGGTCCAACGTATCGAGGACTGAGTTTCTTCGCTCGCAAGGCTCTACCCGTGCCTATAGTTGGAGAAACTTTCAGAAATACATGATCACCAATCTCAAACTCCAACGGTCTCCTTCGGTTGTCGGCGTAGCTCTTTTGTCTACTCTGTGCGACCTTCATCCTTTCTCGAATTAATTTGACCCTTTCCGTAGTCTCTCGGACCATGTCCGGCCCCAAAAACTTGTTCTCACCGATATCATACCAACATAGTGGGGTCCTGCACTTCCTCCCATAAAGTGACTCGAACGGTGCCATACCGATGCTTGAGTGGTAACTGTTGTTGTAAGCGAATTCAATCAATGGAAGATGGTCTTCCCACTTCTTACCGTTATCCAGTACACATGCCCGCAACATATCTTCTAGAGTCTGAATGGTCCTTTCTGTCTGACCATCCGTCTGAGGATGATAAGCCGTGCTAAGAAGTACTCTCGTTCCCATAGCTTCATTCAGCGCTCTCCAAAACCTAGATGTAAACTTAGGATCTCTGTCTGACACTATAGTAGTCGGAACTCCATGCAGTCTGACGATGTTCTTCATATATTCCTCGGCCAACCTTGACACTTTGAAATTCGAACGAACAGGGATAAAGTGAGCAGATTTTGTTAATCGGTCCACTACTACCCAAATAGAATCATTGCCGGCCTGCGACCTCGGCAAACCCATAACAAAATCCATAGAGATATCTTCCCATTTCCAAACAGGAATATCCAACGGTTGCAACTGACCACCTGGCCTTCAGTGTTCCGCCTTAACCTTCTGACAGGTTAAGCACCGAGAAACAAATTCAGCAACTTCGGCCTTCATCCTAGGCCACCAATACAGCGTCTTCAAATCTCGGTACATCTTGGTAGATCTAGGATGTACAGAATACTTACTTCTGTGAGCTTCTTCCAAAACTTGACCTTTGACTTCCAGGTCATTCGGTATACAAATTCTGCCTTTAAAGCATAAGACACCATCACTATCCTCAGTGAAATCCGGTGACCCTCTTAGAGATTGTAACTTCACATCCGCTTCTTGGGCCACACGGATTTGCTCCCGCAACATACTAGTAACCTGAATATGTCGCAACACCAGTCTGTCCTTCTTCCTTGCTACCTTGATGTTCATGTCTCTGAAAGATTCTAGCAGGGCCATTTCATGCACCATTAGCTTTGCCGTGTGAATCGTTTTTCGGCTCAGAGCATCAGCTACCACATTTGCTTTCCCAGGGTGATACTTCAACTCGAAGTCATAATCTTTTAAAAACTCGTTCCACCTTCTTTGTCTATTATTCAACTCCTTTTGATCAAACAAATACTTCAAGCTTTTGTGATCACTAAAGACTTCGAAACGAGAACCATAGAGGTAATGTCTCCAAATCTTTAGTGCAAACACAATTGCTGCAAGTTCCAAATCGTGAGTCGGGTAATTCCGCTCATGCGTCTTCAATTGCCTAGATGCATAGGCTACCACATGCTGATTCTGCATAAGGACGCATCCTAAACCCTTCCCGGAGGCATCACTGTAAATCTGAAATCCCAATGACGGATTCGGAAGAATTAGAATCGGAGCAGAAGTCAA
Organism: Astragalus membranaceus; assembly: GCA_039519185.1. Classification (NCBI taxonomy): domain Eukaryota; kingdom Viridiplantae; phylum Streptophyta; class Magnoliopsida; order Fabales; family Fabaceae; genus Astragalus; species Astragalus membranaceus. The sequence goes on from CM076849.1 coordinate 50,703,267, forward strand.
CTTCTCCTTTAATCCGAGAAAACACTCTTCACAAGCAGCATCCCAAGTAAACAGTTGGTTCTTGCGAGTCAATCGAGTAAGTGGAAGAACCAATTGTGAAAAGCCTTCGATAAACCTTCTGTAATATCCGGCCAAACCCAAAAAGCTTCTTATCTCAGTCACTGATGTCGGTCGCTCCCAATTCAACACCGCTTCCACTTTACTAGGATCTACTGCAACTCCTTCCTCAGAAATCACATGACCCAAAAACTTAACTTCCGACATCCAAAAGTCACACTTGGACGGCTTGGCATAGAGCTGCTTCTCCCGGAGTACTCCCAAGACAAATCTTAGATGCTGGGCATGCTCCTCAATTGACTTGGAGTAAACCAAGATATCATCAATGAACACAACCACAAATTGATCTAAGTAGGAATGGAATACTCTGTTCATGTAATACATGAACACGGCAGGAGCGTTAGTCAATCCGAAGGGCATCACCACAAACTCGTAGTGTCCGTACCTCATACGAAAAGCGGTCTTCGGAATGTCTAAGGCTCTTACCCTGATCTGATGGTATCCTGACCTTAGATCAATTTTGGAGAAGACTTTAGCACCTCTGAGCTGGTCAAGCAAGTCATCTATCCTTGGCAATGGATACTTGTTCTTGATGGTTATCTTGTTAAGCTGACGATAGTCGATGCATAACCTCATGCTTCCATCTTTCTTCTTCACCAATAGCACCGGAGCACCCCACGGAGAAGCACTCGGCCTTATAAACTGTTTAGAGATTAATTCCTCCAGCTGTGACTTTAACTCCTTTAATTCAAGAGGCGACATTCGATAAGGAGCTATAGATACTGGCCCCGCACCCGGCGCCAAATCTATAGAGAATTCGATTTCTCGCTCAGGAGGCAAGGAGGAAACCTCCTCGGGAAAGACATCAAGAAAATCATTGACAACCAGAACCGTTGATAAATCTAAACCGGTTTCAGTTGAGGCAGATAAGATAATGACAAAAGCTTCCGCACCTTGATATATGGATTCGCTGGCAGACATGAAGGAAATAACAGCATCTTCAGAAGAAAAACCAATGGAACGGTTGTAGCAGTCAATGGTCACATGATTGTTGACCATCCAATTCATTCCTAAAATAACTTCCATTTTCCTCATAGGCAAGCATATGAAGTCAATGGTGAATTCACGCCTCCCGATAACCAAAATACAATTTCTACACATAGATTGGGTTCGTACACGACCCATGGCAGCAGTGAGGATAGAGATCGGTTCGGATATGGGTGAAACAACCAATCCTACCTGATTAGCACAAGCTTCGGAGATAAAACAATGTGTGGCACCAGAGTCATATAGTATATCAACAGACTGATTAAGAATAAAACCTGTACCCCTTATGAGATTATCTGATGGTTTGACGGTATCCCCATCCAATGTGTTGACCCGATGTTGTCTAGGGGCATCTGGGGTCTCAGAGTAAGCTTTCCTTGCTGGACAGTTGTTGGCATAGTGACCCACCTCCGTGCACACGTAGCACTGATTTGGCTTTGTCTCTGATTGACACTTCCCCGAATGATACCTGCGGCACGTCCCACACTTATGTCTCCCAACAGCATTGCTTGATTGGGCTTTCTTCCCCTTGTTACCATTTCCTTCATACCTAGGGTTTGCAGAAGATGATTCATTACTCCTTTTCTTTTCATTCCAAAAACCTCTTCTCTCAGCATACATTTTCTTGAGATCACTTTCCGCTGCGTGAGCTTGTTCGACAAGAGCAGGATATGAGGTCATGGCATATGAACTGAGACCTTGATTCACATCCCCCCTTAGACCTTGTTTGAACATCACTCTCTTCCATTTGTCATCCAGAGCATGAGTACCCAATTCATAGAACTGTGACAATCTTTCAAACTTAGCGGCATATTGACCTACAGTCATTTCCCCTTGCTTTAGGCTGACAAATTCCATCTGCTTAGCCAACCTTTCAGATTCTGGAAAATAGTGACCCAAAAACATTTCCTTGAAGTTCGTCCACTGAAGCGGTGTCCCTTGAAGTTGCATCATTCTACGTGCATTTGTCCACCATGTGTGGGCATCCTCGTCTAGAGCATTGGCAGCACACAGTACTTTCTCTTCCTCAGTGCATTGCAGAGTTACAAAGATCCTCTCCATTGCATCAACCCAGAAGTGAGCTTTCATAACATCGGATTCTCCCTTGAAGATCGGTGGTTTCATCTTTAAGAACTTAAAGTATGCCCTATGCGGGTCTTCCTGAGGCATAGGAGCTTGCTCATTCTGTGGTTGAGGTTGAACTTGTTGTTGTTGAAGAAGTATCATGTCATTCATCATCTTTTGCTGATTTTCAATGACGTTCCGCATCCATTCGTGCTGAGGATCTTCTGGGGCAGCATTCCTTCGATTTCTTCCAGCCATGATTCTGCAAAGTATGCACAAAGTGTTTTAGTTGATCAGGCTAAACTCTAACAGCATACTAGGAAAAATCAGACTTAGAAGACTCAAAGAACTCTTAATGGCTAAGTCCGACTAGGTCGAACCGCTCTGATACCAAATGTAACACCCTGGTATTTCTAACATGTAGAAGCACCGAAATGTACAACTAGCGGAATAATCAGAGGACACAGTTCCTACTTATAATTGGACCAACAAACTTTTTCCGAAATAAACATAAGATCGGAATAATAACACTTCATACAATAGAAGTCATTCGGCATACAACCGATCGGAGTACAACACCCGAGTCCAATACATAAAACAGAAACTGAGATAAGGTTTATACAACTTATACAACACAAGTTCGTACAACCCAAAGGTACAATAACAATAAAGGAAAACAGCTAGGTCTTCGACGTCTCCAAGAGCATAGCACTACTCGTGCACAATATCCTTCCTTTTCCCCTGCTTAGCTGAAAAACAACAACATATGATTGGGTGAGATAACATTATCTCAGTGAGTCCTACCGTGCCCCCTCACCGACACTCGGTTCAATTGCCAAACCGTTAACAATCATATTAATAACGAACATGGTACAGCGAATTGTTGATCGTGAACCTTGTCACAAATCTCAACAAGTCGAGTCCAATCAAACAAGTCTTTATGTTTTATGAGGGACAGCCGGTTGTGAATAACCACGAAGACCGGAGAATTATGTTTGTTGATTAGTGTAAACCGACGGCGAAACTCCACTCATCCCGGCACACAATCATATAATTAATTTGTTTAGTATAATCCGACGGCGAAACCTCGCTCATCCCGGAAACCCGTGAGTTGACCACGCCAAAACACATACAGGGCCTAGATAAGGGGTCATGACTACCCTCTCTAGTATACTACTTGTCAGGTCGTCACCCAACGAACGATATATACAACAATACATATCAACGATCACCAAAGGATCAAACATAAGCTTATGATACTTATTCCATTTCATTCCATGGTCCATTTATGAAGAGTTCTATTAACTTCCAGAATTATAATCAATTCCAGGTCTTATATCCATATATAAGTTCAGCCCAACCATTACTCGGTGTGCTCACACGTAATCTAGGGTTTTCGTTCTCGACCAAGTAGGTTTCAAGACTCCTTTTCAAAAATATAGATTGAATGGTTTGAAATTATGTTTTCAATAGGTTGATAGCCTTAAAATTGTTTGAGGAAGGGATTAGGAGAGGTTCGGGATTGAACGGAGCGTTGAACGAGAAAAACGGAATTACGCATCAAAAGGGTCACAGTGGCGCGCGGCGCGCAACCCACGCGTGACTGGCGCGCGACTTGACAGAAGCGCAGCCCAGAATCACGCACGGCGCGCGACTCCCGCGTGAACGGCGCGCGAATGGACAGAACCCAAATTCAAGAGTGGCGCGCGGCGCGCGACCTGCGCGCGAATGGCGCGCGACTGGACAGAACTTCCAGTACTGATGCTCAACTCACACCCTTTCTCACTATCGTTCTTCGTTCGATCTCGATTCGATTCCTAATCTTCATTCCCCTGAAACTCAGAAAATTCCACAATATTCAAGACATATTTTCAATACAAAAATCATCACCAAAATTCTTTCGATTGTATCATGATTTTCATAAAACGAAAAGAGGTGTTTTCGCAAAAAGTCAGAATTTGTTTCTGAATCTTCGGGACTCGGTTTTAAACAGATTTTCGGAATACACAAAAAGTTCAAAATATTCAGAATGTTCAACTCTTTTTATTCCCTATTCGTGTGTAAGACTCACCGTGACGACGATTGTTCCGTAAGCTCTCTAACCGAAGCGCGAATTAACCGAACACGGACTATCGAGCGAGAACCGAAGGCACCAACAAAATCACCCACAACAGCTACTGAACTTCAGCAACTCACAACGACTGAAGCGCCAACCGAAGCGAGATTCCCAGCTGAACCCTTTCCCAAATTCGAAATGCAAGATACAGTACTTCTTGAGATGCAAAACAGCAACATGCAAATAATGGAAGATTCAGAATTTCGATTGTCTTAAACGATGAAGGTGAATTCGAAATTGAAGGAGAATATCAGGGGTTACTTACATGCTTGCTGAAACAGGAATTCAAGAACATGCACAAGGTTGGGAATTCAGAATTTGCTCATCTTCACCATTTGGGCTTTAACTGAAAATTTGGGACTGAGAGATAGAGAGGAAATCAGAGCTCGAAAATAGCACCAATGGATTGCAAATCGAAATTGGAGTGGACAAGGAGCAAGAACACTTACATGCAAGCTGAAACTCTTCCCTTCCTCTTCCTCCAAGTCGCGCCCCACCCTCTCTTCTCCTCTGGTTCAGAATTGAAGTTTTAGAAGAATGGAAAAATGACTTAAGTTGCTGGAAGGATTTCAGAATAGGGGTATTTATATGAAGGGTGTGAAATTCCTAAATTGCCCTTCAGCTTAAGAATGCCTAATTAAATTATGACCAAGCACAATTAATTAGAGAATGGGGGTTATTTTGAGGATTTCCTCGACCATAAATACCCGAGACACGAATAATTATTCCCACAAATAATCACTCGGTCCTAGATACTATAATACGAGTCTTTTAAAAATTAGGGGTGTTACAGATTTTCTAACAAAATTCAAGCTTGGTTACAAGTGAGGATCAAGCCTCTATTTATAGGAAAATATGAGGGGCAAAAAGGTCCAAAAGAGGAAAAAGTGGCAAATCAAGTTGGCCAAGGTAGTCATCAAAAAGCCATCCTCAAGTGGACAAAGCACATGGTCATCAACAAGTGGGCAAGGCAAAGCCATCAACAAGTGGGCAAAAATATCCATCAACAAGTGGGCACAGCCAATTTCGACTGATGCAGCAGAGTTCTGGGAGATGCAGTCGAATTCTGACCCGCTGAGATAGAAGCAGTCGAAATCTGGAAGATGCAGTCGAATTCTGGGAGATCCAGTCGAATTCTGGGAGATCCAGTCGAATTCTGACCTGCTGAGACATAAGCTGTCGAATTCTGAGAGATGCAGTCGAAATCTGGAAGATGCAGTCGAATTCTGGGAGATCCAGTCGAATTCTGGGAGACAGATGCTGTCGAATTCTAACAGATGTAGTCGAATTCTAACCTGTTGAGGCATAAGCAGTCGAAATTGCTTCAAAATAAAACCTGAAGATAAAAAGTAAACATTTGCAGTAAAATAGATCAAAAATATAATTAAAATACTAAAAAGACTTAATAAAATAACTATTAAAAAGACTCTAAAAATAGACTTATCAAACTCCCCTATGCTTGAACCTTTGCTTGTCCTCAAGCAAAAACAGTGTAAATCTTTAGGCCAGTTCTGAAGGAAAATTGTTTTCATATTGAAGCCTTAAGTGAACTGTGGGGCAATTCTAACACTTTGGTTTGAGAGCTACGTACTATTTTGGGCTTTTTGTGGAATTGAGAGACAATTTTAAAGTATCAGTACTCTAGAGAGGATATCAATGTCATCATAGAACCGGTTCCCCAACATTCTTAAGCTTGGGTCCTCCATTTACTAAGACCGGGTCTCAAAGGAGGGTCTTTATACGTTGGGTATTCAAGCATTTTTCTTTTCTTTTTTGATTTTATATGCTAACCATTTATTTTGATATTTAAAATGCACTAACTTTTGCATTTTTGAATCGGTTTTGCATATATATATATATATATATATATATATCTTTTTATTTTTATTTTTTTTTGAATACCCAAACTCAGACGTTTTTCTCCAGTAACCGCGCATCTAGTAAATGTCACCAACAGAACCAGGTTACTAGTTTCTTTTCAGTCCCTCTAATTGTATTAATAACTGAAAACAGTCTCAATAGTGTGTGTGTGAAAAAGCCCTAGAAGTAGAAATCGAACCATGATACAATTTTGTTGTTCCCAACCAGTCCACCTAATTGCTAATTGAGAAAATAATTTTTTTTCCAGAAAAGGCTTATCTAAAACATACTTAGGGTTCACAAAGTTTCGTGATGGAGGGAGCAGATACAACTCAAAGTACAAAAAGATAAAAAAAACTCGGTAAAGAAATAAAGACATTCCTAATAAAAGTAATAAAATACCCCCCATGCTTGGACTAGGCATTGTCCTCAATGATTTTTTTCAAATAAGACAAAAGGGGTTAGGAGAGCTCACCTGGCTGTCTGGTTCAGGATACTCGGCCCTGGGTTATTTTATTTTTCAACAAATCGAAAAATACATTAAGCCGTGGGTTGCCTCCCACGCAGCGCTCTTTTAACGTCACTAGCTTGACGGTCAAAAAGAATTTTTCAATTAGGATCATGTAGAACTAAACTAGTTCCTTTCTCAATTGGGTCACCAATTAAATAATTTTTCAACCTTTGACCATTGACTCTAAACGATCCGGTTTTCTCGCTCCAGATCTCTACAGATCCAAAGGGGTAAACCTTACGGATTTCAAAAGGACCGGACCATCTTGACTTTAATTTTCCCGGAAAAATTTTTAGCCTGGAATTAAACAATAACACCAGGTCACCCTCCTTGAATTCTCTATGAATGATACGCTTATCATGCCAATTTTTTGTTCTTTCTTTGTAAAGTTTGGCATTCTCATAAGCATCCATTCGCAGTTCTTCCAATTCGTTTAGTTGGGGTTTTCTTTTTTCTCCGGCTAATTCCATGTTCAGGTTAAGGCGTTTAATTGCCCAGTAAGCTTTGTGCTCTAGTTCTACCGGGAGGTGGCAAGAGTTCCCATAAATTAATTTGAAAGGAGTCATTCCTATGGGAGTCTTGTACGCAGTCCGATAAGCCCAAAGAGCATCATCGAGCTTTACCGACCATTCCTTTCTTGAGGTCGAAACAGTTTTTTCTAAAATACTTTTAATTTCTCTGTTCGATACCTCAACCTGACCGCTTGTTTGAGGGTGATAAGGCGTTGCAATTTTGTGCCTTACTCCAAACTTTTGCAGTAACATTTCAAAATGTTTTGAGATGAAATGGGATCCTCCGTCGCTTATGACAACACGAGGGACCCCGAATCTTGGAAAAATTATTTTTTTGAAAAGTTTTATGACTACCTTTGCATCGTTTGTAGGAGAAGCAATGGCTTCGATCCATTTTGACACATAGTCAACGGCTACCAGAATATATTGGTTTCCAAAAGAAGAAGGAAACGGTCCCATGAAATCGACACCCCAGACGTCGAAAATTTCAACCTCTAAGATATTATTTAAGGGCATTTCATTTCTTTTTGAAATATTTCCGGTGCGTTGACACTGGTCGCATTTAGAAATGAATTCATGCGTCTCTTCAAAAAGGGACGGCCAATAAAAACCAGATTGTAGAATTTTCGTAGCAGTTTTTGAAGAACTGGCATGGCCGCCATAGGAAGAAGAATGACAATGGTATAGAATGTTACTTACCTCTTCTTCCGGAATGCATCTTCTGAACACCCCATCTGCTCCCCTTTTAAAGAGCAGTGGCTCGTCCCAGTAATACTGTTTAAGATCATGGAAGAATTTCTTCTTCTGCTGATAATTTAAATCTGGGGGGAGTACTCCTGCTGCAAGGTAGTTTACAAAATCTGCATACCATGGTGCTTCAGTTTTGCCCAATGAGAAGAGTTGATCATCCAAAAATGTATCATTAAGTGGCAACTCTTCTTCTTTTGTTCCTTGTAGACGGGACAAATAATCAGCCACAACATTTTCAACGCCTTTTTTATCCCTTATTTCAAGATCAAATTCTTGTAGGAGTAAAACCCATCGGATCAATCTCGGCTTGGCATCTTTTTTGTTTAACAAATATTTTATGGCCGACTGATCAGTAAAAATGATGATTTTTGAACCTACCAGATATGATCGAAACTTATCAACGGCAAAAACTACCGCTAATAATTCTTTTTCAGTTGTGGCGTAATTCATTTGTGCCTCGTCTAAGGTCCTGCTTGCATAGTATATGGCATGCACTTTCTTTTCTTTTCTTTGTCCCAGGACTGCCCCAACTGCATAGTCGCTTGCATCGCACATTATTTCGAATGGAAGATTCCAGTCTGGTGGCTGTATGATCGGGGCAGTAACTAAAGCCTTTTTCAACCTGTTAAAAGCTTCAAGACAAAGATCGTTAAAAATAAATGCTGCATCCTTAAGGAGCAGACTTGTCATAGGTTTTGAAATTTTTGAGAAGTCTTTTATGAACCGGCGGTAGAAACCTGCATGGCCTAAAAAGCTTCTCACCTCTTTTACTGTGGTGGGAGGTAGCATTTTTTCAATCACCTCAATTTTTGCACGATCTACCTCAATACCTCTATGAGAAATTAAGTGCCCTAGGACAATTCCTTCGTTAACCATGAAATGACACTTTTCCCAGTTTAGAACCAGGTTTACCTTCTCACACCTCTCTAAGACTTTTTCCAGATTGGCTAAACAGTTTTCAAAATTTGAGCCATGGACGGAAAAATCATCCATAAACACTTCCATTATGTTTTCAACAAAGTCTGAGAATATGGACATCATACACCTTTGAAAGGTAGCAGGAGCATTACATAGACCAAAGGGCATCCTTCTATAGGCATAAGTGCCAAAAGGACATGTGAAAGTTGTTTTTTCTTGGTTGCTAGGGTGGATGGGAATTTGGAAAAATCCCGAATAACCATCCAAATAGCAAAAATGTGAGTGCCGTGCTAACCTTTCTAGCATTTGATCAATGAACGGGAGAGGGAAGTGATCTTTCCGGGTAGCTTTGTTAAGCTTTCTGTAATCAATACACATTCTCCATCCTGTAATTGTCCTTATGGAAATGCTTTCATCCTTCTCATTTTTAATAACTGTCAATCCTCCTTTCTTAGGTACTACTTGAACAGGACTAACCCACTTACTATCGGAAATAGGATATATTATCCCAGCATCAAGGAGTTTTAAAACTTCCTTTTTAACAACCTCTTTCATGTTTGGGTTTAATCTTCTTTGATGCTCGATAGAAGGTTTATAGTCCTCTTCCAGTAGTATTCTGTGTATGCAGATTGACGGATTTATGCCATTAATGTCCTCAATAGTATACCCTATGGCTTTGGGATACTTCTTGAGAACATTAAGCAATTTTTCAGCCTCATTTTGTTTTAAATTTGCATTTACAATTACTGGAAAAGTAGAATTAGGGCCAAGGAACTCATACCTCAGAGATGATGGTAAGGGCTTCAGTTCTATTTTTGGTGTTTCTTTTGGGAGAGGTCGAGGTTTTTCCTCACCCAAAGTTTCAGTACCCAATTCTTGTAATGGTGGATTTTCATCCAAAAGTTTTATGTAGAATTGGGTTTCCCCTGCCGCATCTGTATTTGTGTTGCCTAAAAGGCAATCTTCCAGACTATCTTGTGAAGATGATGCTATAGAGCAGTCTCACACGCAATAGTCTACAATGTCAATCTTGCAGCATGAGTCTTTTACAGACGGGCTCTTCATGAAGTTTGAAACTTCAAATTCAACTTTTTCATCCCCCACATTAAGAACCAACTTACCGTTTTTAACGTCAATTATTGCCCCTGCAGTAGCTAAAAAAGGCCTCCCTAGAAGAATAGGAATTTGGGAGTCTTCTTCAATTTCCATTACAACAAAGTCCACCGGTATAAAAGTTTGCCCTACCTTGATAGGGATATCCTCTAAGATTCCAGTGGGGTATTTAACGGAACGATCTCCCAACTGTATTGTCATTTTTGTGGGTTTAAGTTCGCCTATCCCTAGTCTATTGCAAAGAGAAAGAGGCATCAAACTTACACTGGCTCCTAGATCGCACATCGCTCTGTTTATAGTTTCACTTCCAATCACACAAGGTATGGAAAAACTACCTGGATCTTTGAGTTTTTGTGGTAGCTTGTTCTGGATAATTGCACTACATTCCTCTGTTAATGCAATCGTCTCATAGTCGTCTATTTTTCTTTTCTTGGATAAAATTTCTTTCAAAAATTTAGAATAAGACGGCATTTGAGACAATGCATCAGTGAAAGGAACGTTGATGTAAAGCTTTTTAAGCAAGTCGACAAACCTTTTGAATTGCTCGTCAAGTTTGTTTTTTGCAAATCTTTGGGGAAAAGGAATGGGTGGTTTGTATGGTGGAGGGGGGATGTGTGGTTCTTCTCTTTCTTTTTCTGGTTCTTTCCCTTTTTCTTTCTCTTCTAGCTCACCTGGTAAATTATGTTTTTCACTCACAATTTTTTCTTGGTTTGCTCTTGGTTCCTCTATTTGTTTTCCGCTTCTAAGGGTGACAGCATTTATTTGGCCTTTTGGATTTTGTTCTGGTTGCCCAGGAAATACCCCTGAAGTCTTAGAGGATGAAGCTACCTGTGTTGCCACTTGAGTTATTTGATTTTCAAGCATTTTATTATGAGTGGTAATAGAGTCGACTTTTGATACTAATTTGATAAGTGTGTCATTCAAATAACCAGTTTGATTTTTGAATTCTTCATTTTGTTTTGTTTCAGATGACACAAATTTTTCCATCAAAAATTCCAAGTTCGACTTTTGCGGGTTGTTTTGTGGGTTGTTAAAAACCCTTTGATTTTGAAAGACAGGAGGTGGTCTAGGTGCTGGATTGGGTGGAGGATTTTTATAAGAAAAATTTGGATGATTCCTCCACCCAGGATTATAAGTATTTGAAAACGGATCTTCCTTTTGAGCATAGTTAATATGCTCGTTTCCAACACTAGATGCCTCAAGCTGGCATTCAGCTCCAATATGGCCAACAACCCCACATAATTCACATGGTGGAGTAATAGGAGAAGAAGTTTGTGAGACGGCACTTACATTTAATTTTTCAAATTTTTGAAAAAGTGCGTCCACTTTTGAGGTAAGATGATCAACAACAGATATTTCATACTTACCTGGCTCTTTTGATGTGGCTGGTTTATTCGTTATGGCTCGCTCACTTGTCCACTGACAATGGTTTTGAGCCATATCTTCAACGAGTGCATAAGCTTCGGTAAAATTTTTGTTCATTAAAGCTCCACCTGCAGCTGCATCAACAGTCATTCTTGTTGCATATTGTAATCCATTATAAAAAGTGTGAACAACGAGCCATTTCTCTAGTCCATGATGGGGGCATAGCCTTAACATTTCTTCGAAACGTTCCCAAGCATCATAAAGAGATTCCCCGTCGTTTTGAGAAAATCGAGTAATTTGATTTCTCATTTGAGCTGTTTTACTCGGGGGAAAGAACTTAGCAAGAAAAGTTTGTTTTAACTGGCCCCAGCTGGTAATGGATTCCGAAGGCAAAGAATGTAGCCATGCTCTTGCTCTATCCCTTAATGAAAAAGGGAAGAGTTTTAGTCTTATGGCATCTGGAGGTACCCCGTTTAATTTGAGAGTTCCACGGTATTCTAGAAAAACTGAAATATGAAGATTTGGGTCCTCCGTTTTGAAATATGAAGATTTTGTTGAACCATTGAAAGTAGAGATCTTTTGAGTTCAAAATTATTTGCTTCCACATTTGGATGTACAATGGCAGCCGATGGCTCTGCTGAAGGTGTTGCGTACTCTTTGAGAGCACGATTTTCATTAGCCGCCATTTGGTTATCGGGAGTTTCTCTCCTCCTTCTATGTAAGAACCTTTCGATTTCGGGAATTTGTTGAACAGTTTCTCCGAAACTTCTAGTTCTTCGCATTCGAGGGACAAGAGAAGAAAAAACAAAGAAAATAAAATTCCAGTCTAACCGGTTTCGAAAAACTTAATTAATATCACTGCCTCCCGGCAACGGCATAAACTTGATAGCCCCGCAAGTGCACGGGTCGTATCGCGTAATAAAAGAGTATCGGTCCACAGGGAGAGCCTAAGTGAATACCAATTTAATTTTTCAAAGTTTGATTAACTGAAAAGAAAGTGTTTTTAGAAAGAAGGAATGTTTTAGTAAAGTCTACTCACTCATGATCATTGTAGACAAAAGAGGAGAAAAGAAAATAAAAGAAGAAAACATAAAGTTTAAATAGAGAGAAATAAAAGAAAGCGGTAAAGTGAAAAATCATAAATAGCGGAATTGTAAATGACAAGAAAGTAAATTGCTTGAAAAGTAAATTGCAAGTAATTTAAATGACTTGGAAAGTTAAAGAGCAAGGAAAGTAAATGAGCAAGAAAGTAAATGACTTGGAAAATAAAAGTGCAAGAAAGTAAATAACTTGGAAAATAAAGGTGCAAGAAATTAAATAGCAAGAAAAGTAAATGACTTGGAAAATAAAGGTGCAAGAAATTAAATAGCAAGAATGTAAATGACTTGGAAAGTAAAGGTGCAAGAAATTAAATAGCAAGAATGTAAATGACATGGAAAGTAAAAGGGCAAGAAAATCAATAGCAAGAATTTAAAGGGCAAGAAAGTAAATGACTTGGAAAATAAAGGTGCAAGAAATTAAAGGAGCAAGAAAGTAAATGACCTGGAAAGAAAAAGGGCAAGAAAATAAATAGGAAGAATTTAAAGGGCAAGAAAGTAAATAAACAAGAATCATAAAAAGCATGAAGAGTAAATTGAAGTCATGAATCTTTAGAGAGCCTTTGTCATTGATTTTCTAACAAAATTCAAGCTTGGTTACAAGTGAGGATCAAGCCTCTATTTATAGGAAAATATGAGGGGCAAAAAGGTCCAAAAGAGGAAAAAGTGGCAAATCAAGTTGGCCAAGGTAGTCATCAAAAAGCCATCCTCAAGTGGACAAAGCACATGGTCATCAACAAGTGGGCAAGGCAAAGCCATCAACAAGTGGGCAAAAATATCCATCAACAAGTGGGCACAGCCAATTTCGACTGATGCAGCAGAATTCTGGGAGATGCAGTTGAATTCTGACCTGCTGAGATAGAAGCAGTCGAAATCTGGAAGATGCAGTCGAATTCTGGGAGATCCAGTCGAATTCTGGGAGATCTAGTCGAATTCTGACCTGCTGAGACATAAGCAGTCGAATTCTGAGAGATGCAGTCGAAATCTGGAAGATGCAGTCGAATTCTGGGAGATCCAGTCGAATTCTGGGAGACAGATGCTGTCGAATTCTAACAGATGTAGTCGAATTCTAACCTGTTGAGGCATAAGCAGTCGAAATTGCTTCAAAATAAAACCTGAAGATAAAAAGTAAACATTTGCAGTAAAATAGATCAAAAATATAATTAAAATACTAAAAAGACTTAATAAAATAACTATTAAAAAGACTCTAAAAATAGACTTATCAACATCCAATAGTGGTTTTCCTGCTAGCACTGTTGATAACCCTAAAAATGAGAGTTGCAATGTTATTTCATTGAGAAGTGGTAGAGAGCTGAACCCTGTTGAAGTGGAAAAACTCAAGCTTGGAGAAAGATGTGGTGAAACTGAGGTGTTGAAGGAGGAGTTGAAAAAGAAAAATGGGGGAGTTGAAAAAGAATTAAGTGAAAAAAGTAAGGGAATTGTGAAGTCTAACCAAACAGAAAATTTGTTTAATGAAAAATTGCAGGTTGACGCGAAGCTTAATGAAATTCCTTCAGACATGAAATTTCCATACCCTCAAGTGCCCAAGAAGAATCAGAAAGAAGAGCAATTCACTAAGTTCTTAGAGATTTTCTCGAGTCTCCAAATCAACATTCCTTTTGCAGAAGCCTTAGAGCAAATGCCCATGTATGCAAAGTTTATGAAGGAATTGTTGACTAAGAAGAGGAGGTTCAAAGATGATGAAACCGTGGCTCTAACTGAAGAGTGCAGTGCCATTATTCAAAGAAAACTTCCTCCCAAGTTGAAAGATCCTCGAAGTTGCACCATACCTTGCACCATCGGTAACTTGACAATAGGGAAGGCCCTCTGTGGTTTGGGAGCAAGCATCAACCTGATGCCCTTGTCAATGTTAAATAAGCTTGGGGGAGGTGAGGTGAAACCCACTAGGATGTCTCTGCAGCTCGCTGATAAATCAATCAAACATCCTTATGGGATCTTGGAAGATGTTCTGGTAAGAGTTGATAAATTCTTGTTTCCCGTTGACTTTGTGATTCTTGAAATGGAGGAAGATGCAGAGGTTCCAATCCTCCTTGGTAGACCATTTTTGGCCACTGGGCGGGCCCTGGTAGATGTACAACAAGGTAAGCTAATGTTAAGGTTCCAAGATGAGGAGGTAACTTTCAATGTCTTTGAAGCCATGCGGCACCCGGACGATCAAGAGAAATGTTTTAGGGTGGACGTGAATGAAGACTCGGTGCAAGAAACCTTTAGACATAATCTACCCTCTCCTCCTTTAGAGAAGGTAATTGTGAACTCTATTGGGGGGTTGGATGAAAACCTTGGTAGTGAAATAGAAGACTGCATTCGTCAGTTTGAAGTTACCCAAGCAGAAAGGATCTCCAAGAAAAGGGAAGAGCTGACTAGGGGGGAGAGCCTAGAAAAAGGAACTTCCGGATTAAAAAAACTCCCCTCTCATTTAAAGTATGTATTCCTTGGGAGCGATGATCAATACCCAGCCATCATCAGTAGTTCTTTAACCAAGTTGGAAGAGGAAAAACTGATGAGAGTGTTGAGAGGAAATAGAACTGCGCTAGGTTGAACTATCTCTGACCTTAAGGGGATTAGTCCGGCTTTTTGCATGCATAAGATCAAGCTCGAGGAAGAGTTCAAACCTGTGATTCAACCACAGCGAAGGTTGAACCCCACCATGAAAGATGTGGTGAGGAAAGAAGTATTGAAGCTCTTAGATGCCGGGATGATTTATCCCATTTCAGACAGCTTGTGGGTGAGTCTAGTCCATGTGGTGCCCAAGAAAGGTGGTATGACCGTGGTTAAAAATGAGAAGAATGAGCTGATCCCTACTCGCACAGTCACAGGGTGGAGAATGTGTATTGACTACCGGAGATTGAACCAAGCCATATGGAAGGACCACTTCCCTCTACCATTCATGGATCAGATGTTGGAAAGATTGGCTGGACAAGCTTTCTATTGGTTTCTGGATGGATACTCTGGATACAACAAAATAGCAGTGGATCCTGGAGATTAAGAGAAGACGGCCTTTACATGCCCGTTTGGTGTGTTTGCTAATCGGAGGATGCCCTTCGGGTTGTGTAACGCCCCTGCTACTTTTCAAAGGTGCATGCTTTCTATATTCTCTGATATGATGGAAAATTCTATTGAGGTATTTATGGATGACTTTTCTGTTTTTGGACCTTGCTATGATTCTTGTCTGGCTAACCTTGACGCAGTTTTGAAGAGATGCACCGAAACCAATTTAGTTTTAAATTGGGAAAAGTGCCACTTTATGGTTCAAGAAGGAATTGTTCTTGGCCATAAAATCTCGTTAAAAGGCATTGAGGTTGATCAAGCAAAAATCGAAATTATAGAAAAGTTACCTCCTCCTATGAATGTCAAGGGACTGAGAAGTTTTTTAGGACATGCTGGATTTTATCGACGTTTCATAAAAGACTTCTCCAAGATTGCAAAACCTTTATGCAATCTACTTGTCAAGGAGAATGAATTTGTTTTTGATAATGAATGTGTGTGTGCTTTTAATGTATTCAAGGAGAAACTGATTTCGGCACCAGTCATTGTAGCCCCTGATTGGGATATTCCCTTCGAATTAATGTGTGATGCTAGTGATTATGCAGTGGGTGCAGTGTTGGGGCAGAGATCGGGGAAATTTTTTCATGCTATAAATTATGCTAGCAAGGTTTTAAATGAAAATCAGGTGAATTATGCGACAACTGAAAAGGAGCTGCTAGCGATAGTATTTGCATTGGAAAAATTTCGTTCATATTTGGTTGGCTCTAAAGTGATTGTTTTTACTGACCATGCTGCAATAAAATGTTTGCTAACCAAGGGCGAGTCTAAGCCTCGACTCCTTAGATGGATTTTGCTTTTGCAGGAATTCGACTTGGAGATCAAAGACAAAAAGGGGGGCGAGAATGTGGTAGCAGATCATCTGTCTAGGCTGGAAAACAAAGAGGTGACTGCTCGGGAGAAAGAAATCCTCCAAGAGTTCCCCGATGAAAAGTTGTTCGCAATTGCAGATAGACCGTGGTTTGCCAACATAGCAAATTACAAGGCAGGCGGAACGGTCCCTGAAGATTTCACATGGCAACAAAAGAAGAAGTTCCTCCGTGATGTCCAACATTATCTTTGGGATGACCCCTTTCTCTTCAAGGTCGGAACGGATGGGCTTCTTAGAAGATGCGTTTCTGGTAGTGAAAGTCAAAAGATTCTATGGCATTGTCATGATTCTCCATGTGTAGGTCACTACAATGGGGAATGCACAGCTGCAAAAGTACTCCAATCTGGTTTTTATTTGCCATCCCTCTTTAAGGATGCGCAAAATCATGTAAAAAGTTGTGATAAGTGCCAGAGGACTGGCAATATTTCTCGTAATGGGGAGATGCCATTGAACCCTATACTTGAAGTAGAAGTGTTTGATTGTTGGGGCATTGACTTAATGGGACCCTTCCCATCATCTCATTCTTGTCAATATATCTTGGTGGCGGTGGACTATGTTTTTAAATGGGTGGAAGCCATTGCCACTTCGAAAAATGATTCTCAAACTGTGGTTAAATTTGTGAAGAAAAACATTTTCTCAAGATTTGGTGTGCCAAGAGTCTTGATCAGTGATGGGGGTAGCCATTTTTGTAACACTTAGCTTAGCAATGTCCTATCCAGGTATAGTGTAAAGCACAAAGTGTCAACCCCTTGTCATCCTCAGTGCAATGGTCAAGTAGAAGTGTCAAACAGAGAAATCAAGAGAATATTAGAGAAGACGGTGGGGAACTCAAGGAAGGATTGGGCAGTGAAGGTAGATGATACACTGTGGGCATACAAGACAGCTTATAAGACACCCTTAGGTATGTCTCCTTACCAATTGGTTTATGGCAAATCTTGTCATTTGCCGGTTGAACTGGAACACAAAGCATATTGGGCGTTGAAGTTTTTGAATTTTGACCTCACATCAAGTGGAGATAAGAGAATCCTGCAACTTCATGGGTTGGAGGAGATGCGCCTGCATGCATATGAGAATAACAAGATCTACAAGGAAAAGATGAAGGTGTATCACGACAAACACATTTCAAGGAAGGAATTTTACCCTGGACAACAAGTGTTGTTGTTTAACTCGAGACTCAAGTTGTTTCCAGGGAAACTGAAATCCAAGTGGTCGGGCCCCTTTCTTGTTAAAGAAGTGACACCGTACGGAGCAATAGAAGTGGAAGAGCCAGAGTCCAAAATATCTTTTAAGGTAAATGGACAACGACTCAAGCCATACCGTGGTAAGGCGGTAAAAGAGGGTCAAATGGTTCTCATGCTAAGAGACCCATAAGGGTCTAAAAGACGTCAAACTAGTGACGTTAAAGAAGCGCTTAGTGGAAGGCAACCCATTGGTGAGAACCTCTCTTCCTCTCCTTGAGCAGGGGGCTCACCTTATCATTATTACTTGTTTTGAGTTTTTATTTTCATTCCCTTTTGATTTTATTTTGCATTTTGGTCTGTACTCTATTGCTACAACTTTTACAGTGATTGTGAGGCACCACGACCGTGATCTTTAACAGCATCTTCAATGATGATGATTTGTGGTGTTTGGCTTTATATGTTTTACAGTTTACCTAGTGCTCGCTAGCACGTCAATTTTTATCATCAGGTAGTGTCAGTGGTCAAGACAAAAGTGGCGGAAGATTTAGATCATCTGCTGGCAGGCTTTCGAGAGTTTCATCTCTTACCATCCCAGCCGTGAGGTTTGAGCCCAAACACCTATATCATTGATTGTGTGTATATTCCTTGCTTGCATTATTCTGCAAAACTTGAACTTGTTCTTAACTATCTTGCATGTGACATACATACACACTGAGGCAAAAAAAATTTGGAACCCCTGGGCCTTTCAAGCCACCTAATAAGTATCTATCCTTTGTTAGCCCCTCTGAGCCTAATTGTTATTTTTTTATATTTTTTTCTGCAAAGTAAATGCCTAGTTGTTTCTTAACTTGGAGTTAGGTAGACAAAAGTGCGAGTGTGGGAAAAATCCTAAGTTTAGGGTTGCTCATGGACTAGCAACAATCTAAGTTTGGGGTGGTATACAAGATAAATGAACATATGAAAGAAAAAGAAAAATATATATAAATATATATATATATATATATATATTCAAAATAAATAAATAAATAAATAAATGATTTTCCTTCTCTTGTAGAATGCTTTGGGGAAATGGGTAAGTAAGTGAGATTGTTGAAGTTGACAAAAAGAAAAGTAGGCCTAACTCCAAGTTGTAACCTACTTATCCAAATACTATCCACCCTTACCTAAGCCCCGTTACAACCTTTAAGTCCTCAAATAGTGTGTGTGCATATCATGTGTATTGACTGTCTAGAACTTGTTCAAGCCTATGAAACGATGGTGCAGGTATTGTGAGTTGAGTGAATACCTTAGACACCTCAAAAGAGAGAAACACTAGTGAGATGTGTGAAAAAGAGAGGACTTGAGATTACTTGTCTGCTTATGATCTTGTATCTTACCAATTCAATTGTCTTTCTACTACACTGTGTTGGTTGATTATTTTTGACATGCTGAGTGTCTAATGGTTTGTGTGAAATGTGTGACAGCAGAATAAAAAATTAGCCACAGTCTGAATTGAATGATTGCTTGAGGACAAGCAAAAATCTAAGTTTGGGGTTGTGTTGACTCTCTGTCATATGTAATAAGTTGTGTAATTTTAGAACCAAAACTGGAGGGATTTGATTGTAATTCGGTTGATTACGGGGGAATTAGCGTAGTTGTAGATTGATGTATTAGGATTATTTTGTAAGCTATTTCTCTCAATCATGGTGCCAAATGCAAAGGAAGACCTTCAAGTTATTGTGGCATCAACTAGCGAACCAGGCATTTGCCTAGTGATGCAACAGGAATTGGAAGAATTGGTCTCTGACTTATTTCACGTCGTGACCAGGAAGCGTCTCGTCGCGACACAGCTGAATGAATTCATAGGATACCACCACTGACTTATTTCGCTTCGCGACGGGCTCGTGTCGCAATGCGGTGGGTCACCGAAAGTAGGGTTTTTATGTTCAGTTTTGCGTTTTTGAGGGGGACTTCGTCTTGGGAGCAGAAGGGAACATTCGAGCAGCTTAGGAGTGCGATTTTGGAGACTTCTCATCACTTGGGAACAAGGGGTTTCAGGTTCTAATGTCTTCCTTCATGTTTATCTTCTTCTTTATCCTAGTTTCTACTTCTATGATGATGTGTAACTAATTCTCTTGAATTAGGGAGAGATGAATCTCCCCAAACTATGACATGAATACTTTGTTATGATCAATTTCAGTTTTTATTCAATTTATCATTAGCCTATGCCTCTATTCTTAATGCTTTACAATTACATATGATAGTTGTATTGATTTAGGGTTATGATCACCATAGGGATATGGGTTTGTATGCTTGATTTGGGGTTTTAGGTCACGATCTTGATGATCATAGGAATATGGAATTGAGGTTGTGAATTTCTTAGTTCTAGGGTTTAATGCTTTGTCTATTGTTGAATCACTTAAGGAATTAGGGTTTCTCAATAGGAAAAAGGGGTTTTGAGGCAAGTGATTGTCCTTAATCTAAATTAGTGAATGGAATCTGATAATTTGGGTAATTACTTGAAATTGGTTGAAGGTTCATGTGATAGTATAGGTCAATCCCTAATCGCTTTACTTTTCTTAATTTACAAACGTTTGATTTCACGGTTACTATAATTTCAACTTTATTCCAATTGTCACGTCTAAGAATTGATAACTTGCCTATTGATAATAGCACGCAATCCCTGTGGATACGACTTGGTTCTTACCGTTTTATTATTACTTGCAATATTTCGGTACACTTGCCGAAATTCTAACAGACATCACAACCAATACTAGGGGAAAGTACTTCTAAAGAGGATGTTGTGTATATTAGAAAGGATCATAGCGATGGAATTACGTTTCGTCGAAAACAAAGTACCAAGAAGCGAAGAGAAAAATATCATACGAATAAGCAAATTGTAAATAAAATTGTATCGAGGAAAAGGAAAAGGTAACCTAAACTTACTTTTAGGCATTTTTTGCTTGTCTCTTCTTTATTCATCTTCATTTTGTAAAAATTAACTTACTTTATCATCACTGTATGTAATGGTTCATTTGTAGTTCAAAGTGAATGGTTATTTATTTTTTTGTTAGTCTTTTGCATAAATATAACAATAACACTGATTATGTTTTATCGCAGGTCAGATGACATCGCATAGCCATGATAGTGGGAATGAAAGTGCTCATGAGAGTGATCATGAGCCCCCAAAAAAGGTCACTCACCGTGGAATGACCGTTAAAAAGAATATCATCAATCGGGCGAGTAAAACACTTCCTAAACTTCCAAAAAGATACTTACTAATTAACTAAATTTATTACTTAGTTTAAACTGTTTCTTATCCAATTTACACAAGTAATAATGCAGGTCCAATGGAATGTTAAAGGCCAACCATTTGGTCCAAATGATAAACAGTTGACTAGCTTCAGTGGTACTAAAGTGAAGCAAACTCTACCGATTACAATCAATAGATGGCATGATAAACGTAATCTCGCTTTGGAAAGACTCAAAGAGGAGCTATGGTGTTTGATCCAGGTATATAATTTTAAATCTATATAGTTATCTTCTTTTATAATTATGTAAGCATATATTTATAATCTTTTCATTGTTTGTGTGTAAGCAGACTTATTTTGGTGTGGATGAGTCTCGGAAAGAATTTTGCCTTATGAAAGCTGGAAGGTTACATAGGAAGTTCAGAACTACCCTAAAAAATAAATTGATGACAGATGATGAAGGGAACCTCATACACCATCCCCCACCACTATATAGTGGGATTATAACACACAAGGATTGGAATGTCTTTATAACCAAACGCACCAAAGATGAGGACTTCTTGGTTTGTACAATTACCTTTTAACTTAACTATATTTGACAATTATTATGCATTAATTTATATTTATGTGTCTATATAGACATTATGAAATGAAAATCGAGAGAGAGCAAGAAGTCCTGATTACCCTTATAGAGGCGGTGTTAAGGGTTATCAAGACATTGAAGAAAAAATGGTAGGCACAAGATCCTTTATTTCAACTTTCACTATTATAAATGAATCTTTTGATATATTTATTAACAATTGGTAAATTTTAACAGCTAGTGGAGGCCGGGAAAGATCCAACTCAAGAATCCATTGACCGACATGTTTTGTGGCTAGAAGCCCGAGTAAACAAAGATGGTGTGATTAACAATCCGAAAAAGAAAGAGGTGTCTCAAAGAATTGTAAGTATGATAAAATTAAAATTGGTTTGTAACTTTGATGATAGTTATAATGTCTAATAATGTCTAATAATTTTTGTGAATCAGGAGTCCATATCACAATCAATAGAACAAGGAGAAATAACTGATTGTGATAGTGAGAATGACATCCTTGTCCGTGCTTTGGAACTTGAAGAGTATTCGGGTAGTCTGAGAGGTTTGGCATTTAGTGCTACTCCGACCTCTTTATGGGGTCGAAATAGGCATAAAAAACAAGAAAGTAGAGAAAGACGGTTGGAACAAATGGTGTTCAAGCTAATGGATGAAGTTGCGGAATTAAAAGATAGAGTTGGACCAAGGACTGATCTACCATCCCCTAAACCAGATAGCTTCAGAGATAGTTGTACCATTGCGTCCAATGATGTATTAATCATTAGATCATCTTTTTCTTGTACATATTACATCAATTTATGCATATTCTAATTTTTGTTTATCATTGATTTAGGGTAACAATAATGATTGTGAACTATATATATCAAACCCGCTTAAATTGGTCACGAGGGGATTAATTTGCAATGAACTGGGCACCTTACGGCACAATCTACCCATACCCGAAAATCATGTGAGGGTCAGAGTTGACGTTGCAATTGTGGGGGATGCAAACTTGCCTGTACCAGTAAACAGTGTAGGGATCATCAGGGCCGGCCCAAACGATACGGAGGCCCTGTGCAAATGATAAAAAAGGGGCCCTAATTATATTTTTACAAATAAAACTCAAACTTCAATACAAAGAGAGATATTCAAATCTATGGCTAGCACCTGAATTCATAGCTTTGTTACATTCAATGCCTTTGGCTATTTGATAAAAAGAGAGATATTCAACCTCAAGAAACGGGCTGGGCTGGTTGGGGATAAAAAATGGGGCCCTAAAATTTTTTTTTTGGTGGAGTCCCTGTGCAATTGCACAGGCCTGCACACCTATCAGTCCGGCCCTGGGGATCATGACTGTGGATGATGCAACTGGTACCTTTGTGGCATGGCCAGTAAACCTTATCAATGTACTTGACAATATATTTGTTAGTAATTTATTAGCTCATTGTCATATATTATCTTTCCAACTATATTTGTTACTAACTAATTATCTTTCCAAATATATAGGTATCCCAAAGGGCAAAATCTAGTGGGAATGTTGGCAAAGGAAGATCTCGACCTTTCTCTTCTACTGCTGGAAAGGGTGACAAAGTTAGTGGGAATGTTGGCGAATCCCAACCTTCTCCTTCTATTGCTGGCAAGACAAAAGTGTCTCGGCAAATAGCTAGTGGGAATGAGATTGAATCCCAACATTCCCCTTCTGTTGCTGGCAAGACAAGAGTGTCTCGGCAAATAGCTAGTGGGAATAGGATTGAATCCCGACCTTCCCCGTCTATTGCTGGCAGATCTTCTAATAATCCCATGGAGTTCATTAGTTATTTAAAAATCCATGTGTCAAACCACATGGGTAGTGCAACCATAATAGAGTCATTGATGGATAAAGAAATTTTTGGAGAGGAACGAGCACTGACTTTGAATCAAGAGGAACTCGCAGTGGTATATGAGAACGAGTGGGAAAGTGCGACTACTATTAGATCATATATCAGGTACATATCTATCTTATTATTTCACCTATTGATGTTGTTGTTGTTGTTGTTATTATTATTATTATTATTATTATTATTATTATTATTATTATTATTATTATTATTATTATTATTATTTTAATTTGTATACATTTTAATTAAAGGTATTGGTACCATGAGAGATTGGTCCCAATGGAACAAACACAAAGATTTGTGTTCTTATGCCCCGAAAGTACTTTTCTACTTAATCTCCCTCTGGATAAAACAGTAATGTCAAAAGAACATATAGAAAAATGCAAGGCACAAATGGAAAGAAGCAAGGTAGAGGTTAAAGCTAATATCGATCAGCGCTTGGCGCTATCACATCAATTAAGATGTGATACTTTGTTTTTGGCACCCATCAACTTAGGGTGAGTAATTTAATCTATATATATATATATATATATATATATATATATATATATATATATATATATATCAATTGTATATAACATGTATTTGTGAAATATTTGTCATTAATTTGATTATTCAAAAATTTTATAGGACCCATTGGATATTGTTGGCGGTTGATCCCAAAAGAGATGTGATTTTCTATTTGGATTCACTGCAAGGTCATTACAACAACTACCCCAAGTTGGTGGGAGTATTTAATAGGTATGTATTTAGATCCCTCGCATATTTTATAATTTAAATTATGTATGTATTTCGATTAATATAGTTATTTATATATGATGTTGTTTCAGTGCTTTGGCAACTTATTGGGGATTGCATGATGTCAGGACTGCGTACAGAAAATCATAATTTAAATTAGGCATAGGTAGCGCTTTCTGTAAAAAGCGCTACTTAAGGTCTTAGCACATCTAGGAATAAGGAGCGCTTGTACTAAAAAGCGCTACTCTTGCTTAGATGCGCTAAGACAATAAGTAGCGCTTTTTACAAAAAGCGCTACCTATGGTCTAAGCGCATCCGGGAATAAGGAGCGTTTACACCAAAAATCGCTACTCTTGCTTTTCATTAGTAACGCTTTTGGAGCGCTACCATTGGGGGATTGACAACAGGAGCGTAAGCTTAGGAGCCCCCGAAAGCGCTACTGATGACCCAAAAAAAGTGCTACTTATTAGTAAATCTGTTGTAGTGATAGAGTAGTTTTTTTGTCACACGGTCCGTAGAAAAGAGATATAACCATTGATCCAAACTATAACAACATCCCAATATATCATCACAATCAATTCACTTATATGATTATGTCTTTCAATTAGCTTTACAACGCACTTGAGAACACCTCAATCGGGTTCGCGGATCAAAAGTTATTGCTGAAATAGTGCGAATGCACTATTGTTGAAAATTTGTACACAGTCACGAGGCGACCATGTCCCATCGCGACGCCATATGAACTAGAAGTATTTCCATACACGTTTTCTTGATTTATCGCGAGGCGAACTACTCGGGTCACGACGTGATCTCCCTTCCTTTGGCTTCTAATCCTTTCCAAAGTCACCACCAACTCAAAAACTACATTTCACACATACATTCAAACACCACAAGCACAAATTTCATCAATTTCATACCTTAATTTAAATTTTATTACACAAGTATACATATATGCATTTTGAGACTCTAGCATCACCACATTCAACATAGAACTAACAATCAACCAATTCAGCATTCTTATAGCATAATGAGATGGTAAAGCAAACATGCATTTTGATATTTCAAAATCAACAACTCTTAGGGTTTACCCCTAACTAGGGCTGTTCATGGTTCGGTTCGGGCAAAGAACTGAACCAAACCAAACCGAACCGAACTGATAGAAACAGTTCGCCGAACCGAACTGAACCACGTTAACAGTTGAGTTCACAGTTTTAATTACAAACCGAACTGTTTAAAAACTATTCTGTTTTATCTGAACTCTGAAAACCCAAACCGAACCGAACTGTTAATAGTTCTTTTAATCGAACTGTTAAAGAACTACTAAACTGTTAACAGCAAATTCAACTACAAAATAATTATTCTATTACCAAATCAGTAGGAATTTCCAACACAGTAGGAATATAAACACAGTAGGAATATAAACTGATTAGCATCCATCTAAATTAATATAAACTAATTGCATCCATCTAAATTAATTTCCAACACAGTAGGAATTACCAACACAGTAGGAATATAAACTGATTAGCATCCATCTAAATTAATATAAACTAATTGCATCCATCTAAATTAATTTCCAACACAGTAGGAATTTCCGACACAGTAGGAATATAAACTGATTAGCATCCATCTAAATTAATATAAACTAATTGCATCCATCTAAATTAATTTCCAACACAGTAGGAATATAAACTGATTTGCACAAATGCTCTTAGAGAAGCTCCACTACAAGGGCAGATGCACCACCTCCTCCATTGCAAATGCCACCAACACTGTATATCCCATTTTTCTGCTTCAGTACCTGCATGCAGTGACTTAAATATCACATGATGATCACTTAAAAAAACTAACAAGAGATTGAATTTCCAACACTTCCAGTTTTCCCACCTCTAGTTTGTTGTCTGATCATCAGGTGTTGCTTGTCCCGAACCTTCATACTCCCCTTCATACTCAGCAAACAACTCATAACAATCTTGAACCTACTCAACATCAAATTACTAATTCAAATAAAATTCAAATAGATACACAATTGAAAAGCCTCAGCAGAAGCTCCAAATCAAAATCCTTTTGATCAGCAGAAGCTCTAATTCAAATAAAATTCAAATAGATACACAGTTGGATGCACAAATTCAGCAATATTCAACAAATTCAGCAGAAGGAGAGGGCTCAGCAGAAGCTCAAAAAAAAACTGAGAATGAACTTACAAAGAGTGAAGGAGAGGGCTCAGCAGAAGCTCCAAATCAAAATCCTTTTGATCAGTTGGATGCACAAATTCAGCAATATTCAACAAAGCCATTCCAACAAGAACCTTTTTCTTTGTCCTTTCATTCAATCCCTATAATACAGTCAACAGAAACCAATTCAAATAAAATAAAACCCAAATGGTGTAGCTGAAATGAAAAAAAGCTGCACAAACCTAAGAAAATTAAATTCACTCATCGAGGTTAACACCACCACGATCTTGAGAGCATATTTCTGCAAATGCAAAACGAAAATTATTTCATCTACAAACAAAAATATGAACCAAATAAATAAAATCTTATAAATTTACCTTGATCAAATCTAAAGATCTCCTCAGGGTCCTCATCGTTAAATAGATAGTGAGGTTGCCCTTTCAACCAATCTTGCAAGCAAACAAGCCCTTCTAACATTGTGTGCTTTAAACAACAACGATGGTCGCCGAGTACTCTTCCTCCCGTGCTGAATGCACATTCGGATGCCACTGTTGAGACGGGAATTGCCAACACCTCTCGAGCTATGCTTGCAAGGATGGAGAACCTTGCAGAATTGACTTTCCACCAACCCAAAATATCAAAACTTACATGTTTGTTGTAAGTTTCAGCTTCTTCCTTTAAATACTTATCAATTTCGGACTGTGGATCAGTTCTACGCCCAGTTGTTTTTAGATAGAGGTACATCAGATCATCTTCATCATCATCATCATCCGGTTGTGATTCTTGTTGGCTACTAAGCTCTATACCTTGATATTGAGCATAAAGTGATTTTAGGGAGGTCATCACTTTTAGCTTCAACTCGGTGGCCTTCGTAGCATCAACACATAGAATACCAATATGATACTCCACAAACGAATACTTCATCCTAGGATCAAGGACAAGAGCAATCCATAGCAAAATATTCATTGAGTCAGGATCTCCCCAATATTTGTCAAACTTGGTTTTCATACTATTTGCCATTTTCTTTATGCTCTGGTTGCTACTCTCTAAATATTTCCGGATCTTTGTCCCAATACCAAAAACCTCTTTCATGTAGAGATTGCTAGTGACATAAGAGGTTCCGGACATACTTTTAGTAGAAACCATAAACATTTCCAAAAAAGGTATCACAGCCCTAGCATGATCCCAATCTTCTTTTACAAGTAGGCCCTTGTTTTTCTTTTCCATATCATGTTTAAATGTCTTGTCTCTCAATTGCAACAAAGAAAAGGCATTTTGATATTTTAGGGCCGACCGTAGCATGTAGAACGTAGAATTCCACCTTGTATCAACATCAAGAATAAGAGCAGTTTTTTCGGTAATCCTCTCTTGCTCTGCACACTCCATGAATTTTTTTCTCTTGCAGGAGTAACTGTGACATATTTAATAGCAGCCCGAATTCTCATAATGGAGTAATCAATCTCTTTTAGTCCCTCCTTGACAATTAAGTTCAAGATATGCGCACAACATCGCATATGGATATAATTTCCCTCTAGGACAAGGTTGTCCCAGGACTCCATCCTGCTCTTCAAGTATTTCAAGCCAGCATCATTTGCAGAAGCATTGTCAACGGTTATGGTTAACACTCGTTTTCACAGAACTATCACAAAACTTCTCAATTTCACAGTAACAGGACAACCCAGAAAAAATCATCTAAAACCCAGATAAGGAAAGCAACAAGTGAATCTAGAATCATGTAAAAACCAGAAAAAATGTGCTGATTAAAGAAAACGATACACAACCAGAAAATTATGTAAAAATGATACACAACCAGAAAATACAGACGCTTTCATTCAATTCCAATCCCACATATATATCTAAAATATATATTTCATTAGTCAAAAAGTGTGAATCTAACTGAGAGAAGATTAGGGTTCGCACATATAAATGATTCACCATCACTCTTAATCTTGGCTAACTGAGAGAAGGCGATACACAACCCAAAAGCAGTGATTAAAGAAAATTACCTAACTGAGAGAAGATTAGGGCTCGCACCGTTCTTCAGTTCGTTCTTCAGTTCAGTTCGCACATCGCACACTTCAGTTCGCACATCGCACACTTCAGTTCGCACATCACACACTTCAGTTCGCAATCAGGGATTAGGGATTAGGGTTTCCACATCGCACACTTCAGTTCGCAATCAGGGATTAGGGATTAGGGTTTCCACAGCGCACACTTCAGTTCGCACATCGCACACTTCAGTTCGCGTAGAGTGAGAGAGGAATCGCATAGAGAGTCAGAGAGTGAGAGTTGAGACTGAGAGTGAGAGTTGAGAGTTGAGACTGAGAGTGAGTGAGAGTTCGCGTGGAGTGAGAGTGTGAAATTGTGAATTGAGATGTTCGCGTGAGTTTAACCCACTTAACCCTTAACAGTTTTTAGTTCACTAACTGAACTGGTACTAACAGTTCGGTTAGTGAACTGTGTTGAATAAATGTAGTTTGGTTCAGAACTGTTACTAAAAGTTCAGTTTGTAATAGTTCGGTTCGGTTCGGTTCGGCAGTTCGGTTCAGTTTTCCAGTTAATTTGAACAACCCTACCCCTAACATATCTGAGAACAAGAAACAAGGGGAGAATAACTCACAAGTTGAAATGTCTTCTTCACTAGCAACTAAGTTCACAAATGTTTTAACAAGATATAGAAACTTCAATGACTCAACTTCAGAAATGTCCTGACAAGACCTCTCCTTTGTTGCTCCCAACTTCACTTTAACCTCCCAAATGCTTAAAACAAGTAGCTACTCTCACATGCAAGTACCCAAAGCTAGAGTTTAACCCCTCACACCCACATGCATCACGAAATGGAGGGAGGAAAGATGATTGTGAAAAATTCTGGTTTTGAGTGTTGTATGGAGAACAAGTCAAAGATAATGATGAGGAATAAGAGACTGAAATTAGGTAATTAGTGAAGAGGAACCATGACAAGGGTTTCCATTTGCTTTAACACAAAGTCTCTCTCTCTCCTCTTCTCTTCTCACTCTCTCTCAAGACATTCATTTCTTCTTTTTTTTTTGACAATAGACATTCATTTCTTCTCTCTACTATGAAAAATGAGTATAGAAAATGAAGAGGGAACTTTCCCTTTTTGAGTTTCAGCTAAGCTCACACATGGAGATGGGTTAGAATAAAAGTTTGGGCTCTAAAAAATGTATTCTGGTTACTTAATGCACCCCCCTTTTACTAGCAATAAACAATTCCATTATACATCACTTCCCACAAAATGCTCAATGAAATCTAAAATCTTAAATCAAGACATATAAAATGCACACAATAGATTCTACACAACAATGTAATAGTCAAAGTAATTAAAATTACTTTGGATATTACAAAATGCCATAGTGTGTACACAACTTTTTTATGTTTTCACACACAAAACTTATTAACAGGTAATTTAATATCTTTAACTTTAGGATTCATTAAGAACTAGAGCAAAAAAAGAGAATTAGGATTCATTAAGAACTAGAGCAAAAAAAATTTACTTCCCACTACCCTCTTTATCCTAAAAAAGAGAATTAGGATTCATTAAGAACTAGAGCAAAAAAAGAGAATTAGAATTTACTTCCCACTAAGTTAGGAATTCACGCCCAGAGAAAACAAATTTGCATCTCAAAAGAGAATTAGGATTCTGTAACACCCCGGTATTTTTATCAAGTAAAAATACCCAAGTGTACCATCATAAAATAATCAGAGATATATTTCCTGTTTAAATACTGAACACCACTATAAAATTTTCACTGAATAACAATAGAACAGTCTTAAACATAAATAAGACCATAAACCATCAGTGAAATACAGTGTTCAATATCGTACAAGAAAGCGGAAATAAATACATAACATTAATACATAGAGTTGTAGTACAAAGACAACAAAAGGAAATATAAACTTAAGCGTAATAGCTAAGTCATCAGCAGTCGCCTGAGCTCAACCTACTCGTGCTCCTTGGATTTCTGCCGTCCCTGTTTCTCTGTAAAACAACAACATATAAACAATGAGATACAATCTCAGTGAGTTCTACCGAGACCCCTACTAGCACTCTCGGTCCTTTTAAAACATTTTTAAGATTGACACAACACCGACCGCAATCCGCTTGCTAATCTCGGTGGACCAAACAATAAGGCTTCGACCTAGTAAGACATCGGCTGCAATCTATTTGCGTCTCCCGATGAACTAGCATCCTAGGCCCTTCTACGTAACACCGGCTGCAATCTATTTGCGTCTCCCGGTATTCATAGTACAACACTTTTAACATAACACCGGCTGCAATCTATTTGCGTCTCCCGGCGAACCCCTATCCAATAACAGTTCCGCTATTGGCCTCAGAGCCTAGGGTAAGGGATCATGACTTCCCCGCCTAGTATGTTAACATGGGTCGTCACCCAAACTCGATATAATATATATATCTATAATCATATATAACCACCCTCAGTGGCCGACTCCTCAATGGTCTTCGAGTACATCGAGATACCATTAATAAAACGACTACGAATTGATCTAGGTAATTAAGGAAAAACTCGGTTCAGGTAATCCATAAATACCGCTGGAGCATTAGTCAAACCGAAGGGCATCACTACCCACACATAATGTCCATACCTAGTACGGAAGGCTGTCTTCGGAATATCTAAGGCTCTAACTTTTATTTGATGATGTCCTGACCTCAGATCAATTTTAGAAACACTGCAGCACCTCAGATTGCTCAAGCAAATCGTCTATCCTTGGTAAGGGATATTTATTCCTGATCGTCACTTTGTTAAGTTGTCGATAACCGATGTACAATCTCATGCTACTATATTTCCTCTTGACTAACCACACCAGAGCACTCCTTAACGAAGCACTCGGTCGAATGAATTTCTTTAACGTCGACTCTTCAAGTTGAGACTCAATCTCCTTTAATTCTCAAGAAACCTTCAATGAGAAACAATAGATATTGATCCCGTGCCGGAATCAATTCTATAGAAAACTCTACCTCTCGCTCTGGATGTACAGAAGAAACTTCATCCAGAAAAACATCCAGAGAACATCCAAAAAGTCATTCACAACTTGTACAGATGATAAATCTAATACTAGTTCCAGTGGATGCAGATAAGATACTAACATGTGCTCCCGCACCTTGGAATGAAGATTGACCGTCTAAGGTGAACTAGGCAACCGCTTCAGAATTTGTCTTAGACAATTCAACTGATTCTGAAGAGAAACTGATAGTTGATTAACACAGTCGATTGCAACATGATTTGCAGTCATCCAATTCATACCCAAAATCGTGTCCACACTTCTCATAGGCAAACAATAAATTCTACAACGAAATTTCTGCCTCGTATGACAAGTAGACAATTCTATACAAAGATTAGGTCTGGACACGACCCTTAGCAGCAGTTAAAATAGTTATCGGCTCGGATAGCGATGATAAGGCTGATCCCAACCGATTCACATGCGATCGGGATATACAGCAATAGGTTGCACCCGAATCATATAATATACTGATTGAGTTACTGAAAACTGATCTCATACCCCTCAGTAGATTGTATGCAGTCGTAACTGTCTAAACATCCAAAGTGTTGACTCGTCCTCGTCTTGGAGCTGCTTGTGACTCCTTGGAACTCTTCCTTGCAGGGCACTCTTTACCATAGTGACCCTCTTCATTACAATAATCGCACCGATTAGATCTTCGCTTGCAATCACCACTGTGAGGCTTTCCACAGTTAGAACATCTTCTAACCTTTGAAGGATCAAAGAATTGCATCTGCTTTTCCTTTGATGAAATTATCTTAGGACCTTGCAGTCGGAGTTGATATTTCAACTACCTTCTTTCCTTTCCCATATTTCCTATGAGATCATCCTCGGCGACATAGGATGATTGCACCAAGGCAACATAATTGGTAGCAGTATAAGAACTGAGACCATAAATCATAAAAACACTTATGCCCGTCTTATACTTCTGCACTCTCCGTTCGTCATCCGAAGCTTACATTACCACTTGGTAAAACTGAGACAACTTCTCAAGCTTAGCGGTGTATTCTCCCACCGTTATGCCACCTTTCCTGAGGATGCACCGGTTGAAGATTCTGATTGTGGTCGAGGATTGCATCTTGATCATCCAGTCATAATTCCGCTTATGATGCACTAAGTATTAAGTTGATCAGGCTCAATGTCTCTTAGCATCACAAGTGTAACTACAACAAGGACTAACAAGGAATCGACTCAACCCTAAACTAAGTCCAACTAGGTCGAACTGCTCTGATACCAACTGTAACACCCCGGTATTTTTATCAAGTAAAAATACCCAAGTGTACCATCATAAAATAATCAGAGATATATTTCCTGTTTAAATACTGAACACCACTATAAAATTTTCACTGAATAACAATAGAACAGTCTTAAACATAAATAAGACCATAAACCATCAGTGAAATACAGTGTTCAATATCGTACAAGAAAGCGGAAATAAATACATAACATTAATAAATAGAGTTGTAGTACAAAGACAACAAAAGGAAATATAAACTTAAGCGTAATAGCTAAGTCATCAGCAGTCGCCTGAGCTCAACCTACTCGTGCTCCTTGGATTTCTGCCGTCCCTGTTTCTCTGTAAAACAACAACATATAAACAATGAGATACAATCTCAGTGAGTTCTACCGAGACCCCTACTAGCACTCTCGGTCCTTTTAAAACATTTTTAAGATTGACACAACACCGACCGCAATCCGCTTGCTAATCTCGGTGGACCAAACAATAAGGCTTCGACCTAGTAAGACACCGGCTGCAATCTATTTGCGTCTCCCGATGAACTAGCATCCTAGGCCCTTCTACGTAACACCGGCTGCAATCTATTTGCGTCTCCCGGTATTCATAGTACAACACTTTTAACATAACACCGGCTGCAATCTATTTGCGTCTCCCGGCGAACCCCTATCCAATAACAGTTCCGCTATTGGCCTCAGAGCCTAGGGTAAAGGGATCATGACTTCCCCGCCTAGTATGTTAACATGGGTCGTCACCCAAACTCGATATAATATATATATCTATAATCATATATAACCACCCTCAGTGGCCGACTCCTTTAATCGATATAATATATATATCGTGAATTATAGACCGTTTTAGATGATTTAAATAATAATCATCCCGCGTCAGTTACATAGTTCAATAAATAGAACGTACCATAGACCGGTTTAGATGATTTAACAATCATCCCGCGTCATTTATACAATATCACATAGGACTCATAGTCCGCTTTCTTTTCGATAAAAACATTAAGTCCACATTCGCTCTCGCATACTAACTCGACACTTTTCAACATAATTTTCAATATCAAAAACAGTTCATTTTGCCTTAAAAATAGAATATTCAGTTAGGCCTCTGAATAAGCTTTCCAACGCATCTTAGAACACCTCAATCGGGTTCCCGGATCAAAAGTTATCGCGAAACGAAAAACAGTGTTTGGTTGCTGAAATTCTGCCAACTGGCGCGCGAGTGGCGCGTGGCGCGCAAACGGCGCGCGAACAGACAGCAGGTTCTGCCAACTGGCGCGCGAGTGGCGCGTGGCGCGCAAACGGCACGTGGGTTGACAGCAGGGGGGTCTTTCAAGGGCAGATTTTGGCGGTTTCGCGCGAAAATCGCGATTCCGCTTAATTCCGATTCTCGTTCCGATTGAAAACAGTTTTCACACACATATAATCAAACCCAATCAACATCAAACAATCAATCAAAATCTTAATTAAATCGAAGTTTATCAAAATACGACGATTTTCCAAATAACGGTTTTAAATCAAAATCTCTCGAATCAAATCACCAAAAATTCCATTTTAACGCGACGCAACCCGAGACTCGCCCCAATCGATTCCTAACCCGAATCAGACAGTATCACATAATATTCCAGTCCAGCGAAAGCGATAAAACTGTTTATCAATTAAGTCGAAACGTAAAATCCTAAACGTGAGTAGAACTCACCTTTGACGCGTGAACCACGATCGAGCCGAAATCACCGAGTAGCCACACGAACGCTCCCCGCTTAAACTCTCCGTTACGACGACACCCAATCCGCTTCCAAAGCTTCCCACTCGATCACGAAACCGCTTTTGACCGAAATGTCGAATTCCTCGAAATCCTTCATGGACACTATTCATCATCCCTAACCTCCAAAACTACTATTCATCCATAACCCCAAATCGCCCAACTAGCTTCCAATCTTCCAATCGATCTTCAATACTCGAGCAATCCACCTTGGGTTCGTCCCTATCGAACTTAAACCTTCAAAACCAACCCAAAATCGGATTTCCCTCAAAACCTCCAAAACACTAAAATGGCCAAGTGAGAGAGAGTGAGCTGATCGTCACGAAATTGGTACCAAATCGAAGAGGAAGTAGCGCTGAACATTTTTCGTGTTGGACGGAAGTCGTTTCGGTGAAGTCTTCTCTCTCCCTCTTCTCTTCTCCCTCACGCCACTCTCTCTTCTTTTCTCTCCTTTTCTCCTCTGTAACTCTCTCTCGTATTCTTTCTCTCTTTCTTTCTTAATTCTTTTCTTTCCTTTCTTATTAACACACACACACACTTATATTTATTTATTTAATATATAAGCTGCAAAGCGGCCAAATTACCACAATGATCGAAATCTCTTATCTCGATTCCGAAACTTCCTTGACCCGTATTATTCGGTTAACGATCCCACGACAACCAATAAATAATTTTAGCACTCGATAAATTTACCGGTTAAGTACTAAATTAATTCAATTGGGTTAACATCCCAATAATTCGGTTAATTATTTTGCGGATGTTACAGATTCATTAAGCAAAACCCTAACTAGCACTTCCACGCTCAGAGCAAAACCACGTTCTTCTGTTCTGCAGACCTCCGCATCACTCTTGCTCACCGGACCACTCCCTGCAACGTGGTTGTCACTTGCCGCTCCACGCCCTTCCCTGCAAGGTCACTCTCCACACCGTGTCTTGCACCACACCACTACTCTCACACCTTTGGTCGCATCTCTCACTGCAGGATATAGCAACTTCAATGAGTCAATTTCAGAAATGTCCTAACAAGACCTCTCCTTTGTTGCTCCCAAATTCACTTTAGCCTCTCAAATGCTCAAAACAAGTTGCTACTCCCACAAGCAAGTACCCAAAGCTAGAGTTTATCCCCTTACACCCACATGCATCACGAAATGGAGGAAACACATTGATTTCTCCCTCTCCTATTCTCTTCTCACACTCTCTCAAGACATTCATTTCTCCCTCTCCTTTTCAACTAGCAATAAACAACTCCATTATACAACACTTCCCACACAAAATGCTCACTGAAATCTAAAATCTTCAATCAAGACATATGAAATGGACAAAATATATTCTAAACAACAATATAATAGTCAAAGTAATTAAAATTACTTTTATTACAAAATGCCATAATGTGTACACAATTTGTTTATGTTTTCATCTTTTATTTGGCATTCTTTCACACACAAAACTTATTAACAGTTAATTTAATATCTTTGACTTTACACTACAAAAAAACGTCATTTAGTGACCGATTTTTCGGTCACTATACGGGAAAAATCGGTCACTACATAGTTTAGTGACTGAATTTGCGACCCAAAAAAATCGGTCGCTATATCACTGGTCGCTAATTGTAGCGCCCGATTTAGTGACCGATTTATAGCGACCGATTTTGGCGACCGATTTAGTGACTGATTTATAGCGACCGATTTAGTGACCGATTGTTGTGACCGATTTAGAGACCGATTTTGGTGATCGATTTAGTGACCGATTTAGGGACTGATTTTAGCGACCGATTTAGTGACTGAATTTTAGTGACCGATTTTGTGACTAAATGCAACAACTGCTTTAGCAACCAATTTAGTGACTGAATATAGTAACATAATTAGTGTCGAATTTAGAGATTGAAAGTTGTCTAGAGACCATATTGTATGACCAAATTCATCGGTTTTTTATTTTTTTTACTCACTAATTCGATCTCCAACATATCGAATTCTTTTTGTCAAAAAAAACATATCGAATTCAACTTAATGAACAAAATGATTATGTTGTAACTTTTTTACTTACTAATTTAATTTCTAACATATAGATGGTTAATATATATTTTTATACCTCATTGATTCATGCCAAATTATATGCACAATAACAACACTTCATTGCATTAAAAACATAATGTACTTAATAAAAAAACATAACAATAATTTGAGTTTGTAATTAGTTTTTTAATCATAACAAACAACATCAAATGTTTAACTCTCTTCGTCACTTTGTGCCTCTGAATCAGACTCTTCATCATCTTCGTCATCCAGCTCTCTATTAAATGGAGATTGTTGAGACTTCATCATTTCCATCAATTGTTTGATCATCTTGTTATTTTGCTCACTATGATAGAATATAGTCCATAGTCATACATCTGCAGATGCAAGAGTCAAAGAACCTCTCTCAATACGCCTTAATCTCATTTTCTGATAGATCATAAACAAATATATACTTTTCAGGCAATTTCATTATATAACATGTATAAATACAACAATATATATTGAAAGAATACTAAAAACAAAATAGAAAAGCAGATATTTATTTCCAACAACTATCATTTCTCAACAATACAACAAAAGCCATTTTCTAATTTGGTTGCCAAAATCTAACTGGCACTATTATGCCCTATTGTAAGTCATGTAATTCATGTCTAATGACAAACCATTTAAATATAAACATTTCTTAATGGTTTGACTTTGACCTACAGTTGTTTTCTTTTCCTTCTACCTCTAACTATTAAACTACTCTCCAGCTAATCTACCAAAAAAATAATTTATTGTGTGCTTTCAGAAAAAATTTCAAAATGAGGAACACTCTACATATAGTCACATATCATAAGACACCTAAAGTCATGTACCAAGCAAAAAATACCTAATAATTATCTCTGATAAAAGGCATGAAATTAGAACTTTTACAAGAGAAACAAGAACAGTAATCAAGACAAAAGAATCTCTGGATACATTCAATTGACAAATATAAGATCTAATAAAAAATCTATGTAAATATGGTAGAAAATGTATTGAAAACAAATAATTATTAGAGGATTATTATATAATATTAAGGGGAAAATCACAAATGACGGATTGCCTCTAGGAAATATTAATATACCCTTACCTGTGGCACCCATTTTGGTGAGACAAAACTTGTGGCCTCAACAACAGACAACCCAGAAGAAACAGAATATGACAGCATAAATCAAGACAGATTGAATAGCTTGATTTTCAATCAAAAGAAAACTATTCCACGTTAAACCTTCTCTGCATCCACAAATTCTATTAGCCATAAAACACTAGTTTTTTCCCTTATTACAGCAAGTGAAAAGGCAAGGCAGTATAGTGTAGAATGTAGACTTCCGAAAAATAATTGACCGGAATATTCTGATAATTCCTCTATTGGTGTTTTATTTTCTTCATGGAAGACTATAAACCAAGCCAGGATTGTTAGCATTTTGTTAAAATCATGGCTGCCTGCAGTGATCACATCATAACATTTTGTGTGACAGATTCTTAACCTTGGTCCTTTGAATGACCTATAAATACAACATTAAATAGAAATTGCATCATGTTTGCTCTTAAGCTTTCTACCTTTACAGCACCAAACATAAAGTTAAACACCATCCCTTTCCCCATCATGCAAAAAATTACCACAACTATTCTTAACTTTCAATTATTTACATAGGTTCTCAATTCGTCCAGTTACCAATTGAATCCATTGCATATGTAATGCAGTGAAAGCACACCTGTCAGAATCAGTTTTTGGCACGTTGCTGGAGTTCTTCGGCAAACAAGACCTCTCCTGAAAAAGAATATACAAATATATATGAGTCGATGTGATTAGAGCCTAATATTCATTAAAGCTAGGGATGTTTGCCTCATGTTTCCTTTTATGTGATTTGGTCATATCAATATTTGAACACAATTAGTATGAACACATACCGTAATGACTTATTATTATTAGAGGATAGGAGAGACGTTCTGGAGTTCACATGCCTTGCTTCTGCCATA
The DNA here is from genome assembly GCA_039519185.1 of Astragalus membranaceus. Taxonomy (NCBI): domain Eukaryota; kingdom Viridiplantae; phylum Streptophyta; class Magnoliopsida; order Fabales; family Fabaceae; genus Astragalus; species Astragalus membranaceus. The sequence continues at coordinate 50,741,443 of CM076849.1, forward strand.
TCAATTTTTTACAGGCTATTATTCAATTTCTCCTACTTTATGGCAGATAGGAAATTTAGGAAGCACCAATAGCCATGGTGATGAGGAGGGCAGTGTTGTGGAATAAACAACACATAGAAACCCAAAAATAAAAATAGCCATGGTGAAGAACAACAGGCATCACAATTCTTAATCGAAATCCATACAAAAAAATAGCACCTTTTGTGTGCCATGCAAAACGAAGAAAGAAATTTACAAGTTTTGTTCGATCTTTCTGTTAGAACTATATTTTCTGTTTCACTTAGTTATCCCCCTCATTTACAGCTTCTTTAATAAACCATGCATAACTTATAGACATAAAAATAATTACATACCTGGAGAAGAGAACCACAAACAAGTGAGGTTCAAGAATGTTGTTCACTAGTCTTGATACAACACCTCATCTCTCGTGTGTATTCTTTTCTTCAAGTCTTCAACGAAGCCACCAAAATTTTCTCCTTTCCCTTTTCCAACAACCTTGAACAGAATGCTAACAATACATTAAGGTCCAATCCCAAAATGAGTAACTTTAAGAACTCATATCACTTAGGAAAGGAAAAGAAGGAAATCAATATTTTGTTAAATCATAAATGTTTTAGTAGTTAATGGCTTCCAATCCAATGCAGGTTTTCAATTAGTAATGGCTTCAAAAAATAAAGGTTTTCAATTAGTAATGGCTTCAAATCCAATGTAAGTATATGTCTACATGAACTGCATTTATTGCCTCTTTCTATAACAGTTACTGTTATCAAGTGCATCGAAGCCCCCCCCCCCCCCCCACAATATTAGTATTGCAAAGTATCCCTGAAGCAGAACATATGTTCCTGTTCCCGCAGCTCCATTCTGGTATTCCAGATAGGCTTGTAACAGAAACTAACCCAAGTATCCAGAGCCAAAGAACAATCAGCAGAGATTCAAATATTATAACTTCAAGATCCAGTAAATTCTAACAAATCTATATTACTACATTTCTTGAATCCTAGTTATGGATGTATATATATTTGAAGTTTATCAAACGAACAAAATATGTCAGTAGAATAAAAACAAAACAAAATCCAAAAAAGAACATAACACATAGTCAAAAACAGAGAACTGAGTGACAAAAATGAAATATGTCAAACCAAGAGGGAGTGAGAGTGAGCGTAGCCGACGACAACGTAGCAGGATCTGATGCCCTAGCTAGGGAGGCCCCAGTCGCTCGCGTCCATATCAACAACCTCTGTCTCCAAAAACTTGGAATCAGTAGAAGAAAGAAAAAAATCGCAAGAAAGAACATGGAAAATGTTAGGGAGGAAGAGTTGTTGCCAAAATTTCACATACCTTGATTTTAACCGTGGTGTTTTGCTGAGAGAGAGGAGCTCGCTTTTGGTTTGCTGAGAAGCAATGCAATTCTGATTCTCTGAGAGAGGGAGAGGAGCTTGCGGTTTTGATTTGCTGAGAGATGGAGAGGAGCTTGCCTAGAAGGATTTTTGGTCTGGTTCGCTGAGAAAGGGGAGAGTGATTTTAGTGTTTTTGTTTTGCGTTTTGAGGGAGAATAATTTTAGATTGTTACTTGCACCCCGCGTTTTACTTTGCACCACCCCCTCTACTAGCGACCGAAAAAGCGGTCTCTAAAGCTAGTGACCGAAAAATCGGTCACTAAGCAAAAATTATTTTATACATTGAATCGGTCTCTAAATCGGTCGCTACTAGTGACCGAAAAAGCGGTCTCTAAAGCTAGCGACCGAAAAATCGGTCACTAAGCAAAAAGCATTTTATACCTATTGAATCGGTCTCTAAATCGATCGCTAAAGTGACTGATTTTTTTTGGTCGCTAAATCAGTGCGAATTTCTAGTAGTGTTTAGGCACAAGCATTTGCATTGGAATTTGCCTTTAATATTTCAATAAAAATGATGAATTAAATATGCTCACATGTGTACCTACCTCAGAAGATGGAGCTACTGACGATAGAAGATTCCATACCTAGAGCTATAAACTTGATAAAAATGACTATATTTATAATATTTTTTAGAGTTTCCTTTTTTATATTGTTAAAAAAAGAGTTTCGTTTTCCCTGTTTTCATTTATTCGTTTTGTAACAAAAACTTAAAATAGGCTTTTTAATTTTACAAAAAGAAACAATATATGTAATTACTACAAATTTTTCAAACACACAATATTTCATTGATAATGGGCAAAGACCACAAAAACATTACACCATCAAGTGTAAGCCAACAATGTCTCACTAACTAATCAAACAAGCTACTAATGGCACCAATCAGGATATCACTATCTCTTAAAATATACATTTAAGTAACAAAAATGGAGCTCCTGAATATATATTAACTAAGGTCTTGAAACTTCTAAAAACAACTAAGGCCCCTAAAACCAGAGCCCAGAGTCCAAAATGAGTCTTGAGAAACACTTTTATCAGAAGAGTAGCACACTAGGCTCGCCATGACAAGATCCAACAAATAACTTGCAACAAGACCTTTTTGCCCCTCCATAGTCCTTACCACCAGCCAACAAGAACCAGATGAGCATTTAAAGCATAGGATAGCAGCACCACTGACCACAGTCAGCCGCCAAGGTTGAGCAAAGACAATGGCCCCACACAAGAGTACCACAAAGAAAGTGAAGGGGGAAATTTTTCTTTTATAGTTCATAAGTAATACATAAAAACCGACTAATTCAAGTTATATAATCAATCAAAAGACATAAAGCAGAAGCATAAAACTAAGAAAGGTTTACCCACGTGTATCTAAAATAAATGAGCATATTATGAGATTAGTAAACTTGCACACACAATTTACTGATTTTATTAACTATACATGTGAGACTACATTATCAATCAACTGATATAACCTTATAAGAAGCCTGTAATTTCCATATCATAAATCTACCCTAATAATCTAAATAATTCCATAGGTGTGATGAATATAGCTACATCAAGGCGATGTATAGCAAACAGAGTACCGTAAATAATGTCTTTTCTAAAGACCTGAACCAAAGCGTCCCTAAGTTCATTCTTTCAATACCTACCCTCACAACTAAAAGTAAGTGAGGGTCTATATTTATTACATAAGAATTAACTAGCAATATCATACAACATTACCACTTAACTTTCACCAATTTTAAACGAAACAAATATAAAAGTTAAGAATCGAAGGCAAGATCACAAAGCATTAACACCTCAACTCTTAACGTAAAACCTAAGCATCAAGGCAAAATCACACAACACTTCCAATTCAATATGTATAGGAAATTACAATTTATTTTCTTAAACATAAGTTCTGAGTTTCAAAATTATCGTAGTAAAAACCTCATATAATTGTAGGTTTTAATCATAACTTTTTGAAGCATCTAAGAACACCTGAATCGGACACTCAAATCAAAAGTTATCACTAAAACAATGCTAATGCATTGTTGTAGAAAATTGTCGACTAGTCACGTAGTGATACAGCACCGAATTGAGGCTTTTGAGCTGCAGTGCTCGTCGCAAGGAAACCAGCTCGGGTCGCGAGGCGTCAAGTGTACTTCTAGGACTATTTTATGTAGATTTTGTGCATTTTAAAGCTCTAAAACAATACCAATCCATCCAATATCATTCCAACATTAAACAATACGAATTATACATGATAAATAGACTTTAAAACAAAGTACATGCTCACACTCATTATTTCAGAAAACATAGAAATCAGAATTTTGAAAGAATTAAAACTGATTTTTCGAAGAGTTCTAGAAACTCATTGTCATCACATAAAGTCCTAAACATGCTTGTGTTTAGGATCAATTCCATTGCAATAAACTTAGTGACACAATCAAATGAGACTTATTGGTTTCTCTTAAACATACAAGCAAGTTTACCTATTATTTTAATAGCAACGAAGCATCAATACTATTCTCTTGGATGGGATGGATGGGTGAAACGTTTATCATTACAAGTAGTAAGTCCATTAGGCCCATTAGATAGTGGGTCCATTATGTAATAAAGCCCATTAGTTAGTTAGTATTTAAGGCATCCAGAGAAGATTAGGAGAAAACCCTAAATTTCTGTTATATTGAAAGTGGTAAAATATTACAAAATGGGAAGAGGTTGAGTCACAAATGACTCTACCATCTACCTTAAATACTAACTAACTAATGGGCTTTATTACATAATGGACCCACTATCTAATGGGCCTAATGGACTTACTACTTATATTTTAACAGCCTCGGACGGTGTTCACAACACTCCAGCTTGGGATAAGAAATACAAAGTAAGGAAAATGAAGCGCAATCCAAATTGGTAGCAGTTGAGGTGCATAGCTCCTAGAAGTCTTCGACCAACTTTTGGGCCCCTTCAAGCTTCTTCCAGCGTCTCCACAACATTCACTCCAAAATGATCAGCCAAAGAAGTCAACCAATACTTAACCATCGAGCAGAAACCACAACTCAAGGTTTAACCACTCGAAGGAAGCAACAACACTTAACCACCATAGGGCAGAAGCAAACATCAAGCAAACATCAACAAGGCCATAGGGCCAAAGGCTTAACCACCAAGCAGAAACTATACCTCAAAGTTTAACCACTTGGCTGAAGCACAACAATCTAATGCTTAACCATTTATAGCAGAAGCATCATGCTTAACCACTATAAACAGAAGCTAAATACAAGCCAATAAGGCTAAAAATCATCATAGTAACCCAAAAAAAAATCAAGGGCCCAATAAAAACACCTTGAATCCAAAAGTGAAGAGAGTACCAACACAGCAACTGTGATACTAACATTTCATCACTTGCATGACCCAAACACCAAGTCTGCCAACAGAAAAGGGCAAAAAGAAACCAGACGGCAGCTCTGTACTGATGCAAAAATTAACTAATCCCAATATCACATAATCAAATTTGAAGAATCCAAGTCTGCAACACTGTGCCGAAGGAAGAAACGTCTCCCACCCATTTCATCAAACAGCTTGAATATACTTCAGCACAAGCAAATTAATTCCAGAAATCAAACAACAATCCTAAGTCCCAATATCCAAAGCTGCAACGGTGAATCCACCTGAACCTCTTGGACAGTCTAAGACAGCCTTTAACAACTCTTACCAAAATGAGTTCCAAAACATACAATATTCCATATAAATTGAAGCAAGCAGTATAATCCGAATAGTGACCAACGTAAATAATTAACCAGGTCTAGATCAAACATAGAGAATAAACAACTAAGTCAGCTATAACCAGATACCAGATCGAACGAGATTAAAACAATGAACGGATTTTTCCTGACCCATCTCCACCGAGAGAACACCACACCTCAAAATCTCAACACTTGGAAGAACACCCAAAAAAGGGTATCTAAAAGTCTGAAATAGATCTGATCGAAAAAAAACCCACGGCAACCAGATCGTCCATGGCAAACCAGAAGAACGACACTGAGGACGCCTCTGAGGGCGGAGTGAGAAGATGCCACCTCACGACATCGCAACGAGAATCTAGGACCCTGTATGAACCTCCTAAACGCGAGGAACCAAGAAAGGAGAAAGCAGAGGAACAAATCGCGAAACCGAAGTATATGCAAAACGAATCAAACAAACCCAGATGGAGAAATGAAATCAGATCTGAAGCCAAGTACGAAACTCAGATCGAACAAATCGAATAAACAAGAAACGAGAGATGAATCGGAAGTGGGAAAACGGGAAACAGAGAAGCGAAAAACCAGATCGGATCGAAGAACCAAACAGAAAAAAAACGAAGGAGAAGAAACAAGATCGTTACAGAGAGAGACAGAAAGGAAAGACGATGGGTGTAAACGAACGACAGAAGAAACGAATCCCAAATCATCAATCGCAAATTTGCAACAGATCTTGAACGTGATTAAAACGAAACCAGATTGCGATGTTGAGGAAAGCAGAATCGAAGATGAGACAAAAAAATATGAAAACGGAGAACACAAAACAGAGAACGCGTGAAGGAGAAGATAAAAGAATAATAATAAAATAAAGAACGAGACCTAGATGGAGTGAAATTCATGGAGGATACCATGTTTGCTCTGATACCATCTTAAAATTCATGGCATCCAGAGAAGATTAGGAGAAAACCCTAAATTTCTGTTATATTGAAAGTGGTAAAATATTACAAAATAGGAAGAGGTTGAGTCACAAATGACTCTACCATCTACCTTAAATACTAACTAACTAATGGGCTTTATTACATAATGGACCCACTATCTAATGGGCCTAATGGACTTACTACTTATATTTTAACAATGCTCATACAAACATAATTTGGCGATTGATGATGTTTTCCTAGAAAGAAAAAGTTTTTATACTTTCGTACATCATGTGGATATAATTTCATACTGCCAATATATGGTGTGACAATAATCAAGCACTCCAAAAACTTTGATTTTGGCAGCATTATCTTAACCAACTGAATTTCAGACTGCATAAAACTAAATCCATTAGTTTAACAAATCTGAGTTGAGTAAACTTGTCATATAATTTGTTAAGAAGATTTCGCTGATGCAACCCCCAATATGTTTTGCAGTCCAAATGGTGATTATCTAACTGCAATATAGTGTAAAGTCAATCTCCAGATAACAAAAACATACTCAAACATCAATTTGTAGTACCCACATTGATGGACAGTCTCCCGAAGGATGGACAGTTATCGAGAAACACAATAATATCATAAGGATTGGAAAACATTGCCCATTCCATAAAGAACAGAAGTTCCCTAACATTGTCCAGGTTGTATTTTGCTTCTTGAAAACTCCCGTCATGAACCCTAGCTATCTAAACCTGAATTCCAATATATATATATATATATATATATATATATATATATATATATATATATATATATATATTTAAGGCAACATTCTATTAACAAATGTAGATAATAAATGTAGGAGCCAGACTTTGAAAATGAATAAATTTTAAAGAATGAAATGCAATAACTATAATATACCTCAAGGAATATAACTGAAACTCTAAGAACCCTGACATGTTGGAGATAATTGACAATAATTTCCACATCACCATTAGCTTTGACGTAATTTCTTGTGTAAGATCCAATGTTAAAGAAGGTCTTAAGGAACCTGATCCCCAGAGCAAATTGAACTTTAAGAACACCCCCGTCATAAGAACTAGAACGAAGAGTTGGTGAATAACTTTTAAACCCTAACAAATTAGGGATACAACAACTTTCAATATATTGAAATATCTATGATCTCTTGCCATTATATTTAGTTGATGAAGTTCAATGCAATGAACCAAATTCAAAATAGCAAGCAACCTACAATGTGCAATCAATATCTCAAAATTCTCTTATGAGATTCTTAGTTGATTCAAAAGCAGCTGGTAGAGACAACACAATTAATCATTGAGATGTTGATGGTTGTTCTTGGCCACTCCTTCTGTTGGACCTTCATGAAGATGCTTTGTCCATGATTCCTTTGAAGCAGCAGAATAGCTTGAAAAAAATGATAAAAGAAACAATATGTTATTTTTATTATTTTAGTTTCTCACAATTTGTTTCAGCATAAGTTTAAATTTTGATTTAAGTTTTTAATAATATTTTTATCCACAATTATCATACGGAGAAATATTTAAACTGGTATCATACAGTGTGATAAATTTATGGTTTTTTTTGGGTGCTAAAACAGGTATCGAACTTCTACAATTATCATACGGAGAAATTTTTAAAGGAGAAGTTTTAAATTAATCATTAAAGTTGTATTAAAGTTATGATATTTACATTCACAAAAAAGAGTTTTACAACATGGGAGGAATATCTACAACATGTAAGGAATATGTGACTGACAATTCCAGAGAAAGAGTCATGGATTTTGCAAGAATATGTGTTGTTTTTTGTTGTTGTTGAAAGAGCAAAAACTTGTTATCATTGTAGTAATTTTAGAGGATTGTTACAATTTCTTTGAATCTTTACCTACTTGTAGTGCCAACTATTTTAATAATGAAACGATATGATCCTATTTTTGTCAAAAATGGATTAGAACTATAAAATCAAATATATAATTAGATAATACTCATCAAAATAAAAAATTATTTCAAAATCAATCATAGTTGTAAATATAAAGGAGAATATATATTAATAATTTCATAATTATTACGTACCATCTTTAAAAATATGACAAGTTGGGCATCAACATATGTTGTCGTACTGCTTTAATCAAAAAAATCACAGTCGTTGGGGATCTATGTTGGACATTATAAAAAGAGCAATAGAGCAACGAATTTCTGAGAAGGCGTAAGAACATAAGACAACATCCACAACTTTCATGTGATCAAACTTGTATTTATAATCGATTCACCAAGTTTTGATGTGCCGCTTGTGGATCTACTGAAGACAAAACAACACTAGATTAAACAAGAGGAAAAAAAAAGCTACCAAAAGAAGACACAGGAATTAGAAGAACATGATGAATTACCTATGATTGGTGACATATATGGCACTGACTGATCTTTGTGGAATTAAGGAAATCACAGTCGTTGGAGATCTACGTTGGACATTATAAAAAGAGCAATAGAGCAACGAATTTCTGAGAAGGCGTAAAAACATAAGACAACATCCACAACTTCCATGTGCTCAATCTTCTATTTATAATCGATTTACCAAGTTTTCGTGAGCCGCTTATGGATCTATTGAACACCAAACAACACTAGATTAAACAAGAGAAAAAAATCCACCAAATGCGAGTAATGGAGGAAGAAAGCAAGAGATCAGATGCCCTAGTATTTTGAGGGAAGCGGCCGCAACACTAATCTTTGCTAGTGTTTTCAAAGTGTCGACTGAAACAACATATTTATAGCAAAGTTAATCATACCTTGGCCTCGATTTCTCAGTGGACAACAACACAAGTGCCAAAGAGAATGGTTGAAAAAAGAATGGCCCAAGCAAGAAAGGAGATATCTGTAAGTCTTACGAGCCAAAAAGCCCAAAATTTGGATGCCAAGTGTGGCTATCTCACTACTTCTACTCCTACTTTCATAAAGCCAATTTCTACCTACATCCACTTTTTACTTACCATAGCCCCTTCGTGTTTTTTAATTTAGTTTACCCAAAATACCTTTCTTAAAAAATTTGATTTTGAAACCCTAATACCTCATAAATTTGAATCCTGGAATTTAGTTTTTATTCTATTTACTTTTGGATGTTATGATATTCAGAAAACACACAAAAATATATATAAATACACACACACCAAGAATGGAAGCAACTATAAAATGCAATAATTTGTCTATGAGTATGGATTCCATTTTTACTTTTTAATGTTTAGAATTTAATTTCTGAAAAACTTAATTACGAAATCGGAAAATTAGTTTCTGGGATACTTCTCTATTATTATAATCAAGTTCTATAATTGTTTTTTGTTTTGTTATGTTCCAAAGTTAAATTTTATGAATGTTACAATAAATTTTTGAATGGAAAATTAAGAGCTCGGCTTATTTTCTAAAAACATTTTCATTTCCATTTCTCTAACTTATATTCATTCTTAATTGCTTGTAAGATAAGATAATGAAAAACTCTTGTAGTAAAAAAATTGCGATAAAGTGAACATGAAAGACTAAATAAAGAAAATACAGTGTGCTGATGATTGCCTTGAGCTGGGTGATTAAAATTGAGTAAACTTACCGCGAAGCTAATCAGTGTGCTGATGCGCACATTAGCTTATTTTGGTTGTAGTCTTGATGACTCTTTGATTATTTTTTAGCAGAGCCCTCCTTGGATAGGCTCCCTATTGCTTCTTGATTGTATGGGGGTGTCCCACCCTCGCTGTGTAACCGGCTAGTTGGTTTTTTCTCAGGGCATTAGCCCCCGTCTCTTATAAAAAAATACATTTTGATCTTTTTGCATCCATAATTATACATCAACGATTTTAGTCCACCAATTTTTTTTCGACAATTTTAGTACCTCTATTTTCCTAATTTGTGAAATATTTTCCTCAGTCAAAATTGGTCAACAAAAAATATAATGTTTCACCTCAGTAATTGATGTGGCATTCATATTTGCTTACTCACATGCCAATTCACCATGTAATGTTACATTTTTAAAGAAAACTAATCTTTTAATTTGTTAAATTACATTTTTAAATAAATAAATAAGAAAAACACACTACTAGAAATTCACTTAATAGTGACCGATTTAGAGACTAAATATAATCGGTCACCTTAGCGACCGATTTAGAGACCATCTTATAAGTTTTAAAATACTTTTGGTTTAGCGACCGATTTTATGGTCGCTGACATTTGTGACTGATTTTTCAGTCACTGACCTTCCACCAAAAATTTCTGTTCGCTCTTTTTTTTAACAAAAAAAAATTATTTCCCACCATTTATTTTAACAAAATTCCATTGCCTCTTTTTCCTTAAAAATTTTTTTTACTTCCCACTACCCTCTTTTTCCTCAAAAAAAAAATATACTTCCCACTACCTTCTTTTTCCTCAAAAAAAAAAGAGAATTAGGATTCATTAAGAACTAGAGCAAAAAAAGAGAATTAAAATTTACTTCCCACTAATTTAGGAATTCACGCTCAGAGAAAACAAATTTGCTTCTCAAAAGAGAACAAGGATTTATTAAGCAAAACACTAACTAACACTTCCACGCTCAGAGCAAAACCTCGTTCTTGTTCTGCAGACCTTCGCGTCCCTCTCGCAGCCTTTCACCTCCGCGTCACTCTCGATCGCCGGTCCACGCCCTGCAACGTCGTTGTCGCTTGCCACTCCACGTCCTTCCCTGCAAGGTCACTCTCCACGCCGTGTCCCGCACCACACTACTACTCTCACACCTTTGGTCGCATCTCTCACTGTAGGATATTGCAACTTCAATGACTCAATTTCAGAAATGTCCTTACAAAACCTCTCCTTTGTTGCTCGCCAATTCACTCTAGCCTCTCAAATGCTCAAAACAAGTTGCTACTCCCACAAGCAAGCACCCAAATATAGAGTTTATCCCCTCACACCCACATGCATCACGAAATGGAGGAAGGAAATATGACTGTGAAAAATTCTGGTTGAGTGTTGTATGGAGAACAAGTCAAAGATAATGATGAGGAATAAGAGATTGAAGTTAAGGTAATTATTGAAGAGGAACCATGACATTCATTTCTCCTTCTCCTGTTCTCTTCTCACTCTCTCTCAAGACATTCATTTCTCCCTCTCCTTTTTAACTAGCAATAAACAACTCTATTATACAACACTTCCCACACAAAATGCTCCATGAAATTGAAAATCTTCAATCAAGACATATGAAATGGACACAATAGATTCGAAACAACAATAATAGTCTGTTCCGAACGAAACTCACTGAGAGAAAATCGTACCTCACGGTGGGTGATGGAAATCCGAGATTCGAGAGGGTACCAGCTCCGATGTGAAGCGCGGGGAGGCCGCCACCTGCAAGCAATCTGACGCCCAAGTCAGTCTATAATAAAGATGGGACATATGAGAGGAGTGGAAAGAGCATACCATATTTTAGAGTGTGGAGTGGTATATATAGTGGTGCGACTGGGCTGGCTTACAATTGGGCTCTTGGGCCCATTATGATCTCTAGCCAAACTTGGATCCGGAACAGTAGCCCCCCAAGTCGGTTGCACATGTTGTGGAGTCGACTTGTGAGCAAAGTCTTGCTCGTAAGACATCCAACCTGCTGAAGTTAGCTAAATAAAGAAAGAAATAATAGTTCGTGTAATATAGTCACACATACGTTATCGTCAAGATTTGTACACCGTACTAGTCCCTGATGTGGATGTTCTTCTAGAAACTTTTAAGTTCTGCAACGAACATAAATCGTGATAGTGTATACCTCAAAGAGGGAAAAGGTGAGCGTACCAAGTCCTGACCCAATTTTAAAGTCGAACAATTGAATACTGTGAGACTCTTGTTACTGGCCCCAAGTTGGGGGTGAGTGGTTTGCGCCAACAAGGTATCTCTCTCGAGTAGAGCGTAACAAGGTGAGAACCTTGTGAAAACCAGAAAGCATTTCACCAAGCAACTAAGTGAGATGAACTCGCATGGAAGAGAATCAAACTTTCTACAGTGTAGTGCCAAACTGGGTTGTCAACATTAGTAGTGCGACATCGACAATATCAACGTCAGTCTTGGCAAGATAAGTCAAGGTCGGTAGGTGTTCCAAGATGTTGAAAGTCGGATCAATCTGATACGGATTCTGGATGGCAACACATAGCCCCCGGTATACATGTGCAACGAAGATCTTTCTTTCACTTAGATTTAATTTCTCAGTCGTATGTCAGTTATATAACCACAACATGTCCATGAAAATTATCCAAGTCAGAAAGACTGGCGTGTGACTTTCATCCTCCTTCGGCGTAGTTTATTGGGTTTGTGTTTTCCTCTAACGTCGTTACTATCGAGTCGAGATGGTCATGAGACCAGCCCTCCTTTGATTCAGTTTTCTAAGACTCGGCTCGGCCTAACTCCAATCAAAGCGAAAAGCGACTACCTTTAAAGTCGCCTGAAAGTCGATATGGTCACTAGACCGGCCCTCCTTTGATTCAGTTCTCTAAGACTCGGCTCGGCCTAACTCGAATCAAAGCGAGGAGCGACTACCTTTAAAGTCGCCTGAAAGTCGAGATGGTCACCAGACCAACCCTCCTTTGATTCAATTTTTTAAGACTCGGCTCGGCCTAACTCGAATCAAAGCGAGGAGCGACTACCTTTAAAGTCGCCAGAAAGTCGACATGGTCACGAGACCGGCCCTCACGCGATGGTTCACCTCAGTTGCAACACAGCTTACGGGTCGTCGCCCAACGTAGCTCAGACCGTGGAGGCCGTGGCCATCAGAAGAACACGACTTTTGAGGAAACCTCACTTAATCCAGCTTACGGGTCGCGACCCGACGTAGCTCAGATCGTGGAGGGGTGGCCATCAGAAGGCCACGACTTTCGAGGAAACCTCACTAAATCCAGCTTACGGGTCGCAGCCCGACGTAGCTCGGACCGTGGATGGGTGGCCATCAGAAGGCCACGACTTTTGAGGAAACCTCACCTAATCCAGTTTACGGGTCACGACCCAATATATCTCGGATGTCGGAAGGCGTGACCATCGGAAGGCCACGGCTCTGGCGACCTCGCTTAATCCAGCTTACGGGTCACGGCCCGATCTAGGTCGGATGTCGGAGGGCGTGACCATCGGAAGGCCACGGCTTTGGCGACCTCGCTTAATCCAGCTTACGGATCACGGCCCGATCTAGCTCGGATATCAGAGGGCATGACCATCGGAAGGCCATGGCTTTGGCGACCTCGCTTAGTCCAGCTTACGGGTCACGGCCCGATCTAGCTCAGATGTCGGAGGGCGTGACCATCGGAAGACCACGACTTTGTCTTCGTAGAGTTATACTGGATTAGACCAGCACACGAGCATCAGTTCAAAGGTGTCGACGATGATCCGACTTGTTTGTCCGGTTTCATGGACCTTCGACAAGGATCTATGGGTATGTCTGATGCCTGAAATGAAGCAATAGAAGCGAGCATACATATATTTGCAGGTGAGATATAAATATGAAAATAAACGAAAATCACAAATGTCCCAAACACTCGGCGTCGTGCCGATCGACTGCAATATAAAGTATCGGCATAGGTGAAACGAGCCGAAGCAATGGAGCATAGCACCCTGATGTAGGTGCACTGAGTCAAATCAGTCCTTATGATTAGATCGCGTTCTTGTGCTAGAGCCCATCTTCTTGCCGTATAGGCCATGTGGCTAGTGTGTTTTGGATTGTTGGGCACACCAGCAGCTCGGAGTGGTAACTTCGTACATATGAAGTACGTCGTGTCCAGGCTCTCTAGTAGCCCCCACTCGTCGTTAACTCATGTCAAAAAAAACCAAACACAAACTCCAAAGAAAGACATCGTCATTAGGTGACCAAGGTTAGGTTAGCCAAAAAAGGAATAACAACGCGAGTGTGTACTGTGCTCATCTTGTCATGTATCAAAAGAATGCAATAATGATTTAATGTAAGTCTCAATGCATCATATCGGTCATTCAAAACAACAAGAACCTAAGCATGATTAATTAGATGATATATGCATTTAATTTACCCAATGCCTTAGCGCTTTGCATATTGATGAAATTAAGACATGTATAGAATTTCCAATTTGTCAATGATTTCTATGAGCATGCTGAGCAACCATCTATTGCACATTAGAGTAGTGAGGGGCTATGCAACACGGAGTTGCATTCAATTCGGTCGTTATAAATGCAATTTCAATAATTGTTTGATTATGCATCTACTAATTAAATATTCTCAAATGGAAAATTGAACCTAGATGTCAAGTGCCATGACGAGGCTAGAATATAATTTGATGTCGGCTAACACTTCAACTAACACGTTGCTTCTAAATTCAAGACCTTCATAATGTCATCGGCTAGGTGATTTGGCCCAATCCTTGGGCTAAGATAAAGTGAACCCCACAGCTTAATGTGAACGATTGGGTATGAATAGTGAGATCCAACTAAGTATTGGGCCAGATGTAGCAAACCAAAATAAGGATGAAATTCCAACAAGTAAACCCCATTTAAAAGAGTGCAGCAGGTCGGCCTCAATTTTATGTGATCATCATCATGTGTCAATTGGGTTGTGATCGTACCTGATCAATACGATGAGTTGCTGCTGTCTGATGATGTTGCTCGATCGTTGGGATGAAGGACCGAGCTCTGAGCCGCACGCGGGTGGTACCTGCAAAGACACTCCAACGCTCAAGTCAGAGGTGCTTCAACGGGCAGGGTCACAAGGTGAGTAAAAACGTACCTGAAGCCACATGCTAGTGTGGTATATATACTATTGACTGCGCAGGCATTTGGCCGCCGCGCATATCTCGGGGCTGGCCGCATCTTGCGGAGCAAGCTAGGTATTGGGTCGCGCTGGGCCTGTTGGGCGAGCTTCGAGCCCACCCCAGAACAGTTGCCCCCCAAGCCTAGGTCGCCTGGGAGCGGGCTAAGGCTTGATTCCTTGCCCCCCAGCGTGGTCACCACGACCGTTCTGGAACGATAACTGGTCGAAACTTAACTGGTCGTCTGCGTGGTCGCTGCCACGCGGCCTGGTCACACGGGGCCAGGTGCTGTCTCGAGTTTGGTGCCTGACAATCAACCGTCATAAATGCTGAGGCGACAGTTACTTTAGTGAGGTGACATTTTAAAGACTCGAGGAGTTTAAGTAATGATGGTACGCGAAGAGTGGCGCCTCTTCGCTTCCGGCCCATGATGATGGTTGGCCCATTATATATAGGGTTCAAGGGAGTTCCTCATTTGCACGTTTCTCCGATTTCTCCGCTCTCGCAATCAGCTCGCTCGCAATCAGCTCGCTCGCAATCAGCTCGCTCGCAATAAGCTCGCTCTTAATCATCTCGCTCGTAATCAGCTCGCTCGCAATCAGCTCGCTCGCAATCAGCTCGCTCCAATTCCAGGTAACTACGACCGCTCTTTCTTTATTTGAGTTTTTGTGTTCCACCTGGTGAAGGGGGTGTCAGGTCTGGGGACGACCATGTCGCCCCCTCTCTACGCGCGAGCAAGACCTTGACCGTTATTCCCCTTCACAGGTTCATTCTGGCGCGGACCAAACAGACCCGCCGTATCTCTGGGAGTCCGGCCGTTTCTCTAGCACATAGTATGACCCGACCAGTGGAGCAAAGTTCTGTACAAGCCCGGTCGTCCTCTTCTAGCGACGAGTCTTCCTCTGGGTCTTCAACCCTGAATTGGACTTCCTCTGGTGAATCCGAAACTCGGCCGGACAAACATGGGGCGCCGTTAACTGAAGCTATAGTCAATGACGCCACAGAAATCAACGCACGGGTTGCCAGCGATGAAGGTATTGGCCAGGCCGCGGCCGACGGCACTGCAACGGCCGACAGAGGCCAACAGGGCGACCATCGAGAAGATCCTGAGGTCGCAGCTGCAAAGGACATGTCTTGGGTTTCTCTTAACCTGAGAGGTCAACGTAGCAAAATTCAACAGGGGGGCCAGGACATAGTGTATCTTGCGACCGGGCTAAACGAAGGATGGAGAATAGAAGGCATGGGCAAAGGGGAAGACGTCGCGGCCTGGACAGATGTGCTAAAATTCACGATGTACCGCATCGTTTTCGAACGCATGGGCATAATTCCGCCGTTTACCAGGTTCCAACGCCAGGTTTTACGTTATCTTCAGGTCGCCCCCTCTCAACTGAACCCGAACGCTTGGGCGTTCTTGCAGGCGTACGAAGATGTTCTTGTAGTTCTGAAACAGCCGGTCTCCGTAAGACTGTTTTTCACATTGTTTGAAATGAGCTACATTTATGAGAAAGGCTCCAAGGGCGCCCGTAAGGAAGCGGTTTCGTTCAAAAACCGCTCGACATACAATTTTTTTAAGCCTTACATGGAATCACTGACGACCGGGTGGAAGAGAGAATTCTTTTAGGTCATTCCGAACTCGGCCGAGGCCCATCGAGGGATCGCCCAGATGTCAAAGGATGATCGGGAACGAACGCCCCCGTTTTCCACGGTGTGGAGTTTTAACCATTTCTCGAAAAAACCGGGCCAATACGCCTTTAAAGAAGCAGAACTTGACGACCTGGACAGGGGGACGATCCAAAGGCTGAGAAAGATTGCGTCCCTTGTCCCTGAGGGTCGCATCAAGGTCAAGAACATTGTGGACGCTCGTGGCAAGAAAAAAGTCAAGGCCGCTCTTGGTTGGTGGTCGCTCGCCTAGTTTGTTTTCGGTCACTTCGTTTTATTTAACTGTTTCTAACCATCTACTTTTGCCTTTGCAGTTGACATGGCGAACATGAACGACTTCGACCTCTTGGAACAATGGGCGGCCGAGGATGGTGATACTTCGCCCGTCCGCGGAATTCCTGAAGCTCAACCTGGGGGTACGCCCCAACCTGCCGGAACTGGATCTCAGCCCGATCGTCAGACTCCTCGGGCGGGCACACCAGATCAAGCCATTGACCTAGGCAGCCCACTTCAAAATCAAGAAAGGTCCAAGAGGAATAGGTCGGTCGATCGTGGGGGTCAGAACAAGAAGCACAAGAGTGGGAAAAGCCATGGGCACTATCGGTCGCCTAAAATCGACCTGCTTGGATTGGGCGATGAGGACTGCGCTCGTTTCAAAGAAGAACCGTTCGAGGTGATGGCTGATGCGATGAAGACCGCTGGAATTCTTTTCAAAAAATACCAAGATGAGGAAGTAGATCGCCTGGAAGGTAGGCGCCTTGCCAATAGATATTCATTGCTTGAAGACGATCTA
Source organism: Astragalus membranaceus (assembly GCA_039519185.1). NCBI lineage: Eukaryota > Viridiplantae > Streptophyta > Magnoliopsida > Fabales > Fabaceae > Astragalus > Astragalus membranaceus. The sequence goes on from CM076849.1 coordinate 50,758,686, forward strand.
GTTGATAAAAATTTTAAACTGAACTCTGCCTTGTCGTTGCTCGCAGAAGTGAGGGGTGAGCGAGATGATTTGCTCAAGAAGATGAAAGAACTTGAACCGAATGTCAAGGCGATGGCGGACAATGCAAAGAAGCTCGACGATGCAGAACGCCAACTTGTGGCCGCTGTTGCTGCTCAAACTGCGGCCGAGTCGGCCCTGGACAAGGCGGTCGTCGATAAGGAAACAGCTGAAAAAGAGGTCGAACGCCTCACTTCAAAGAATAAAGAACTGTCGAACCAGGTCGTTGGACTGAAAAATGACCTGGATGCCGTGGAGGAGGAAAAGAACAAGTTTCGAGGTCGCTACAAAGACGTTCTTGACCGGGCGAAGGGAGCTGCGGAGGGTCAATTTGAGAATGCGGTCAGTCAGATTAAGCTCCTCTACCCTGATCTGGGGGTCGATCGTGAGATCGTGCAATGCACACATCGTGTGATCGAGCGGCAAATCGTGCGTCCCAAGAAGATGCTGAAGGGGAAGGTCCTTCAAGAAGAGGCGGTCATCTACCAGGCCCCTAGCGACTCTTAACTTGTAATTTTTTGAATTTTGTAATCTTGGCCCGCCTGCGAGTGGTGTTTTAATGGGTGCCCTGGATTCGACCAAGGCGTCCTCGTTTGTACTTAATGACAATTTTTCCATGAATTTTGGCCTGTTTAATTGCTCTGTAATTGGATTCAAATCTTTTTTGCTACTCTTTTAGACCGCTCGGCCAATCGATGGTCCTTCGCATAGGTCGCTCGGTGGCTTTCGTTTGGGCCATTCGATGGCACTCTTTTAGGCCGCTCGGCGGCTCTCGTTTGGGCCATTCGGCGACACTCTACTGGTCGCTCGACTGCTACTCGCAGGTGAGCGACCGTGCATACAATTTGCAGGAAATAAAGTACACAAGTCAAATTTTAAGGCCGGTCCTCGGTATAAAACCCCTGTGGGGAAAAAGAGCGACCGCCTGTTCTTTATTGATCAATTAGTGTTTACAACTTAAACATTATACTTTCTCAACTTGTCAGCATTCCATGTTCTGGGGATGGTCGCCCCTTCCATGGTTTCCAGCTCGTAAGCTCCCTTTCCAGTCTTGCTGATAACACGGTATGGTCCTTCCCAATTAGGGGCGAGCTTTCTCTGGCGAGCGTTCTTATTCCCCACGTCGGCCCTCCTAAGGACGAGTTGTCCGATGGAGAACTCCCTCTTCTGGACGCGGGTGTTATACCTGGCAGCGACCTTCTGCTTGATGAGTTGCTCCCTAAGTGACGCATTGGTTCGCAGCTCATCAACCAGGTCGAGCTCTTCTCTTGTTGCTCGCTCATTTGCGGCCGGGGTAGGTGGGTTGGTCGTCCTCCAACTTAGCTCTCCCATCTCTATCGGGATGACAGCGTCAGTTCCGTAGACAAGTCTAAATGGTGACTCCCCAGTCGATGAGTGGGGGGTCGTTCTGTAGGCCCAAAGGACCGACTGTAGTTCTTCTGCCCAATTGCCCTTGGCATCATCCAACCTTCTTTTGAGTCCGCGTAGTACTACCCTATTGGCCGCTTCCGCCTGGCCATTGGTTTGTGGGTGCTCGACCGAGGTGAAACGCTGTTTCACACCTAGGCCGGCCAGCATTTCTCTGAACTTTCTATCTGCGAACTGGGTTCCATTATCAGTCACCAGCTGTTGGGGCACTCCAAAGAGGGCGAGCACATTTCTCCCAAAAAACTTAGACACCTTCACTGAGGTAATGGTTGCAAGCGGCTCTGCTTCTATCCACTTAGTGAAATAGTCGATCGCAACGATCAAGAATTTCAACTGACCTGGTGCAGGCGGAAAAGGGCCAAGCAGGTCCATGCCCCACCAAGCGAACGGCCATGGCGGGGTTAGGCTGTGTAGTTCTGATGAGGGCGCTATATGTATGTCAGCATGAATTTGGCATTTCTTGCACTTCTGAACAAGTATCTTAGCATCCTCATCCATGGTCGGCCAATAGTATCCGGCCCTGAGCGCCTTTTTAGCAATCGACCGACCACCTTGATGGCTACCACAATTGCCTTCATGTATATCCCTCAGTACATGGTCGGCTTCGACCGACGTAAGGCATCTCAGCAATGGGGATGAAAAGCCCCTTCTATAAAGTCTTCCTTCAATCACTGAGTACTTGGTCGCCCGCAACCTCAGGAGCTTTGCTGCCTTCTGGTCGCAAGGTTCTACTCCATTGAGAATATATTGCAATATAGAAGTGATCCAGTCTTTGTCCAAGTCGACCGCTAGAATGGCTAACGACTGGGCAGGCTTGGTCGACACGCTCGGCCGCGTTAACGTTTCTTGGATTAGACTTCTGTGGTTCCCAGGAGTCTTTGTACTGGCTAACTTCGATAGGATGTCAGCCCGAACGTTCTCTGTCCTGGGGATGTGCTTAACTTCTGCTCGGTCGAATTGCTTGAGCAGATCCCTTACCTTGGCCAAATAATTCTTCAAGACGTCGTCCTTTGCATCGTATAGGTCTTGAATTTGGGAACTACCAGTAGAGAGTCAAAGTGGAGTTCGACACGGTCGACGTTGAACTCTTTGGCCAGCTATAGCCCGGCAATGCACGCTTCATACTCGGCCTGGTTGTTTGAAGTGTGAAACGCGAAAGTCAATGACACTTCAACCGTAGGTCCTTCGGAGTTCTCAAGTATCAGACCGGCCCCACTTCCTTTGCTATTGGAGGATCCGTCTACGTGCAAAGTCCAGGTCGTGATGGCCGGATCGTCTGGTATTGGAGTCATCTCAGCAATGAAGTCGGCCAACACTTGGGCCTTAGCGGCCGATCTAGCCTCGAACTTGATCCCAAACTCACTGAGTTCCACAGCCCACTTGATCATACGCCCTGCTAGGTCAGGTCGGTGAAGGATTTGCCTGATACGCTGGTCGGTCCTGACCACAATCTGATGGGCCACGAAATAAGGGCGCAATCTACGAGCGGCCACAAGTAGCGCTAAGGCTAGCTTCTCGATCTTCTGGTATCTGATCTCTGGGCCTTGAAAGACCTTACTGATGAAATAGACCGGGTTTTGCTTTAGGTCGCTTTCTCTTACGAGGACAGCGCTCATGGCTTCGTCCGTTATGGCCAAGTATAAGTAAAGCGTCTCCCCTGGTTGCGGCTTGGTCATGATGGGCGGGTTGGTGAGTGCCGCCTTCAGATCGTCCAATGCTCGCTTGCATTGGTTGGTCCATTCAAACTCGACCTCCTTCTTCAAGAGCTTGAACAGTGGAAGTGATTTGCACGCTGATTTGGGTATAAATCGTGACAGGGCAGCGACCATGCCATTCAGTTGCTGAATTTCTTTTTTCGTAGTGGGCGCCCTCATGTCGGCGACCGCCCTGCACTTATCAGGGTTTGCTTCGATCCCTCGCTTTGTTAAGTGGAAGCCCAGGAACTTGCCCGCCCTTACTCCGAAGGTGCACTTCTCTGGATTCAACCTCAAGGAATTCTTCCTTGCTTCCTCAAAAATTTCCCTTAGGTCGTCAATGTGGTCTTGATCGGTCTTGCTTTTAATGATCATATCATCCAAGTAGACCTCTGATAACCGACCGACCTGCCGCCTGAAGACCTTGTTCATCATTCTTTGATAGGTCGCGCCGGCGTTCTTCAGACCAAAGGGCATTACCTTGTACTAAAAATTTCCACGATCGGTCATGAACGCGGTCTTGTGCCGATCGAGTGGGTACATAGTGATTTGGTTGTAACCTGAATAGGCGTCTAAAAAAGACAGGAGTTTGTAGCCCGCAGCCCCGTCGACCAGTTTGTCAATGTTTGGCAGAGGAAAGGCGTCCTTTGGGCATGCCTTATTCAGGTCGGTATAGTCGACGCACATGCGCCACTTGCCATTTTTCTTCTTCACTAACACGACGTTGGAAAGCCAAGTCGTATACTTAATCTCTTCAATGAAATTGGCCTTGATGAGGTCGTCAACTGCCTGTGCGGCCGCCAATGCTTTCTCTTCGCTCTGAGCGCGTCTCTTTTGTGTGACTGGTCTGGCTGTCTCATCAACGAACATTTGGTGGCAAGCAATTTCTATTGGGATCCCGGGCATGTCTGATGCCTGCCATGTAAAAAGGTCTGCGTAATCCCTGAGGTAGGTGATGAGATCTTGATTGATTTGTTCAGGTAGGTCACTCCCCAACTCAACTGTCTTAGTTGGGTCGTCCGATAACTGAACATCGACCAATTCCCCATGGGGCTCGGGCCTCTTCAGTTTATTCTTTAGCTCGCGGGCTAAATCGTCGTCCTCAGGGTCGCTATCTGGGTCGTATCGAGCATCCAGGTCGGCCACATTGACCTGATGTCCCTCTCCGAGATCCTGCGGTTTAGCATTCAGCACCTCCATATCACAAATCTCTTGATAGAGGAAATGGCTCCTCATGGCCGCTTCCATGTCGGCTATTACTGTCACAACCTGGTCGCTTTTATTGTAGAACTTCATCTTTAAATGCACTGTTGAGGCTACGGCCTCCAATTTTCCCAGTGTTGGCCGGCCGATGATGCAGTGGTAACACGATTTGATTGGCAGAACTAAGAACGTCGTCCTGACCGTCCTGTACAAGGTGCTGCCGTTCGTATCATCTCCAAAAGTAACAAGCAATTCTATCGTCCCCAGGGGGTAGGTGGTTGCCCCATTGAACCCAGTCAATGGGGTTGGTACGGCTTGCGGAATAACTTTGCTCCTGTCCATGTTTAACTTGTCAATCAGTTCCTCAAACATGATGTCGGCCGAGCTCCCTTGGTCGACCAGTATTCTTCTGACCTCAGTGTTGGCCATTACGGCCGATACTACCAAAGGGACGTAATTATTGATTTTGCCATCGAGCAAGTCTTCGTCCCCAAAAGAAATGGGCGGCCTATTCGAGGCCGGATGTGGGGTTGAAGTTGAGCCGACCATCATAAGTTCATTCCACTTCCTCTTCATTGCCTTGTTGGACTCTCTGATATCCAACGGGTTACCTCCATGGATGACCATGGCTACATTGCAGCCCTTCGACTGTCTGGGGTCGCGATCTTCCTCGGAGTTATCACGCGGTCGCTCGATCGTCGAGTTGACGATTGCTTTGCCTCTGTCATTGGCGGATTGGCCAACGGCTCTTTCTTCAGGGCGATCGTTACCTTCATCTCTGACATATTGCCTCAACTTGCCTTTCTGAATGAGATCTTCTATGTCATCTTTTAGGGCCATACAGTCATTGGTATCATGCCCCTTACTCTTGTGGTATCTGTAGTATTTCTTGGTAGGTCGACCTCCTTTCTTCAACACTAGAGGATCAGGTCGCCTCACGCCAGTGAACTCGTTGTTTTGGCACTCCGTGAAGATCTGCGCGATCGGAGTGTTCCACTTTGTACGATGCTCGTACTTCTTGGGCCGGTACTCGGGCTTACTGTCACGATAGTTTTCTTGCCCCTTGGGTGGCCTGCTATTCTCTTCTTTGGGACGCGCGCGGGCGCCCTTGTCAGAGGCCAGTTGTTCTTCGTAGCCCATATGGTCGTTGGCCCTTCTAAGGAACAGGCCGAGATTGTAGTAGTGGTTCAATGAGAATTCTTCAGCAAATCTGTGGTTCTTTCTTATACCACGCTTGAGATACTTCAGTTTGTCCGTGTCTGACAGGTTGCGGACCGTGTCAGCCTCTGACATGAATCGATCGATGAACTCCCTCAACGGTTCGTTCTCTCCTTGGACGACCGAGTCCAAGTGCTCTTCATAACGATACTGACAACGGTTGGCTGTATAATTGGCCAAGAACATCGCCACAAGACCTTCCCAAGAAGAGACGGTGTTGGGACGTAGGGATTCCCACCATTCTAACGCCCGGCCTTCGAGCGACTGAGGAAAAAGTCTGCACTTCATCGCCCGTCCTAGCTCCCTATAGCTACAGTAGTTGTTGAAGTACATGAGGTGTTTATCGGGATCCCCGCGGCCGTTAAACTTGTTCAGGTTCGGGGGCTTCCTCAGATCGCTTGGAATACGATAACGTCTGATTTCGCTGGTGAAGGGCCCTTGTCCGGTCGGGATGTGATTCTGCCCATAGGGCTGCATGGTGGCATAAGTTTGGTCGATGGGCAGACCGTAAAGGCCGACCGGCTGACCATGGAATCTGTCGGCAATTGGAGGGGGTCCATGGTGTTGTGGAGCATGCGACGATGACCGTCCTCTAGGCCGTTCTGAATAGTTTCTTCTTTGTCGGCTGATGGCACGGGAGACATCTCTAATCTCCCCGTTGCGGTAGTCGTTAAACTCCTCATACGAGTCCCACGACCTGCTTCTTGATCGGAGGGATCCTAAGGACTCGTTGGACGAGTATCTTGTTGGCGACCTATGGACGATCGCCCTTCTTGAAGGATTGCGTTGGGGTACGCCTCGACGAGGAGGAACTTCTCTTGGTGGTGGTGAACGATGGGGCCGAGATGGTTGGCCTCGGCGACCGCTATCCGCACGCGGGCGGATCGAGATCGACCCTCTCTCATAGCGATCGATCAGCTCATCTCGATCAGCAATCACTTGATTCTTTTGCTCCAGAATTTGCATGAGTGCTTGGGTCACATGCTCTGGCAATGCTTCTGGGATTTCGGCTTCGGCCAACTCGGTCGGTAGTTGCTGGACCGGTTGGGAGACTGGCCTGCGGCCACCCTGCACTGAGGGTTCTTGGCGAGGCTCGCCTTGTGATTCATGAACTGTCACAGGCACGCCCTCTGGGGTCTGTTGAGGTCGGTCCTGTCCAGAGGGGTTGAGCCTGGAAGAAGTGCGTTTCTGACGTGGCGGCATGGTTTGATGTGGAATAGCACTCGGGCTCCCACTGTGGTCGCCAATTGATCGTACCTGATCAATACGATGAGTTGCTGCTATCTGATGATGTTGCTCGATCGTTGGGATGAAGGACCGAGCTATGAGCCGCACGCGGGTGGTACCTGCAAAGGCACTCCAACGCTCAAGTCAGAGGTGCTTCAACGGGCAGGGTCACAAGGTGAGTAAAAACGTACCTGAAGCCACATGCTAGTGTGGTATATGTACTGTTGACTGCGCAGGCATTTGGCCGCCGCGCATATCTCGGGGCTGGCCGCATCTTGCGGAGCAAGCTAGGTATTGGGCCGCGCTGGGCCTGTTGGGCGAAATTGGGCTTCGAGCCCACCCCAGAACAGGTTGGAATGCGTTGGACTGTGGACGCTATCTCAGTGGCATGGTACCTCAGTTTCGTCTTTGATAATCAAAAGAACAAGGCTTCTGATCTCCCACCAGGCTTAATGTAAGGCACAACAGAAGAGGAACCAGGTCGGCTTTTTGATGCTGCCAATTTGGTAGAAGTAATTTTATGTTGCCAAGAACCGAACTCACAATAAAGGAGATCTGACAACCCATGGAATGTCCGGACTTTGAAAATGAATAAAATTTTAAAGAATGAAATGCAATAACTAGAATATACCCCAAGGAATATAGCTGAAACTCTAAGAACCCTGACATGTTGGCGATAATTGACAATAATTTTCACATCACCATTAGCTTTGTCATAATTTCTTGTGTAAGATGCAATGTTAAAGCGGGTCTCAATAAACCTGATCCCAGAGCAATTTGAACTTTAAGAACACTCTTATCATAGGAAATAGAACGAAGAGTTTGTGAATAACTTCTAAGCCCTAACAAATTAGGGCCTACAACAGTTTTCAACATCTTGAAATATCTATGGTCTCTTGCCATTATATTTAGTTGATGAAGTTCAGTGCCATTATATTTAGTTTTCCATATCTCATAATTCTCTTCTGACATCTTTAGTTGATTCAGAACCAGTGACTTTAGAAACCTAAAATCATTAATGACACATGGCTTGAATTCACATTAAACCAATTTTAGGATTCTTAATTTCCTGAGAACGTTGATAATTTCAGATGTAAGTACAAAACAAGGTCTGGAAAAGTGAAGCTCGAGATCTTCGACTCCTTTTTAATAGCAAACTCGAAGTCATTTTTTAATCTGCAGTTGAAACGATTGGATATTAGTTCTCCTCTGGGAATCAAATAGGTTATTAATCTAAACGGTTCAAAGCACGTTTTTAGCCTAAAATCGTGTTAGCTAACTCTAATATCATATTAATTAGAAAAATAACGATTAAATTTAGGGTAAAACTAAAATCCGGAAAGACAGGCCCAAATAGCAACTGCAAACGCCGCAAATACCGCTAACGCTCTGCAGAAGGTGGCCGCTTTCACCGCTTTTTTGAATCCGCTCTGCACACGCAAAAGCATCGTTGTGGAGTGGAAATTGGTTTTCACCGCTATAGCGGCACTATTTGCTCTATGGCATTGAACTAGGGATCGGGCTAGGCCCACTGGGCCGGCCCGCTAACCCACTGGAAAATGGAGGGTTGGGTTGGTGATTTCACCCCGCCAATCCATCGTAGTCCGCCCTGCCTAGCCCGCCAACTTTAATTTTTTGTTATTTTTTACTTTTTCCCCTTGTTTTTAACTATTTCTATATATTTTTTAATATTTTTTTGACGGGTTGTAATGGGGCAACCCACCAACCCGCCATTTTTACCTTGTTTTTTGACGGGCTTGGGCGGGCAAACCCACCAACTCGCCTATTTTAAGTCCAAAAAATATGCATTAAATACATTTTTTATTTACAAATTTTAATGGCGGGCTAGCCCGCCGGCCCGCCAACCCATCGAGGGTCGGGGCGGACTCAACTTCTCAACCCACTATTCTTTGGTGGGCCAACCCATCGAAATTGTATGCAAGTAATAATATTGTGATGCTCTGAGAAAGAGTGCTACATATGTCATTTTAAGTATATTTATAAGTTTCTCAAATCTGATGTAATCACCATAAATTTAAACTTTCATTTACGTTTTTAATAGTTTTTTTACCCACCATTACCGAAAATCAAGAATATGTATAACAACATGTAAGAAAAATTCAGTCTCTATATGCGATAGCTAATTCCACAAGAAGGGTCAATAATTTTGCAAGACCAATCAGTCACGTTAGGCCTCGTGGTCGCCTTAGGCCCCATTTTTTTTTAAAAGACTGAAAACTTGTTATTTGTTCACTCGCGACAGAGATCAAAAGGGAACCCAACGACCATAAACAAATAAACCACCAATAACATACCTCATAGGCCCCATGCATTAATTAGGACAATAAAATTTCAGTTTCATTAAATATAATATTAAATAAGGTGTCATTTACAACCTTTGACAAACTGGTTTGAACAGATTTTGAATAAAACTGGGGGTGTAGTTTGAACAAATTGATTATTACTTCCGTTTACTTGTTGATTAAGGTTATTTTTACACAAAATATCAATGAAAACAATAAAGTTTGTTGGTTTTGGAAAAAATTAGCAGTCTTGTTTCTTGTAATACCATTGATTGTTTATTACTGATTACAATGAATTTTCTCTATCTATAATAAATAATTAAGGATATATATAAGACTACTAATGAATTTTCTCTATCTCTAATCTTAAACTATAAAAAATGACAAATAAAAAGTAAAATAACACACACACACACAAGAGACCTGGGGACAAACAATTGAGATGTTGGGTGTCTCGGAGTGTATTGGCACGGGCAAGTATTTAGGGCTATCAATGATTGGCAGAAACAAGAAGCAGATTTTTGCTTTTCTTCGGGACAGGACTTGGAAGCGCACACAAAGTTGGTCTGACAAACATCTTTCCAAGGCAGGCAGGGAGGTTCTAATAAAATTTGTGGCTCAAGCACTTCCTACTTATTGTATGAGTACCTTTATGCTTTCGTCTACTTTAGGTGAGGAGTTGGAAAGGATGCTGAATTCTTTTTGGTGGGGTACGAATCGAACCAATTCCAATGGCATGAAGTGGCTAAGTTGGGAAAAGCTCTCTATGAGGAAGGAGTATGGAGGTATGGGTTTTCGTCATTTCCATGGTTTCAATTTAACAATGCTTGGAAGCAGGCTTGGAATATTTTTACCAAGAGAAATACTATAGTGCATCGTGTCTTCATAGCTAAATATTTTCCGGATGGAGATTTTACGGGGGCTCGCTTGGGCCATAATCCCAGTTATGTTTGACGTAGTATGTCACACCCCGGTATTTCTAACTTGTAGAGACACCGAAAGTGCACAGATGCGGAAATTCAGAGGACACAGTTCCTGTTTAAGTATTGGACATACAAACTCTTTCCGAAATAAAAACATAATCGGAATAACATTACTTCATAAAATAGAAGTTTATCGGTTCCATACCGAGTGGATTACAATATCCAAGTCCAAATACCAAACGGAAACATAAAATGGTTCATATAACTCATAATCGATACAAGTTTATACAACCAAAAGAACCACAAAAGAACCAAGGATGAATAGGACTAAGTCTTCAGCACCTCCAAGAGTATATCAACTACTCGTGCACAATAGTCTTCCTTTTTCCCTGCTTCTCTGAAAAACAACAAATATGGATAGGGTGAGATAACATTATCTCAGTGAGTCCTACCGTGCCCCCTCTCTGACACTCGGTTCAATTCATTAAACCGCTATTAAAAGCTGACATAACAATGTCTTATTTATTAATCGAAATGCCAAGCAAATCGTGTTCTTATCTTAGCTTAACATGAAACGGCTGTACAACGACTACGAATCCCGAATCATAAGCTATAAATCGAAATGCCGACTGTACAACGACTACGAATCCCGGCAAATCGTGTTTTCATTTTAGTTTAGCATAAATCGGCTGTACAACGACTACGAATCCCGATAACCCACGAATTGACCACGCCAAAACGTATACAGGGCCTAGGTAAGGGGTCATGACTACCCTCCCTAGTATGCTACTTGTCGGGTCGTCACCCAACGCAATACATATGACAATATGCATCAAATTCTCGAGAGTTAGATAATTTATATCTTTTCGATCACCAAAGGATCAATTACATAATAATTGGATAAACAATATCCATATTGATCTAAAACCCGTTTTGAGGAATTCATAAGTTAGACCTCCGGCATTATAATCATTTTCATTTGACATATGTAAACATATATATATATATATATATATATATATATATATATATATATATATATATATATATATATATATATTCAGTCAGTCCATCAGTCAGTGTACTCACTCGCGTACTAGGGTTTCGGTTTTTCGATCAAATGGGCCTTCAAATCCCTTTTTCAAAATCATGAGTTGAACAAGTTCAAAATATGGTTTCCAGTAAGGCAATCCCTTTTTAAATGGTTGAGAAAGAGTTTAGAAAAGGTTCGGGATCGAACGGAGCGACAAAACGAGAAAACGGAAGTCAGTAACAGAACCTCACGCTCGGTCCGTGCTCAGGGGCGCACGACCCGTGCGTGCTGCACTTCAATTAACATATCCAACCCGAAGGGAGCGCACGATCCGTGCCCAAGGGGAGCACGACCCATGCGTCCCGTTTGATTTCCAATTCTTCCAACCCGAAGCAGGCGCACGATCCGTGCCCAGGGGCGCACGGTCCGTGCGACCTGTGTCTGTTACCAAGATTTCACATTTTTCTCATTTTCGCTCTCCGTTCTCGCCCAATTCGATTTCTAATTTCAATCACCTGAAACCCAGAAAATTCCCAGAACATATTTCCAGTATATAATCACAATTAGAATCATTTCGAAATCATCTATAATTTCACAAATTCCGGAAATTCGTTTAATTCGTTTTAAAGTGAAATCGATTCCTTTAATGGTTCAAAACTGGGATTTTGACACAGCACCGAAACATAATTATTCAAAGTCATAAGACGTCCTTAACCGTGAGTAGAACTCACCGGTACGTAGAAATTCCGAGAGTTGAGCCGTGAGACGAAGTCACCGAACCGAATTCAGTCCAGCTCGAATCCAGCAACCTCAAAACACCAATCTCTCTCTCAAAACGAAATGTAGGTTCAGCCTCTTATATCCAGCAGCTCCCACTTTGCATGCAACACACAAATTGGTCAATACTTCATCTTCTTTCTTTTGGAAGCTCTAAGGTGCAAACATGGCAAATGGAGTTAGGGGAGGAGTGAGGGGCTGAGGCTAGGCTCATTAGAAAGAGTACAAGGAATGGAATGAAGAGATGGAAGAAACACTTACATGCAACAAGCTTTGGAGATGGATCCTTCTTCTTTCTTCTTCCTCTATCTCTCTCGACTTTCCCCTTCTTTTCTCTTCTCTCCTATTTTCTGTTTTCCTTCTTCTCTTTCAGCTGGAGCAAAAAGGTTTAAGTGTGAGGTGAGTTCAGTTGGGTAAATATGGGCTGGGGGTTTAAATGATGGTGAAAGGACCATTTTGCCCTTGGCCCATAAAATGATAATTTAGGTGTTGAAGATTTCTCATCGGTATAAAACTTTCTCGATTAGTCCGATTCCGATTTGTACTTCCTCAATTCTTTCGGCTCGTAATTAATTATAACCTTCACGATTATATTTTAATAGCTAGGGGTGTGAAAAGACAGATTTGCCCTTCTGCTTAAACACTTAAATTTATCATGACCAAGCCACAATTAATCATAGAATATGATTTATTTGACAATTTCCTCGACCTTAAATCCCTGAGACACGACCAATTATTCCCACAAATAATTAATCGGTCCTAGGCATCTTAGTACGAGTCTTTAAAAATTTAGGGATGTTACATAGTATCTACACTTCTCGGGTGGTGTTAAATTTGGGATATAGATGGCGAGTTGAGAATGGTAGGAGCATCAATGTTTGGAAGGACCCATGGCTAAAGGGTCGAAGTGATTCTCGAGTGATATCCCCGTTGATACAAGGTTTGGAAGACATGAAGGTGTGTGACCTCTAGTGATTGGAATAATGCTCTCATTGATTCTATTTTTTCAGCAGCCGATGCAAGCTTAATTAAATCCATGCCTATGCTGATTCGCGAAAGTCACGACAATATCACTTTGTGGAGAAGCAGGAATGGGTCTTATTCAGTTCGGTCGGCATATTATGCGGCGATGGAGGATTTGATTGATAATTCAAACCTAAGGAAGGAAGGTGACTGGTTGGTGCTATGGAGGATGAAAAAGCCTCAAAAGGTTAAATTAATAATGTGGCGTTCAGCTAGGGGAGTACTACCAACAAGGAGCAACCTACGCAAGAAGATGGTAAATTGCGAGTTAAACTGTCTAATGTGCACAGGTAATGATGAAGATGAATTGCATTTATTTTTTTGATTGTCCTAAGTCACAGGAAATTTGGGCACATAGTGGTTTGCAGGCCGATGTAGCACAAGCAAGATCAACTACTGATAATTTAAAAGATTGCTTTTGGAGTTTGTTGAGATCTTTACCGATTTCCCGAACGGGTACTTTTAGTATGGTGTTTTGGGCGATTTGGAAGGTGAGGAATGACAAAATCTGGGAGAACGTTAATACAATTGCAGCAGGTGCAGTGAGGAGGTCAATGGAATTTTATGGGATTGGGAGGTTTCTAGGAAGAAGCATGGTCCGAATTCGGTAGTGCAACAACATCGACATAATGAAGTGGTGCAATGGTTAAAGCCGTGTGATGGAGAGTTCAAGTGTAATGTGGACGCCGCACTATTTAATCAACAACGTCGATACGGTATCAGGATGTGCATTAGGAACAATTCGGGAGAGTTTGCCAAAGCTAAAACTATGAATTTTAACGGCATACCTCTTCCTCAAGAAGCGGATGCTATAGGGCTTAAGTTTGCTATTGAATGGTTGAGAGAGTTGGGTCTTCAAGCGGTTACCATAGAGCTGGATTGTTTACCAGTGCTGAATGGTGTGACAAGAACCAACAATCAAAACACAGACTTAGGCGTTATTATTTCTTCTTGTAAATTGTTATTATCAAATTGTGAAAGCTATAGGATTAGTTACATTAGGAGACAAGCTAATCCCGTTGCTCATACTCTCACTAGGACATCGAGATATTATGCTAGTTCTCAAGTCTTTAATTTCAAGCCAACCTGTATTGATACTATTCTTAAGAATAAAATGAACTAAGTTTGTTTGTGTCAAAAAAAAATAAAATATTTTCTCTTAAAACCGACGCGTCAGAAAAAGAAGAGTGGGGGTCGTCTTTACAACCTTTGACAAATAATGACAACTAATGATATATTATTATTAAATGACATCTTTACACCACTGTTGGGTTAATGCTTAAATTTTGAGAAGTTTTATTTGCAAAAGGAATATTTTATTACAATATTACGGCTTTAACCAATACTTCAGAAATTTGAATCCTCGAATTTAATTTTTTATTCTACTTACTTTTGGATGTTATGATATTCACAAAACACACGCACACAAACACACACAATGAAAGCAACTAAAATGCAAAAATTTGTCTTTTAGAGTATGGATTTCGTTTAAATTTTATAATGTTTAGAATATAATTTCTGAAACACTAAAGTACGAAATCTTAAATTTAGTTTCTGGGATACCTCTCTATTATTAGAATCAAGTTGCATAATTGTTTTTTATTTTGTTATTTTCCAAAGTTAAATTTTATGGATGTTACATTGGTTTGCCAAAAAAAACTGCTAGTAAGATGATGAAAAACTCTTTTAGTGAAAAAATTGCGATAAAGTGAACATGAAAGACTAAATAAAGAAAATACAGTGAGCTAGTGATTGTCTTGAGCTGGGTGATTAAAATTGAGCATACTTACCGCGAAGCTAATTAGTGTGCTGATGCATTAGCTAAATTTGGTTGTTGTCTTGATGACTCTTTGATTATTTTTGAGTAGAACCCTCCTTAGATAGGCTCCCAATTGCTCGCTGATTGTATGGGGGTGTCCCACTCTCGCTGTGTAGCCTGAATGTATTAATAAAAAAAAATACATTTTGATCCCCCAATTTTTTCCCACAATTTTAGTACCTCTATTTTTCAAATTTGTGAAATATTTTCCTCAGTCAAAATTGGTCAACAAAAAATCTGAAGTTTCCCTCAGTAATTGATGTGGCATTCATGTTTGCTTACTCACATGCCACTTCACCATGCAATGTCACAATGTTAAATTATATTTTTAAATAAATATATAAGAAAAACACAGTAACTCTAAACTTCATCATCTTCAACACAATAACCATCCATATGTTTATTTAACCTGTCAAGAGATTCTGAACTTGCTAACAATTTATTTTTGAACGTTTCTGTTGAGTATGGCTCATATTGGGCTTGGTCCTATAACACCCAAAGTAATTTCCAATTACTTTATTTTTTTTAGTGAATAAATTCTATTGTGTGATTGGTTGTAATAAATTGTTGGTTGCATTAGTGTAATTATTATTTGATTGCATCACTTTAGAGGGGAAAATTAGTGACTTGAGAGTTCAAACTTTATTAGAGTGTTAACCCTCAATTAATTGGTCTTAACCCATCCACACCCAAAGACCTAAATATGCCCCTCACTAATTGTTGACTCTCTGTCATATGTAATAAGTTGTGCATTTTTAGAATCAAAACTGCAGAGATTTGATTGTAATTCTGTTGATTGCCGGGGAATTAGTTTAGTTTAGATCAATGTATTAGGATTCATTTTGTAAGCTAATTCTCTCACTCCTGGTGCCAATTGCAATGGAAGACCTTCAAGTTGTCATAACATCAACTAGCGAACCAGACATTTGCCTAGTGGTGAAATAGGAAGCTAAAGGAGACATTCTGACAGTTTTCGCGTCGCGACCAGGAGGCGTCGTGTCGCGACGCAGCGAAGCCTTTTCACAGGAGAACATTCTGACTCTTTTCGCGTCGCGACGAGCTCATGTCGCGACGCGATGGTTTACCGAAGTTAGGGTTTTTATGCCCAGTTTTGCGTTTTTAGAGGGGACTTGATCATGGGAGTGTGGCTAGGGTTTTGAGCAGCTAGTAGAGGTGAATTTGGAGGCATCCAAGCACTTGGGAACAAGGGTTTGAAGGTTTCCATGGCTTCATTCACTTGTATCTTCTCTTTTACTCTAGTTAGCACTTCTCTTATCATGTGTAACTAAACTTCTTTGATTAGGGAGAGATGATTCTCCCCAAACCTATCTATTGAACACTTTGCTATGGTTAATTCAGTTATTTGTTTGATTTATCATATGTCTAGACCTGTATGTTTAATGCTTTATTACTACATATGATAGTTTTAATGATTTAGGGTTTGTGATCACCATAGGGATATATATGGGTTTGCATACTTGATATGGGGTTCTAGATCACTTACTTGAGGAGCATAGGAATATGAAATTAAGTTTGTGAATTCTCTAGTTCTAGGGTTTAAGGCTTTACCTATTGGCATGAATCACCTAAGGAATTAGGGTATCTCAATTAGGTAAAAAGGGTTTTGAGGCAGGGGATTGTCCTTAACCTACTTTAGTGAATTGAATCTGATATCTTGGATAAATAACTTGAAATTAACTGAAAGTTCATATGATAGGTGAGGGGAGAGGATTCGATCCCTAATCGCTTTTCTTGCTTTATTAAACAACCGTTTTATTTCGCGTTACTAAATTCCAAAATTATTCCAATTTTCCCATCTAAGAATTTATAAATTTGCATTTGTTAACAACGCGCAATCCCTCTAGATACGGCCGGTACTTACCGTTTTCTCTATTACTTGCAACATTTCAGTACACTTGCTGAAACTCTAACACTAATCCACCCTATATAAGGGTTGGAGTTGAACTCACCCACACACTCACTCTTTTTTTTCCAGATTTTTTGAAACAAAACCCTTAGAGAGAAAAGAAGAAGGGGTCGAAGGAGAAGGAGAGAAAGGGGATTTGCGAGGGAATTAGCGAGGGACTGTTTCCCTCGCTAATGCAATTAGCGAGAGAATTTCAATCCCTCGCTAATTAGCGATGGAACATTCCCTCACTAATTCCCTCGCTAATTAGCGAGGGAATTAAATTCCATCGCTAATTTTGACTTCCACGCGTAGGAGAGAAAGAGAGAGGAAAGAGGGCGATGGTCCGTGGTGGTGGTGGTGGTGGTGGTGGTGGAAATGAGAGAAGAGAGTTGGGGTTTCAGTTTTTGGTGAGAGAGAAGAGAGAAGACTGTGGTGAGAGAAGAAAGAAGAGTGAATGAGAGTATAGCGGCCGAAAAATCCGAAGGAAGGGATTCTTCGTCATTTTTGCAATAAAGTTGCCACCAATATTTATTAAACAGGAAAACATTGAAAAAACCTTTATTTTTGGGTTCGGGGGTCGATTATGCGTGGGGAAGGTATTAGCACCCCACAACATCCTTTCAAAAGAAAGGTTACCATTTAATTTAATGTGTAGAGAATAAGTCAATTAAAAGAAAAATACTTTAATTTACCCTTTTTACTATTTGTAAAATTGAGAGACGAAGACTTAATAAAATTTTAGTTTTTTGTGCTTGACAGGAGTGGGCCCTTGCTCCTACGTATCCCCAGGTGCGATGGGGAAATCAAAGCTACGTAGTTCTTGGGTAGAAAATGTTTGTGTGTTTGGTGTTTTTTTACTTATTTTTGAAATTGGGAGATATATTCGTGACTACCAAACAACTAAAACTCAGAGTGGTCGTCACTCATAGGTCGTTTGAAAACTAAAGCTGTTATTAACGGTCAAACAAGCTAAGCTCAGAGTGACCATTAGTAACAAACCCTTTTTTATGTTTGGGAAAACATTTATTCGTTACTTGGAAAAAAGGTTTGTGAAAGAAAATGTTTATTTATGGGAAAGGAATTTTTTTTAAAAAAAAGAGAAATAGGGGGTGCAATAGTAAAATGGGGTGTGATTAGCAGAAAAGGGTTGTATTTTAAAATAGTCGGTGTAGAAAAAGCTTGTATTTTAAAAAGGTGGGCTTGCGCAGGGGGGTGCAGGCTATTAAAACGGGGAGTGCGTTTAGAAACATGGGTTGTATGACTAAAAAGAATGGGTGCATTTAGCAGCAGCCCAGCCCAGTATCAGGCTGGCTAACCCACAAAATGTGGGCTATCCTAGGGGGCTGTATGAATTAAGAAATGGTGATGCGGAAGTGAATCTGATGTTTTTTTATTAAAATTTAAAAATAAAATAAAAGGGAATGGGGTATAAGAGGGAATTAGTGGTTTTGAGAATCCTAATTCCATTTTTTCCTCTCAGCGCCGCACTACCTATGATTTGGAGAGAGAGAGAGAGGACTACGCGTGAGAAAGAGAGAGAGAGAGATAGAGAGAGAGAGAGAGGGAGAGAGAAAGAAGAAATGGAAGAGAGGGAGAAGGAGAACAACAGAGGGATTAAGGGGAGGACGACGGCCTCATGGCCATGTCGGAGGTGAGTGCTGCACGGAAGCTCCACGTCGGAGGAAACCGTGACCGTGGTCGCAGCGGCGCAAAGAGGTGAGCTACAGTGTGTTGGAGGCGACTAGTGGTGGGGGAAGAGGAAGACGACGACCGGAAGAAGGCCGGACGCGGGGAACGTCACTGACCTATCGTTCCATGGTCGGCGGTGAAGGTTGTGAAAGACGGTGATGGGGAAAGCGATGGCTACGGTGATGGGGTGATAACGTCCGACGCGAAAGACGAGGACGCGAAGGGAGGGCTTGGTGGCGTCACTTGGTGGCGACGGCGAAGGCTCACGACGGCGTGGGAACGATGATTGCAGCGGCGGTGACACCGTGTACGGTGGCCGGAGGTAGCAGGTATGTTCTGTTCAACTCTTCTCCCCTTTTTAAAAGATTCATTTCCCTCCCCCTTTAATTTCTATTTAATCTGTTCCTAGTTTTTTCAACAGAACTCTAAATCCTAAGTTTATTTCAACAATCAAATTCTACTTGTAAATTTTTAACTCCTAATTCCATTTGATATGACATGTTTCAGATCCTCTTTTTTTTAAGTCATGGATAGATAGACAATAAGAAATGCTAATAATTTGGAATCCAATCAATCAGATGCTTGGTAAAAAAAACGCATGTTAGCATTTCAAGTTCTAAGCAACAAAAATGTTCTTGATACTTTAAGAAGAAAATTAGTACATGAGATACCAACCTAGCTTCCTGAAAGAAAATTGATTTTTCTTTGTTGTTAATCCCTACCCCTTGCTTTACTGCTGCTGTTTTTCGTTTGTATTTCTCTGAGTTTTTGCGTGTTACTTTTACTGTCTATGAGTGAATTTTTCTTGTATATTTCAGCCACCGTATCCCTATTTTGTGTGTATTTTGGTGTCAGATTTCGTTTACTGTCTGCTGCCTTTGATACTGTGTTACTGTTTGGTTTTTATCGATTGGGTGAGGTGCTGAGGACAGTCAGCAATTAGGGCAAAAATGGCACCCCAAAGGACAGCATCTTTGAGGGGGAATCAAAAGGACAACAGCTGGAGCAATTTTAGGGTGCTAAGGACAGTGAAGGAAGGACAAGGGCAAGAAAAAGGGAATCAAAAGGACAGCTCTAGGGCAGGCAGCCAGCTGCTGCGCCCTTCCCTTCTCTTCTTTGATTTTGTATTTTTTTGATTTTTTCTATTTTTTGTATTATTTTTGTACTATTTTGCTATTTGTTTTTTTTGGCTCATATTTGTAAAGAAAGATTATGTAATATGACAAGAAAAAAACTTTGACTATTAGGTTTCTTTATTTATTTATTTTTGCACCAATAACAATAAGCTAAATAATAACAATAGCGATATAAAATAAAGCGATCATCAAACAAATCGTGACGCAACGAGAATACGAACCTTTTTTGGATTTTAATTGATCGGACAAAATTAGGGTATGACAGCTGCCTCTCTTTATTTTTATTTTACTAGGAAATATGAAGGGCTTCCAAATTTCTCGAGTAAAATAGAAATAAAGATAAAAGGACACTAATTTTGTCAAAACCCTTTTTTTGAGAAAATCGTGAAAAACAGGGTTTACATAGAACAAAAATAAATAGGGATCACCGGGGATTTGAAGGAGCACTGGGGCTCTGATGGTCTAATTCGCAGTCGATGCTTGGCGCATTGATTAGAGTTAAACTGAAGGACCGACGGGGTCTGAAGGGCATGCCTAAGCCTGATGGACCAATGGGTCTGATAGATCGCAAACTAGCAACGGTACTAGTAAAATGGTCTGCTTGGGGGTGGCCTTTTTCTAGTGGCCATGGGGGCAAGGTCAGGTCGTTGACCTGATTTGTGCACCTCGAAGGACGTGCACTGTTTTTTTAGGCGGGCACAGCTAGTTTGAAGGACCTGGGGTCGGTTGATCCGTCGGTTGCTCGATAACACGACGTGCGATTTGGAATGAAGGACCAATGATGGTCTAAAGGAGCGCTTGGGCTCTGAAGGACCACCGGGGGTCTAATGGACTAGTGCTAGGCTCAATGCTAACATTATAATTTAAATTTATTTTGACAGATAAAAACGCATTTAAGGATGCAACGGATGATGTATGCGTGCAGGCAGTGTAAGCATGCGCAATGATCGGTATCTGGTGGTTTGATGAATGAAATGTGGGATGCTTTTTCTCTTTGTTTTTGTTTTTGGTTCTTTTCTTTTTTGATTCTTTTTCCTCTTCCGCACTTTCTCTTTTCCTTGACTTTTTGCTCTTTTGCTCTTTCTTGACTTTTTGCTCTTTTGCTCTTTCTTGACTCTTTCCCTCTTTTGCTCTTTCTTGACTCTTTTGCTGATCTCATCAACTCGCAGGACTCTCGACGTGAGATACGAGGGTTTCCCCAAAGTAGTTGTACCAAAGCGTGGGTTATTTGTGATTCGTTGCTTGAAGTGGTTATGCACTTGTCTTCTTTGCAATTTTATGAGAGATCCTCTCCTTTTGTGATTTTTAGAAATTTCGCAATGGTTGTAATGCTTTTGATTATGCACATGTTCTGCAATTCAGTATCATTTACCACAAAACATCTTTTCAAAGCAAATGGGGAAACTGAGAGAAATAAAGACAGTTTATTATTCAAATGGAAACCAAATGCACCGAAGGTCACATCGGCTGAAAATTACATTGAGAGTTTAAACTACGAAAAGAAGAAGGAAAAAGAAAAAGTAGATCTTTTGATTGTTTGTATCTTTTAGGTAACAATGCCAATCACCCATGCACATGACCTTGAGCATTCATCATCCAACTTTCGGAGGTATTGACTGCCTTTGTATTTGTTCAAAGTCCAACTTTTTGACCCTAATTTTTGCCTGGACTGCTCTTTAGAGTTTTCAATCCACCGGGTCGCTCTAAATTTTGCCTAGGCCGCCCTTTCGGGTTTTCAACCTAGCGAGCTCACTTTTACTTGGCTCATCTTTCTCTTTTTTCCATATATTTCTTTAGGCATAGTACTTCTTAACTGCATCTGAGTTCACTGGGAGTGGGAGGTCTTCACCGTCCATTTTTGTGAGAATTAAGGCTCCTCCAGAGAATGTTTTCTTTACCACATAAGGTCCTTCATAGTTGGGGGTCCATTTCCCACGGGAATCCTTTTGGATAGGAAAAATCTTCTTGAGCACGAGATCTCCTTCTTGAAACTGCCGGGGTCGAACTTTTCTTATCATAGGCTTTCTTCATTCTTTGCTGATACAACTGCCCATGACACAAAGCTACCACCCTCTTTTCCTCTATGAGGTTCAACTGGTCCAGACGATCTTGAACCCATTCTGCTTCCCCTAATTTTGTTTCCATTAGCACTCGCAGAGAGGGTATTCAACTTCTATGGGAAGAACTGCTTCCATTTCGTATACTAGTGAGAATGGTGTTGCCCCTGTTGATGTGCGGACTGAGGTCCGATACCCATGCAAAGCGAAAGGCAACATTTCATGCCAGTCCTTGAAGGTCACCACCATCTTTTGCACAATCTTCTTTATGTTCTTATTTGCCGCTTCGATTGCCCCATTCATCGTTGGACGGTATGAGGAGAAATTATGATATTGGATTTTGAAGTCGTTACACAATTCATTCATCATCTTGTTGTTCAGGTTGGTCCCATTATCGGTAATGATCTTATTTTACAGACCGTAACGGCAGATCAAATCTCTTTTTATGAACTTGACAACCACAGATTTTGATACGCTAGCATAAGAAGCGGCCTCGACCCATTTGGTGAAATAATCGATAGCGACAAGAATGAAGCGATGCCCATTTGTTTCCTTAGGTTTGATGGGACCGATGACATCCATTCCCCACATTGAGAATGGCCATGGTGCTGTTAGGACATTCAAAGAAGCAGGTGGCATATAAATATTATCAGCGTAGATTCGACACTTGTGGCATTTTCTTACATAGTTAAAGCAGTCTGTCTCTATTGACAACCAGTAGTAGTCGGCCCTTAGGATTTTTCTTGCCATGGTGTGCCCTCTAGAATGGGTTCCGAACGAGCCTTCATGGACGTCTTTCATGATTCTTTCGGCTTCTTCTTTTGCTACACATCTGAGGAGGACCAGATCGTGATTCCTTTTGTAAAGTACCTCCCCATTTAGGAAAAAACCCATTGACAACCTCCTAAGTGTTCTCTTATCATTCTCAGTGGCACCAGGAGGGTACACTCTGCTTGTGATATAGTGATTGATATCGTAATACCAAGGTTTACTATCAGGCTCTTCTTCGATTGCCACACAATGATGTACCGGTAGGTCTCGATACTGAATTCGGATGAGTGTCAGACTTTTATTGTTATTGATATTGAACATTGATGACAAAGTCGCCAAAGCGTCAGCCAACTGATTTTCTTCGCGAGGGAGATGGTGGAAAGTGATCTCCCCGAACCGTTCAATCATCTTTTGGATGTGATCACGATAAGGAATCAATTTGGAATCCCTGGTTTCCCAGTCACCTTTTATCAGATGGATGACTAAGGATGAGTCTCCATATACCCCGAGTCTTTTGACTTTCCATTCAAAGGCCGCTTTGATGCCTAGGACACACGCTTCATATTCTGCAATGTTATTGGTGCAATAGAAGCTCAGTCTAGCAGTAAATGGTATGAAGTAGTTATCAGGAGAGATCAACACAGCTCCGACTCCGTGCCCATACAGATTGGACGCGTCATCGAATGACGTTCTCCACCTTTCGTTGTCTGGAGATTTCGTTTCTCCGAATAGAGCCATTATGTCTTCATCTGGGAAATCACATTGCATGGATTGGTAATCTTCAATGGGCTGATGCGCCAAGTATTCAGCTAAGGCACTACCTTTGATTGCTTTCTGAGTGACATACAAGAGGTCGTATTCGGATAGTAGCATTTGATAGCGGGCGATTCTTCCTGTGAGTGCAGGTTTTTCAACAATGTACTTGATTGGATCAATTTTAGATACCAACCAAGTCGTGTGGTTCATCATATACTGCCTCAGACGACGTGCAGCCCAGGCCAAAGCACAACATGTTTTTTCCAACAATGAGTATCTTGTCTCGCACTCGGTGAACTTCTTGCTTAGGTAGTAGATGGCATGTTCTTTCCTTCCAGACTCATCATGTTTCCCAACCACGCAACCCATTGAGTTGTCTAGCCCAGTTAAGTATAGAATGAGGGGTCTGCCCTGCACTGGTGGCATCAGAATCGGTGGATTTTGGAGGTACCTCTTGATCTTTTCAAAGGCTTCCTAGCAATTATCATTCCATTTTGTTTCTTGGTTCTTGCACGGCAATTTTAAGATAGGCTCACAGGTCGAGGTTAATTGGGATATGAATCTGGAGATGTAGTTCAACCTTCCCAGGAACCAACGAACTTCTCTTTCGGTTTTAGGCGCAGGCATTTATAATATTGCTTGTACTTTGGCTGGATATACTTCTATTCCCCTCTGACTGACTATGAACTCCAACAGCTTTCCTGATCTTACACCGAAAGTACATTTGGCAGGGTTTAATCTGAGTTTGAACTTCCTTAGGTGTTCAAAGAGTTTTTGCAGATTAACAACATGTTCTTCTTCAGTTTTGGATTTTGCGATCATGTCATCCACGTAGACTGCAATTTCCTTATGCATCATATCATGGAATAAAGTTACTGTAACGCCCCGATTTTTTTATAATAATACTAATGTGTATATATGTGAAAATATTATTAGTTTTGTGAGTTTTTGTAATTAGTTATATTATTTACATCACTAATTGAGATAATTAGTGATGTTCTATAACCCTATTATTTCCTCTTTATAAAAATTTAGTTTTGAAATATTAATATTGTTTTGTAAACAATATTCTGTTTTGAAAGAGTTTTAAATATGAGGTTATGATAAAAGAAAGTTTTTGTGAAACGATTATTTGGGAGTCGATATATTTTAGTAATAATAATATAATTATAATAATAAAAGTAATCACGTGGGCTTGTGTGTTTAGGCTGCAGCGTTTTTTTAAGACACTTCCTTTACCCTCTCATCTCACTCGGCAATCCTTATCTTTTTCTTACCAATGCAATACTTATTCTAGTTGTAGTTAAATATTTGTATTAGTGACTTTTCTAAACTGTGGTAGACAGCAAACCACTGAAACCCTAGTTGAGATTCTGGTCTATTTTTGTAATCACTCCTCCAGCCGTCATCTCTTATTCCCTTCAAAATTCGCTTCCTTTCATACACAGCTGCTATGCTCCCTCATTCTCGTTATCACTGTAATGTTTCTTTTGACAAAATATTCCTTTCATCTTGTGAATTCACTTTCTCATGTACGGGTCTCTAGTGCAAGGCCAACATATTTGGCTTTCAGCGAGTTATGAAATTCATGCGACATCACTGTGAGACCACTTTAATTCATGGATTTGAATCATGATTTCTTTAAAGCAAAAGCCAATGGAACTTGAGGTCCCTTCTACGTGAATGGTTAAATTCTAAGATCCATTATTTTTGGTGGTTTATAAAGATTCAGAGCCATCTATTTCATGGCTTCATCGATGCAATCTCTTACGTTTTGGTTAAATTCCTTGGGTCCCTATTCATCCTATTTAAGTTTCTATTGGCCCCAGGATCAACATTCGACATTAGTCCTTTTATTTTTGGCTCTCGGTACTCATTATGCTGTCTTTGTGAAGCACGACTGTGACCACGGTCGTCGTCTTTCGTAAAAAGAATTAAGTTCATTTTTGGATTCCTTTCATCAATAACTCCGGGAAGCATTATTTGTTTGCGCATCACGGAAAAAAATTAGCGTCAGACTCGCCGGAGCTCGGTTGTGCCGATGAATTTTTTTTTATCACGTTCTGTTAACCTTGTGAGCTCGTTGCCGAACAATTAAATATGGACTCGTTCGTTGTGTGGAGTGCCTTGCCGAAATTTCATATAATTCAGTATTGTACGAGATCGTCAATCCAAGGTAAGGGTGAGCGTTTTCAATTTAATTTAATTGAGTATAAGAAGGGTTTGTGGGTTTTTGGTAGTGGTTGAATTCGAAACTTATGTGTGAAGAGGAATGATGGATTGAATTATTATGTTGATATGCGAATTACCTTATGATGTGAGGAGATGCATTTTTGCGAGTTTCCCTATGATAGGAAGAGATGAACTTCGAATTTTCTTTAGTGAATGGGGTGAGGATAAATTTTGATGTTTGGTGAATTGTTGATGTTAAAAGGCAACTTTGAGAAATTGAGTAATATGAGTATGATTATTTGAATGATACCAATAAATTGAAATTTCACTATGTTGCTGTCCCCATAAGAAAGTGTTGCTGTTTGCCAATTAGAAATGTTGCTGTTGCAGAATTTGTGTTGCTGTTTGTCAAATAGTAGTGTTGCTGTTTGCAGAATTTGTGTTGCTGTTTGTCAAATAGTAGTGTTGCTGTTTGCAGAATTTTGTGTTGCTGTTTATCAAATATTGTTGTTGCTGTGTGCAGAATTTATGTTGCTGTTTTTTCAACTATTGTTGTGGCTGTGTGCAGATTTTTATATTGCTGGTTGTCAAATATTGTTGTTACTGTGTGCAGAATGTTTTTTTTATGCTACTGTTTGCGCATAAAATGCCACTGTTTAGTGCTGTTTTTGAACGAAAAAAAATGCTACTGTTTTGCGCATAGAAGGCCACTGTTTAATGCTGTTTTTGGACGAGAAAATGATACTATTTTACGCAAGAAGGCTACTGTTTTCCAGCTTCGATTTGTTGCCGTTTACTAACCGAATTTTCTGCACTTTGTAAAAGAAAAGAGCGTGTAAATGTGACTGTTATTCTATTACTATTTCTCCGGTTAAAAATGTGAGGTTTCTTCCACTTGGAAAATGGGATGTTCTTCTAAAAATTAATTTTGATGCTTCCTAAACATGAAAATGAAATGTTTATCCAATATTTGAAAATGTTGTTATTCGAAAATTTAAATAGGTTGTGACTTAGATTTTCAGGTGTAATTATTTACATTCAAATGGATGTTTCCTAAAATTTAATGTGTTGTTACTTGAAAATTTAGGAGCATTGTTACCTAATATTTAAAGATGTTGTTACTCAAACGTTTTGAATGTGATTGTTATGAAGAGTTGTGATATTAATATGGTGACTATGATGAATACACTCCATGAGTGTCTTATGGTGACGATGACGAGTACTCCGGGTGAGTGAATTGGTGATTGCACATGTGTCCATAGAGTCTCATAGCATGTGCATATTATGACGAATAGGCTTCGGCCTCTTATTGACGAAAACCAGTGACGGTGTGCCCAAGTGGCTATTTATGACGAATATGGTACCATCATGCATATGCCCGGGTGTGGGTTGCATTTTCATGCGCATACATTTTTTTTTATGACAGGTGATGTGAATTGTGATTTTTGGTTTTGTGTGTGATGACGATGAAGTTGATGTTAATGATGATGTGTGTGTGATAGTTTGCTCATATTACTCTACTGTATGCTTAATTATATTTTGTTGAAAATTCTCACCCCTTCTGCTTGGAATGTTGCTCTATTGTGGCAACACTGCAGGTGACTCCGATTGAAGGACATGCTGCCTTCCTTTATAGCTGTTGGGATGTTTTGAGTCGCTCTCTGATATTGTAACACCTAAGGGGCGGGGTTGAAGTTGATAATTTATATAACTAGCTGTTTAATGATTTTATTGATGTTTTGAGACGTGTTTGAGCGATCTTGGTGAGTTATTGCTATTTCCGCTGTGATGAGATTATTTTGAAGTTTAATTTTCGTGATGATTGCGTTGGTGCATAAATTTTAATGGCGAAGGCGATGAGTTTTTATAAATGAAGATGTGACATTTCTTTCCTACTATTAAATATTATTTTCGAAAATGAAAGTACTCTGATAATGACGTGCAAATTAAGGGGTAGAAAAGGGGTGTTACATTAGTGGTATCAGAGCAATGGTTGGTCCGTCCGGCCAAGTCGTCGAGTCGTTGTGTCGGTTAACGACCAACTGTTGTCTTCTAGTACTAACCATTGGTTACATTGCAGGTTGTTCGAATCAGGTAAACTTTTTGGATTGTTCGGTCCTAACCGGACTATTTGTGTTGTTTATTTTGCTTTCTGATGTGTGAACTCTGTGATTTTCCTTCTATTTTGTATTTGTTGTTCTCTGAATTCTGGCTTCATTAATCCGAGCTTCTAGGATTTGACATCGTAGTGGTCATAAAATTATTGGTGTTGTGTGCTCTGAGTTCGTGCATGACTGACTAAGTGCTTTATTGAATTGTTATGTTTAAATTAGCATGAACTGAGAATTTAATTATGATATGCTGTCTAAGAGTCATTTGCGAGTTTCACTATAATTACATTTTTGTTGACTCTTGAGCTATAGATAATCAGGTGTTTTATGAATGTTTATGTGTGATTCTATGTGTAGCCTTTTAAGATAGGAATTTATCGTAATTGTAGATTCAGTGCTCATGTACTTGTCGAACCACTAGTAGTGTTGGTGCTTAGATTTGAAAGAAATAGTTGAAGGACGTGGGAGGTGAGAATTCGAACCTTAAGTTGGAGACAATGCTTAAATTCTCAGTTTATATTTTTACGCGTTTATTTTATTAAGTTGCACCGATTTGTATGCTTTCGTCGGTAGGCTCTAGAACTATGTTCAAATTAGAAGGAGCTACTAATTTAATTATAATATGATATCTAAAAACAGTTTCCGTATTTTACATGGTGACGTGAGTGTTGACTATTAGTTTCTAGATACTTATGTGTTTTGTGTAAATGCTTATGTGTTCTTCAACGTGTAGTCCTTGAAGGGTAGGAATTTATCTTAGATCTTATTTCAATTTCGTGTATTTACTCAACCTTTGGTAATGTTTTGTGCTTAGATTGAAAGTAGATAGTTATGAGACTTAAGAATTAGGATCAATACCTTAAGTTGAGACTTATGAGAAATAGCAAAGTCATGCCTTTTTCATGAAAACTTTTAGAAATGTTGCTTCTATGAAATTCAGTAGAAAATAGATGGTAACAGTGACAAGCAAATTGATTGTTTAAATGAAATAAATTAGGATTTTAATATCAATCTTGTAAAGTGACCTCTAAGATATTGGAAATTAATTGAGTAAACCAATCGTCGTTGAGAGTATAGTATCCTAATAGTAAATTGATGGTGACTGGGTAGTTGAATATGACTTTGATAACTTGGAGATTAGAATCCTGAATTAGGAGTAGCCATGTTGAGAAGTATGCATGATTTACTGCTAAGTGTACAAAAGAACCTTTATCACAGTTAGACATAAGAACAATAGAAATAGATATAACATTGTTTTTATTAATTTTGTGGAAATTTCGAGGACGAAATTTTTATAACGAGGGGAGAGTTGTAACGCCCCGATTTTTTTATAATAATACTAATGTGTATATATGTGAAAATATTATTAGTTTTGTGAGTTTTTGTAATTAGTTATATTATTTACATCACTAATTGAGATAATTAGTGATGTTCTATAACCCTATTATTTCCTCTTTATAAAAATTTAGTTTTGAAATATTAATATTGTTTTGTAAACAATATTCTGTTTTGAAAGAGTTTTAAATATGAGGTTATGATAAAAGAAAGTTTTTGTGAAACGATTATTTGGGAGTCTATATATTTTAGTAATAATAATATAATTATAATAATAAAAGTAATCACGTGGGCTTGTGTGTTTAGGCTGCAGCGTTTTTTTAAGACACTTCCTTTACCCTCTCATCTCACTCGGCAATCCTTATCTTTTTCTTACCAATGCAATACTTATTCTAGTTGTAGTTAAATATTTGTATTAGTGACTTTTCTAAACTGTGGTAGACAGCAAACCACTGAAACCCTAGTTGAGATTCTGGTCTATTTTTGTAATCACTCCTCCAGCCGTCATCTCTTATTCCCTTCAAAATTCGCTTCCTTTCATACACAGCTGCTATGCTCCCTCATTCTCGTTATCACTGTAATGTTTCTTTTGACAAAATATTCCTTTCATCTTGTGAATTCACTTTCTCATGTACGGGTCTCTAGTGCAAGGCCAACATATTTGGCTTTCAGCGAGTTATGAAATTCATGCGACATCACTGTGAGACCACTTTAATTCATGGATTTGAATCATGATTTCTTTAAAGCAAAAGCCAATGGAACTTGAGGTCTCTTCTACGTGAATGGTTAAATTCTAAGATCCATTATTTTTGGTGGTTTATAAAGATTCAGAGCCATCTATTTCATGGCTTCATCGATGCAATCTCTTACGTTTTGGTTAAATTCCTTGGGTCCCTATTCATCCTATTTAAGTTTCTATTGGCCCCAGGATCAACATTCGACATTAGTCCTTTTATTTTTGGCTCTCGGTACTCATTATGCTGTCTTTGTGAAGCACGACTGTGACCACGGTCGTCGTCTTTCGTAAAAAGAATTAAGTTCATTTTTGGATTCCTTTCATCAATAACTCCGGGAAGCATTATTTGTTTGCGCATCACGGAAAAAAATTAGCGTCAGACTCGCCGGAGCTCGGTTGTGCCGATGAAGTTTTTTTTATCACGTTCTGTTAACCTTGTGAGCTCGTTGCCGAACAATTAAATATGGACTCGTTCGTTGTGTGGAGTGCCTTGCCGAAATTTCATATAATTCAGTATTGTACGAGATCGTCAATCCAAGGTAAGGGTGAGCGTTTTCAATTTAATTTAATTGAGTATAAGAAGGGTTTGTGGGTTTTTGGTAGTGGTTGAATTCGAAACTTATGTGTGAAGAGGAATGATGGATTGAATTATTATGTTGATATGCGAATTACCTTATGATGTGAGGAGATGCATTTTTGCGAGTTTCCCTATGATAGGAAGAGATGAACTTCGAATTTTCTTTAGTGAATGGGGTGAGGATAAATTTTGATGTTTGGTGAATTGTTGATGTTAAAAGGCAACTTTGAGAAATTGAGTAATATGAGTATGATTATTTGAATGATACCAATAAATTGAAATTTCACTATGTTGCTGTCCCCATAAGAAAGTGTTGCTGTTTGCCAATTAGAAATGTTGCTGTTGCAGAATTTGTGTTGCTGTTTGTCAAATAGTAGTGTTGCTGTTTGCAGAATTTGTGTTGCTGTTTGTCAAATAGTAGTGTTGCTGTTTGCAGAATTTTGTGTTGCTGTTTATCAAATATTGTTGTTGCTGTGTGCAGAATTTATGTTGCTGTTTTTTCAACTATTGTTGTGGCTGTGTGCAGATTTTTATATTGCTGGTTGTCAAATATTGTTGTTGTTGTGTGCAGAATGTTTTTTTTATGCTACTGTTTGCGCATAAAATGCCACTGTTTAGTGCTGTTTTTGAACGAAAAAAAATGCTACTGTTTTGCGCATAGAAGGCCACTGTTTAATGCTGTTTTTGGACGAGAAAATGATACTATATATTTTACGCAAGAAGGCTACTGTTTTCCAGCTTCGATTTGTTGCCGTTTACTAACCGAATTTTCTGCACTTTGTAAAAGAAAAGAGCGTGTAAATGTGACTGTTATTCTATTACTATTTCTCCGGTTAAAAATGTGAGGTTTCTTCCACTTGGAAAATGGGATGTTCTTCTAAAAATTAATTTTGATGCTTCCTAAACATGAAAATGAAATGTTTATCCAATATTTGAAAATGTTGTTATTCGAAAATTTAAATAGGTTGTGACTTAGATTTTCAGGTGTAATTATTTACATTCAAATGGATGTTTCCTAAAATTTAATGTGTTGTTACTTGAAAATTTAGGAGCATTGTTACCTAATATTTAAAGATGTTGTTACTCAAACGTTTTGAATGTGATTGTTATGAAGAGTTGTGATATTAATATGGTGACTATGATGAATACACTCCATGAGTGTCTTATGGTGACGATGACGAGTACTCCGGGTGAGTGAATTGGTGATTGCACATGTGTCCATAGAGTCTCATAGCATGTGCATATTATGACGAATAGGCTTCGGCCTCTTATTGACGAAAACCAGTGACGGTGTGCCCAAGTGGCTATTTATGACGAATATGGTACCATCATGCATATGCCCGGGTGTGGGTTGCATTTTCATGCGCATACATTTTTTTTTATGACAGGTGATGTGAATTGTGATTTTTGGTTTTGTGTGTGATGACGATGAAGTTGATGTTAATGATGATGTGTGTGTGATAGTTTGCTCATATTACTCTACTGTATGCTTAATTATATTTTGTTGAAAATTCTCACCCCTTCTGCTTGGAATGTTGCTCTATTGTGGCAACACTGCAGGTGACTCCGATTGAAGGACATGCTGTCTTCCTTTATAGCTGTTGGGATGTTTTGAGTCGCTCTCTGATATTGTAACACCTAAGGGGCGGGGTTGAAGTTGATAATTTATATAACTAGCTGTTTAATGATTTTATTGATGTTTTGAGACGTGTTTGAGCGATCTTGGTGAGTTATTGCTATTTCCGCTGTGATGAGATTATTTTGAAGTTTAATTTTCGTGATGATTGCGTTGGTGCATAAATTTTAATGGCGAAGGCGATGAGTTTTTATAAATGAAGATGTGACATTTCTTTCCTACTATTAAATATTATTTTCGAAAATGAAAGTACTCTGATAATGACGTGCAAATTAAGGGGTAGAAAAGGGGTGTTACAGTTACCATCACCCTCTAGTACGTTGCACCAGCATTCTTTAGGCCGAAAGGCATTACTTTGTAGCAGAAGGTGCCCCAAAGAGTGATGAAGGTGGTTTTCTCCATGTCTTCAGGGGCCATCTTGATTTGATTATATCCGGAATATCTGTCCATGAAGAAGAAAAGAGAGTGGTGTGCTGTGCTATCTACCAGGACATCAATATGAGGAAAGGGAAAGTCATCTTTAGGGCTGGCTCTATTCAGATCCCGATAGTCAACACACATATGAACTTTCCCATCTTTCTTTGGGACCGGGACAATATTGGCTACCCATTGAGGATATTTTGCTACTGCTAAGAACCCAGCATCAAACTGTTTCTTGACCTCATCTCTGATTTTTAGTGACATATCTGGCTTCATCCTTCTCAGCTTCTGCTTTACCGACGGGCATTCGGGCTTTACTGGTAACTTATGCTCGACTATGTTGGGGTCCAGTCCAGGAATGTCTTGGTATGTCCATGCGAAGATGTCAACATAGTCCGACAAAAGCTTAACCAATTTCTCTCGCTCACTGTCTTTCATCGTGATGCCAATTTTAATCTCTTTCATATCTTCCTCTGTGCCCAAATTTATTGTCTCAGTAGATTCCTCGTGGGGTTGAATCAGTTTTTTCCTCTTGTTCCATCATTCTCATTAACTCTGGAGGAGTTTCCCAGTTATCTTCAACATCTTCCTCAGTTTGATTAATGGGGTGCTCAAAGTTACAGTATGAATTATTGGCGTTGTTATTTTCAAAGATGTTTTTTTTCAAATCTGCATTGGTATAAATTGACGGAATGAAAAACGAGTAAAAGAAAATAAAAAGCAAATGCAAATAAAAACTGAAATTTATTGGAGAATCTGAAATAACATTTTATTGATACTGATACTGAAAGGAAACGTGTGTGCCCGAATAAAATGTCCTAAGGCATTGGGCAGAGCCATAGGATTGCATTACAGAAACATTACTTTGAACTAAAAACTACAGGAAAATCGACGATCTCCCAATTCTTGAGCCGTTCATTTGCAGGACAAGGGCGTACAAGACTGACGACGCATTCTTCAGCATTTAGATCATCTTCAACTGCAGCAATCTGATCGGGGTTCAGCATTCCCGCACTCTGAAAACTCTGTTTGATGTCGCAGATGATGATCCTCTTCATATTTGGCATTCTGCCCTCAAGCTTGGCTAACCTCCGCTCTTTCTTTTCTTCCGCAATTCTTCTCCTGCCATTTCGATCTGGCCGATACCCTATCCCGCGTCTATCTTTGTTTTCTTGCAGCTGTATCGATGTCAGGATCCCCTGTTCGGCCTTTCCTAAACCTTTTTCGACCTGGTAGCCTTTGTCTATCATGATTTTAGCAACCATCATGGCGGTCTTGGACAGCTTAGGCTCCAGCATACTGGACGCATTGGCAATCTCTAGTGCTTGGAAGGCAGTCTCAAAAGACTCTTTAGTTGCCTCGATGTAACGAGCGGTAGACGACCTATTTACCAGCGTTTCCTCTTCACCAAAGACAACCACTAACTTGTTGTTCACTATGAATTTGAGTTTCTGATGTAAAGAAGAGGGAACTTCTCCTGCAGAATGGATCCATGGTCTTCCCAAGAGACAACTGTAGGATGGTGCAATATCCATTATCAGGAAGGTCACCACGAAGAGTTTCGGACCTACTTGCACAGGTAATTCTATTTCCCCGATGACTTCCCTTTTCGATCTATCAAAGGCCCTGACTACTATCGAGCTTGGTCTCATGTAGGAACAATCCACATCTAATTTTTCCATGGTTGATCTAGGTAACACGTTCAAAGACGAACCATTGCCAATAAGCACCCAAGCAAGCGAGTAATCTCCACATTTCACAGATATGTGTAAGGCTTTGTTGTGCCCCTTTCCTTCAGTTGGAATCTCATCATTAGTAATGGTGAGGTAATTACTTGCAACAAGGTTTCCAACGATCCCATGAAACTGGACGACTGATATGTCATGAGCGACGTGGCCCTCATTCTATACTTTTGTCAATGCTGCACGATGGGCTTCGGAACTGAGCAATAATGACAGCAGGGATATCTTAGCAGGGGTTTGGTTCAGCTGATCAACTATCTTATACTCGCTCTGTCTCATGAGCTTCAGAAATTCGTCGGCTTCTTGTTCCGATAGTCTTCTTTTACCCACATTCTTATCAACGGGTTCTCGTTCTACGCCTTTGCCTTTGCGGGCTCTTTCTTCCTCTTCTTTTGTTTTCTCTCCACTGAGTCATTCGGGGGTGTAAACACGCCCACTTCGAGTCATCCCACTGGTCCCTGAGATATTGATGACATCATTCAGGAGTGGTCTGAACTTTCACATTGTAATTCCATGAGACTGCACTGGTGTCCTTAAAGGGGAAGGGAGCTGGCACATGAATAGTGATCGGTTTGGGCATAGCTGGATTAATCTTTTTGTAATGGATTTCCAGTGGCTTCCGGATATCCTTGCTCTGGTCAGTATTTGACTGGAGAGTCCACAAGTCTTTCTCCTTCTTTCGGAGCCCCACCTGTATTATGTGTCGGTCTAGTAAGTCTTGCAGGACTATCTTGAATGCTTCACATGCCCCGACACAGTGAGGGTCAACACACAGATCCTTTTCAGCACATCCCTTTGTAATAATTCCTAAGGCACACAAATCAGCATGGATGAGGTCTAGAGGAGTGATGATGTCTTCCACCCTTCTGATCAGGAATCGTCCCTCAAAATCTTTAGTGGCGTTAACAGAGGGTTTCCCGTTCCCCGGTAACGGGTTAGTGGCAACATTCGGACCATCTTCTTCGAAACTTAACCACTTATATTCAATCAATTCTTGCACCACATATTTTAATGCTTTGCAATTTTTTGTTGAATGGCCAACTGCCCCAGCGTGGAATCTACAAGTAGCATCTGGGTTGTAACCCCTAGGGAAAGGAGGTTGAAGGAGTCTCATTGGTCGGGGAGTGATCAGGTTGTGACTAATGATGTGATTGAACAGATCTGTATATGACATGGTTATTGGGTCAAAATTGACAGACTTTCTTTCCGGGTAATTTTGTGATCTATCGTTTGGGTTGACTTGGTGAGGTGGGGCTGATGGTGTTTGAGTAGGGATTTGGAAGGTTTGTCGGGGAGTGTTGTAGGGAGGCTTTCCGGCCCCAGAGATGGCATTGGCTTTCCCTTCCTTCTTTTTAGGGAATCCCGGGAATGGCTTTTTCTGACTACTGGTTCCAGCAAAGCTATGGGCGATCTTCCCATTTCTCCATCCATTCTCTAATCTTTCTCCGATGAAAATCATATCTGAAAAGTTCGAAGACACGCTCCCGATCAACCTGTCGTAGAAAGGCGATTGAAGAGTATCCATGAACATGGATACCATCTCCTTTTCTAACAAAGGTGGTACTACCTGCGCAGTCAACCCTCTCCATCGTTGGGCATCTTCCTTGAAGGATTCATTATCTCTTTTTGTAATGTTCTGCAGTTGTGTCCTATCGGGAGCCATGTCAATGTTGTATTTGTATTGCCTCAAGAATGCATCAGCTAGGTCCTTCCAGCACCTAATATGGGCGCGCTCTAATTGCATATACCAGCTCGAAGCCGCTCCAGATAGACTGTCTTGGAAGTAGTGAATGTGCAATTTGTCGTCATGAGCAAACGCAGTCATCCTCTTGCAGCACATGGTTAGGTGGCTCACGGGGCACGTTGACCCTCTGTATTTGTCGAAGTCCGACGCCTTAAATTTCAGAGGGATGACCACGTTAGGGACGAGGCACAAATCATAAGCATCTCTCGCGCCAACCGTTCCTCAAGCATTTGCAGTTTGTCTTTGGCTTGAGGGTTCTCCATAGAGTAATTGTGAGGGAGCCCACTCATACCATAGTAAGGATGAATCATCGGAACTATGGCTGGGTTCACATTTGGGATATGTGACTGAGTGGGGTTCCTGAGATTGGATCCCTGAGCTTGAGTATCAACTATCAGCGGTGGAGTATAGTCAAGTGGGAATCTTTGGCGCGACGACAGGGCTCGGGATTGGAATCTGTGGCGCCCTCGGATTACCATCATGACCTGTCGGTGCAGGCTGTCTTTGGCCTACGACTCCTGAGGGACCATCCTCCGAATTGGCAGCGACTGTGGGATTCCGTATGTGGGATTCTGGGTCGTTAGCCCCAGTAGGGTACACCGTATGTGGGATTCCGGGCCCGTTGGGAAGAGGAGGGTTGGTAGCTTGATTTTCAGTGTTCCCTGCGGAGACATTTTCATCTGTATTCCCATTCCTCAAAGCTTGTAGGACCCTTAAGATTTCGGCCATCTGTTCTTTCATCCCATCTATTTCTTCCATAACCTCTTGATTGCCTAGGTTCTGGTTACCCTGACTTAAGTCATCTTGATGTGGATTGCCTTGATCCGGGTTATCCTGAGGCGAATTGTCCTGATTTGCTTCCATCTTTCTAGCCTGAGAATGAGTCCAATAGCGATGTTGACGCACCAGCTTGTCTTTTACTCTTCGTTGACGGGATACATGATATGAGTATATGAATGGATGAAAAGATGACTGATGCATGTGTGCATGAGTTTTATTGTTTTAGGCCGAGAATTGAAAGTGCGTCTTGATTTGTCATAAGTACATAAACTAACGTTTCAAAAAAAAGAGGATCAATGGGTGACACAAACGAACTTCATTGATGGGGGAAAAGTACTGCATTTTTTGAAATAAAACTTCGAAAGGAAAAGTACAATGCTCTTTTAAATTTCGCTCAAATACATATGGCTTTCATTTTTCCACATCTCTCTCTTTTTCTACTAGTAGTGCAACCAGCCTTCTCCCTAAGTTTGGCAATCAGGATCTTGCAAAATTCCATAAATTCGGAAACTTGGACCGGGGTGTTGAACGGGTGCATTGCCGCGTCAGACTCTTTTAGACGTTTTGGGATCCCATGATAGCTTGATCGGCCAGCCATGCCAACTTTGAGAATCTGTCTTTCCAGTATAAGCTTTCATTCTTCAACACTATGAAGACTTCATGGTTTTCTATCCTGCTGACCAACTCTACAAAGCAGCTCTCCCAATGGATGCTTTCAGTCTTCAACTGGCGGTAAAATTACTCTTGATACCTGATATAGTCCTTCAGCTCATCAGATCTTTCATGCTCCCTTCTCAAAGCTTGTTGGTATTCTCGGAGTATCTCTTCAATTGTCTCTTTATCCCGCCGGATATTTTCACTTGATCTTCAAACTCAGCTATCAATATCCGAGACTCTCTTTTTGATTTCACCAGCAGGCCCTGTGTGGTTTTTTCAGCGATCATTGATTCTTCCCATAACTCCTTCCACTTGTGCGCATCATCAATGGCTTTGTTCATTTTCAAGTTGCATCGTTTTTGCTTTTCCTTTGCCGATGACTTAGTTGCGTTTTCCTCCTCCAATTTCTGGTTTTTTAGGAGCATTTTCTCTAATTCTACCTGTAAGCCCTTCTTTTCTTCTTCAGCTTTTGACAATGCCATCTTGATCTTATCTAACTCTTCGATAGTGGGAAGGGTAGGTTCAAGTACTTCTTCCTCAACCCGTAGTGCGCTTCGATAAGGCAATCGGGTGTCTCTGATCCTCTTTTGGAGCCATTGACGAAAGGTGGGTTCCTTATCGCCTCCCCTTTTAGTAAGCTCTTGTCCTTTGCAGACAACCATATCCCACGCTTGAGAAATCTTTCGGAGCATGTCAACCTCTTTTGGGCTTCCCTCATGGAGGTAAAAAGGGATTAACATGTCTTCGTTGGGCGGATTTCGCATGGGGTACCCTAGCTGTCTTAAAGTCAGAGAAGGGTTGTAATTTATCCATCCTCTTGTCCCCATGAGTGGGACATTTTGAAAGCTTCCACATTTAAAAACTACTGCAGGCCTGTCTTTCCACCATGATGGGTGCCAATGAACCTTGTATTCATGGAGGCCCCTTAGCACTTGCAATCATTCACTGGTATTCATTGACTCCACATCACACCCTCTAGCGTCTTCAATTGGGCCTTCTACCTTAACTTTGTTGACGAAGGCATGGGTGAGAAGCCAAACATACAAGGCTTGTAGGCAGCAGGATATCATCTTTCCCTTTAGCTCACTATAATGTGTGAAGGTACAGTAAGTGTCTGCAAGAATGGCCAGAATTGGGTTGGTTGGGTTTTCCTCATCTTTGAAGGATAGGAAGGCACCAATAGTCGTTGTGTCGACATACCTTTCAAGGCGTGGAAATAGAACAATGCCAAAGATGGTCAAAGCCAACACTTTCTTAAAAGGGGCCCAATTTCTAGCATCGGCGAAGGATTTCATTTGACTTTTCAGATACTCTTGCGGGAACCCTACAATGCAATTTCGGTTTTTCTTTTAGAGCTTCAAACTTTCCTTGCTGATTTGTAACATTGAGGCAAGTTTCTCATCTGTGTAGTAATGCCCCTGATACTGGTAGGGCCTAATGTCTCGTTGAGGAAAACCAAGCACTACAATGGAAGAGTCTCAAGGGTAGGTGCCATCTGGAAATTTTTGAAGGTGAAGCATCTCAAGGAAGAGTCGTAGAATTGGTTCAGAGCAACAATGACATTTGTCCGCACTTCCAACTGTAATAACATAATAATCTTCCCATAAGCTCTATCAAAAGACCTGCGCTCGATCGGCGGCAACCAACCCGCACATTCTCTTAAGCTCGTTAGATTGGGTTGTTTCACTGTAGGGTAGTTCAGGGTTTGGATTGCTTCACCGCTTGATCCCATATTGCCTTGCTTATGACACAATTTTTTTGAGCCTCTTACAATTCTCGGCAAACCTAAATGAGATGAATAACATGCATGTGAGGACTTTTTTAACATTTTGTGAAATAATGATGCTATATGATGGATGAAAGAATGATGTCACGCGTGTTAAAAAAGAAAAATAAAATAATTTTTTTAATGATTCAACTTTGAGAAAGCATTAACTATGTGTCACCTCCTATATATGTAAAAGGGAAAAAGAAATAAATGGTTTTGATGATTTAATTTTTTTTGAGAAAAAGAAAAATATCTGTAATGATGCAACGGGTAGGTGAAATGCCCTTGTGTCCTAAACAGGTTATGTCTTATATATAGGTCATGGTCTAGGGTCACTTACGTGATCAATCTCTCAGGTGGCTCTATTCACTTCCTCACAAAGGTTTCCAGAGCTAAAATCCCCTTCATGATATGATCCACAACGATAGTGAGCTACCTGGTGTGGGATACCATGAAAGAGCGTACTTTGGTTGAGACTTTCATGAGAGTCAGACAGATAAAATCCAGAATGACTGTCACTAATAATCTCCACTCGTCCTAGGTTATTTTTCAGACCCGGGTATAAGGCCCCACTCAGAAGTTTGTGAATAAAAATGTGTAAGTGACGTGTGTGATATGGGCATAATATCTAAACTACCCAAGCTACAAAAGAAATACAGATAATAGTACAAAGGTCTTCTACCCTAAGGTTCAATAAAGCAATAAATAAATAAATAAAATAGACGGGCATATATGAACGCTAAAGGTAAACAAAGTATTAAATTTACAATAATCTACACATTTAATTAAATTAGGCTTGACCCTCTTAAATTGATCCCCAGTGAAGTCGCCAGCTGTAGCGACCTAAAAATCCGAATGAAGGGATTCTTCGTCATTTTTGCAATGAAGCCGCCATCAATATTTATTAAACAGGAAAGCATTGAAAAAACCTTTATTTTTGGGTTCGGGGGTCGATTATGCGCGGGGAAGGTATTAGCACCCCACAGCATCCTTTCAAAAGAAAGGTTACCATTTAATTTAATGTGTAGATAATAAGTTAATTAAAAGAAAAATACTTTAATTTACCCTTTTTACTATTTGTAAAATTGAGAGACGAAGACTTAATAAATTTTGGTTTTTTCTGCTTGACAGGAGTGGGTCCCTGCTCCTACGTATCCCCGGGTGCGATGGGGAAATCAAAGCTACGTAGTTCTTGGGTAGAAAATGTTTATGTGTTTGGTGTTTTTTTTTTTTGAATTTGGGAGATATATTCGTGACGACCAAACAAGTAAAACTCAGAGTGGTCGTCACTCATAGGTCGTTTGAAAACTAAAGCTGTTATTAACGGTCAAACAAGCTAAGCTCAGAGTGACTACTAGTAACAAACCATTTTTTATGTTTGGAAAAACATTTATTCGTTACTTGGAAAAAATGTTTGTGAAAGAAAATGTTTATTTATGGGAAAGGAATTTTTTTTTTAAAAAAAGAGAAATAGGGGGTCCAGTAGTAAAATGGGGTGTGATTAGCAGAAAATGGTTGTATTTTAAAATAGTGGGTGTAGAAAACAGGCCCAATTCGTTTTCTGTGAACTAGGCTGCATTCTAAAAGGTGGGCTTGCGCAGGGGGGTGCAGGCTATTAAAACGGGGAGTGCGTTTAGAAACAGGGGTTGTATGAGTAAAAAGAATGGGTGCATTTAGCAGCAGCCCAGCCCAGTATCAGGCTGGCTAACCTACGAAATGTGGGCTTTCCTAGGGGGCTGTATGAATTAAGAAATGGTGGTGCGGAAGTGAATCTGATGTTTTTTTATTAAAATTTTAAAATAAAATAAAAGGGAATGGGGTATAAGAGGGAATTAGTGGTTTTGAGAACCCTAATTCCATTTTTTCCTCTCAACGCGGCACTACCTATGTTTTGGTGAGAGGGAGGACTACGCGTGAGAAAGAGAGAGAGAGAAAGAAGAAATGGAAGAGAGGGAGAAGGAGAACGACAGAGGGAGTAAAGGGGAGGACGACGGCCGCATGGCCATGCCGGAGGTGAGCGCAGCGCGGAAGCTCCACGCCAGAGGAGACCGTGACCGTGGTCGCAGCGGCGCAAAGAAGTGAGCCACGGTGTGTTGGAGGCGACTGGTGGTGGGGGAAGAGAAAGACGACGACCGGAAGAAGACCGGACGCGGGGAATGTCACTGACCTTCCGTTCCATGGCCGGCAGTGAAGGTTGTGAAAGACGGTGATGGGGAAAGCGATGGCTACGGTGAAGGGGTGACAACGTCCGACGCGAAAGACGAGGATGCGAAGGGACGGCTTGGCGGCGTCACTTGGTGGTGACGGCGAAGGCTCACGACGGCGTGGGGACGATGATAGCAGCGGCGGCGACACCGTGTACGGTGGCCGGAGGTAGCAGGTATGTTCTGTTCAGTTCTTCTCCCCTTTTTAACAGATTCATTTCCCTCCCCCTTTAATTTCTATTTAATCTGTTCCTTGTTTTTTCAACGGAACTCTAAATCCTAAGTTTATTTCAACAATCAAATTCTACTTGTAAATTTTTAACTCCTAGTTCCATTTGTTATGACATGTTTCAGATCCTCTTTTTTTTAAGTCATGGATAGATAGACAATAAGAGATGCTAATAATTTGGAATCCAATCAATCAGATGCTTGGTAAAAAAACGCATGCTAGCATTTCAAGTTCTAAGAAACAAAAAATGTTTTTGATACTTTAAGAAGAAAATTAATAACTGAGATACCAACCTTGCTTCTTGATACTTTAAGAAGAAAATGTTCTTGTATTATTTTTGTACTATTTTGCTATTTGTTTTTTTTTGGCTCATATTTGTAAAGAAAGATTATGATATATGACAAGAATTTTTTTTTTGACTATTAGGTTTCTTTATTTATTTATTTTTGCACCAATAACAATAAGATAAATAATAACAATAGCGAAATAAAATAAAGCGAGGGACCTACAATTTTGTCACTAATTGCTTGATTTTTCGTGCTATTTCATTTTCAGTTTCCCGCCCTCCTATAGCGACGGAAAATCCGTCGCTAATATTTCCAGTCTGTCGCTAATGTTAAACAAAAACTACAGTCAACATGCCCTCGCAAATTCCATCGCTAAAGCCTGTTTTAGCGACTCAAACACATTCCCTTGCTAATGTTAATCGCAAATAGCTCTTTTTTTGTAGTGTTTGAAGCTGTGAGTTCTTTATCCTAATTGGTTTTTGATTCCTTAATAAACGTATTTATGCATGCTATGAAAACGTAAATGTGTGAGTTTGCCTCTGGTTGTTTGATATGGGTTGCTGAATGTAGTTAGAATAAGTTTAACAAGAACTTGGGCTATGACATAAACTAGTCATACCTAGAGATTAGAATTAAATTAGATGACTTAGAATCACTTAAATTAATCTCAATGACATCTTAGATATATGTATTATATCTGTTTGTTGTTGTGGGATTGATTGAAGAATATGAGCAAAATGGATTGAAGGGCAAAGTATTACAAAATAGCAAAAATAGGGCACCTGATGCACTGCAACGGTCTGTGGCAGCCACCACGGGTACCCGTGGCAGTTTCGGCCACAACTAATTATTCTAAAAATCCACCGACACAGTCCATGGTAGCCACCACGGGTGCCCGTGTCAGCATATGTTTTCTCACTCTTTTCTTCACTATTTTCCCCCATATGCATTGTGTGACAAGCCTAATCCAATCCTTACAATATGTATTGCCAATAGTGGTTGGTTAGACTCTATTTCAAGTAATTTTAGATGCTTGATAGATGCGAAGAAATAATTACGTGATTGTTTGAATATTGTCCCTTTCGAAAACAAGTGAGAATAACTAACTAGTACATATTTGAGTGCAATTGTAAATGAACTAAGGAATGGATGATGTATTTGGGACGGGTGTCATGAACCTAAGCTCAAGACCTTGGGAGGAGCTTAGTACTTTGTTATTGAGTGGGGGTTCCCCCGCCATCGCGATCTAAGTAGCATTTATATCATGTAAGACTACGACGTATTGTGGGATGCATCATAGGTAAATAATAAAAGACATACGAAATGTATTATAGTGAGTTATCTCGAAAGAACTCACTGATATTATGTAATCTCAGCCCTCATTGTTGTTGTTTTTCAGATAAGCAGCTGAAGGTTAAGGAAGGTAATGCCAAGTAGTGAAGTCCAATCTTGGAAGACCTTAATTCTCTAGAAGCTCAGCATGTGTTATTGTGCTAGTCTCCTTGTTGAGGCCTTTTGTTATTTTTTAAGTTTAAGACATAACTTATGATGTATTAAGTATATTGTGCATTTGTATTTTGGATTGAAGTGGTCTTGTTAACTTCGATAGGTCCTTTTGAATCGGTTTATGTTTTAGATTTTAAACTAAGTTTTATGAAAATCCTATCATTGTGAGTCTTTTTGGATATTATTCAATCCAATTAGTTAATCCAAATGATGAATGCGTAACTCTGAAAGATCTAAAAAGTAACGTTTCCAGTTTTTGTTGTCGGCTAAAATTTAGGATGTTACATTTTGGTCTCGGAGCAGTTCGAGTTCGACCTTGTTGGAGTTACTTGTTTGGTTGTTATATAGTATTCCTTTTATCCTTAGTGGTAGTTCTTCTTATTATGTTGACGTTGAGCCTGGTCAATTCAATACTTGGTGCATTGTTTGCAGAATTATGACAGGAGGATCAAGGGGAAATGTGTCGATGGATCCACATTTTGAGTGGATGCGCCAGATGATGGAGAACATGCAATAGCAGCAGGGTATGCACCAACAAATGATGCAACAGATGCTCCAATTTCAACAAAATCTTCAACCTTTCGGTGCAGCAACCACCTAAGAATCCTAATAGGGAATATTTTCATTTCCAAAAGATGAATCCCCTAAGTTTCAAGGGGGGAAATGAGGTGATGAAGGCTCGGTATTGGGTTGATTCAATGGTGAAGATATTCCGGACTCTGCAAAACACTGAGGAAGAGAAAGTACTGTTTGCCTCTCATATGATAGAGGAAGAAGCAGAGATATGGTGGACAAATGCTCCTGACCTCATGGTGGCTCAGGGGACTCCCATAATAAGGAGAACTTTAGGAGAATGTTTCTCGGGAAATATTTTCCTACAGTGATGAAATTGAACAAGGAAGAAGAATTTATGGCTCTCAAGCAAGGTAATATGACTCTGGGAGAGTATACTGCAAAGTTTGAGGAGCTGTCTCAGTTTTATCAATTGGCCAAATATGCACCTAATGATGAGTGGAAGATGCAAAAGTACAAGAGGGGTCTCCGTGCAGATATTGCTCAAGGTCTTCGTTCTTATGCTTTTACCAATTATGTCGCTTTAGTCCAACAAGCATATGTGTCAGAGGAAGACTTGAAAAGGGTATATGAAGAAAGAAGGGAATATTGGCAGGGGAAGAAGAAAGGAGCCGGGACTTCCACTCCCACGATGAAGCCGAAGAGTAACATTAGTAAAGGAAAACAGGTTCCATCTCTAGAGGCTTCAAAGTTCTCTGCTTGTTCTCAGTGCGGAAAATTTCATAGGGGGGAGTGTCTTGTAGGTCATCTGGTGTGCTACCATTGCAAGTAAAGGGGACATTATGCTAAGTTTTGCCCAAAGCATGGAAAAGAAGGACAACATCAGATGCTGCTTGTGTCACACAAGGAAGGGTCTACACTTTGGAGTCTAGCAAAGTCAATCATCCAACGTTTTGAAGGGTACGGCTTTTCTCTTTCAAAGTCCTATTGATGTTTTGTTTGATTCCGGTGCAACTCACTCATTTATAGTTATGGATTGTGCTAAGAAATTACAATTAAGCTTAAACCCTCTGTCTCATCCCATTCAAATCCACACACCCGCTTTGAAGCCTCTAGAAATTTTCCGCACTGAGAACAAGCAGAGAACTTTGAAGCCTCTAGAGATGGAACCTGTTTTCCTTTACTAATGTTACTCTTCGGCTTCATCGTGGGAGTGGAAGTCCCGGCTCCTTTCTTCTTTCCCTGCCAATATCCCCGCCCTTTAGTGTCTCCACCCAATTACTGTGTGAAAATTGTCTGGTGCGTATTGGTAATAGGTCATTCATCGTCGATTTTGTGTGCTTGCCTCTAAAGGGCGGGGATATTATTCTTGGCATGGATTGGCTTACCACTAATCATGTTACTCT
Source organism: Astragalus membranaceus (assembly GCA_039519185.1). NCBI lineage: Eukaryota > Viridiplantae > Streptophyta > Magnoliopsida > Fabales > Fabaceae > Astragalus > Astragalus membranaceus. The sequence continues at coordinate 50,803,532 of CM076849.1, forward strand.
TGACTGCTTTAATCGAGTAATCATTTCTTCTTCTGAATCTGTGGAACTATCAAAGGTTAGTCTAAATCCTTCGTTTTCATCTTTGTTCTTGAATCTGTGTGAATCTCAAGGATTCGAAGGATGTCTCTTCTTGTTGTCATCTGTATCTGGGACTAGTGTTGATCTACCTTCTATTCCGGTTGTGAATGAGTATCTTGTTGTTTTACTAGATGAAATTGTGTCTTTACCTCCCGATAGAGAGGTAGAGTTTTCTATCAAAATTGGTTCCGGGTGCCGGACCAATCTCTACTGCTCCTTATCGTATGTCTCCGTTGGAATTGAAAGAGTTGAAAGTCCAACTTGAAGATTTGATCGCCAAAAGGTTTGTTGAACTAAGTGCTTCACCTTGGGGTGCTCTAGTGTTGTTAGTGCAAAATAAAGATGGTAGCATGAGGCTGTGTATTGGTTATAGACAACTCAACAAGGTGACTGTGAAAAACTAATATCTGTTGCCGAGGACTGATGATTTATAGGATCAACTTAGAGGAGCTGCCGTGTTTCCTAAGATCGATTTGAGATCGGAATATCATCAAATTAAAGTTAAGGCGTTAGACATTCCGAAGACAGCATTTAGAACTCGTTATGGACACTATGAGTTCGTTGTGATGCCTTTCGGACTAACGAATGCTCCTGCCATTTTCATGGATTATATAAACAGAATTTTCAGACCTTACCTAGATAAGTTTGTGGTGGTGTTTATCGACAACATCTTGGTGTATTCCATTATTGTAGAAGAGCATGAAGAACATCTCTGTATTGTGTTAAGCATGCTCTGAAGGACACTATATAAAAGGCCTTGATCCAGCTCTCGCTAATGTCTCAACTACAAGCCTTCACTCTACTCTCTCGTTCAGATCCTCCGTTCTAAGTCCAGGCATACGCAAGTATGGGAAGGAGACCACAAATCTAGATCGATGTCCCAGGTCAGGCAGGTCACTACTGGTTGTCCGAAGTGAAATTCCTAGGACATGTCATATCCCAAGAAGGCGTCTCAGTAGATCCAAGAAAAGTAGAAGCACATTTGAATTGGGAACGTTCAACTTCTGTGACCGAAGTACGAAGTTTCTTTGGACTGGCAGGTTACTATCGACGGTTCATTCAAGGATTCTCGCAATTAGTAACCCCACTCACTCGTTTAACTCGTAAGGGACAACCGTTTGTGTGGGATACTAGCTGCGAAGAATGCTTCTTGGAACTGAAAGCTTGATTGACATCTGCTCCAATTCTTATTATTTCAGACCCAACAAAAGGATTTCAGATTTTCAGTGATGTATTCGGAAAAGGTTTGGGTGGTGTGCTTATGCAAGACGGTCAAGTAGTGGATTATGCATCAATACAGTTAAAGACTCATGAAGAAAATTACCCCACTCATGATCTTGAGTTGGCAGCTTTTGTATTCGCTTTTGAAGATTTGAAGGCATTATCTCTACAGTTCGCAATTTGAAGTGTACAGCGATCACAAAAGTCTCAAGTATTTGTTTGACCAGAAAGATCTGAATATGAGACAGCGTAGGTGGGTTGAATTCTTGAAAGATTATGACTTCGAGTTGAAGTATCATCCGGACAAAGCAGATGTAGTAGCTGATGCACTGAGCAGAAAATCTTTACATATGTCCACTTTGACGATTCATGAGATAGCACTTCTTGAGGCTTTTAGAGATCTTAATCTAAAAGTTAAATGAAAGAGAGGTAGGTTAGTGTTGAATCAGGTTCAGATTTCAAGTTCCTTATGGAAGGTGATCAAGCAAGCCCAAGAATTTGATGAGGAATTGCAAAACAGGCGCAGTCAACAGGATTTCTCCGAGCATAGTGTTGGTATGGTATGCTTCCGAAATAGGATTTATGTCCCTACAGATGATGAAGTCAAAGGTAGAGTTTTGGAGGAAGCTCAGAAAAGAAAATTCTCGGCACATCCTCGTGCTCTTGGTGCCAAAAAGTTCAGTCCCCGTTTCATAGGACCTTTTCAAATAATTGAAAGGATTGGGTCTGTTGCTTACTGGATCGTCGTGCCTCCATCCTTTTTTAATCTCCATAATGTGTTTCATGTATCTCAGCTCCGAAAATATATTCATGACCCTCGTCAATCGTTAAGCTTTGAGACGGTCGAACTTCGTTCTGATCTTACATTCCAGCCATCTCCGGTTCGTATCATGCAGCCTAACGTGAAAACTCTTAGATCTAAAGTCATCCCAATGGCCAAAGTTCTTTGGGAAGGATCATCGTCCGAGGAAGCTACTTGGAAGCTAGAGGAGGAGATGATTTTTCGTTACTCTTATTTATTTCAATGAGGTAAGACTTGAACAATTTTTGAGGACAAAAATTTTCAAGTTGGGGTGAAATGTAACACCCAAAGTAATTTCCAATTACTTTATTTTTTTTAGTGAATAAATTCTATTGTCTGGTTGGTTGTCATAAAAAGTTGGGTGCATCAGTGTAATTATCAGTTGATTGCATTAGTTTAGAGGGGAAAATTAGTGAGTGAAAGTTCAAACTTTATTAGAGTGTTAACCCTCAATTAATTGGTCTTAACCCATCCACACCAAAAGACCTAAATGCCCCTCACTAATCCACCTTATATAAGGGTTAAAGCTGAACTCATCCACACACTCACTCTTTATTTCCAGAATTTTTGAAACAAAACCCTTAGAGAGAAAAGAATAAGGGGTCGAAGGAGAAGGAGAGAAAGGGGAAGCCATGGTTGACCACCTCATGCATGTTCAGTTTTTTAGCTGATTTGAATCAAGAAGAACACCCACATTACATTTCTCTCCTCTTTCAAGCTTCAAAATCGCCTCCTTCCACACAATACAAAAACTGAAAATTCTGCACATTCCTCAAAACCCTTAGCTACCACTTTGCATGCATCTTTTCCAGCAACATTAAGACATTGGGAACTATATGGGAGCTTCCATTTCACTCCATTTCAAAGTTCGATTTTTGGGGTCTTGGAACTCTTCTTGTTGCTAATTTCTTGAATCTACTCTGAAGCTGTGAGTTCTTTATCCTAATTGGTTTTTAATTCCTGAATAAATGTCTTTATACATGCTATGAAAACCTAAATGTGTGAGTTTGCCTCTGGTTGTTTAATATGGGTTGCTGAATGTAGTTAGAATATGTTTAACAAGAACTTAGGCTATCACTCAAATTAATTTTAATGACATCTTAGATAAAGGTATTATATCTGTTTGTTGTTGTGGGATTGATTGGAGAAGATTTGGATTGAAGGGAAAAGTATTACAAAACAGTAAAAACAGGGCACTTGATGCACTGCCACGGTCCGTGGCAGCCACCACGGGTACCCGTGGTAGTTTCAGCCACAACAATTTTTTTTTAAAAACCTGCTGACAGGGTCCGTGGTAGCCACCACGGGTGCCCGTGTCAGCATATGTTTTCTCACTCTTTTTTTCACTATTTTGCCCCCAAATGCATTGTGTGACAAGCCTAATCCAATCCCTACAATATCTATTGCCAATAGTGATTGTTTAGACTCTATTTCAAGTAATTTTAGATGCTTTATAGATGCGAAGAAATAATTTCGTGATTGTTTAAAAATTTTCCCTTTCGAAAACACGTGAGAATAACTAACTAGTACATATATGAGTACAATTGTAAATGAACTAAGGAATGGAAGATGTACATGGGACGAGTGTCATGAACCTAAGCCCAAGACCTTGGGATGAGCTTAGTACTTTGTTATTGAGTGGGGGTTCCCCCGCAATCGTGATTTAAGTAGCATTTATATTATGTAAGGCTACAATGTATTGGTGGATGCATCATAGGTAAATAATAAACGACGTACGGAGGGTATTATAGCGAGGAGTCTCGAAATAACTCACTGAGATTATGTAATCTCACCCCACATTGTTGTTGTTTTTTATAAGTTTAGCATGTGTTATTGTGCTAGTCTCCTTGTTGAGACCCTTTGTTATTGGCTAAGCTTAAGACACAACTTATGATGTATTAAGTATATTATGCATTTGTATTTTGGATTGAAGTGGTCTTGTTGACTCCGATAGATCCTTTTGAATCGGTTTATGTTCAAGATTTTAAACGAAGTTTTATGAAAATCCTATGATTGTGAGTCCTTTTGGATATTAGTCAATCCAATTAGTTAATCCAAATTATGAATGTGTAGCTCCGAAAGATCTAAAAAGTAACATTTTTGGATTTTATTGTCGGCTAAAATTTAGGATGTTACAGGCCCAAACTGTAAGCGGGTGTGGGGCTGTATGCGGGTGTGGGGGCATCGACCCACCACGATACGGTTCAGGGGGTATTGTTGTATTTTGAACAAAGTTATTATAGGTACCTATTGTAACACTAAAACTCTAATTCATTCAAGCAATAAAACGGAACTACAGGTGCTCTGTAGTCACAGACGTAGGCAAAGATTAGCCGAACTGCATGACTAATATCGTGTCTCCTATTTCTGTTTTTTGTTTCTATTATTATTTCTTCGTTTACTATTGCTGTTACAACAATTGGTATCAGAAGATGTCTAACTCTGGCGCGAAACTTGAAGTGGCAAGGTTCGACGGGACGGGCAATTTCGGATTATGGCAAAGGAGGGTTAAGGATTTGTTGGCTCAACAAAGTTTACAGAAGGCGTTGCGTGAGACGAAATCGGCAGACATGGCGGATGATGATTAGGCAGAAATGAAGGAGAAGGCCGCAAGATTGATACTTCTATGTGTTTCAGACGAAGTGATGTATCATATTCTGAACCTAATGATTCTGAAGGCGGTTTGGGATAAATTGGAGAGTCAGTATATGTTGAAGACGCCAATGAACAAAATGTTTGAGAAACGACAACTATACAGCTTGAAGATGCAGGAAAGATCAAATTTGCAACAACACGTCAATACCTTCAATAGCATAATCACGGTTGATGATGAAGACAAGGAAATAATTCTGTTGGGCTCGTTACTGGGTTCTTACGACCACTTGGTGACTACTCTTACCTACGGGAAAGACACTATCAGCCTCGATACAATTACTGCTACACTCTTGTCTCAGTCTCAAAGGAGACAGATTGTAGAGGAAGGAAGTCAAGGTGAGGGTCTGTATGTGAAGGCGAGTCAAGATCGTGGCAGGAACAAGGGTAAAGCAGGTTCTGGAAGGAGAAAGTCTAAATCCAAGAAATGAAAAACATCAGAGTGCCATAGTTGCAAACAGATTGGCTACTGGAAGAGGGAAGGTCCAAACAGAAAGCAGGACACATCGAGTTCTGCAATTGTGGTTCAAACCGATGATTTTGGGAGTGAAGGGGATGTTCTTTGTGTTTCATCTAGCAAGTGCACAGATGCGTGGATTCTTGATTCTGGGTGCTCCTATCACATGACGCCGCACCGGGAGTGGTTTACAACATTCAGGTCAGGTGATTTTGGATTTGTTTATTAGGGTGGTGATAAAGCTTGTGCTATTCTAGGAATAGGACAAATCAAAATTGCTATGGATAATAGTGGTGTGCGAATGTTGAACGATGTCAGATATATTCCATAGGTGTGAAAGAATTTGATTTCTTTAGGTACTCTACAGGTAAATGGTTTTTCCTACAGGTCTGATGGAGATAGAGACATCATGAAGGTCAGCAAGGGTGCATTGACAGTGATGAGAGCAAAGACGACTGCAGGTAACATCTACAAACTATTGGGTTGTACTATTATAGGTGATGTTGCGTCAGTTGAGTCTGATAATGATGCATCTAAGCTCTGGCACATGCGGTTTGGTCATCTCAGTGAAGGTGGGATGATGAAACTTTATAAGAGAAATTTATTGAAGGCTGTTCACATTTGCAAGCTATATGTGTTCAAGTATCGTGTCGTGTTCGGTTCAAGACAGGGAAACACAAAACAAAGGGAATCCTGGACTATGTGCATTCTGATGTGTGGGGGGGCCTAACAAAGAGCCCTCCATGGGTGGTGTCAGGTATTTTCTGACTTTTACTGATGATTTTATCGCAAGGTTTGGGTGTATTTTCTAAAGCATAAATTTGAAGTATTTCACAAGTTCAAATTATAGAAGTCAGAAGTAGAGAATCAAACGGGCAGAAAAATCAAGTATTTGCGGTCAGATAATGGGTTTGAGTACACTGATTCAAATTTGTAGAAATTTTGTGCAGACATGGTATTCACATGAATTTTTCAGTTAGGAAGACACCAAAGCAGAATGGTGTCACAAAGAATGAACAGGACGCTAACTGAAAAGGCAAGATGTCTCCGGTTGAATGCTAGATTATCAAAGGGTTTTTGGTCAGAGGCAATTAACATGGCATGTTATCTTATCAACAAGTCACCACAGGCTTAATTGGACAAGAAGGTTGCAGAGGAGGTATGGACAGGCAATCCTATTGATCTTGACAATTTAAGGATTTTTGGGTGTCCAGCTTATGTGCATATATCCCGTGAAGATCGATCCAAACTTGATCTAAAGTCGAAGGAGTGTGTCTCCGTCGGTTACTCAAAAGGTGTAATGGGGTTCAAGTTATGGGATCAAGTTTCAAAGAAGATGGTACTCAGCAGAGATGTTATGTTTGATGACCAGTACATGTTGAAGCAGTCAGTTGCAACAGATTTGTCTGCATTAGAAGGGGAAACTACCTACAATAAGGTGATTCAGGTGCATATTGAGCTGTCACCAGCGACCAATATGCGGTCGTTACCTGAACCACAAGCCCAACCAGGCTCTGATACTGAAATTGAACATGGACCTGAAGATTTAGGTGGAGTTCATGATTACTCTCTAGTATGCGGCATAAAGCATCGTCAGGTCAAGCCATCAGATAGATATGGATATGAAGACTTGGTAGCTTATGCACTTCTTACTAATTATGGAAATCCGTCCACTTTTCAAGAGGCTATAGCTAGCGAGGAGAAATATAAGTGGATGGGTGCTATGGTGGAGGAGATAGAGTCCTTGAAGAAAAATGAGACATGGGATCTTGTTCAGCTTCTTAAGTGAAAAAGGGCTATCGGTTGCAAGTGGGTGTACAAGAGGAAAACTGCAATAACAAAATAAGAATTGGAAAAGTTCAAAGCTAATCTTGTAGCAAAGGGGTACCCACAACAGAAGGGGATTGACTATGATGAGATTTTCTCTCTGGTCGCCAGAAATACCTCTGTCCGGGCAGTGTTAGCCTTGGTATCCAACCGAGACTTGCATTTAGAGAAGCCAGATGGTTTCAGTGATACTGGACGGGGCAGACTAGTTTGTAAGTTGAAGAGGTCTCTATATGGTCTAAAGCAGTCTCCTAGACAATGGTACAAGTGCTTTGATTCATACATGCTTCAGATTAGCTACAAAAGGTGTGAGTATGATTGTTGTTTTTATGTTAGGAGCCTTGATGATGTTTCTTTTGTTTTCTTGTTACTGTATGTGGACGATATGTTGATTGCAGCTAATCTTTTACATGACGTAATCATATTGAAAGAATTTGATATGAAAGACTTAGGTGCTGTTAAGAAAATTCTTGGGATGGAAATTCATAGGGATAGGAGTGCTATAAAATTATGGCTCTCTCAGAAAAGCTATGTTGAAAAGGTGCTAGAAAGATTTGACATGAGCAATTCCAAGGCTATGAAAACTCCATTGACGAATCAAATACTAAAAGGGTACAACAGGTAATGGTATCATGTTTAGCAGTGAAAGAGGTGATCTTTCAATTGTGGGATATGTTGATTCAGACTATGCTGGTGATATGGATGATAGGAGGTCTACAACGGGATATGTCTTTACTCTTGCAGTTGGACCCATCTGCTAAAAATCATCTGTTCAATCCATAGTTGCAATGTCAACAACTGAAGCAGAGTACATGGCAGTAGCTTAAGCTGCCAAAGAGGCCTTATGGCTGACAGAATTAGTGAAGGAATTGGGTGTAGAGCAAGGTGTAGTTTAGTTGCATTGTGACAGTCAGAGTGTCATTTTCTTGGTAAAGAATCAAGTGTATCACGCTAGGACTAAGCATATTGATGTAAGGTTTCACAAGATTAGAGAGCTACTTGCTTCTAGACAGATATTACTAGAAAAGGTTCATACTTCAGGGAATGCAGCTGATATGTTGACCAAGCTAGTCACTAGTGACAAGTTCAAGCACTGCTTGGAGTTGTTACATGTTTCTCACTGTTAAGCAGGAGCTCTACCCCCAGCACCAATGATGTGGACGCCATGCAGTAAATCTTCATATGGGTATGATATTTGCCAAGGTGGGGATTGATGAGTATGGCTCATATTGGGCTTGGCCCAAATTGTTTGGGGGTGTGCTTGGGGTGTGGGGGGCGTCAGCCCACCATGGTACGGTTCAGGGGTATTGTTGTAATTTGAACAAAATTATTATAAGTACTTATTGTAACACTGAAACCCTAATTCATTCAAGCAATAAAACGGAACTACAGCTGCTCTGTAGTCGCAGACTTAGGTAAAGAATGGCCGAACTGCGTGACCATTATCGTGTCTCATATTTCCGTTTTCGTTTCTATTATTATTTTTTCGTTTACTATTATTGTTACAACAGTTTCCTTATCCTTCTCGACTACATCAAATAAGCAAAAAACAATTGACTAAGTAAAGGGGAAAAACGAAGAGAGAAAGAGTGAAGGTTCTGGTATGGACATTACGTTCAATAAGCTCAATTTCAATGCCATGGTGAAAGTAAGATAAAATGGATGATGATTAATAGGTTCCGAACAGCGAAACCAGAAGGGATGATGATGGCAACAAAAAATACAAGTCCTGTTTCTGAGATCGAACATTGAAACAGGGAAGGAATTCATTTTTTTGACTTTTTATTTTTTTTTAATTTAACGCAAACAACAATAGGGAATTTAGAAGTAAAAGAGACCGAAAAATAAAACAAACAATAGGGAAACTAAAATCTAGGTTCTGAAAATTAGGTTCAGCAACCTCACCTTTTAATGCCATAGTGAAACCAACTTGGTTGAACTGGTGTATATGAACCTAACACAAGCGCTGTTATAATTAAAAAAAAACAAAGAAATGGCTACAACGGGGGGTCAAACCCCAACCAAGTAATACATAGTACTTGAGCTTTGCCACCATGACATCAACAAATCTTGAGAATAAGTGCAGATTGAAATATTGTGGCTTCTAAGATGAGGGATCAATTAAGTCTCTCATCGATGTACCAATAAAATTGACCGTATGATATAGTGCAAAATATTTTGAATAATTGAGATTTAATGTTGATTGATACAATCTCAATCATTCATAGAATTTTATACTATATCTGACTGTCAATTCGACTGGCACACTGGTGAGGGACTCAGTTGGTCTCTCACCCTAAAAGGCATATATATATATATATGAATACGACGCAATGCAAAGTTTCATAGTTGTAATATTGTAATATAAGACACGACCTAAATTCTAGCGCTGGATTCAGCCCAAGCAGCTCCTACAGAGGTGGACTCAAGTTCAACAGTCAGGCGCCTAGATCCTACGGCCCTGGATCCACTAAGGCATAAGGCAAGCACATACGCGCCTATAAATACAACGCTATCCACCAGAACCAGGTACGCTTTCTCATATGTACCTCCACGTCACTTCTGATTGCTGACTTTGGAATCAGAGTGTCTGCAGGTACCAACCCCAACGAGCTCAACCTCGGAGGAAGACGACTTCGAGCAAATTCACCCGACCTCGACCGTGGGGAGGGTGACTTCAACTAACATCTCTACCAACTGCAATCTAAGATTCCGATCCTGCAAGAAAGGTACTGAACATTGGCGACCATAGTGGGACCACATCACTAGTTCTCACCAAACTCTCATCCCTTCCCATGGCACCTCGGGGTCGACTATCTACCCGAGGCCTTCCACTGGGCGTGTCTCGACTTCTGCGTTCAAACTGTCATCTACACCATTGAGTTCGCACAGACATGGGTCGAGGCAGCGCCGCCCTCGGCCGACGCAATGATGATTAGTGTGGGATATATACTCCGTCGAACCAAGGAAACGAGGCGCTCCGTGAAGCAGAAATGGAAAGAGATATTAAGTGTCGCCAACGATTCGACCCCGACAACACCCTCAGATAGGCCGGCATTGGCCTTTTCTGATCAAGATCGACTAGTGGGTAAATCGAACAAGTACGTACCTCTGATTGTCTCGACAGTAATGCTTGGCATCGAGGTGAAAAGAATCCTTGTGGACCAAGGGAACTCGGTCGACGTCATGTTTGCAGATCTCCTTGGTACATTGAAAATTGCACAGACTCGTCTCACTCCCTACCAAGTTTCCGACTTCTCCGGTTTTACTAAAGACCGGGATCGCCCCCAAGGTTACATCAAACTCATGGTGATGTACGACTTTAGAGACCTCTCGTGCACGGTTCACTACTGCCGAAAAGACTTTTAGAATCGGTTATTTAGCACATTTTGAATCGGTTTTTGGCCGATTCGTATTCCGCCGATTCTAACAGTTAGACATTTTGAATCAGTTAAATACCCGATTCAAAATGTAACACTCCAAATCGGTTATTTAAAAAACCGATTTTAAATACTATTTTCAGACACACTTTCGTCTTGAAAAACTACACATTTTGAATCGATTAAATAAACAACCGATTTTAAATGTCTAAAAAAATAGACATTTAGAATCGGTTTTTTATATAACCGATTACTAATGTCCCTTTTTTTAAAAAAAAGGTTTTAATTCATACCTATTAACCAATTTACAATACACATTGATTTCCATACAACAACTCATAATAATTCATAAATATACTTCTATTTAATTTAAAAGTATTACAAGCACAAAATTCCACCAATTCATTAAACTTGAATGTTCTACAAATTTGATAGACTTTTCTTGTTACTGTCCTCCAAGTTTTTATAGACTACCTAAGGCCATGTTTGAAGAGAATAATGTTTATGATAATATGGAACCAGAAGCAGTTGATTTCCAATGCAAGATCACCGCAAAATCATAATTTAATTACAAATAAGCCTGCTGAAATAGTTTACATCAGATCAAACTTATCAAGAGGCAACGACTATTAAGGCTATGGTGACTCTTAAAATTCAGTTTCAACATGCACCTGTAAATAGCAAAACTATCACATCTGTATGGAAGTTGTGAGAACAATTTGTTGGTGGGAATAATGCTGCAACTAAGAAGAACAATAAAACATAGAAGATCATTAGTAACAATAATTGTGAATGACATTTAAGATAAATAACAATGAGAAGGTAATTAAATTCATCATTGCACTAGACTCCAATGCGTGTATGACACTAAGCTTTAGGTTCGATTCGCCCCCACCAATCACTCTAGATTGGATGCAATAGGATGATCAGCGAGTCCCCTTCAGGATACAATGGAGTTCCTTGATATGGTCTGCATACCCACACCAAGCATATCGATCAATGGTAGTTTACGGAACAAAGTTTCCTCAATTACTCTCGTGCACTAGAGAAAAGAAGAAATGACTTAGATATAATTTTGGGAAAATTTTGTCATACAAATATATGAATTTCGTATATTGTGTTTATCTGCCCAAAAGTGTCTCTATTTATAGAGAAACTCATGCCAATTGGTGTAGGGAAACAACTCTTGAAAAAGGTCTTTGCAATGTTCAACCGGAACCATTAAATCGGATCCGCGTTGTTTCAATGACACAATGTGACTGTTGGCCAAGTGGTTAGCGCTTGCGCCTCTTCATTATAGGACTTGGGTTCGATTCCTTCTTACGCCACTTTTCATTTTAAATTTGTTAAAATTCGATTTTAATACACACAAAAAGAATAGGATGCAAGAATCGAACTCGAGTCACACAAGCCAAAGTACCACAACACAACCATTGTACCAAACGGATATATATGTCATTTTGATGCCATTAATTTTATTTAACCATTGCAATCTTCCAAATATATTTTGGAAATTTCTCCAACAATCCCCCACCATTTTCAAAATATATCCAAATCCATTATTCCGGAAATCTCATGGTTTCAGATAATGGTATCTTGCGATTTGAACTATTACTTAGTAAGTTAAGTTTTCACTCATCCCCGAATAGATTGGTAGACAAGCTTTGAACCAATTATTCATTAGAAAAAATGTGCATAACTCACACATGAAATCTCGGTACCATTGATCGAATTATAAAAATGACACATTTGTTAAAGCCTTGTGTCTCATATCCTTTTCATGAGAATTTAAGAGTCAAGCCCTTTAACTCTATGAAGCGGCCCCACTTCATTCTCATATAGGTAGACTATATCAGAAATGCACCCATAATTATGCACCTCAGCAAATATATGCTATATGTCCATTAAGAGGAAAACCTCGTCCTACCACTTTTATTCTTACGGTCCAAGTACTTTTGCCCCTTGGGATGTATCTATTGTCAAGTACTTCAATCACTCCTATAGTGTACTTTTCCCATTGAACTCAAGACTTAATTTTACTCAAGTGTGAGTTGGATTTCCACTATTGGTGATCAATTAGATATGGGCTTGTATCACATCCCCAATGATGTCTTCAACATCATATCATTGTCAACTCTTTCGTCAAAGAATTGCAAACTTCATTCCAACTTTAATAAACTTTGAATATTCAATCAATCACATAGCTATGACTTTTATATATTTTTGATAGTCTAAACTAACTATCACCATGACACTTTTGTCATTCATTGTGTCATACACACAAACTTTATGTCATTCTTTCTTTTCTATTAAATATTTAATTACCACTTCAATTTGAAGTTCTACGTCCACTTGAGTATATTAAAGAAACCATACATTCAATGCGTTAAATATATAAATCAACAACAACCATGATCATAAAGATTTGTCATAATCAACCTTTAATTTCATAAGGTGAGTCCAAACATGTAAGTCATTACTCCACATAAAATTAAATCAACACTTTAGAATTTATTTCTATTTTATGAAAATGAACATTTTCATATTAGTTATCACATAACTAATATATCTAACATAAATTCTAAGTGTAAAATTCAATACTCATGTATATGCATGTTCTATGGTAAAACAAAACAATAATCACAATAGAAAATCAACAATGAACCAAAATCATTAATATTTTCTATCACTTGCTTCCATGAACATTTGTCAAGTTACAATAATCTAAAACCTACCCAAATTATTTTCAATATCAAGATAAGCAAATTACTTTCATATTATCATACATTTATAAATAATGTGAGATCATCAAATTTAAAGTGTATTAATTTCATACACAAAACTTCAATATCATCAAACCATTAATTTGATATTTATGATAATTCATATGCACTATTTTATAGATTAAATAAAACAACATGTAATCATATATCAAACCAATTTTAAAACATAATTAACTTTGTGTTCACAAATTTTCCACACATGGTTTAGAGTTCCACATTCATGAAAATTATTTCTAAAACAGAAATTGTTTTCCTTAGTTTAAACAAATCATTTTCATGAATAAACTTGAATTAAAATTCATCTATACATGTGTTTATAAATTTAGACCATCAAACATATTTCATATATATATTTACTTTGAGAAATTGTGTACCTTTCACCATAGTAGAAAGTTGTTACCATTAATAATCTTCAACTGAAGTCATGTATTTTGGAAATATCTTCCTTCAAAACTTGCAGCCATCATTCAACACAAATGCAAAATCGAACCTAAAGATTGTGAGAACAATTTGTTGGTGGGAATAATGCTGCAACTAAGAAGAACAATAAAACATAGAAGATCATTAGTAACAATAATTGTGAATGACATTTAAGATAAATAACAATGAGAAGGTAATTAAATTCATCATTGCACTAGACTCCAATGCGTGTATGACACTAAGCTTTAGGTTCGATTCGCCCCCACCAATCACTCTAGATTGGATGCAATAGGATGATCAGCGAGTCCCCTTCAGGATACAATGGAGTTCCTTGATATGGTCTGCATACCCACACCAAGCATATCGATCAATGGTAGTTTACGGAACAAAGTTTCCTCAATTACTCTCGTGCACTAGAGAAAAGAAGAAATGACTTAGATATAATTTTGGGAAAATTTTGTCATACAAATATATGAATTTCGTATATTGTGTTTATCTGCCCAAAAGTGTCTCTATTTATAGAGAAACTCATGCCAATTGGTGTAGGGAAACAACTCTTGAAAAATGTCTTTGCAATGTTCAACCGGAACCATTAAATCGGATCCGCGTTGTTTCAATGACACAATGTGACTGTTGGCCAAGTGGTTAGCGCTTGCGCCTCTTCATTATAGGACTTGGGTTCGATTCCTTCTTACGCCACTTTTCATTTTAAATTTGTTAAAATTCGATTTTAATACACACAAAAAGAATAGGATGCAAGAATCGAACTCGAGTCACACAAGCCAAAGTACCACAACACAACCATTGTACCAAACGGATATATATGTCATTTTGATGCCATTAATTTTATTTAACCATTGCAATCTTCCAAATATATTTTGGAAATTTCTCCAACAGAAGTCATTTGAAGCTACAAAAGAAACATCTTTCTGACTTTAAGAGTAGTAATAAACAAAAGCACGCTTACAACAAAGTCCAAAATAAACAAATGAAGAAACAAAATCTAGAATGTGGTTGGAAATCAAATAACATGCTTACATGCAACAACATTCAGGCTAGAGAGCTACTCGGCTTTTCATAAGCTATGCCAATCTTCAAAAGATTAGAAAATATCTCATTCATGGGTTAATCTGAACTCATTCACATAAAATCCCTTGATTATGATCACTACTAAAGAAAGCAGCTTCTTTAACAGAAAACTCTTCTGGACTAAATTGAAAGAATCTAGTCGTTTGAGATGATCTACTAGAAGGAATGAGTGAAAAAACAGGTAGAAAGTGCAACTTAAGCTTAGGTGGCAAAGCTATTGTCTCTTTATCATCCAAGTGATTTGGTACAATGCCAAACTCCCTTTGGCAGCAATAATATTTTTCTTTTCTGAAAAGGGAAACTGCAAAAGGTAGGTCCTAAAGCAACTTATAGTGACATCTAAGTCGATCATTCCTAAACATTGCCAGCAGAAACCTATGACTTTTAATTTGAAAACTACAAAATGCAATATTACCATGCTAAGAAAATGACGGGACTTAAATCAATCTTTTCCTACACTACAATTTTTTAGTGAAATGGTTTCAAAACAATAAGGAGAATAAGATACAAAAATGAATGAATGAAAGAAAAAAATTAGTCCTAAAATCAAATAAAACATAACTACCCAGCATCTATTTAGATATATTGTATCTCAACTATAGTTCAAAACATGTTTGTGTATCTCAACTATAGTCCTAAAATCAAATAAAACACGTTGAAACCCAGTTTCTGGTCTTGTCGTGCAAGTCCTCCTATAACTGTATCCTAGGAAGGCCGACTTTGGGGAAATTGGGAGCAGTCGCCTCCACCGCCCACCTTAAAATGAAATTTTACTCTTTGAAAAACGAGGTCATCGAGTTAGCTGCCGATGTTGAAGCGGCGAGGAGATGATATCACCTCTCCACCCAGATAGAACGAAAGGAAAAGAAGAAACTAAAGGTAGCCTGCAAGGGATCCGAGGTCAATTTGGCCGACCTCGATGCACGCTACGACTCGGACAGTTCGGAGGACGAGCAGGACGATCAGCTCGCCAGAGAACTGAATTAGAAGATCAAGCGACCCGAGCCCGACGGGATGTTCATTGAAGTACCGCTAGGGGACGACCCAGCAAAAATATTGAAGCTCGGTGCCGACCTCCCCGAAAGTGTGAAGACGAGCCTCATCGCTTGCCTCCGTCAGAGAAACTGAGCTCGGACAGAGACCAATCTACTTCGTCTGCAAGGTGCTTCAAGGTCCAGAAACGAGGTACCAGAAGACCGAAAAGGCAGCCCTAGCGTTGGTCATGGCAACTCGGGGACTGAGGTCGTACTTCGTAGCCCACTAGGCGGTCGTAAGAACAAACCAACCTATCAAACAGATCCTACATCGACCGGACCTCGCCGGCCGAATTATCAAATGGGCAGTGGGACTCTCCAAGTTCAGCATCCAATACGAACTTCCACCGAGGCCGAGACCCTGACCTGGAAACTCCATGTGGACGGCTCTTCCAACAGCAAAAGGAGTGGGGCCAGGCTCATTCTGCACTACAAGAATAACTGGAATTTCCGGCCAGGACTTTCCGGCGGATTAGTATTCGTCGGAACATTTCCGGCGGATTTTAGGAATTACCGGCGGATTTTATCCGCCGGAACATTACCGGCGGATTTTATCCGCCGGAACATTACCGGCGGATTTGTGGGATTTTCTGGCGGATTTATTTCCTCCGGAAATTTTCCGGCAGATTTATTTCCTCCGAAAATTTTCTGGCGGATTATTAGGTTTTTCCTGCGCATTATTGTTTGACGAAATATAATTTTAAAAAAAAAAACCAAAATCCGCCGGTAAGGTAATTTCTGGCGGATCATTAAAAGCAGTGGGAATTTTAAATTTTGAAAATCCGCCGGAAATGACAAACCGACCAAAATTCGCCGGAAACGTCATTTCCGGCGGATATTTTTGAAAATGCGGGAGTTTTAAATTTTAAAAAATTTGCCGGTAAGCCATTAAAATCCACCGGAAATGACACAACAGCCGAAATCTGCTGGAAACGTCATTTATGGCGGATATTTTTGAAAATACGCGAAATTTAAATTTTAAAATATCCGCCGGTAAGTCATTAAATCCGCCGGAAATCCCCTAATCCGAAGAAAATATATTCAATCCCCCGGTAGGTGACATTTTCGGCGGATTTTTTGATACATTCGACTTTCCCCTTCTTCCTATATATATATATAACTTCTTCAAATTTCTTCTCCACATTTCTTCTTCACACCCAAATTCTCTTCTTGAAATTCCCCTCTTCCTCCCTACGAATTCTCTTCTTCTCTCTACTAAATCTCTTCCTCTCTTTGGAAAATTTCTTCAATCTAAGGTATGTTTGTAACATGAGTTAATAGTTTTAGTTTATGAATTATTTTATAATATGAGTTGGTTACTAATTGTGGTGTTGTTTGTTTAGGTATTGTTTGAGTTTGGTTTCCTCTTTTTTCCTCTTTGTTTGAGTTGGGAATTCGCATCAAGTCAGAGCCTTCTCTTCACTACAGTTAGTTATCAAAGTCATTAGTTGGTATAAAACGTTATTTGATTTTATTAGTTTGAATTTCTTTATTAAGTAAATATCAAATATTATAATATATTAGTTTATAAAAAATAAAGTAATTGATATATCAATATATATCAAAAAGTAATATTTGATAGTTTATTTCATTTACTTTGTTAAAAAATAAAGTCAATGTAATTAATAAATCCGTAATATAATAATATATTAGTTAAAAAATAAATTCAATGTAATTTTTATATAAATACGAAATATTATTAATTTCTGTTGATGTTAATTAATATATCAATATATATCAAAAAGTAATATTTGATAGTTTATTTCATTTACTTTGAATAGTTATGATATTTAATTTATTGATAATCAAAAATTGGATAGTTTGCTTAAAACATAGTAATTTATAGTTATTATTTTGTCAAAATGTTATTTATGTTGTTAATACATAAATCCCTAAATTATGATAATGATAATATTTATTGTAGTGTACACTACAAGAATAAGCCTGATTTCCAACAAATTTTTCCCACGAAACCATTCGGTCGCAAATTTGCGACGGATTTGCGACCAAAACAATCATCAGAAAAACCTTGAAATAGATGCTTGCTAATTTGCGACGGATCTGCGACGGAGCTTGATACTTTGCGACGGACGTTTCATCGCAAATCCGTCGGAAAGGTTAAAATCCAGATTTAAGTGATGGAGTCTCACTCGACCGTCTTTCACTTTCACTTCTCACTCTCTCACCTCACTTCGGCCTCTTCCCTCACCCTCCACTCTCCTCCTTCAACCTCTTCCCTCCTCTTCCCTCAACATCTTCCCTCCTCTGCCCTCTTTCGTTCCGTTCAGACTTGTTTCTTCAAATCCCTAACTTGCAAATGAACCCTAAACCCCCAAATCCCTAAATCCCCAAATCGCATGCTACGTTCTACCCACAATCGTTTGGTTACCACTCAACCCACAAAATCTGCTCAATCTTTCCCTTCCTTCGCAAACGTTTTGCGTTTTGCGTTTAGTTCAGACTTGTTAGTTTCGCGCTTTGTTTCCAACCATTTTGCAAGGCCAAGTATTTCTTCGATTTTCCTCTTTTTTCTGCAAGTTAATTTGTTTTTTCTTTTCGTTTCTGCAACCCCTATGGGTTGATTTGCTAGTTGTAGATTTTTGCTTGTTAATTGCTTGATTTCGTCATAAAATGGTTTCGGTGGCCTTATATTGTGGATTTCATTTCTTCTACATGTTTGTTTGACCAGAAAAGAAATGCTTCAGCTTCAGCTTTGTTTGTCCATTTCTTTGTGTCACCTTGAGGTGCTGGAAATGATCGTTTTAAAGGTTGTAGGAAGGTGATGAGGTTGGAGAGGAGCTAGAGGTGGTTATAAGGTAGATAGTGTTTATATTGAAACTTGAAAAAAGAAAGGCTTATTTACAAGAACTACACTTTTAAAAGAATAAATATACATGTTAAAATGTGCAAGTTTGTGTTGAAAGTATATCATTTGAGAATAATATGATTTTGTGTACTTATAGTCTTTAGTTGTTGTTCTATGTTACTCTTTAGAAATTGTGATTTTCTTTGTTGCCATAATAATGTTGATTCTGATTGTTGTTTGAATATGGGTTTTAGGTGGCTAAACTTGTGAGATTTTGGGTGCATCTTCTATGAACTTTTGAAGTTGTGCTTCCTAAGAAAATTGCTTCAAAAAGATGCATATTTGCTAAAGCAGTTCCATTTGAATCTGTTAAGGAAGTTGCTTCTCGGTTTGGAGAAATTGTTGAGGTATATCAATCTTGCTTTTATTTCTGTTTTACTGAAACGTTACTTATCATTGATTATCACTTGCAATTTCTGGTAAGCAGTGTGGTAAATGAAGTCCTATTGAAAAACCTTAGAACTAATGCAACCTTTCCTTATCAACTCTTTTATTTTAGCTCTTCAATGATAGATTTGGACTGACATAATCATATTCTTATGTATGGGGTATTGATGATCTTTGGCCATGCCTCACATACTTGAGTCAATACTTGAAGGTGAAATTTGGTTGCAAAATGTTGTCTTTTACTACTTATGCAAAGAGTAATGCAAGTCAGTACTATGTAGCTTACTTCCATTGTTATTGGTTGAGCACAAATAAGGCTCTAATTGTGTGAAGTGTTTGAATCATAATGTTAAGGGGTCTGGTGGAACTGTTTTGATTTTTTTGGTGGTTATGTATTTGATCTCAATTTTTATCACTTAATTGAGCCGGCAAAAGTAATGTGTTTCCTTCCTTCTGTGAAATGTATGCATTTTTCAATTAGGAACTACTAATATGGAAGTTGAAAACAAGCTACTGGGTTTTTAGTTATATAATGTGTAGTTACTTTCCAATAATATATACATTGATTTGTTTCCTAATTACTCTTGACAATATTGAAGAACATCTATCTCTATCATAATCCTGCATGGCAGTTAAGTCTATTGTAATACTTCATCATTTTGGTCTTGGGAATTTCGCACAATAGATTACTGTAGCGACCGAAAAATCCGGAGGAGGGATCCTTCGAAGTTCTTGAATGAAGCCGCCACCAATATTTATTTTTTAGGAGAAAATATTGGAAAAACCTTTTAGAATGACAAGGGGGTCTTGCGGACCAGATTTAGGCTCGGGAGTCGTTTATGCGTAGGGAAGGTATTAGCACCCTACGACATCCTTCCTAAGGAAGGCTACCTTTTAACTAAATGTGTAAGCGTTTATTAATTCAAAAATAATGTTTTTACCCTTATAATAATAATAATAATAATAATAATAATAATAATAATAATAATAATAATAATATTAATAATAATAATAAAAGACTCGCTAAACGGTTAATTATTTTTGTACTTTTTGAGAAATAGAAGAGAAATGGATTAAAAGAAGAAAAAAAAGGTTTTGTGAAAGAAAATATTTATTTAGGGAAAAGAGATTTTTTTTTAAAAAAAAGAAACAGGGGGTGCAGTAGTAAAATGGGGTGTGATTAGCAGAAAATGGTTGTATTTTAAAGTAGTGGGTGCAGAAAACAGGCGTAGTTCGTTTTCTGTGAACTGGGCTGTATTCTAAAAGGTGGGCTTGCGCAGGGAGATGCAAGCTATTAAAACAAGGAGTGCACATAGAAACAGGGGTTGTGTAAAACAAAAATGGGGTGCAACGAAAAGGAAACCAGTTTGCTTTGAGCTGACTAGCAAATAGTCCAATTCACGCTGTTGGGCTTGAGGCCTGCACGAACTGGGCTTAAGTGAGGGGGGTGCAAACTAAAGAACAAGAGGGTTGTTGCGCCCGAAAAAGTCCCCGAGGGAGAACCTTCCTCGTTCACAACTTTTCCTAAGACAATGAAGCCGCCACCAATATTTATTAAGGAAAATATTAGGAAAACCTTTTTTGGAAAGCGATTGGTCTTGCGAAACTAGAGAATAGGGTTCGGGGGTCGGTTACGCGCAGGGAAGGTGTTAGCACCCCACACGTCCTCTCTACTGAGAGGGAACCTTTAATTAAATGTGTGGTTTTAGTGTGTTGATTTGAAAATACTTAATTTTGCCTCTCTACTTCTTATTGAAAAAAAATCTTAATGAAAATCTTTATTTATTATGAAAAAGGGGGGAAAATGGTTTTTTTAGAAAAAAACGCTTGACGGGACATGGCCCGCTCCTACGTATCTCCCGGTGCGATGGAGAACTCAAAGCTACGTAGTTCTTCTGAGTAGAAAATGTTTGTGGGTTGGTGTTTTTTAATGTAGGGGTTTTAGGACTGCGTGATCTGTGTTGGAGGACCACTGGGGGTCTGAAGGAGCACTGGGGCTCTGAAGGGCCACTGAGGGCTGAAGGAGCGCTGGGGCTCTGAGGGACCACAGTTCACTTATCTTAAAACGATGATTAACCCGGCCGTACGACCGACTTAATCCCCTACTTTGAAAATAAGATTTTTGCTTTTGAAATGAAGGAGATCTGTTTGTATATTCTTTAATTTTAGAAATTGTTTATTTTTGCGCTTGACAGGAGCGTCGCCCTGCTCCTACGTATCTCCGGGTGGAGAATCAAAGGCGACGTAGTTCTAGGTTCTTTTGGAAATAATTGTTGAAAACTTATTGTGAAAATGATTTTTATTTGTTATGCTTGACGGGATGTGACCCGCTCCTACGTATCTCCCGGTGCGATGGAGAATTCAAAGCTACGTAGTTCTTCTGTGTCCTGAAAAAGGTTTTTGTCTTTTATCTTTTTAGTGAGTTTTTGAAATAGGACGAGTATTTAGTGAACAATTAAACTAACCAAGGTCATGGGTAATCACCGCTAAGTACTCTTGAAAATGAGAGTCACTACCGCCAGTCAGACGAACAAAGGTTCCGATTGACTATTAGTAGCGACTCGTTTTTATTTGTTCTTTTGAAAGGGGTTTTCGAAAGAGATTGATTGGCACGAATGATCAAACTAACAAAGGTTATGAGTGATCATCGCTTGTTGTTCTTTGGGGAAAAAGACATCGCCACCAATGGCTAGACGAACAAAGGTTCTGATTAACCACTAGCGACGATGGGTTGAAAATGATTTTAGAAAGGAAAAGGTTTGCGAAAGTGATTCTTTTTGTTAGGAAAATAACTCTTTTCTTTTTGTTATGCAAATGCTAAACTTTTTATGATTGCGCTTGACGAGAATGGGACTCGCTCCTACGTATCCCAAATGGGAATCAAAGCGACGTAGTTCTAACGAGCCTTAAAAATGAAAATCTTTTTTGATGATCAAACTAACAAAGGTTATGATGGACCACCGCTAATAACTTGTTTTTGGTTCTTTGATACTTAGAAAAATGCTTTTTGAAATTGGACGCGTTCATGATAATCAAACCAACAAAGGTTGTGATGGATTATCACTAGTAGCTTGCTTTATGCTTACGAAAATCCTTTTGAAATTGAGGCTTTCATGACAATCAAACCAACAAAGGTTGTGATGAATTGCCACTAGTAACCGTTTTTGTGCCAGGTCGTTTTAGAAATGAAAACAATGAATGCGAGAAAGAATTGGTGGATTCAAGCATAACACAATCAGTGGAATCAAATCATTAAGCAATAATATTTGAATTCGCCAACAGAAATCAAGTCTAAACTACACATAGTAGATCACAACGCATAGATAGGCAAGGAGGGAACTTGAATTGGGCATCAAGCAAAAATACAAGAGTAGGCAAGATTGAACCTAAATGCACATCTAGTGGAAGATGCTAGGCGAGAACCATACTCAAATATTTCTACAAAACGCAAGGGAATCTAAATGCACATCTAGTGGAAGATGCAATGTAAGGAATGGACCTATCTAAGTATTGATGATATTCTATATGAGAGTAGACGATGACACTGTAAGCTCAAGCAAAAGAGTTGCCTCAATCATGATCATTGGCCAGCATAAGCAAGCAAATTATTTAGCGACAAAGTATCAAAGAACGTTGAATCACTTTGGTCAATCCTCACACTTAAGATTAAGTGCACAAGTGCACAAGTGTGAATCACATTGCCAATCATCAACTTAAACAACTAAAGCTAAATAGAATCACATAGGGCAGTTTTGGCACGGATCACAATAATTAAATAATGACAAATGTAAAGTCAGAAATACCTCTAATGAAGGCGGATCCTACAACTTGAAGAATGCAACCCCAACTAACTCTTAGCGAAAGGTCAGCTCCGACGGACCAACGGAACGAAGAGAGCACAAATAAAATATAGAAGTGTTTTTCTGAAAAGATGAGATCTGCGAAAATTGGTTTCTCTGATCTCGTGAAAAATGTGTGCTTTTCTCTGATCTCGTGAAAATCTGTGTTTTTCTCTGATCTCGTGAAATCTGTCCTTGTTCGTGTGTGATCTTGTGAAATCCGTGTCTAAAGAATGGAGAATGACACTCCTATTTATAGGCTTAGGAAAACGTAGATCTGAAAAAATATTTAATGAAAGTGAAGAATCGATTGTGACATGAAGTTAAAAAGGTGAGGAATCGATTCTTATCATTTTAGAAGCCTCAAGAATCGATTCTTTGGATAGTTGAAATAGTGAGGAATCGATTCTTTATTCTTTGGAAAACATGGGAATCGATTCTTTGCTCTTTGAAAACAAGTAGGAATCGATTTTCAGGACATCTATCATAGGTGAAAATCGATTCTTCACTTAGTTAAGACAATTAGGAATCGATTCATGGCCTATGGGATGGCTTGACAATCGATTTCAAGGCCTATGTAAAAAGAAGGAAATCGATTTTAGCTTTGCCTTGAGTATATGTAGAAATCGATTTCAAGCTTTAAACATATGATTGAGAAATCGATTCTTGGCCTTTAGGATTTCTTGAAAATCGATTTCATGGCCTTTAGAATATACTATAAATCGATTCTTGGCCTTTGGTATATAATAGAAATTGATTCTTGCTTTCCACAAAATTGTTTTTAGGTTTTTGCCATGCGTGCATAAAATATTTTCCAAAGCTTGCCATGCATGCATAACATATTTTCATGCAAAAATCATTTTTATGAAATCTTTTGTGAGTGATGACCAAAATGCCCTTTTGACCCTAAAAACCCTAATTTCCTAAAAAGTGCATTCTAAACCTAAAAATGATTTCAAAAACTTTGGAGCGGTTTCTAGGACCCAAAATGCAATGCATAATTTATTTTTGTGTGG
This sequence comes from Astragalus membranaceus, assembly GCA_039519185.1. Lineage (NCBI taxonomy): Eukaryota > Viridiplantae > Streptophyta > Magnoliopsida > Fabales > Fabaceae > Astragalus > Astragalus membranaceus. The sequence goes on from CM076849.1 coordinate 50,827,383, forward strand.
AAAATTAAGGTTGGGACCTAAGCCGGACAAAATTGGGGTATGACAGCTGCCCCTCTTTATTTGGATTTTACCAAGAAATATGAATTGCGCGAGACATATTTCGAGGCAAAATCGAAATAAAGAATTCAGAAATTATACCAATTTTGTCTATTTGGAGAAACCCGAATTTTCTTTTCTTTTTTTTTTCTTCCCCCCCGTTTTTTTTTGGAAAGATAGACACTTTCGCGTTGATGCGAAGACAGTAAATGAACACTGACGTGCAGACTGAAAGGTAAAATGGGCACTTGGCGTGCAGACAGAAAAGTAAAATGGGCACTTGGCGTGCAAACAGAAAAGTAAAATGGGCACTTGGCGTGCAGACAGAAAAGTAAATGGGCACTTGGCGTGCAGACAGAAAAGTAAATGGGCACTCGGCGTGCAGACAGAAAAGTAAATGGGCACTTGGCGTGCAGATAGAAAAGTAAATGGGCACTTGGCGTGCAGACAGAAAAGTAAATGGGCACTTGGCGTGCAAACAGAAAAGTAAATGGGCACTTGGCGTGCAAAAAGCTGTAAATTGCCCAGGCTGCCTAAAACCTGTAATCCTTAAACGGACTCTTGACGAATCCGAGTTTGCACGTGGCTTTGAGGAGCACGCTTCCTGTGGGCCTTTTCGAGCGACCGGGGGGATCGTTATCAGCTCCGGAACTGATATACTGATCAATGCACGGCGTCCACTGTATCTTAGGCTGATACAACTATTCCGTTGAACCTCACATGGGGCTGCGGTCCATCGCGTTGCTCGTACACGATGTGAGACCTGGGCAAAAGGGAGCGATGATCTCTGTGCTCCGATCCGCAATGCGCGCTTGAGCGCTCTCTTTTCTTTTCTCTCTTTCTTTTCTATTTCTCTCTTTTCTTTTTTCTTTCTGAACTCCCAACTTGGGGGAACATTTTTTGGAATCTGGGGGCGAGGGCTAACACCGAAGTGCTCATCCTCTCTTTGTACCTGTAGCTGAAAATGAACAAATGCATGCAATGCAAATGCCATGATTGCTGTTTTCTTTTTTCTTATGATGAATGATGAGTTTCTTATTTCCTTTGTCTATGTCGGTTGAATGCATGATCTTTTACTATTCCTATATGCTTGATGAATGCAATGATTTTCCTTGTCTGTACGCAATGCATGATTTTCTTTTTCTTTTGGTTATGAATGCATGATTTTCTACTGTTCTTATATGCTTGATGAATGCAATGATTTTCCTTTTCTTCTCTTGTCTGTACGCAATGCATGATTTTCTTTTTCTTTTGCTTATGTCTGATGAATGCATGATTTTCTCCTGTTCTTATATGTCTTTTTCTCTTTCTCTAGCTTCTCTTTTTTCTTTTTCTTTCTTTTCTTTTCTTTTCTTTTTGTTGCTCTCTTGGCTCTTCTCTTTTCTCTCTTTTGGCTTCTCTTTTTGCTCTTTTTAAGAATCATGGGTATGCGAATGCAAAGCTTTGGTATTTGATGACATGGAATGCTCATGTATTTTAATGACATGCAAAGGAAATTTTTTTTTTTTTTAATGAAATGGGGATATTGCTGTAAAATGATGAATGACGTGAAATGATGAATGACATGGGATGCTCTAGCTTTCTTTTCTTCTATGAGATGCCAGTATTGATGTGATGCAACTGTATTGCTTTGATGTTTGAATGCAAATGTATGCGGTGATTGATGCTTTGATGAATGAAATGCTCCTGTTCTAACTTCTGTTTCTTTGTTTTTGCTTCTTTTATGAAATGCAGACATTAATATGATGCAATGCTCTGATGTTTGATGCGATGGTTCTTGTTCTTTTTTCTTTTATGGAAATGCTAACGTTAATATGATGCATATGCACTGCTTTAATGTTTGAAGATTGAATGACAAAGGAATGCTTTGTGAAATGATGAATGACATGGAATGCTTTTGTGTTGCTTCTGTGGTTTCTTTTCTTTGTTTTCTTTTTGCTTTCTTTGCTTTTTCTGTGAAATATCTGATGCTAAATGTAATGCTCTAGTGATGAATGACATGCAATGATTTTGTTCTTTTCTTTTTATGAAGTGCGAACATTAATATGATGTCAATGCAATGAAAAGATTTCTGCTTTTTCTGTGTAATTGACGTGGAACGTTTTTTTCTTTTTGCTATGTACAAAATGTGAAGATGAAAATGTAATGCTTTGATGCATATGCTATAATGCCTGGATGCATGAGGTAAACATTTTTGTGATGATGAGATGCAAGACTTTGAATGCAAGGACTTGAGATGATTATGGACCATTCTGTTGAAAAATTGAATTTGATTCAATCTCTGGTGTTCTCAAGGTTTTTATTTACAAATAACCTCACTTATTTTCTCTTTCTTTCCATGATGACTGAACGTAAGCAACTTGTGTTCTCTCCTTTGAAGCATTATCTAGTAAGCATGCATAGGAGTGCAAATGTGAATGAATGAGTCAGTTAACTTGGAATTGGTTTAGGGCATGGACTTTTATGGCAAGTGAAGGAATGACCGACATGGCTATTGCCGAAGCTTGTGAGGGATCAAGAGATACAAGATTGCCCCAATTCAGGTCTTTGATGAGTGAGTGGTTTGCCCCTGTCTAGTGGTGACAACAACTAGGGGTGTAGAAGATGATGAATTGGGAACGCTTCGGCTCTTGGGATGAAAGCTGGAATGAAAGGGGTTTTGCTTCAACCCACAGAATTTGATGTTGCCCCAGTCATAACAAGGACAAAGCTGCCCCAATCAGAATGACAAGGTCTTGTTTAGGATAGTGAGTTGGGAGATTGCCCCGGTGAGGTTTTTATGGGAATGAATGAGGTGAAGGAATGGGAATGCACTTGCCCCACTTTGGAATGACATTGACAACTGGAGTGACATGGGATGGGCATTGAACAGACTTTCCCAAGACTAGGGTGTGTGGGTGGTGAAGAGAATGCCCCAACTTTTGGGTATGAGTGGTATTCTCAGTGCAAATCTTTGGTCCTCTACTGATGTCTTGACTTTTGGTGCGAAAGAATCCTTACCTGGTGATCACTAAACCTTGTTTTAATGCATCTTGAATGTGTTTTGGAGTGCAAGTCCCTCTTTTTTATTTTGTCAGCTTTCTTTTTCTGACTGTTCGTTTTTGTTTCCTCAGTTCTCTTTTTTCTGAGGGTTTATCCTTTCTTGACCAGCTTTCTTTTTTCTGATCGTTTGTTTTTCTTTTGAGCAAACACATTGTACATAGATAAGCTTGTTCGTCCTAAGATTAGAATTTGAGTGAATAAAAGAAACCGGTCATTGATCGGAATGGACTTTTCGGGATTGTGGTGTTTTGTGAAGGAAGGAGGGTTAGGCTTAATGAAGTGTTTGAGGCTAATGGGAGGATGAGATTTGTTTGGCGTTGATTGACGGTTAATGGTCTATGAGGAAGATGGTTATTGGGCTTGTTTGGGCTCTGTTAAAGCAAATTCGTGTCTCATGGTAGAATGACTAAGGGGTTTGATGTTGAGGCCAAAGGAAGTGTTTGAAGGTTTATGGAATCAGGTGTTGGAATGATGAAGTGTTTGAAGGTTTATTTAGACAATGATCTCTTGTATTTTGTGGTAACATGTACCAGCTCACCACTTACATTTCTTTTGTATTTTCTTTTGTTTTGGGATTAATTAATTTTTGAATCCCCCTTTTTTTTTTTTGATTTTCTCTTTTCCCTTTTTTTTTGACTCGGGTGAGCTGATAAAAAGTGATGCACTGTTTTTTTTATTTGGGGTGATCCTTGTCTAGGGTGATTTTTGGATTTTGGTTTTTCTTGGCTCAAGATGGGTAGGAAAGGGACTTTCTGGGGTTTTTGAGGAGATGGCCAAACTTCATTTCAAATCCCGATTGCTTATTTCTATGAGACTTAACTTTAGAACAATAATTTATCTATCTTCATGTGTTTGCTCTTTTTTCCCTTTTTTGTGCCCTAATTTTTGCCTGGACCGCTCTTTGCGAGTTTTCAGTCCACCGGGCGCTCCTTTTTGCCTAGGCCGCCCTTTGCGGGTTTTCAACCTAGCGAGCTTGTTTTCTTTGTTTATTATATTATTATTATTATTATTATTATTATTTTTTGAGAGACTTGCACTGAAGGAATATGATATTAATCAAGGGGAATTAATGATCACAGACTTGCCCCAGCATGGAGGACTTTGAACCAAAAGTCAAATACGCACTGATGGGGAGAATATGCACTTTATGGGTGGACGGGGCGGGACTAGACTTGGACGGGAAACTGTGGTAAGGGAGGAAAACCAACGGACTCAAACAAGAGAATGTACTCATAGCATGCACGCTCATTAGAAGAATGCTTCACAGAGAGTTAACATCAGTTAAGAATTTGTTTTTTCTTTGATACAGTATTTCAGTCTTTTGTCATAGAATGGATGGGATGCAGTGCTTTTGAAAGAAATGCAAATGAGCTATTGATTTGAAAAACTGAGTGCCTTGGAGCACCTTGAGTTTGCAACCAAGTAAGGATAAACTTTTTCAAAAAGGATGATTGTTTCGCAAGAACGTCTCGCTTCTCATCACAACTCTTATTTTATGCAATGAATGAATGCAAGTATGATGCAAATGCGTGGAGAATGACCACTCGAAGAGTGTGGCTTATTCTAAATAATTTTGTTATTTTTAATGCAAGACAAAATATGGAATGCCAATGCGAATGATGCAAGAATGATGCCCCTTTTTTTCAAAATGATTTTTGATTTTGATTTTTTTATTTTTTAGAGGCGAGACAAGGTACGAAATACCAATGCCCCCTTTTTCTTTTGAATGATGAAAGATGCAGGAATGATGCTTCTTTTTTTTCTAAATGGTGATTTTTTTTTTTAGAGGCAAGGCAAAGTATGAAATGCCAACGCCCCTTCCCCCTTTTTATTGTAAAAATGATGACGTGAGGCAACCAATTATTGTTACTCTGAGTAACTTGCATGAAACATTGAGTGGATCCTTCACGCAATATACTGAAATGCTTCGACATTTGGTTAACTCAAACTTATTCTCTTATTTGAAAACCTCACTTGATAGGGTCAAAGTGCCCCGATATCGTGGAGTAACATCTCAAATTTGTAGTGCACAAACAAATTTGAGATATTACCCTTCATCATTCGAAGGTGCACTTTTACCCATCGAGCTTTTACATGAAGAGCTTTTCTATTTTTTCTTTGTTTAGAGAAGATGCATGCATTGGAAACATTTTTTTTTTTCATTTTTAGTTTTGGAACATGATTTTGAAAATTTTTTGGAGATGCAAATGATCTAAAAAGGTTTTAGAAAGGATGTGCTTGACGGGTATCACCCGCTCCTACGTATCCCCATTGTAATGAGGAATCAAAGCTTACGTAGTTCTACTGTGTCTCTTTTTTTTGAAATAATGCTTATGCATGAATGCCTTGTCTTGGATGAACTTGACAAGGATTTTTTTTGCATGATTATAAATGAAATGCTTATGCTATGCAGATGATAATTGTTTTTTTTTGTCTTTATGTAATGAAGGGGAATGCAAGATGAATGGTTTTTTTCAAAATCGGAATTTTATGCAATGCAAATGATGCAATGATGCAATGATGCGATGATGCAAGGATGCTTCTTTTTTGTGTTTTTGCAGAAAGAGGATATTTACAGGTGGTGATTTGAAAATTTTCACACTATATGCCACCTCATATAGGCGTTTATTGAAAAGGGAAAGCATATCTTTTTTGATTTTCAAAAAATTTTGAAGGAAAAATTGATTGAACTGAATGCAACGATGCAACACACAATTTGAAAAGCCCTTGTGACCTAAAAGGGGGTAGAACCTATGATCTAAGGCATTTTAGGGATAATCTTCTCATGTAGCTCTATTCACACCCTCACAAAGGTCATCAGAGCCACAGTCTCTTTCACGAAATTCCTTGTAAATGCAGCAAACTGCTAGGTACAAGGTATCATGAAAGAGCACAACTCTGATTGAAACTTTCGCGAGTAGCCAAACGGACAAAGGTCCTGATGGGCTCCCACTACTTGAATCCACTCATCCTATGGTATCCTAACAGACCTGGGTTATGGTCTTTTTCTCTAATCATATAATTTCAAGGTACAAGTGTGTGTGCGAATGGCATTTCCTTAAAAACTACCCCACCTGCAATTGAAAATCCAGAACAATCCAGACAATAGAAAGCCATAACATGTCATCTACCCTAGGGTTCAATACCAATCAAATTCAACTAATCTAGGGTGCCAACAACAAACACATTACTTACCTCAGAAAGGGAGCAGAGAAGAAGGGGACGTGACAAGAGAGGGGGAATATGCATGAGGGAACTAAGCATTTAAGCAAAGAAGTAACTATCTATTATTTTAAACAAAAGCAAACATAGAAGGAGAGGAAGAAGAATGCACAGGAATGCAACATGAAAGTATGAAAAAGAAGAAAGCATAGAGGCAAAACAAGATATTCAAATCAATCACACAAATCACACACTTAATTAATTAGGCTTGACCCACTTTTAAGAAAAATGTTTTTAGTCCCCAGTGGAGTCGCCAGCTGTTGCGCCCGAAAAAGTCCCCGAGGGAGAACCTTCCTCGTTCACAACTTTTCCTAAGACAATGAAGCCGCCACCAATATTTATTAAGGAAAATATTAGGAAAACCTTTTTTGGAAAGCGATTGGTCTTGCGAAACTAGAGAATAGGGTTCGGGGGTCGGTTACGCGCAGGGATGGTGTTAGCACCCCACACGTCCTCTCTACTGAGAGGGAACCTTTAATGAAATGTGTGGTTTTAGTGTGTTGATTTGAAAATACTTAATTTTGCCTCTCTACTTCTTATTGAAAAAAAATCTTAATGAAAATCTTTATTTATTATGAAAAAGGGGGGAAAATGGTTTTTTTAGAAAAAAACGCTTGACGGGACATGGCTCGCTCCTACGTATCTCCCGGTGCGATGGAGAACTCAAATCTACGAAGTTCTTCTGTGTAGAAAATGTTTGTGGGTTGGTGTTTTTTAATGTAGGGGTTTTAGGACTGCGTGATCTGTGTTGGAGGACCACTGGGGGTCTGAAGGAGCACTGGGGCTCTGAAGGGCCACTGAGGGCTGAAGGAGCGCTGGGGCTCTGAGGGACCACAGTTCACTTATCTTAAAACGATGATTAACTCGGCCGTACGACCGACTTAATCCCCTACTTTGAAAATAAGATTTTTTCTTTTGAAATGAAGGAGTTCTGTTTGTATATTCTTTAATTTTAGAAATTGTTTATTTTTGCGCTTGACAGGAGCGTGGCCCTGCTCCTACGTATCTCCGGGTGGAGAATCAAAGGCGACGTAGTTCTAGGTTCTTTTGGAAATAATTGTTGAAAACTTATTGTGAAAATGATTTTTATTTGTTATGCTTGACGGGATGTGACCCGCTCCTACGTATCTCCCGGTGCGATGGAGAATTCAAAGCTACGTAGTTCTTCTGTGTCCTGAAAAAGGTTTTTGTCTTTTATCTTTTTAGTGAGTTTTTGAAATAGGACGAGTATTTAGTGAACGATTAAACTAACCAAGGTCATGGGTAATCACCGCTAAGTACTCTTGAAAATGAGAGTCACTACCGCCAGTCAGACGAACAAAGGTTCCGATTGACTATTAGTAGCGACTCGTTTTTATTTGTTCTTTTGAAAGGGGTTTTCGAAAGAGATTGATTGGCACGAATGATCAAACTAACAAAGGTTATGAGTGATCATCGCTTGTTGTTCTTTGGGGAAAAAGACATCGCCACCAATGGCTAGACGAACAAAGGTTCTGATTAACCACTAGCGACGATGGGTTGAAAATGATTTTAGAAAGGAAAAGGTTTGCGAAAGTGATTCTTTTTGTTAGGAAAATAACTCTTTTCTTTTTGTTATGTAAATGCTAAACTTTTTATGATCGCGCTTGACGAGAATGGGACTCGCTCCTACGTATCCCAAATGGGAATCAAAGCGACGTAGTTCTAACGAGCCTTAAAAATGAAAATCTTTTATGATGATCAAACTAACAAAGGTTATGATGGACCACCGCTAATAACTTGTTTTTGGTTCTTTAATACTTATAAAAATGCTTTTTGAAATTGGACGCGTTCATGATAATCAAACCAACAAAGGTTGTATGGATTATCACTAGTAGCTTGCTTTATGCTTACGAAAATCCTTTTGAAATTGAGGCTTTCATGACAATCAAACCAACAAAGGTTGTGATGAATTGCCACTAGTAACCGTTTTTGTGCCAGGTCGTTTTAGAAATGAAAACAATGAATGCGAGAAAGAATTGGTGGATTCAAGCATAACAAAATCAGTGGAATCAAATCATTAAGCAATAATATTTGAATTCGCCAACAGAAATCAAGTCTAAACTACACATAGTAGATCACAACGCATAGATAGGCAAGGAGGGAACTTGAATTGGGCATCAAGCAAAATTACAAGAGTAGGCAAGATTGAACCTAAATGCACATCTAGTGGAAGATGCTAGGCGAGAACCATACTCAAATATTTCTACAAAACGCAAGGGAATCTAAATGCACATCTAGTGGAAGATGCAATGTAAGGAATGGACCTATCTAAGTATTGATGATATTCTATATGAGAGTAGACGATGACACTGTAAGCTCAAGCAAAAGAGTTGCCTCAATCATGATCATTGGCCAGCATAAGCAAGCAAATTATTTAGCGACAAAGTATCAAAGAACGTTGAATCACTTTGGTCAATCCTCACACTTAAGATTAAGTGCACAAGTGCACAAGTGTGAATCACATTGCCAATCATCAACTTAAACAACTAAAGCTAAATAGAATCACATAGGGCAGTTTTGGCACGGATCACAATAATTAAATAATGACAAATGTAAAGTCAGAAATACCTCTAATGAAGGCGGATCCTACAACTTGAAGAATGCAACCCCAACTAACTCTTAGCGAAAGGTCAGCTCCGACGGACCAACGGAACGAAGAGAGCACAAATAAAATATAGAAGTGTTTTTCTGAAAAGATGAGATCTGCGAAAATTGGTTTCTCTGATCTCGTGAAAAATGTGTGCTTTTCTCTGATCTCGTGAAAATCTGTGTTTTTCTCTGATCTCGTGAAATCTGTCCTTGTTCGTGTGTGATCTTGTGAAATCCGTGTCTAAAGAATGGAGAATGACACTCCTATTTATAGGCTTAGGAAAACGTAGATCTGAAAAAATATTTAATGAAAGTGAAGAATCGATTGTGACATGAAGTTAAAAAGGTGAGGAATCGATTCTTATCATTTTAGAAGCCTCAAGAATCGATTCTTTGGATAGTTGAAATAGTGAGGAATCGATTCTTTATTCTTTGGAAAACATGGGAATCGATTCTTTGCTCTTTGAAAACAAGTAGGAATCGATTTTCAGGACATCTATCATAGGTGAAAATCGATTCTTCACTTAGTTAAGACAATTAGGAATCGATTCATGGCCTATGGGATGGCTTGACAATCGATTTCAAGGCCTATGTAAAAAGAAGGAAATCGATTTTAGCTTTGCCTTGAGTATATGTAGAAATCGATTTCAAGCTTTAAACATATGATTGAGAAATCGATTCTTGGCCTTTAGGATTTCTTGAAAATCGATTTCATGGCCTTTAGAATATACTATAAATCGATTCTTGGCCTTTGGTATATAATAGAAATTGATTCTTGCTTTCCACAAAATTGTTTTTAGGTTTTTGCCATGCGTGCATAAAATATTTTCCAAAGCTTGCCATGCATGCATAACATATTTTCATGCAAAAATCATTTTTATGAAATCTTTTGTGAGTGATGACCAAAATGCCCTTTTTGACCCTAAAAACCCTAATTTCCTAAAAAGTGCATTCTAAACCTAAAAATGATTTCAAAAACTTTGGAGCGGTTTCTAGGACCCAAAATGCAATGCATAATTTATTTTTGTGTGGAAAATTAAGGTTGGGACCTAAGCCGGACAAAATTGGGGTATGACAAGGGTGCAGGAAGTAATCTGAACAAAAAAAAGAAATTAAATAAAAAAAGATCTTAGCCATAAAAAGGAAATAAGCACAACCCACACAACCCTAATTCCTAATTCTTCTCTTCCCCTATCCAGCGCCGTTTACCATCCACCATGAGAGAGAGAAAAAATTATTTCACCACTTGAGAGAGAGACCTTCCCGGAGAGACAGAGAACAAACGGAACGAGAAAGGGACGGTGAGTGAGGAACACGTCAGAGGGGTGCCGTGGTGGCGGCGCCGGCGATGTTGACTGACATAGAGAGGAAGGGACGCGGCGACGAAGGAGGGGGAGAAGAGAGGTGACGCGACAGCGAAGGAGAGGAGAGAGAGAGGGGGGAACGCTGTTTCATGGGGGCGGTCCACGGTGGTCTGCGGTGGTAGTCGGTGGCGGTGGGGTTCTGTCCCTGGTGGCCAGAAACGGTGGTGGTTGTTGCGAAGCTTGCATTTTTTGTGGTGGCTTGCGACGGTGGGGCCGGTTTTGCGAACGGAGAAGAAAAAAAAAGGGGGATGAGTGGTGGTGGCGACTGTAGCGGCGTGCGGTGGCGACCACCACGGACGGTGGTCGGAGATGAGGTAGTTCAGTAGTTTTTTTTCTTTCTTTTCTGATTTGCTTAAAAGGGATGTGGTGTTGTTTTTGGTTGATAGTGTTTACCGGTTGTGGGTTTTTGCCCTCCTAGGATTTGACAAAATGTGCGTATAAATCTGATATTGGTATTTAGGAAGGAAAATGAGGGGTGCTAGTTTCTCTCTAGCTCTGTTTCTCTCTTTTCTTTCTACATTTTTTTTTCTCTTGCCCTTTTCTGTTTTGAAATCCCCCCCCTTTTGAGTGTACCGCTTGTTTCTTTATATAGAGAAGTAATTGTTGTTGTTCTTGTTTGAGTTGTGTACAGCCCGGGGAGAAAACTATTAACATACAGGAGTTGTGACCACTATTTTGGCGTGGTCTGTGCAGGCAGGGTGTGGCTGATCTGTTGAGAGGATAGTGATGTGTGCTTGTTTTGGCACAGCAGGGTTTTTTTTTTCAATAAAGAGGTATTGGCTTTGAATTATAAGAGGAAAAAACATGTATGGTGGAGAGGAGGAGCAGCAACTTACAGGTTGGTGCCTTGTTGGTGCAAAATTGGAAAAGCAACAAAAGAACAAGAAGAAATTAGTTTTAGCATATTACTCAAAGAGACTGTACCTGACTGAGGGGGGCGCATACTCCCTTTTTTTGTTTTACTTTTTTGCTTTTTTTTTTGTCTCTAAATGTAATTAATTTTGTAAACTTTGATTATTGTATTTATTGTAATAAAAATAGACTTGGACATGTTTGACCATTCCTCTCTTTATTTTGATTTTATTTCTTTTTTTGATTAAGTGAGAGAGAGAGACAAAACTATTATTAACGAGCGTCAAAACGAAACACGCGTGCACAACGGGACGCGAACGCGCGTTTGCAGATGAGAATATGCGAACTCGTGCACCAAAATAAACACTCGTACATAACGAGACGCGAACACGCGTCCGCAACGAGGACAAAAATGTGTACATTATTGAAAATCGCACGCGTGCACAATGAGAATTAACACGCCTATACACGACTGGGAACAACACACATGAACGACAAAAACAATATTTTGGATTTTCTAGTAAGTTTTAAATTAGCCGGACAAAATTAGGGTACGACAGCTGCCCCTCTTTATTTATATTTTACAAGGAAATATGAAAGGTTTCCAAATTTCTCAAGTAAAATAGAAATGAAGATAAAAAGACACTAATTTTGTCCCGCCTATTTTTTAGAAATTATTGAAAGATAATGGGTTGACATAGAATAAAATTAAATAAGGATCACTGGGGATCTGAAGGAGCACTGGGGCTCTGATGGTCTAATTGCAGTCGATGCTTGGCGCATTGATTGGAGTTAGACTGAAGGACCGACGAGGTCTGAAGGGCATGCCTAAGCCTGATGGACCAAAATGGTCTGATGGAGCGCAAACTAGCAATGGTACTAGTAAAACGGTCTGCTTGGGGGGTGGCCTTTTTCGAGCGGCCATGGGGGCAAGGTCAGGTCGTTTGATTTGCGCACCTCGAAGGACGTCCACTGTGTTTTTTAGGCGGACACAGCTAGTCTGAAGGACCTGGGGTCGGATGATCCGTCAGTTGCTCGATAACGCGACGTGCGATCTGGATTGAAGGACCATTGATGGTCTGAAGGATCGCTTGGGCTCTGAAGGACCACTGGGGGTCTGCAAAAGTACCGAGACTCTGAATCGTGATATGAGACCAGCGCTTGGAGCACTGACTTTGAGGGATCAAAATATTGGGATTGACACATGGCGTACTTGCCTAGAACATACCTAATGAATGCATTTACCTGAGAAGGGAAAAGCTATCTATATTTGGTATGTCTAGAAATGCAACGAATGATGTATGCGTGCAATATATGTATGTGAAATGGTAAGTGTCCGATGGGATGAATGAAATGTGGTAGATGATGTGGGTTGAAGTTGATGGAACATGGAGGTCTACAAACAACGTATGTGAATGCAGATGTGATTGTGCTGATTAAATGATGAATGTAAGGGAATGAGCGATTTTCCTCTTTTTGCTTTTTTTGCTTTTTTTTCTTAGTGTATAATGAGTGTATGAAGTGCAAAGCGCGAATGTGATGCACATATAATGTTTCGATGCAAATGTCATGGTAAATAAAAGAAAACACATGAATGCATAGCAAATGACATGATTGGTGATGTGGAAAGCTTTTTGGGCAACGATGAGACCGGTACTTGGCACATCTATCGAAGCGAACAATGTTATGCATGCGACGAGCGTGCAATGATTGGTATCTGGTGGGATGATGAATGAAGTGGGTGTACCATGGGTGTTGAACCTGATGGAATGAGAAAGTTGACAACGGTGTATGAGATGTGAATGTGACTGTGGTGATTATTTTTTGGTGTGATGATGAATGTAATGGATGGATTTTTCTTTTTGCTTTTTCTTATTTATTTTGCTTCTTTTCTTGATGCATGCAATGCGAATGTGAATATGACGCGAATGTAATTCTTTGATGCAAATGCTATGGTGAATAAAGGAAACACATGAATGCATAGCAAATAATTTGATTGGTGATATAGAAAGCTTTTGGCAACGATGAGGCCGGCACTTGGCACTTCTATCGAAGCAAAAAAGTGTTATAGGTATGCAATGTGATGAATGTGCAATGCGAAAGTAAATGGACTACAAAAGGACTGTGAATGATGGATGCTGAAGTTGGTCGGAAACAGAAATTGATAAGCTGTGTATGCGAATGCGAATGCAAATGTACTGCTGGTTGCATGATGGGATGATTTATGCTTTGGTGGGGGTAACGGGTGCAATCTGGATGATTTTTGTCTTTTTGGTTTTCTCTTTTTTTTCTTTTTGAATGAATGGATGAATGCGCACAGGTAATGCTTAAATGCAATAGTTGTGGTAGATGCATGACTTGTTGTTGACATACAATGTATGGTGCAGTGATATGGTATAATAGTAATGCATGCAGATGTGTTTTGTTTTGAGAAGAGAAATGATACTTTCGATGCGAGGGGTAGAGAGGTGAGTGCTTTGGAATAATCATTCCTTGGAAAGAGGTTTGAATTCAGACATGGCAACCTCAAGGTTGTTACTCGCAGACACTGATGTGCGAAACTGTTTGACCGTATTTGCAGACTCGCTTATTTTGCTCTCCTATGATGGTGCCCCATGATGATTGATTTTTAGGTCCACAAAGTTAGCTGAGTGAGTTTCCGACTTCACATTATTAACTTGTGTTTTCTCTCTTTGAAGCATAAACATGTAGAGTAGTGCAAATACAGATGAATGAGTCAGTTGACTTGGTATGACAGATATGACACGTGAGGGGATGAATGGTAGGTTTTTGCCAAAGCCATGAAAGGTGGAACTGCCCCGATTTAGACTACCAGTGAAGGTGAGTGCATAACTTGCCCCTGTCTAGTGGTGACAACAGCCACGGTTGTAGAGGAAATAATGAATTGGGAATACCATGACTTTGGAATGAAGGGTGGAAAACAAGAGATTCTGTCTCAACAAGAGATCCTGTCTCAACCCACGACATTTGGTGTTGCCCCAATCTTGACGAGAGCAAGGTTGCCCCGAGAATGACAAAAACCGAGAATGACATTTGCACTATCATATGTCTCTATGTAGACGACATACTCATATTTGGATCAAACATTCATGCTGTTAATAAGGTGAAATCACTGTTGTGCAACAACTTTGATATGAAGACCTCGGAGAGGCCAGTGTCATACTTGGTATTAAAATCACTAGGTCTAAGAAGGGAATTTCTTTGAATCAATCTCACTACATTGAGAAGATCTTAAAGAAATACAATTATTTTGATTGCAAACCTGCTTGTACAGCATATGATCCGAGTGTCAAACTTTTTAAGAACACCGGTGACAGTGTTAGACAAACGGAATATGCGAGCATCACTGGCAGCCTAAGGTATGCCACTGACTGTACTAGACCCGACATTGCCTATGTTGTGGGATTACTATGCAGGTTTACTAGTCGACCTAGTATAGAGCATTGGCACGCTATCGAGAGAGTCATGAGATACCTTAAAAGGACCATGAATCTCGGATTACAATATCAGAGATTTCCAGCTGTACTTGAAGGATACAGTGATGCAGATTGGAACACTCTATCAGATGATTCCAAAGCAACTAGTGGCTATATATTTAGTATAGCTGGTGGTGCCGTCTCTTGGAAATCTAAGAAACAGACCATATTGGAAATCTAAGCAACTAGTCACTCTTGTTGAATCTAAATCTTAACCGCTATGCAAAGGTTCAAGTCGTAAGACACCTCTGTTTATGCACAATCTTATGGAAGCATTTGATGCTACTTCTGAAATTCTTTTTTAAATTCAAGTGGGGGATTGTTGAAACTTTGTTAAATATGAATTTGAAAAAAGTCCCACATTGGGTAGACTAAACACCTCTATAGTGTAAAAAGACTATAAAAGGGAGACTCCCCCTCACTCATTTCTCACACCAAAAGTTGATGCACTTCCAACTTTTTTCTCTTCTCTCTCAACTTCTCTTCTTCTTCTCTAGAAAACTTGACGCACTTCCAAGTTTATTTTAATAGTGGTTTTGGAGTAGCATATTTTGGGGGCACTCCTTTTGTTCTGGAGGATATGTCGCTCTGTCGAAGTTATTTTATGTCTAAGTCTTATTTCTAATAGAGCTTAATTTTTCTGACAGGATATTGGTGAAAACCTTTCAGAAGTTGGAGGCAGGCTGGATTACCCAAGTCTCACCAAGGATCTTGCAAAGGAAATAGAAACTTTGGGGGAGGATGCCGCCATTCAGGTGGCTGATTGCACCTTGATTGTTTTACCTTATTTTTTGTTATCAGTTACTTAGTATGTATGTCTTGCACAAATGACTTGTTGTAGGAAACATATGCGCGTGGTAATGAACTCCAAGTTCCTGATTGTACCAAATATTTGTTATCATTCTATTGTTTGCAAATATACAAAAGCTAACTCCAAAGTTCCTAAATGTACCAAATATTTGTTATCATTCTATTGTTATGATAATTACTAGTGTAAAAGAGAAGGAATTGCAATAGAAGTTTGGTTTAGTGAGGGTATAAGGACGATTGTTGGATTTAATTTTTTTTTTTTAAAATTTCCGACGGATTTGCGACGACTTTGCCACGGATATTTGCGATGGGTTTCCGACGACTTTGCGACGGAGACATTTGCGACGAAAAAAACCTTCGGAAACGATTTGCGACGAGCGATTTTGCGACGACTTTTTGTCCGTCGAAAACGTCAATTTCCGACGAAAATCGCTGCATTTGCGACGAAAATTGTCGTCGGAAATCGTCGATTTTCTTGTAGTGGTAGTACATAGATACTGAAATTATGCATCGTAGTTGGATGTATGATCGATTATTTCCTGGAAGATCCGATTTAAAGTGACGTTTTGTAGAATGAGTAGAAGAGTTTATTTTTTGTGCTAAGCGTCATGAAGAATTTGCGCGACAAGGCGGAATTAGATGCCCGTGCTTGAAATGTTCATTTCGATTTATAAAAAATGAAGAAGAAGTTAGAGTTGATTTGTACAATAATGGGTTTAGGCCAAATTATTGGATATGGAGTCGTCACGGGGAAGTAAGACCAGGGGTAGCTGTGGTTAATGTTCCGGTTGAAGTAGTAGCTCCCACATCAAGTAGTTATCCAGCGACTTCGACATCTGGAGACCAAATTATACAACTGTTAGATGTTTATCATGGAATGATATCTGACGCTGTTGGAATAATTTTGGATTTTGAAGAACTACAATATGATGCTGAAGAAGTTCCAAATGAGGAAGCTCAAAGGTTTTACATGTATTTGAGTGAGACAAATAAACCATTATTTGAACGATCTAAAGACTCAAAATTATCAATGTGTGTTCGGTTGTTGGGTCTTAAGTCTCAATTTAATGTTGCTGAGTTGTGCATGGAATATATGACCAAAATGATGTTGGATGCAACCCCCATTAGAGGGCTTTTGCCGCAGAGTTATTATGATGCTAAAAGACTGGTATCGAAGCTTGGCTTAAAATCTAAAAGAATTGATTGTTGTGTGTCTGGTTGCATGCTCTATTATAACAATGAGTTTGGCATAAATGATGGAGATTTGTCGAAATGCAAGTTGTGTGGAGAGCCACCCTATCATGTGAGTAGGAAAGGGATGAGCAGAGGCAAACCGGTTCCACGAAAAGCAATGTTCTATCTGCCGCTTATACCAAGGCTACAGAGGATGTTTACTTCAATGGAGGCCGCGGGTAAAATGATGTGGCACCATCAGATGGTGAAGCTTGGAAGCATTTTGATCGTGTTCATCCAGATTTTGCTAGTGATCCATGCAATGTTCGGCTAGGTTTATGCTCTGATGGTTTCACACCATATATTCAAGTTGGCCAGTTATTGCTACCCCATACAACCTTCCTCCAGAAATGTGTATGTCTAAACCATAAATGTTTTTAAATTCTATTATTCCAGGGCCAAGTAATCCAACAGCTGGTATTGACATATATTTGCAACCTTTGATTGATGACCTAAAAAGGTTTTAGAATGGTGTTTTAACTTATGATGCGGCACGCAAACAAACTTTTGTGATGAGGGCGGCTTTGATGTGGACCATTAATGACTTCCCTGCCTATGGAATGTTGTCTGGATGGGGGACACAAGGTAAGATGGCGTGTCCGATTTGCATGGTTGACACAAAGGCTATTACTCTTAAATACGGAGGAAAAATTTCATGGTTTGACTCGCACCGTAGGTTCTTACTTATGGATCACCCATTTAGAAAGCGGAAATATGCGTTCATCAAGGGAAATGTTGAAACAGCTGGACCTCCTCGTAGGTTGACACCAGAGGAAGTTTGGAATAGTGTTAAGGATATCCCTCCTGTGGAAGTCGTAGCGGGTGTTGTTTCTCGTCCAGATGGCTATAGACAATGGCACAATTGGACAAAAAATAGTATTTTTTGGGAACTTCCATATTGGAAAGATAATCTATTGAGACACAATCTCGATGTAATGCATATAGAGAAGAATTTTTTTGAAAAGATATTTAACACTGTCATGAACGTGAAAGGCAAAACGAAAGACAATAAGAAAGCTAGGAAGGATATAGATCATTACTGTAGACGAAAGGATTTGTTGTTGGGTGAGCAAGGTACTAGGATTTGAAATCCAAAGCCAATTATACTTTATCTACCGAACAAGCGAAAGCAGTTTATCAGTGGATAAAAGAATTGAAAATGTCAGACGGTTATTCTTCCAATTTATCTAGATGTGCAGATGTGGATAATGGGAGGTTGCATGGGATGAAGAGCCATGATTGTCATGTATTCATGGAGTGTTTACTTCCTATCTCTTTTAGTTCGTTGCCAACACACGTTTTGAATCCGCTCATTGAAATAAGTCAATATTTTAAGAATTTGTGTTCTGCAATGCTAAAAGCTGATGATCTTTCAAAAATGGAACAAGACATCCCACTTATCTTATGCAAGTTGGAGAGAGTATTTATGCCTGGTTTCTTTGATTCTATGGAGCATCTACCGGTGCATCTCGCAAATGAAGCTAAACTTGGCGGATCTGTCCAATACAAATGGATGTATCCTTTTGAAAGGTCAGTTAATTTTTATAATATAAGAAACAAGTTTAAAATAGATGATTATGATGTTAATTAATATCATTTTCTCTACGTTCATGGGTGATTCAAAAAGATCGGTGAAAAACAAAGCTAGAGTTGAAGGATCGATATGTTCTTCTTACTTACACCGTGAAACAACTCATTTTTGTTCTTATTATTTCAAGATTGAGTTTGCTCCTGGAAGCAGTCGAAATGAAATGGATACTGAATGTCCTAGACATCATTTAGCTTTGTCTGTCTTTTGTCTACCCGGTCGTCCATCTGGGAAGGAGTCAATTCACTGGCTAACAGATGAAGAGTTAAGTTCAGCACATGTTCATGTGTTGATAAACTGTACTGAGGTGCAACCATTTATTGAGTATGTTCCTCAACATTAACTATCGATCATAATTAGTTAATATAAAGTAGACAAATGTGTAAGTGAGCAACAATCAGAGGACGTAAGTGAGCAACAATCTTCTGCTCATATTAATGCACATTTTCCAACATGGTTTAGGCAACATGTTTATGCCCTCCCACCAACTCCTACCAACCAACACTTGAGGAACATACCAGACGGTCCTCGAAGATGTGTTATAGAATGGCACACATACTTTGTCAATGGATATAAATTTCACACCAATGAATGGACACAGGGCAAAGAAACAGTCAATAGTGGAATTTGCATGAAGGGTGTCATTGGAGGAGGTGAAGATGATTTTTATGGTGTGGTTCAACACATACATGAACTTTCGTACCCCCATCTAGATTTTAGTCAGAAGGTAGTGGTTTTTTATTGTAATTGGTTTGATCCGTCTGCTCGAGGAACAAAGGTGAATCCAAAGTCAAATACAGTGGACATTAAAATGAATAGTAGATATCGACTGTATGATCCGTTCGTCATTGCACAAAATGTGAGACAAGTCTATTATGTCCCTTATCCATCAACGCGGACTGATAGGCGTGGTTGGTGTGTCGCAATTAAAACAAAACCAAGATGTCGCATTGAGACAAATAATGACACGGTGGAAGATGTGCCATATCAAATGAAAGAGATGTCTAATGTAAATGAAGTGATTCAAGTTGAACCCATTACTCGTTTATGTGATGAGCCAAACACCGACGATGAAGTTGATGATGAATAACATGCTGATGAAGATGCAACAGACCACATTGGTGTGTCAAGAATTCACTCCTCTGATGATGATGATTTTGAGAATGAATGGGATTCCAACTAATTAGTTATTTTATGTGTCAACAATATATGTTAACCTATTTTTAATCAAGGATGTAATTTATGTTTGTTTAATTAGTATGTCTATATATTTTTGTTTTGTATGTTTATGTTAACCTTGTTTAGTATATGTTTGTTTGTTTAAATGTATATGTCTAGATACGGTCATGGCATCATCTCACTCAGGATCCGATCATGAGGACACATATGTTCCTCCACCTGTCACGGGTGATGGCGCCAGCACTAGCAGGAGGAAGACTTCTACTCGCCTAGGGCGTCGTCGTCAGCCTGCTCGTGTTGTTGTTTCTGGTGGCAGATATTTGCCACCACCTGGGTCTGAGGGTGCTAGTAGTAGTACTGCAGGCGAGTCAGTGATTCCTGATGGTACTGAGGGCTTAGCCCCGATAGATGTTGATGCATATGGGGTATGCACATTTACTGTTAACCAGGAGGTGGTGCGGTATACAGCTGATTGCCATATCATATTGGAGACTGCTGGCGATTCGTAAGTATTATATATTATTATTTATTAATTTATTTTTGTTGCCTTTTATATAACTTATATAATTTATTTTTGTTTCCTTTTAAATAACTTATATAACTTTTATAAAACTTATATAAGACAGGTTTCTTCCTTCGAAGGCTACAGCTACCGCCATCACAAAAAAAATTAAGGAGAATTTCACCGGCAGCTGGAAGAATTGGACGGCGGTTAGAAAAGATAAAGATGCAATTGAGAGGATGTTAAAATCATTCTTGGTAAGTTGTTCTACGAAATAATTAATTTGGTGTATTATCTTATTGACTTGATTAATTAATTTGTCTTATTAACAACATTATTGTAAATTTCTTAAATAGGAAAAATGTACGTGGTTACCAGAGAAGCACAAAGAAGTTGAGAGAGTGTTCTATAAGAGATGTTCCCATCGCTATTCTGAATTACTGCGGGATGCACGCAATAAGAATGCGAAACCATCTTATAAGGGAGACTCAACTTGGGCTTCATTCAGATAGTATTGGGAGACACCAGAATTTAAGAATTATTGTGAGAAAGCCAAGAAGAACTGTGCTTCTGAAAAAGGTGGCTGCATACACACAGGGGGGAGTGTTAATACTGCAACCCATCACAAGCGTTTGGTAAATTTATTACTTTATTACTTGATTAATTAATTATTTATAACACTATATATATATATATATATATATATATATATATATATACACTAGTATGTATGACCCGTGCGCTGCACGGGTATACTTTTTTTTGAATTTTTTTTGTAATTTTAATTTTAAAATATGTTTACTTTGAGTGAAAATAACAAAATTGGTTAAATATATAATTATATCATATTAAACAGAAGTATGTATATTAAAATAATGAGTATGTTAAATAATATATAAATATATCTGTAAGAGCATTGAAATATACATCTTCTTTTTTTAATTTAATTTTAAAGTATTTTATTAATCAATTTGTATGTTTAAGGCATTGTCTGTATTTATTTGGGATGCTTATAATTATGTATTAATAATTAATATTTAAAAAATTATAGGTGTATATTTGATTATTCGAATTTAAAAAATAAATACGATATTGAGATTATGTTAAGTGGTGATACACAAAAAAGGCTGATGTAAAAATAGACATTTTCTGTTAAGTTATTTTGTAATATAGTTTTGGTTGAACTTAAAATAGATAATTATGTGTATTATGTTAGATATAAAAAATGGGTATAACATATTTTGTGTGAACTTAATTTCGTAAAATAAATATAAAATAATTGTCATATTTGTTGACGAAACAATTTTGATGAAATAAATATATTTGAATTCGTTTAAAATGCATTGTGTTATTGGACACATTGTGTTATTGAACTCGTTTAAAGAATATATTTCCAAAACTAATTATATGTCTTACCTTCTCTTTTTAACTCACTCTATAAAACATATCTCTATTAAAAACATATATATTTTTTTCTCAGATGTTTTGAATTTGTAGATCTTTCTCAGAAAAAACAATTATTATATTTTTGATTGTGTCATGTAACTAAATTTTCTTAAAACTGAAAGCATATCATCATATTCATGAATTAAATAATTTAGTTACCTAAAGCTAGAAAATGCAAATGCTCAATGACCACTTCACCATACAATAAAATATAGAAAATATTTTAGATAAACAGAAGAAACATATTTTAGATAACACGTGGCTTGATTAAATAACTTTGCTCCAAGTTTGCAACATTATGAACACCAATACAACTTATAACAACATTTAAGTATGTTAATGAAAAGTATTCCAAATCGAAAAAGAAAAATAAGCAAATTTTATCATACCCCATAAGAGATGGGTCAAACCGAAAAAGATGTCAACCCCAAAAGTGCTTTAGAAAATAGAATGCAAACATATTCACTGTAGTCAAGCTTCAACAATATCAATAGGAAAAAAATGCAAGCCAAGACTCAATATCATAATAACAACTTTCATTCTTCAAATTCTCATATACTGTTACTCTCTTGAATGTTAATTGGAGGTGGGATTTAGAAAATGAAAAAAAAGAGAGAATAACATCCAAAATCAAAACTAAATTGAAATATTTGAACTTAATTGCAATATTCAAAACAAAATTTAATATAGTTTTAATATAATTAATTTTATTCTTTTAAAATATAAGTTGACCATAAACGTATAAGGCAAGAAATTATAAGTAATTATAGGTCATAATTATTAATGATGATTTCAATTTTTTTTTTGAAAAAGTAGCAGCCGCAATTTTAACCATTGTGAGCCGTCCAGATTGGGTTAAATTTTGAGAGTGATTTTGAGCCGTCAAGATTGTTCAAAATGGTGAGTTGGAATACACATAGCATGTTGGACGCTGAGGTGGCTTTTTTGTAGTGTTTATATGGAATTTTAAAATGGTGATGTGTCTTGCTTATGTGTACACATTCTTGAATGTGTATAGTTATGATATAGGAGGTGATGCATCAAAGGCCAATCACTTTGCCTGAGTTACATCGCTACCTTCATATGCGAGAGGACACTGGTGAGTTTGCTACAGATCGAGCGAGGAATATTCAGGTAAAACTACTTTTACAATTATATATTAATGTTTATTATTTATATTTATCTTTATATATATATATATACTGTTTTTATTATATTATATATTATTAATAATTAGTTATTTATTTCTTTGTTGGGTTATTTTTTTCAGGAGAGCTTCCAGGATGGGCTAGCTGAGTACCATGAGTCACAGCAGAGCAGCGGGACAGACATCGATCCTGTGGAGGAGCCTAGAGTAGCTCGTGATATTTGGGAGAGAGCAGTTGGTCCCCAAAAGAGTAATCGTATGGTAGGATCTGGTGGTATTGGACCGGCTGCTTTCAGAACAAGCATTATTCCGAGTCTATCTTCTTCACATTCTGGATCAGATAGTACTGGTCGCTCTTATATTCCTAATTCTAGTGATTTAAATGTTGTTATGCAACTGACCTATCAACTAAGCGAGGCCAATCGTCAGTTTGCCGAGCGGCAGGAGCAAAATGAACGGGAAGTGCGGGTGCTTCGGGAGAAAGCTAGGATAGCTGAGGAGCGCATGGAGGAGCAGGCTAGGATAAATGAGGAGCGCTTTAAGCTTTTGCAGGATCAGCCGATGTCTCAGCACTCGAGACCATCATCATAACATATGCCTTCCTACCTGCCGCAGCAGCATTTCGGCGGTGCATTTCAGCCGTGGCCTCAGCCCCAGTATTCCCAGCAGTATGCACCCCAGTATTCCCAGCAGTATCCACCGCACCAGGTTCATCATCGCCAACAGCAACCACACCAGCCATACCAGCACCCCCAGCAGCAATCACCCCACCAGCCCAACTCAAACATCGATCTTAATATCGATGCGATTAGTGCTTTTCTTGCATCAGATGATACCTATTATCATGATGATGATGAGTCAACGCGAAGACGATCGAGCTCAACACCGACTCCTTGTTAGTGGTTTCCCAGATCAAGGAAGACTTCAGCACGAATGACGTCATTTTGCAAAAATACCTTGCCCGGGTGAAGGAGCTTTTGCAACTATTTGCCCGAGTCGAAGTTAAGCATGTACTCGGGACAGAAAATGCCAAAGCCGACGTAGTGGCCGAATTGGCCAGCACCAAGCCCTCCGGGAAACACAGGAGTTTGATTCAAGAGACTTTAACACAACCAAGTGTGGAACACACCAATCAGAGACTACATCGAGCTCGGCAGGGAACCCCTCGATCCAAAGGGGGCCACCCTTATCAGAAGAAGGGTCGCATCGTACTCAGTCATTGAAGGGACTCTATTTTGACATGGCTTCTCAGCACCCCTGCTTAAATGCATCGAAGGGGACGAGGTCGAGTTCGTTCTCAGGGAGATCCATGAAGGAATTTGTTGACACCATCTAGGTGCTCGAGCCCTAGCCAAAAAAGCACTAAGGTTAGGGTACTACTGGCACACAATGTCCAAGGACGCATCCGACCTGGTAAAGAAGTGCGATAAAAGCCAACGACACGTTGACTTACATCTCGGTCCCCCGTCCGAACTAACGACATTGTCGGCCTCATGGCCATTCTCTTGGTGGGGGATCGACCTCTTAGGGCATTTCCCATTGGCGTCGGGTGGGGTTAAATATCTGTAGCAGTCGACTACTTCACCAAGTGGATTGAGGTCGAGCCACTCGCAACCATCACTGCCAAAACCCGCATCAGGTTCTTCAAGAAAAGCCTCATGGTCCGTTTCGGTATCCCTGAAGTCGTCACTCATAACGGAACACAGTTTGTAGACAAAGGGTTCCGAGGGCTCATGAAAGACCTCGACATCAAGCACTACTTCACCTCGGTCGAGCAACCCACAGACCAATGGGCAAGCTGAGGCCGCCAAACGAGTCATCTTGCGAGGTTTGAAGAAAATATTAGACGAGACCAAGGGCGTCTGGGTAGAAGAGCTTCCCTACGTACTATGGGCATACCGAACCACACCCCACTCAACCACACCCCACTCACCCACAGGTGAGACACCATTCCGGCTAATGTATGAGACCGAGGCCGTCATCCCAGTCAAGGTAAGCGAACTAACATGAAGAACCTTACACCCCCAAAGAAAAGAACAGAACAAACAAGCAATCCGGCAGGAGCTCGGTCTCGCCCAAGAAGTACGAAACCAATCTGTCCTTGCAGAAGTCATGGTTAAATGAAGGACCACAAAGCACTTTAATGCCAATGTCGTCCCTCGCGACTTCGAGGTCGGAGACCTTTTCTTGAGACGGGCCGACATCGGAGGGAAAAACGCATCTCAAAAAAAGATGGCCCCGAACAGTGAAGGTCCCTATCGGGTCACAGCTAAAACTGGAACGGGCACCTACCACCTCGAGACCTCGGAGAAGAAGCCGATTCCACGAACCTGGAACGGAACAAAACTTACACGATATTACTGATGATATGTTGCAACTACTTGATCATTCGATGTAATAAGATCGGACCGATAAGTCCATTAAAATGAAATGAAATGAGGCTCTTTAGAAACAAAAGTGTTCCATTACTGCCTACCAAAAGGACAGTCGAGATCCAGCCAACTTACACTTCGCCTTCGCTCTGACTCAGACAATGGATGAACTAGATCAAAGAAAATTCCAAAACACCAAGGACTACGGAACCGACTCCTTCAAACTTTCCCTATCTAGGCTCAACCCAAGCTGGTCACTTGGGGAGCCAGATCGAGGCAAGAGGGAAGGGTCACTCCCGACGTCAGGTCTAACGCGACCTCGCAATCCCCTTTAGTCTGAGTTTGACCAAGGGCTCCGCCATTGGTGAACTAGCTAAAAGTGGATATTCACTCGCTCATGACATCACGTCTAACGCGACCTCCCAATCCTCTTTAGTCTGAGTTCGATCAAGCGCTCCGCCCTTGGTGAACTGGCTAAAAGCAGATGGCTAACAGAGAGTTAACATAAGGGTATATTAAAAATAAATCATTTTGCAAGGACTTTTTTAATAAAAAATTTTGTAGGGATTTATTTGAAAAACCGCTATATTTTCAGGGACGAAAAACATATTTAAGTCTTATTATTATTATTATTATTATTATTATTATTATTATTATTATTATTATTATTATTATTATTATTATTATTATTATTATTATTATTATTATTATAGTAAGCGTGTTGTGTCTTTGTCACTGGTAGATATTATACTATGCTCAATGCAAAAGAAAACCAAAAAAGTGTCCTCCTTCTGATACTATTAGTGGTTGTAATATTGAAACTCTATTCATTCACTCTAATGCCAACGTAATCAATGACATGAAGACTGTCGGTCGTAATTGGAGTGATTCTATTGATTCATCCTCCACTCAACCTCCCACTACCAGGTTGGATTCGCTAAATGCCTTGAGTTTGATGTTGCTTCATACCTAGTGGTAGCACCTAACATGAGAATATTAAGAAAGCTTTAGGGTGATGTGTTAGTTGATTTTTTGATCCTATGGTTATCGATACCCGAGGAATGGTTGCGCAGGAAGATAATTTTGAATTTGTTGTCTCAAAGACCCAAAAGAAGAAACTTCGGCAAAAAAAGAAATTATTCCAGAAAATTGTAGGTTATGATACATGTTCCAAGAAAAACTCTATCTTTGTCTCTTTTTGATTTTCTTTAAATTTCCTCCTTTTAGTTTGCCTCTATGATTGATTGTCTTAGGGGTCTTTCACCGTAACAAGTTAGGGGATCCCTATTATTTCTTTGATTTTATTTTATTTTGGGCTCTCCTATGTCATCCTTCTTTTTTAATAAAATCTAGGGAAAATACTCTTTTTTCTTCTTGATATTTATTTGCTCTGATACCATTGGTTGTAGAGTGGATTGGTCTTCAAAGGCGCTGTCCCCGTTCCATCAACAAATAACATTTTGTTCTTCGAAATCAGGGAAACTCGCATAGATCGTATCCACGGTTGGAAGTTTTTGCTTCCTTCCAAAACTGGTTAAACGAGGATAACTGCTGGAGTTTCGTTAGGGTGTATATAGAAGGGATTTGAAGAATTGGTGGAGAAATCTGTGTATTACTGTAAATTCTGGTTCGCCATCAGAAATTAATGAAGAAGAAGAATTGAATTTGTAAGAAATTGAAAATCAGGAATCGAATTGGGAACCACAACCCTAGAATGCGAAATTGCAAGAGACTAGAAATCAAAAATCGATTTGATGAGTAATCCAAATACGATTCGAAGAAAGAAAAAACTAAATCGAATTGCTTTCAAAATGCAAGAACTATTTGAAGGAACGAAATGCAGAATCGCAATGATTGGAGGAAGAAAAGAAACAGAACGATGGCGAAACCAGAGCTCAATTGAGCTCTGATACCATCTTGATAATGCAGAACACAGAATAGAAATTCTCCATTTCATTGATTAACTTAGCAATTGTACAGAGGATTACATAATATATAGGAATGTACAACTGGAGTTCCTAACTAACTTGGAAGTGACTTCAACAGAATACTAACCAACTATACAATGTACAACCTGAATACTAAATTGCTACAACTATACTAACCGTACATTATTACAAGTAGGTATTTAACACTTCCTTCTATTACCCAAATTGTTTTTTATATGCAAAAGACAAAAGCCGATTCTCAAAAATTATATTTTAATTTAGTTTTCTAACGTGCATTTACAAAAAAGATATCCTTCACCATGGACATGTGTTGGGTTGGGAGCAAAAGTCTCGTGAAAAACGAATGGCAGACGAAAATCTGGATTAAGCTCATTGGTAGATTTGAAAACTTCCCTCAAAATATTGGATGAAAACGTACAACATTAAATAATTCATGACACTATAACTATATCAATTAGTCTAAACTAATTCAAAGTTTTTTTTTGACAAATAAATTAATTCAAAGTTGGAAACCGTCGTATCAACTTGTTTTGTTTTTGAAGTCATGTGAATTCCATGAAAGGAAAGAAAGGCAAGAAGCGTCGCAAACACAGTGTAGGGCATCAGTATATGTATATATATTGGGTGTTGGTGTACATGTCCAGGGAAATAGATTTGAAATTTGTAATCTAAAAGGGAAAGCATCAGTACTGGATACTGGTGTAGATGAACAACAAAAGGTAGCGTTTTATAGGAAAACCGCTACTCATTTCAATTAAAATTTAAGAGCATCAGTAGCACTTTTAAATAAAGCGCTACTCATTCCCTTAGGAATGACTAGCGTTTTTAAGGAAAAGCGCTACCCATGCTTTCAGCGCCTTTTAGAATGGGTAGGGTTTTTAAGTGAAAGCGCTACGTACCTATTCTCTTAGCGCCTTTTAATTGGGAATAAGTAGCGCTTCCACTAAAAGCGCTACTCATTCCTAAGATGCGCTAAGGGAATGAGGAGTGCTTTCACGTAAAAGCGCTACCCATTCCTAAGAGGCGCTAAGGGAATGAGTAGTGCTTCTAAGAAAAAGCGCTACCCATTCCTAAGAGACGCTAAGGGAATGAGTAGCGCTTTTACTGAAAGCGCTACTCATTCCTATCAATGGGTAGCGCTTCAAAAGCGGTACCCGTTGTAGGAATGGAATCCGTAGCGCCAAGATTAGTAGCTCTTGAAAGCGCTTCCTATGACAAAAAAAAGCGCTACTTATTCCCAAATCTGTTGTACTGGCATGAAAAACATGAAGTGCTAGCTGCTAGGGGAAGGAAAGAAACACAATATATGAGTATGGAAGGTGGTTCGGTTCATGTGAATGGCATGGGTGAAATGCGGAACGAATTTTTCTATCACAGTGAAAGACATGTGATCTTGACAAATAAAGAATGTAAGGTGAATTCTTTAGAGTGTGTCCCTTTGAAGGCACCATTGCAAGAAGATGTAGTTGAGGCAATGCCGGTAACTTCTACACAAAAACAAAAATGTTAAGAAAAATGTACCAACGAAAGTATTTTCTTTGAATTTGAGGGGAAGAGAATAGTTCTCAACGAAGGTAATTTCTTTGAATTTAAGGGAATAGGAACTCATCAAAGCAACTTAGAGTGAAGTCTCTAGTGACTTCGGGTAAGTTTGCATCTTAAAGTCTATTTTAGGAAGAATGGGAGAAATATCGTAAAGTCTTAAGAATTGGATTCAGTTAAGTGTTAGTTGTTGTTAGTCCCATTGGATTGTGTAACAACATTCTTGAGTCTCTATGTCTTAAAAATATTAGACTTAAGCATGAGGAGGTAGCTTTTTTACAATTGTGTTAGTATAAGAGTTGGGTTATGCCAGTGGAGTTAGGTTATGCTAACTAGAAGAGTAGCCTCTTTTGCTTAAAGCAAATTCTCGATAATATTCACAAGGACATCATAGCTTTTGGTTAGATTTCAGCTTCGATAAACCTAATAAGAAATGAAACGAGTATAGAAAGTGGGGTTCATGTGAATGGGCGTGGGTGAAAGACATGTAATATTGACAAATAAAGCATGTGAATGGTGACCAACAAAGGTAATTTCTTTAACTAGAGATAATGTAGCCAACAATATATACTCTCATAGCACACATCAGAGTGTTATTCCTGTTATATGGACATTGAACAATACTAAAACTTTGACTAAACATGTCAAAGCATCACACGCATTTTAAAACTTTAAAAGAAGTACATAAATGTCTTAAGTTTCATAACTAGACGTCATCGCCTCAAACCTAGAGTTCAATATCCAATTACAGAAATAAAGCGGAAAACCGATATACAACTTTAAGTATAAGTACAAGTCATATATGCGAAGTTCTCAAAACAAAAAAACATAAACAACTAGCTAGTCTTCACATCATCATGCGGAACATCACTTAGCCATGTTTCACTGCTTTCGACTTCCCCTGTTTCTCTGAAAAACAACATTAAAGGGTGAGATAAACATTATCTCAGTGAGTCCTACCGAGACCCCTCACTAACACTAACGGTTCATTATGCATCATTTTCATTCGTAGCCCAAGTCTGGATAGCTACACATAACATTTCATACTAACACAACACCTCGAGCCACCTTATTCGGTTTCTTTATCGGCTTTTGGTGAACCCAATCCACTCTCACTGGTGGGCAAACAAATAAGGGGCCTAGGATATGGGAATCATGACTTCCCTCCCCTAGTGTGCTATCACAGAGGTCGTCACCTCAATTAATTTAATTATTAAGCGGTTACCAAAACCGTAGCGGAGCACCAAGTCCGTCTCATTAAGTTCATATATAAGTGGTTACCAAAACCTTAGTGGAACCCCAAGTCCATTTCATTAGCATATGTTATAAATTCTCACTCGCGAACCCTACTCAGTATCATTATTCACCACAATTTAAGCGATTTGTACAATATCATTTATACCAACGCATTTTCCACAAATTACAGTTTTTCTTCAATTTCATAACTCATGAATTTCATCTCAAACATACTCAATTACATGATATTCAAGCATTAGAATCATCAGGCAAACTCGGGAAATGATTAGAAGGGTTTTGGAATCATTTGGAATTGACTAAGGCATATTTTAAAAATGGGTAACAGAAGCTTCTGCACGGTTCGTGCTCTAGAGGCGCACGACCCGTGCGTGTTTTCAATAACTTGTCACGCAGAAACAGAACAGAGCGCACGGTCCGTGCCCTAGGAGCGCACGGTCCATGCCATGTCTTAAAAATTTTCCAGGCTTCCTGCGAACGATACGCACGATCTGTGCCCCTGTGGAGCACGATCCGTGCGCGTTCATCAGTAGCCTAGAATTTTGCTGTTTTCTCATATTTTGTCCATTCCGTTCGTTCCCAAATACCATTCCAATCGATTCCCGAGTATCACAATATATCAATTCAGTCCAAAACAGCACAAAACCAATACAAACCACAATCATAGTAATCACATTCCAAAATCACAATCAAGTTATAACTTACAAAAAAAACCGTAAAACTTCAAACTTCGAAAACGGTTTTGACACTAAAATTGGCGAGTTGAAAACAGAATCAAAACACTTGACCAACGTTTCGAAAACAATTCCCTCAGTGAGTATAGAACTCACCGATTGCGATGAAAATCGCAAAACCGAAATGCGGAATCACTCGGATGAAGCTCAACGATCACCGGACCGTAACCTCACTCGAACCCAAGCAACCCAATGTGTAGAATTCGAACTCAACAACTCTCGACTTCCTTTTTGCTACTCCCAAGCACAATGTAGCTAGCCCAAAGTCCTACTCTGGCTCTAAGATCAACATGCAAGGCCTTGGGAATTCCATTCTAGCATTTTAAGCTCAAAGGTGCAAAAATGGTGTTTTGAGAAGGATGAGAATATTGGTGATGTTTCTGGTATCAATGGGAAGAGGGGAAGAAGCTGATCACAATGGTGAAAGAAAGATGAACATGCATTAGAAATTGATGAAGTTCTCTTCCATTCTCTTCTCTCGACCTCTCGCGACCCTCTCCCCTCTCTCTATCCTCTATTTTTCAACTTTTCTTGTTTTTGGGGGTGAAATGAGGTGCTGTTTGTGTTTCAGAAAATGAGTTGGGGGTTTAAGTGGGTGGAAAAGTCCATTTTGTCCTCACTTATTTGTTTCAATTGACTAAGTTGCCCTTCTACTCCTAACACACCACTCCCTTATTAAATTATAACTTATATCATTATTACTTTCAGTTTCTTTGCTGAAACAAAGTGGGTTTTGGGTGTTTTAACATGGTGTGAGCTAAAGGTGGTTTAAGTGCTAGGAAATGACCAAAATACCCCTAATAACTCGACCGATAATTCACTAGATCATCTGACTCGCATAATTAAGTAATCAACATGTAATTAATTTACTCAATTCATAATCATCATCTCATAACTAATTAATTAAGTTAACACATATAATTTAACAAATCAATTACTCATAATTAACCTCACGCTTATTTCAATAAATGATATTAGTAAATTTGGGGACGTTACAGTCTGGCTGTTAGAACTTTTTAAATCGGTATCATATCTTCCACAAGTGCCATACTAAGTAAATTTTAAAAGGAAAATTTTCAAATTAACCACAAAAATTGTATGCTAGTAATAATATTGTGATACCATTGAATTTTTCTTACTCACCAAAACATACTCGGTATATTTATTTCCTGGTCTTGATTAGGACAATAAAATTTCAGTTTCATTAAATATAATATTAAATAACATTTAATAAATATTAATTCTTAAATATGGTATCATTTACAACCTTTGACAAATTTGGTTTGAACAAATTTAGAACAAGACCTAGCTCAACTGGCAAATGCGAAAATTGTTAAGCCGGGTTCAAACCCAAGAGCACACAGTTGTGTGTGAGTTTCAAGTAACACTTGTCACTCCATCTAGAACAACAACAACAAAAAATTAGAATAAGACCGGAGGGTGTATTTTGAACAAATTGATTATTACTTTCGTTTACTTGTTGATTAAGGTTATTTTTACACAAAACATTAATGAAAACAATAAAATTTGTTGTTTTTGAGAAAATTAGTAGCCTTTTTCCGGTAATACCATTGATTGTTTATTATTCATTACAATGAATTTTCTCTATCTATAATAAACAGGGGCGGATCTTTGTATGGGCTGGGCTGGGCCACGACCCCCCCAAAAAATTCATATGAATTTTTTATAATACCCCTTATTTTAAAATAGATAATTACTAAATATATAAAATGTTTATGCATTTATGTACAAGGAAATTGTAACACCCCGATAAATTCTAAAATATAGAATCACCGAAATGCACTAAATGGCATACATCAGAGTAACTTCCTGTTATTGAAATATTGAACACATCTAAAACTTTAGATAATACATAACAACTGGTTCTCTGAACCTTATAAACTTTCTGAAAATGCTTAAGTTCCAAAACTTAAGACTTGTACATAATCCTGGTGTTCAATACTCAAAACATAAAGTAGCGGAAACGATTTTACAACTTAACATCAAAAGTTATACAATCGGAACACAGAAACAATAAACGGAACAAAGGTCTAAAACATGAAACTAGGTCTTCAATGACTCAGAGAGTCACACCAGCTCGCCGTGCTTTACCGCCTTTGCTTTCCCCTGTTTCTCTGTAAAAACCACAAATATGAAGGGTGAGATAAACATTATCTCAGTGAGTCCTATCGAGACCCCTTACTACTCTAGCGGCTCATTATGCCTTGTTTTGAACTCGTGGTCATAAAAAGCAACCACGTGGAAATACATTAAGTTCAAGTAACCTTCATGCTCATGGCCCTCCTAAGCGACACATGAAGCATGCAATCTTTGTTCCATGTTTTTAGCATAACACCTCAGTCTACCTATTTTATAGGCATCTCTTGACTTTGGTGAACCCATCCCGCTATTTCTAGCGGGGGAAACATTCTTGAGTCTAGGTTTTGGGGCTCATGACTTCCCCTCCCATAGTATGCTAACCTCTTAGGGTCGTCACCCTTTTTCCTCTTGTATTTATTATACCTTTTCAGTCTGTGTACCCGCAATGGGCTGTTAGTCATTCCAGTCAAGTACCATGTACCATATCAGTCAATTACAGTGTATTATTATCATTCATGACATATGCACTCTCGCGTTCTCTAAGTGCGGTTTTCCATTTTATTCATAACACACAAACCTTCTATCGAACATGTTCAATCTCATACCATTATTACCTTTACATTGTTGCGGAACCTTGGGGAATGGATTAGAAGAGGATTGGAATCATTTGGAATGGATAAAAAGGTATTTTGAAATTGAAGGTCAGAAGGTCTCACACGACCCGTGCGTATAGGCGCACGACCCGTGCGTTTTTGAACAGTTTGCAGAAGATTTCCAGAAAGATACGCACGACCCGTGCGACTTGGCGCACGATCCGTGCGTTATCCACTAAAATTGTATAAAGTTCTAGAGACATACGCACGACCCGTGCGACTAGGCGCACGATCCGTGCGTGTTTTAAAAATCCAATTCTTATCGTATTAGATGGAGGCGCACGACCCGTGCTCAGAGGCACACGATCCGTGTGTCTCCATCAGTTTTCCAGAAAAATAGGTTTTTCATGAGTAAGTCCATTCCATTCCGATTCCCACTTCCCTTCCAATCGAGACCCAAACTCAATCCCACATTAAAATAATATATCATAGCGTTCCGACACAATCAATCACACAATATATGATTTAAGTCACGATTCTTTGGAGAAAACGGTTTTTAATAAGTTTCCTTTCGATAACAAAAACGTGTGACCATGGTTTTCGAAAATAAAACTCAGAACGCAAACACATTCCCTAAGCGAGTTATAGAACTCACCTATCGTGATGAAAATCACGCAAACACCGAGACTCCGAGAACTCAACCGCTCCGACAACCACGAACTCTCTTCGAACACGCTCCAACAACGAACTTAGCCACTCCAAATCGCTTGGACAGCAGCTAATTCCGAATCTTAGCTACCCAAATGACTTCAAACTGAATGGTGGCTTGAATATGAATCTTGGTACTGATTGTATGCCTACAACAAGGACATGCAAGGTGGGTAACTCAGATTTTTCTCAAGTTGAGCTGGCTTGCTCTCAAATGGTGATTTGATGGAGAAGGGAGTGTGGCTGATGAAGTTTGCATCATTGGATAGAAGAAAGGAAATGGAAAAGATTGGTGGTGTTATCTTTCACATGCATGAAGGAATCATGGAGATCCTACCTCTTCTTCCTCCCCCCTCTCTCGAGCTCTCTCCCTCTCTCTCTCAAGCTCTCTCCCTTCTATTCTTTCTTTTTGCTGAAGACTGAAAATGATGTGGTGTTGTGGTGTGTTCAGCTGGCCTTCAATAAAAGGGTTGCAAGGACCAATATACCCCTACTCTCTAATATTCTCTCAACACCACATTAATTCCCATGACTCACTAACTTAACATAATATTGCAATTATGCATAACTATTATTTATTAATTTGCCACATCATATAATTATTGCCAACTAAACCACTTAACCTCGCGCTAATTTAATTAAATTTAATTAGCTAATTAGGGGATGTTACAATCACCCCAACTTTTAAAATTTTGTCCTCAAAATTGACAAAACGTACCTCAATCGAACAATTGAGGATATTTCACCCGCATGCTCTCCTCTATTTCCCATGTCGCTTCGTCAGGTGACGCACCGTCCCAAAGCACCTTTGCAATAGGAATTGATCTCGTTCGGAGCGTTTTCTCGCCACGTTCGATGATCCTGATTGGAGTAGGTTGATAAGATAAATCCGGTCTGATGTCAATCGCTTCATAACTTAATGGTTGATTCGGATCATGAATATATTTCCTTAGCTGCGATACATGAAACACATCATGTAATCTGGACAATTCTGGAGGCAATGCAATGCGATACGCTACCGGCCCAACTCGCTCGACAATCTGGAAGGGTCCGACATACCGAGGACTGAGCTTCTTCATTCGCAAAGCAATACCGGTTCCGATGGTTGGAGAAAGTCTCAGAAAGACATGGTCTCCTTCTTTGAATTCTAACGGCCTTCTTCTCTTATCCGCATAGCTCTTTTGCCGACTCTGCGCGGCTTTCATCCTTTCTCTTATCTGACGGATCTTCTCTGTAGTCTCACGAACCAAATCCGGTCCCAACAATCTCTGTTCACCTACATCCCACCAACACAATGGTGTTCTGCACTTCCTTCCGTACAATGCTTCATATGGAGCCATTCCGATACTAGAATGATAACTGTTGTTGTATGAGAATTCTACCACTGGAAGATGATCCTCCCATCTGCCTCCACTATCAAGTACACAAACTCTCAACATATCCTCCAATGTCTGGATTGTCCTCTCAGTCTGCCCGTCTGTCTGAGGATGGTAAGCGGTGCTAACACACACCTTTGTTCCCAACGCCATATTCAATGCTCTCCAAAATCGAGATGTAAACTTGGGATCTCGATCACAGATGATACTCGTAAGGATTCCATGCAACTTCACAATATACTTGAGATATTCATCTGCTAACCTAGCAACCTTGTGAGTCGAACGCACTGGGATAAAATGAGCGGACTTGGTCAGGCGATCCACCACTACCCAAATAGAATCATTTCCGGTTTGGGACCGTGGTAATCCCATGACAAAATCCATAGATATGCTTTCACATTTCCATTCGGGTACAATCAACGGTTGTAACTGGCCACCTGGCTTCTGGTGCTCTATCTTAACCTTTTGACAAGTCAAGCATCGAGACACAAACTCTGCAATATCCACTTTCATACCCGGCCACCAGTACAATCGCTTTAAATCTCGATACATCTTGGTAGACCCCGGATGTATTGAGAATTGACTCTTATGAGCCTCCTCTAAAACTTGCCTCTTCACATCCTCATCATTCGGCACACAGATTCTGCCATCAAAACAAATTACACCATCACCGTCTTCGGTGTAGTTCGGCAATCTCTTCTGCGCTTGTAGCTCTACATCTCCTTCTTGGGCTGAGCGAATCAGATTCCTCAATGAACTTGAAATCTGAATGTGACTCAACACCAACCCGTTCCTTCTTGACTTAACTCTCAAATTGAGGTCTCTAAACGATTCCAATAAAGACATCTCGTGCATCATCAACTCTGCAGTATGGATAGACTTCCGGCTTAAGGCATCGGCCACAACATTAGCCTTACCATGATGATACTTCAATTCAAAATCATAATCCTTCAGGAATTCTACCCATCTCCCCTGTCTGTTGTTCAGCTCCTTTTGGTCAAACAAATACTTAAGACTTTTGTGGTCACTAAAGACTTCGAAACGAGACCCATACAGGTAATGTCTCCAAATCTTTAGGGCAAACACAATCGCCGCCAACTCTAAATCATGAGTTGGGTAATTCTCTTCATGCGGCTTCAACTGCCTGGAGGCATAAGCAACTACTTGTTGATTCTGCATCAGGACACATCCCAAACCCTTACCAGAAGCGTCGCAATAGATTTGGAATCCTACTGACGGATCCGGAAGAATCAGGATAGGTGCAGAAGTCAAACGACCCTTCAATTCCGTGAAACAATTACTACAGTCTGAGTCCCAAACAAACGGCTGGCCCTTGCGAGTTAACCGAGTGAGTGGAAGAACCAGCTGGGAAAATCCTTGAATGAACCTTCGATAATACCCGGCCAATCCCAAGAAACTTCTTATCTCAGTAGCCGTAGACGGTTGTTCCCAGTCTACCACAGCTTCAATCTTACTGGGGTCCACTACAACACCTTCCTGAGATATCACATGACCCAGAAACTTAACCTCGGGCATCCAAAAATCACATTTGGACGGCTTAGCATACAACTTCTTCTCTCGGAGTACGTTCAGAACAATTCGGAGATGTTGCACATGCTCCTCAATCGTCTTAGAGAACACCAAAATATCATCAATGAACACCACCACAAACTGATCCAGATAAGGATTAAAAATCCTATTCATATAATCCATGAATACGGCTGGAGCATTGGTCAAACCGAAGGGCATCACTACAAATTCATAGTGTCCATACCTCGTACGGAAAGCGGTCTTCGGGACGTCCAAAGCTCGAACCCTGATTTGGTGATAGCCGGACCTCAAATCAATCTTTGAAAATACAGAAGCTCCCCTCAATTGGTCTAGCAAATCATCAATTCTCGGCAGAGGGTACTTATTCTTGATAGTCACCTTATTCAACTGACGATAATCGATACACAACCTCATACTTCCGTCCTTCTTCTTGACGAGCAACACTGGAGCACCCCATGGTGAGGCACTCGGCCGGATGAACCGCTTGGAAATTAGCTCTTCTAGTTGAACTTTCAATTCCTTCAACTCTAACGGCGACATTCTATACGGGGCTATAGAAATAGGTCCAGTGCCCGGAACCAACTCTATAGAGAATTCCACCTCACGATCCGGAGGAAATGAAGGAACTTCATTGGGAAACACATCAAGAAATTCATTAACAACTTGCACAGAAGATAAATCCTGACCTGTCTCAGTGGATGCAGACAGCATCATGACGTAAGCTTCCGCGCCTTGGAACAGATAATTACTGGCCGAAGTGAAAGAAATGACAGCTTCAGATTTGGGCGGTTGTAGCTCTACTGACTCGGAGGCGAAACCGATAGTTCGGTGGAAGCAATCTATAGTTACATGATTGGCCGTCATCCAACTCATGCCTAGGACAACGTCCATGCCCTTCATTGATAAACAAATGAAGTCTACTACAAAATTCCTGTCTCCAATGGATAGAAGACAATTTTCACATATCGCTTGGGTCTGAACACTACCTTCAGCAGTAGTCTTAATGGAGATTGGTTGAGGCAAAGGAGTTAAAGCCAATCCCAACCGATCGACACAAACTTGAGATATAAAACAATGGGTCGCACTCGAATCATATAAAATACTAACGGAGTTATTAAAAAGAGATCCCATACCCCTTAGTAGATTATCTAACGGTGTGACCTTCTGGGCGTCCAAGGTGTAAACTCTCCCATGAGTTGCAGTAGCAGCAGGGTTACTTCTTTGACTCTTCTCTTTCTCTGGGGCAGTCCCGTGCAAAATGACCGTCTTTCTTGCAGAAATAACACTGGTTGGATCCCATCTGGCATTTACCCTGATGGTCCTTTCCACAGTTGGAACATGTACTGAACCTTGAGGAGTTCGATGACTGAACCTGTTTCCCTTTGTTGGAGTTGTGCCTAGGACCCGTCTGATGGTTAGATGATCCGACATTCTTCTTATTCTGATGGAATACTTTCCTGCTTGCATACAACCTTTTCAAGTCACTCTCAGCTATGTGTGCCTGTTGAACCATGGCAGCATAGTTAGTATAGGTAAAAGAACTCAAACTCTGAGCAATGTCTTCCCTTAGCCCATACTTGAACCTTTCAGTTTTCCACTTGTCATTGGGAGCATACCCGGCCAAACCGAAGAATTGATATAACTCTTCAAACTTCGCCGCGTACTGACCCACAGTTGAACTTCCTTGAGTGAGAGTCAGAAATTCGTTCTCCTTGTCGAACCTCATGGCTGTCGGAAAGAACTGCTCCAAAAATACCTGCTTGAAATGTTCCCAAGTCTGGGGAGTATCCATAGTTACCATCATGGCTTTGGCATTAGTCCACCAGTTGTTAGCTTCACCTTTCAGCATATGAGTTGCCAATCTCAACTTGTCATCATCAGTGACTTGCATAGCTACGAAAATCTTCTCTATATCATCTAGCCAATGCTGGGCTTCCATGACATCCGGTCCTCCTCTGAACTCGGACGGCTTCATTTTCAGGAATTCAGAGAAAACCCTCCTTGGGTCAACTTGAGGCTCAGGGACTTGCTGGGGCTGAGCTTGAGCATTCTGTTGCATCTGCAACATATCTTCCATTTAATATTAAATATTAAATATTAAATAACATTTAATAAATATTAATTCTTAAATATGGTATCATTTACAACCTTTGACAAATTTGGTTTGAACAAATTTAGAACAAGACCTAGCTCAACTGGCAAATGCGAAAATTGTTAAGCCGGGTTCGAACCCAAGAGCACACAGTTGTGTGTGAGTTTCAAGTAACACTTGTCACTCCATCTAGAACAACAACAACAACAAAAAATTAGAATAAGACCGGAGGGTGTATTTTGAACAAATTGATTATTACTTTCGTTTACTTGTTGATTAAGGTTATTTTTACACAAAACATTAATGAAAACAATAAAATTTGTTGTTTTTGAGAAAATTAGTAGCCTTTTTCCGGTAATACCATTGATTGTTTATTATTCATTACAATGAATTTTCTCTATCTATAATAAACAGGGGCGGATCTTTGTATGGGCTGGGCTGGGCCACGACCCCCCCAAAAAATTCATATGAATTTTTTATAATACCCCTTATTTTAAAATAGATAATTACTAAATATATAAAATGTTTATGCATTTATGTACAAGGAAATTGTAACACGCCGATAAATTCTAAAATATAGAATCACCGAAATGCACTAAATGGCATACATCAGAGTAACTTCCTGTTATTGAAATATTGAACACATCTAAAACTTTAGATAATACATAACAACTGGTTCTCTGAACCTTATAAACTTTCTGAAAATGCTTAAGTTCCAAAACTTAAGACTTGTACATAATCCTGGTGTTCAATACTCAAAACATAAAGTAGCGGAAACGATTTTACAACTTAACATCAAAAGTTAGACAATCGGAACACAGAAACAATAAACGGAACAAAGGTCTAAAACATGAAACTAGGTCTTCAATGACTCAGAGAGTCACACCAGCTAGCCGTGCTTTACCGTCTTTGCTTTCCCCTGTTTCTCTGTAAAAACCACAAATATGAAGGGTGAGATAAACATTATCTCAGTGAGTCCTATCGAGACGCCTTACTACTCTAGCAGTTCATTATGCCTTGTTTTGAACTCGTGGTCCTAAAAAGCAACCACGTGGAAATACATTAAGTTCATGTAACCTTCATGCTCATGGCCCTCCTAAGCGACACATGAAGCATGCAATCTTTGTTCCATGTTTTTAGCATAACACCTCAGTCTACCTATTTTATAGGCATCTCTTGACTTTGGTGAACCCATCCCGCTATTTCTAGCGGGGGAAACATTCTTGAGTCTAGGTTTTGGGGCTCATGACTTCCCCTCCCCTAGTATGCTAACCTCTTAGGGTCGTCACCCTTTTTCCTCTTGTATTTATTATACCTTTTCAGTCTGTGTACCCGCAATGGGCTGTTAGTCATTCCAGTTAAGTACCATGTACCATATCAGTCAATTACAGTGTATTATTATCATTCATGACATATGCACTCTCGCGTTCTCTAAGTGCGGTTTTCCATTTTATTCATAACACAAACCTTCTATCGAACATGTTCAATCTCATACCATTATTACCTTTACATTGTTGCGGAACCTTGGGGAATGGATTAGAAGAGGATTGGAATCATTTGGAATGGATAAAAAGGTATTTTGAAATTGAAGGTCAGAAGGTCTCACACGACCCGTGCGTATAGGCGCACGACCCGTGCGTTTTTGAACATTTTGCAGAAGATTTCCAGAAAGATACGCACGACCCGTGCGACTTGGCGCACGATCCGTGCGTTATCCACTAAAATTTTATAAAGTTCCAGAGACATACGCACGACCCGTGCGACTAGGCGCACGATCCGTGCGTGTTTTAAAAATCCAATTCTTATCGTATCAGATGGAGGCGCACGACCCGTGCTCAGAGGCACACGATCCGTGTGTCTCCATCAGTTTTCCAGAAAAATAGGTTTTTCATGAGTAAGTCCATTCCATTCCGATTCCCACTTCCCTTCCGATCAAGACCCAAACTCAATCAGACATTAAAATAATATATCATAGCGTTCCAACACAATCAATCACACAATATATGATTTAAGTCACGATTCTTTGGAGAAAACGGTTTTTAATAAGTTTCCTTTCGATAACAAAAACGTGTGACCATGGTTTTCGAAAATAAAACTCAGAACGCAAACACATTTCCTAAGCGAGTTATAGAACTCACCTATCGTGATGAAAATCACGCAAACACCGAGACTCCGAGAACTCAACCGCTCCGACAACCACGAACTCTCTTCGAACACGCTCCAACAACGAACTTAGCCACTCCAAATCGCTTGGACAGCAGCTAATTCCGAATCTTAGCTACCCAAATGACTTCAAACTGAATGGTGGCTTGAATATGATTCTTGGTACTGATTGTATGCCTACAACAAGGACATGCAAGGTGGGTAACTCAGATTTTTCTCAAGTTGAGCTGGCTTGCTCTCAAATGGTGATTTGATGGAGAAGGCAGTGTGGCTGATGAAGTTTGCATCATTGGATAGAAGAAAGGAAATGGAAAAGATTGGTGGTGTTATCTTTCACATGCATGAAGGAATCATGGAGATCCTACCTCTTCTTCCTCCCCCCTCTCTCGAGCTCTCTCCCTCTCTCTCTCAAGCTCTCTCCCTTCTATTCTTTCTTTTTGCTGAAGACTGAAAATGATGTGGTGTTGTGGTGTGTTCAGCTGGCCTTCAATAAAAGGGTTGCAAGGACCAATATACCCCTACTCTCTAATATTCTCTTAACACCACATTAATTCCCATGACTCACTAACTTAACATAATATTGCAATTATGCATAACTATTATTTATTAATTTGCCACATCATATAATTATTGCCAACTAAACCACTTAACCTCGCGCTAATTTAATTAAATCTAATTAGCTAATTAGGGGATGTTACAGAAATGGCACAGCGCAGTGTTGTAGGATTGTTGCATCCACTAATACACCTGAGTTCGTTTCCCTACTCGGATATTTTTGTTTATTTTTAAACAAATGAACAATTTCATTTGTTAAGAAAAATCCCTACTCGGATATTTTTGTGGAATTAGATATCACATATAGAGAGAGCTAGACTCCATTTTTCTTACATGTTGTTGTACGTATTCTTGATTTCAGGTAATGGTGGGTAAAAAAACTATTAAAAACGTAAATAAAAATTTAAATTTATCCGATTGTTGCAGTAATGGAATGGAGTCTAGCTCTCTCTATATCCGATTCTCTAGGATGTTGAATGCAAAGATTTACCACAACTGCTGAACAATTTCTTGTACATTTTGTACAAACAATTATATATATTGTTCTGAACCGTATCTCTGGCTAAATGTCCGATCCTGGATACGTAGCCCGGTCCGAGATAGTTGGTTGTTATGTTCTTGGTCAGTCCGAGTTGGAGTTCCGGTCCGAGGTGGGGTGGTACCTGCAATGACACTCCGACGCTCAAGTCAGTGAGTGAGTCAATTACAAGTTTGAGTAATGGAGAAGTGTGTACCATTAATGTAAACATTCAATGCTTATTTATAGGTGGTTGGAGTGAAGGAGGGCCATTGGATCTAGGTTTGAGATCTCCATCCTTGGTTGATTTTGGTCCTTTGTCATTGGGCCTTTTG
Source organism: Astragalus membranaceus (assembly GCA_039519185.1). Classification (NCBI taxonomy): domain Eukaryota; kingdom Viridiplantae; phylum Streptophyta; class Magnoliopsida; order Fabales; family Fabaceae; genus Astragalus; species Astragalus membranaceus. Next base: position 50,869,752 of record CM076849.1, read on the forward strand.
GTGGATTGGCCCTTAAGGCCCAATCCGTAACAGTAGCCCCCCAAGTTGGGTCGCCTTAGGACGGGTTAGACTTGTTGCTTTAGAGTTCGTGTCGTACCGAGATCGGTGGGTCGGGACGAGCTGAGGGACTCAGGTCGCGTCGAGTGACTCGAGGTTGTCCGCTTGTGAGAGACTCACGTCATGGCGGGATCGTAAGACCGGGGCGAGCTGAGGGATTCGAGGTGCTCCGGTCACATTTATGCCTTGATTCCTGCGTAAGCTAGCGAGATCATTGATGGGGCGTGTCATTCGAGGTTGATTGGGGTAATGATGACGCTTGAAACGACGCGCCTGCCTAGGGACTAGCGATGGGGCGAGTAGCCTGGGCCCAGGTCCATCAGAGGCCTTTTTTCTTCCTATAAATAGGAGGGGGGACCTTTCTTACTTTGTACTGTTTTTTGAGAATTGCTCCGCTCCCGATCTTAAACTCGTTCTGGAGTAGATTTCGTCTTTCAAAGTTCTGTGGTGCGTCTCGGTGAGATTGTTGCAGTAAGTGACCCGTTTCAAGTGTTGACGAGCTTCCTGTTTCACAAGGTTAGTTCCCTTCATTTATTTATTGCTTCCGGCTTTAGATTGTAGCCGGGTTCTCTCAGAATCCGTATTTATTGATACAGAGTGGGGGTCGTCAGGTCGGGTTCCGACTTGGTTGTGGACCCACTGTTTAAGTATCAACCTGACACGCCAAGCCCCCATTTCTGCAGGATCGATCTCGCGAGGACAAAACACACTCGTCGGGTTGCTAACTTAGACCGCCCTATTCTCGTAAAAGCAATGGCTTCCGGTGCTGCAGAGTCGGTGGAAGTTCGTACTATTCCCCCCGGGTCGGTTGTTCCCGAGGTTCAAGAAGATTTGGTCTCTGCTCCTTTGAGTTTTCATGCCGAGGACCGCTCTCCCGGGGTTCCCAGCAACGAGCTGGCGGATGAAGACAATGTCGAGGTAGTGGTTCTTGACTCGGAGGGGTCTGACGCCGAGCCTGAAAATGAAGAGCAGGGGAGTACTAGCTGGAGCTCCGACGACAGTAAAGCAGAGGTTGTTGAGAGTCGCAATAACGAAGATAGACTCGGACATTACGGGGATCCCGTGCAGGAGGGAGGTGATTCCGATCTATACCCACGCGCCGGAGTCGGACCGGTTAACGTTCCCTTGTCCCAACCTCTCAATGTCCCTCGGGAGTACTCATGGGTGTCGGAGACGTTGAAGGGAATTTAGTCAGTTTACCGGGCCGGGGATGACATGAGCTTCTTCGTCGAGCGCGTTTCCAGGCAGGGTCAGGTCTGGAATGTGGAAGGGATGGCCGAAGGTCAACGTGTAGCTGTCTGGCCACAAGCTTTGAAATTTGTCATGTATGGAGTCACAATCCTCGACATGCATATCAGCCCCCTTTCACCGCCTTCCAACAAGAGGCCTTGGGACTCCTGAACCTCGCTCCTTCTCAACTTCATCCCAACTCATGGGCGTTCCTCCGGGCTTTCGAGTTGATGTGCATTCACTTGGGGAGGCCAATCTCATGTGACCTGTTCTTCTACCTTTTTGAGGTCAACCGGAGGCACGAGGACGGCACCAAGGATCGGTGGGAGACCGTGAGCTTTCGGGCTAGGAGGGGTATGAAGATTTTCATGCCCTATTCCGACTCCTTGAAAAACTGGAAGAACAAGTATTTTTTTGTTGAGCCTGTGAACGAAGAGGCAGTGAGGCACGTCGGTCAATATGCTGTGGATGGGAGATCACTGGAGTGCACTAAGTTTCAAATAGGGTGGTCCCTCTCTCATTTCAACCGGCGACCTCACTCCTACACTGTCAGCTTAAGCCGGCTATCCCCGGTTGATCAGGACTCGCTGGCGATCTTGACGAACTTCGCTGACCTGATTATCTACCAGGACCCCAAGAAGTTCGGGGTTGATGTAGCCCGATTGGTTGGGGCCGGCTCTAAGTCTCAAGTGGCGGCCGTGCTTGGTAGGTTTTTGATTGACAATCCCGCCCATAACTTTTTTTCTGCCTTTTCTTTTAACATCGTTTCTTTTCCTTATTTCGCAGATACCATGGGATCTGATAAGTTTTCCCGCTTGGCGGCCATTGCGAAAAGGAAAGCCGGGGTTCAGCAGGAGAAGCCCGTCCCGGCTGTTCCGATCAATACTGTTACAGAGGCCAGCTTGGCTGGTGTGGAAGATCAGGCGGCTGATCTTTTACATCGGAAAAGGCAACGTTCCTCGCCGCAAGGAGAGCCTGCCTCCACTTCCCATGCCCCGGAGCAGCCGGGGCAGCCTGGTCGAGTCGGTTCTCCCTGGGCTTCCAAAAAGAGTCGTCACAGGAAGCACAGAACTTTGAGGTCTTCTGGTATTTAGATTGACGCCGACCTCTTGGAGAAGCATGTGGAAGATTCCCGGGTGGACCCGGTCGAGGCCACTCTCAGGTTGTTTCGGCATCTGGCCGATGTGTCCAAGCTTCAGAGGGTCGAAGCTGAAAATCAGGCGAAAGGTAACACCACCTTCCGAGGTATTTATTTGATTTTTCTTTGGGTCACTTCCGTTCTTGACTTTCTTGTTTCCGCTATTTCAGGGGCCTTGGCAGAGAGGGATAATGAAAGGAAAACTCGGGTGGAGCTTCAGAAAAAATACGAGGTGCTGTCCTCAACTCTTTTGAAGTCTCAGGAGGACCAGACTGCGCTTAAGGCGGTGGCGGATAAGCTTGAAAGGGAGAGGGACTCTGCCCTTAATCTGTGCATGGAGCATGTGGTCCGTAATTCAGATCTTGAGAGCCAAGGAAGGCAGTCTGAGGAGGTGATTTCCTCAATGAAGGCCCGGATTTCCGAGCTCGAGGCCGATATCCTGAAAGCGAGACAGGCCCAAGCCGGGACCAGTGGTGATTCCTCGCCTCGGGTTGCCGAGTTGGAAAAAGAACTTCAGGAGGCACGCGCCAAAGCCGAGGCTGCGGAAAATGAGATGGTCGAGGTGGCCCAGATGGCTATGGATGTGGCTGGGGAGAGTTACGAAAAGGCGCTTGCTCAGGTCGCCGTTATCCATCCATCTTTTCCTTTGGATCGGGAGGTTCTTCGTCTGGAACATATAGTAGAGAGCGGGCGGATACTCAAGCCCAGTCCCGACTCTGAAGCGTTTGAGGTCATTTACCCTCGCCCTTCCTTGCCGTGACTCGTGTTGATAACATAGTTCTGGATTAGTTGTTTTTTGGGTTCCGGGAGGGACGGGTGGGGGAGAGAAGCCCCGGGTTCTGGGCGGAACCGGCTTTTGTAACATTTCACCATCTTTTTGAACTAGAGGACCCGGCCGTATCCGGGGTCAATTGTAATAGAATTTTAATTCAATGTGCTTCCGGTTTCATTTGCCTCGGTTGAGGTCTATTCTGTTGTTTTAAATTTTGTGCACTTGCGTTTGATTCGCTCAAGTGGTAACCGTCGCCCAAGGGGCAGTTTACCGGGACTCGGCCCAGATCGAACTCGCCCTTTAGGGTAGTGGCAACCTCGGCCAACTAATTTGTTTGCGTAACGATGGCCGCCTTCGGGGCAGTTTACCGGGACTCGGCCCAGATCGAACTCGCCCCTAAGGGTAGCGACAACCTCGGTCAGCTAGAAATAGATAAAATAGGTGATAACATCGGTAGACACCGTTTCTTTGATAAAATAATTGATAACATCGGTATACACCGTTCTTTTGATAATACAATTGACGACATCGGTCTACACCATTCTTCAGATAAAATAAGTTATAACATCGGTATACACCGACCAAGGTCTCCAACTCGTATGCACCCTTACCGGTTTTAGAGAAGATTCGATAAGGTCATTCCCAATTAGGGGCGAGCTTGCTTTGCGCGGCGTTCTTTAAACCGACATCGGTCTTCGTAAAACTAAATCACCGACCTCAAGGTCCCTCAGGATTACTTTCGAGTTATATCGTGCTGCTACCCTCTGCTTTATTATTGCTTCCTTAAGGGAAGCCTGGCCTCGGACCTCGTCGACGAGGTCGAGGTTCTCTTTCAACGCCTGACTGTTGTCCTCCGGAGATTTCGTCTATATATATGACTACAAATGAATTTTGTCTATTTATAATCTCAGAATGTCAAATATTTTTCTTGGATCATCATGCATAGTAGCCTCGCTACAGAACCCTTTAGGGTTAGGTGACTCATGACCCAAGATCAATCATGTCATAGGTGTAGCGTTACGAATTATACCATTCTTCACTGTAATACCCTAATATTTTTAACAAGTAGAAATACTAAAATGAACAACTTAGTATACATCAGAGTAAAATTCCTGTATTTGGATATTGACCAAAATTAAAAACTTGATATAACTCATCAAGTGATCAATCTTATTCCCTATTATTCAATATCAAAAACAGCAATAGCGGAAACGATTTACAACTTCTAATACGTGTACAAGTCATAAAATCGAAATTACATTAAAACTAGGGAATAACATAAGCGATAAACTAAGACTCGTCAATCCTTCTTCTTCTTCTTCTTCTTCTTCTTCTTCTTCTTCTTCTTCTTCTTCTTCTTCTTCTTCTTCTTCTTCTTCTTCTTCTTCTTCTTCTTCTTCTTCTTCTTCTTCTTCTTCTTCTTCTTCTTCTTCTTCTTCTTCTTCTTCTTCTTCTTCTTCTTCTTCTTCTTCTTCTTCTTCTTCTTCTTCTTCTTCTTCTTCTTCTTCTTCTTCTTCTTCTTCTTCTTCTTCTTCTTCTTCTTCTTCTTCTTCTTCTTCTTCTTCTTCTTCTTCTTCTTCTTCTTCTTCTTCTTCTTCTTCTTCTTCTTCTTCTTCTTCTTCTTCTTCTTCTTCTTCTTCTTCTTCTTCTTCTTCTTCTTCTTCTTCTTCTTCTTCTTCTTCTTCTTCTTCTTCTTCTTCTGCTCCTCCTCCTCCTCCTCCTCCTCTCTCATGTTTGTTTTTGTCTATAAACAATATGAGTGAGTAGATACAAAGTCTTGGGTTGTTGGGAGTAATCCAATGATAGGTCCCTAATAATTCCCAAAGACTATTCTCCACTCCAAATCGTTTTATATTTCAATCTAATTTCATTGTCCTTCAAATCTTATTTTAAACATCAAATGAAGGACCGAAATGTGAAGTATTGATGTTGGAACTATGAAATTAGACAATGAAATCAAAACATGAGAATAGTTTTGAAACTCTTGAGACATTATAAAGGTGTTATGCTTAATGGGTTTTGGTGAAAATCAACCATGAGAATAGGCTTGATTGTTAGTTCAAAACACGCTCTTGTACTCCGAAAGGAGACATTAGTTATATTCGCTGCCTTGTCTTTGAAATACAAAACTCTTATACTTTGTTGAATAGTCTAAAGAATTATTTTGGTTCCTCATTGTTGTGATGAAACTATAAACCTGAGATTGTTTTTATTTCTAAATTTTACATCTCCTAAAACCATTTCTCTTCAGTTAATCAACTTTGGAAAACTAAATTGGTAATCACTTAGGCTCTCCCTGTGGATCGATAACTCTTTTATTACGCGATACGACTCGTGCACTTGCGAGCCTATCACACATAATCACCAATCAATCAACCATATAATTCATCGTTCAACACGTAATTTTCATAAAAACGGTTTTGGACTTGAAAACGCACGAACTAAATGTGGAACCAGAGCATGCAATCAACGTTTAGAAAATAAAACCCTAAGCGAGTATAGAACTCACCGGAATGTGATGAAAATCACATAACCACAATGAACGGGGATCAACGCCACTAGACTTCCCGAACGATCCTGAATCCAAAATACTTTTGGGGACAGCATCTGAGAGCTGTTTTTGAACAAACATAACTAATTCAATTTCTAACCAAAACCATTCAAACCAGTGCCTTATGTGTTGATAATTTCGTCTTTTTTCCTATGGTTCAAGCCCAAACTATTATGACGAGTATTCAGGGAGTTATGGCGAAAATACAAAGGCTGGTCCGAAAATATTACTGTGACAAAAGGGAATTTTGTACTTAATGTTTCTCCCTCAATACTCAGTCAAATCAAGTGGTTCTTGTGCTTAAACTGAATGATTTTTTGTCTAGTTTATAATGAATCAAAAATGAACTTCAAATGATGTCTGCAGACTGAGTTATATAGAAAATACCGAAGGTGGTACAAACGGGATTTCTGCAGAATTTCGGATGAACTTGTATCTTCGACCCCCCAACTTCGAATTCCAACTCCAACAAGCTCCAAACTACTCCAAACTCGAATTCAGCAAATGAACCCCCTTCTAGACTACTTCAATCCACAATGTACCTTCAGAAATTAGGCTAGCAACTACCCCAAGCTTCAAATACAACATGCAATGAAAGAAACTCCATCTTTGGTCAACTTTGAGCTTGAAACTCACAAATGGTGGATTGAGATAGAGGAAGAACTAGCTACTGATTTTGGTATCTATGTGTAGAGGGTGAAAAACGGAGGAGAATGATGGTAGAAACTTACACATGCATCAATGGTTGAAGGTTGTTTCCCCTCTTCTTCTTTTCTTCTCACTCTCCCAAGTTTCTCTCTCTCTCAAACTCTCAATTTTAGTTTTCCTCCTTGCTGAAAGTGTGCTGTCTTATTTTTAATGAGAGTGAGTGGGTGACATAAATGGAACCAGCTGATGGTTTTTAAAACAATGCGAAAAGACTGTTTTGCCCCTGCCACTAATTACCCACTTAAACCCCACTTAATTCCTAATCATAAATCGCTTACTAATTGTACTAACTCACATCCTTTAGCAACTCGATTTTCCAATCACATACTCAAGTATGCTATTTAATTTAAATAAAACAATTACTAATTTCATTAATTAGAAATTAGTTAAAAATGGGGATGTTACAATACACCCCAACTTGAAAAAGTTTGTCCTCAAAATTGATCAAGTTTTATTCGCATAGCCGGCATGAGACCAAAAATTTGTCGATTGATCGACTATACATGACTTTCCTATCGCAACCACTAGCAACCATTGACCTATATGTATATACATACAATTAGTTGGGAAAACAATCTTACGACCTAAGGTCGAGGCATATTTTCGCAATCCAATAATGTGAAACTCATAATAAATGATTTCTTGTAACTTGACTCGACTGAAACTTAAAGTTGTAGTAAAAGTACCCATTTCATTAAATCATTATTGGAATTCGATAGGAAATTCCTTTTTTTAACTAGATAGAAATCCTTTTTCACTAGTTTTCCAAATAATGACATTTTGAAAACATTTTCCTCAAAAACAATAACTCACCTCAACTTAAAATATCCTTACTCAAAGTACGACTTTTATTAAAACAGTATAATCCTACTCGGTTTTCGAAATTGAACGTCACAGGTGAAATGGAATTTACAACTGTTTTGAAAATCTTTCGATTATACAACCACACCGCAAGTTGACTCACTAGGGTTAAAGTAACTTAAGTCAAGTTAGGGAAGGATTGGGAAAGAATTGGCATAGTACGGAAAACGTGTCTTTTCAAAATTTTCCTAAAAATTTGTTTTGCGTCAAATTTCGCTATTCCGTTTACTCCGGGCTTGTTTCCAATCAATCCTTAACTTAATTTAAGTCAACAACAAGACCTATAAAAGATAACCCGACATACTAATCGCAATCCAACACAACATTTCGATCAATAATTCTTGTTCAAATCAATATCTTACATACACATTGCACGCAAAGCATGTAACCTAGCATCATATCTTACGACCGTCTCGGATTCATTCAATCAATCCACATCATAACACTCAACAGACATCTATTCAAGTAACACAATCATCAATCATGGACAACGTAAGTGAACAACTCATCAATACATACTAGGATTGTTAAATCCTAGTTACATTGCAATCTCATACATCGTGTTGAATTTTGAACAATGTCAAATTCAGCACATACTTAATCTATTGATATTCAACCAATAGAATCCTAGAAACAATCAATACCTCGCTTTTATTTGTGTAAACATCATGACTTATGGACTTTAGTCCAACTCAATGCTTAAAACTTCGGTTTTTTCCTTCTTAGTCAATGCACTAACAAACTTTTCTTCGCAACAGAAGAAAATTTTGGGACATAACCTCTATATCCTATTGGAGATACATCTAGTCCTTTGGGTTAAACTCGGGAACCACCCCTGTTCTCAGTGACTCTTATATTGATAGGATTTTTATAAAATAATCTTTCCATGACCTATCAGGGTCGACTATAATGCCTCAATGACCCACATGATAGGATTTTTAGAAAAACAATTTTTCCTCTACCTATCAGAGTCGACTATATTGTCTCAATGACTCATATAATGATAGGATTTCAAAAATGATACTTTTTGTCATGACCTATCAAAGTCACTCTACCGATTAACCCAAATTTACTAGTGGGAGTTAATCTCCATAACTCATGAAGTGAACTTTAAACTCAATGACTACTAAATTCGTAATCCTAGCACTAGTGCAAAGACCTTTGGGGAAGAACCCCTTGCCAGAAAGAATTCTATAAGACTGGCTATCCTCCTTGATAGAACTTGTCTGAGACTCTACCACCCATCCTTTCGAACAGATAGCCCTCTTAAGGCCTCCACTACTCCTACACTAGGGTACGAGAATTTCTATACAATAGGAACCTCCTTGGCGAGGCATAATTGCTTCCCTTAAAAGGAAAGAGGCTTACTAGACACTTATAGACTCCATCTTGCTCATAAGGAATCGTTGATTAATCTAGGTGTAATTGGATACCTTTGGATTGCGTACGGATTTGGGATAATTTTAGTATCAAAGAAACGCGAAAATCGAAGGATTCCTTTAAGGAATCAAACGGGCGCACGATTAGTGCATCCTGAACTGATTCAGAAAACGAATTCCAACTACTTCGAATATTTCTTTGGTCCTCCATCTTTTCGAATTCCATAAACAATATAAACGAAACTATTACAACTATCATAGCCATCCAATTCGGAACTCAACTTACCTAGAGAACAAACATTCATCACCTAGGTAAACTGAACTTTTCCTTTGACCACATTTAGCGGGATTCCTAATAATCTAAGGCTTTTGAAGACTCTTACAATAGCTGGAAAGATTATAACTGTGAATAACCAGTATTGAGGGAGGGCTCTTTTTAGGATTCCGAAGGATATTATCCTAAACTGGCTTCTAAGAACTTAGTCTTAATGTTTGGGAATCCTCTTCTCATTTCTCATGCTACTCGAGGATTTATTTCCTGTGAATACATTTGGGTTCAACGGCTTATGGTTCGGAAAACATATCTTTTTAGAATCAAGATTAGAGACACATCCCAAAACCTACTCAGACGTCTAAGACATTTTCGTTATCTTTCCAACGCATCTCAGAACATAAAAATTGGGGTTCCGGATTAAAAGTAACAATTAAAATAAGTCGGAAGGCTATCGAGAATATCTCACAGACCAAGACTGGCATACTCCTAATCGGAGGATTGCAATAAGGTTACCTCTGTCGACATCACATACTAGTCCCTTCGTGGAAGGGAACCGATTCATAATTTTTGGTCATGAACTAATCGGACAAATCTTGGGTGGCTTTTCTTGCCAATATTGCCGATGCAATTATGGTTTACTAACCCGACTTCATAACTTCTAATAACGGTTGCTCTGAGGAAAAAGGTGCTTGACCTATACTCGAGACTTTCCGAAGGATTTCTCTAAACCATGACGTGAGTTGGGGTTAACCTGAGTTATAAGGTAGGATAATTACTAGAAATTATCTCGAAAACTGAGAAACTAGGTCGAACAAGGAACGGAGTCTTACGACGTCGGTTACACCTAAACGGATCCCCGAACACTAACACTCCTACTACCTGAAGATTTTGTTTAGATTGAAAGTTTCTGGATGGCCTATAAAGGTTTAAGCGACAACATAACATTTGCTTCGGCTCCAAAGACTGAACAGTCGCCCACAACTTCCTTGAACCATCACGGATGCCCATCAATGGATCCGGAGTGTCATCTGTAGCCCTCTGCTTCTGCTGCGCACTCTGATGAAACAAGAAGTCTAGAAATCCTATGGTTCAGGGTTTTGGACATTTTCGGGGCTGAGGCAACCAATTGTCATCATTCTCATTAATTCACAAGAAACATTGAGCGGATCCTGACTCAACACTTCACATAATATACTGAAAGGTTCTGACAGTCAATCGTCTAAGTCCCTAACTGACTCGATCTAATAACCTCTTGACCGTAAGGTCACTAAGCCCGACTAGGTCGAACTGATCTGATACCAAAATGTAACACCCTAATATTTCTAACAAGTAGAAATACTAAAATGCACAACTTAGTATACATCAGAGTAAAATTCCTGTATTTGGATATTGAACAAAATTAAAAACTTGATATAACTCATCAAGTGATCAATCGTATTCCCTATTATTCAATATCAAAAACAGCACTAGCGGAAACAACTTACAACTTCTAATACGTGTACAAGTCATAAAATCGAAATTACATTAAAACTAGGGAGTAACATAAGCGATAAACTAAGACTCCTCGATCTTCATGGACTTCATCACGTGCACTGTCTAACTGTGCTCCTCAACTTCTGCGGTTCGCTGTTTCTCTGTAAAAACCACAACATATAAAGGGTGAGATTACAAATCTCTGTGAGTCCTATCGAGACCCCTTACTATACACTCTCGGTTCAATTTTGAAGTCTTATTCATATCGTAGTTTAGTTTATAAACTACGTGCTTTTCTAATCTCAGGTAGTTTAATTTATAAACTACGTTTCACTAACTTACCACGACACTAGCTGCCAACTTGCTAATCCCGGTGAACCTCACCCATTAATCATAAGTACAACATCGACTGCCAACTTGCTAACCCCGATGAATCACGTACTTAAATTTAAGTATAACACCGACTACAAACTTGCTAATCCCGGTGAATCACATACTTAAATTCTAATATAACACCGACTGCCAACTTGCTAATCCCGGTGAATCACGTACTTAACTTTAAGTATAACACCGACTGCCAACTTGCTAATCCCGGTGAATCGCATACTTAAATTCTAGTATAACACCGACTGCCAACTTGCTAATCCCGGTGAATCATACACTTAATCTTAATTACATCACTGACTGCCAACATGCTAATCCCGGTGAATCGTACACTTAACCTCGTTAGGTCGCCACCTATACTCGATGTAATTTATACATCGTTAACCTCAAACATTTTTAGATGGAATATATAATCATCCCATTTCAGTAATACAATGTAAAATTGAACATATAGTTCGTTTTATTTCCAAATGATACATGTCCTCACACGTATACTATATTTCGGTTTTTCGAAACATTTATAACTTCAAAAATAGTTAACTTTTAAACCTTGCAATCATGTTCAAAAACATGGCATCATTGGTTCCATGACATGAGGGACGGTTGGGAAGAAGATTAGAAGATGTTTGGAATCAAAAGGAGCGACGAAACGAGAATTTTTCACCTTGAACCCGAACCACACGCACGGTCCGTGCCCTAGGGGCGCACGACCCGTGCATGTTGAGCCATTTTAACCGGACAACACCGAAGCTGGCGCACGGTCCGTGCCACAGGGGCGCACGGTCCGTGTGCTCTGTTCAGTACACCAACATCAATCTGTTTCTCTCGTTTCGCTTCTCCGTTCGCGTCCAATCCATAATCCGATCTAAATCAAACCTCAAAACAGATAATACCAAACAATATTCCAATCCAAAAAACATCATAGCAATCACATAATCACCAATCAATCAACCATATAATTCATCGTTCAACACGTAATTTTCATAATAACGGTTTTGGACTCGAAAACCCACGAACTAAACCTGGAACCAGAGCATGCAATCAACGTTTAGAAAATAAAACCCTAAGCGAGTATAGAACTCACCGGAATGTGATGAAAATCACATAACCACAATGAACAGGGCTCAACGCCACTAGACTTCCCGAACGAACCCGAATCCAAAATACTTTTGGGGACAGCATCTGATAGCTGTTTTGGAACAAACATTACTAATTCAATTTCTAACCAAAACCATTCAAACCAGTGTCTAATATGTAGATAATTTCGTCTATTTTCCTATGGTTCAAGCCCCAAACTGATATGACGAGTATTCAGGGAGTTATGGCGAAAATACAAAGGCTGGTTCGAAAATATTACTGTGACAAAAGGGAAATTTGTACTTAATGTTTCTATCTCAATACTCAGTCAAATCAAGTGGTTCTTGTGCCTAAACTGAAGGATTTTGTGTCTAGTTTCTAATGAATCAAAAATTAACATTAAATGATGTATGTAGACTGAGTTATATAGAAAATACCGAAGGTGGTACAAACGGGATTTCTGCAGAATTTCGGATACACTTGTATCTTCAACCCCTAACTTCGAATTCCAGCTCCAACAAGCTCCAAACTACTCCAAACTCGAATTCAGCAAATGAACCCCCTTCTAAACTACTTCAATCCACAATGTACCTTCAGAAATTAGGCTAGCAACTACCCCAAGCTTCAAATACAACATGCAATGAAAGAAACTCCATCTTTGGTCAACTTTGAGCTTGAAACTCACAAATGGTGGATTGAGATAGAGGAAGAACTAGCTACTGATTTTGGTATCTATGTGTAGAGGGTGAAAAACGGAGGAGAATGGTGGTAGAAACTTACACATGCATCAATGGTTGAAGGTTGTCTCCCCTCTTCTTCTTTTCCTCTCACTCTCCCAAGTTTCTCTCTCTCTCTCTCTCTCAAACTCTCAATTTCAGTTTCCCCTCCTTGCTGAAAGTGTGCTGTCTTTTTTTTAATGAGATTGAGTGGGTGAGATAAATGGAACCAGCTGATGGTTTTTAAAACAATGCGAAAAACTGTTTTGCCCCTCAAGCATGCTATTTAATTTAAATAAACAATCAATTAAATAAAATAATTACTAATTTCATTAATTAGAAATTAGTTAAAAATGGGGATGTTACATTCACACTTTAAGGGACTACAATCTGTCCCATCCTACTTGGAGAATCCTTTGCTTTGCTAATTCACAAGAGTTCAGCTCTGATGATCCTTGCCTATGGTTCAAATAAAATGCAACGGGAAACAATGGGATTCTATGTATCATTACTTGTTGCATGCTATGGAGGTCTAGGAATGAGAAAATTTTCTCTGATACCGTATGGGAAAGCAGGCGAGTGGTTAGTTATATTCGTTCGCTGTTGGATGTAACCTCTAAAGTTTTCCCTAATACTTCTTCTCACAAGGAAACGCACCTCGTCACTTGTATGACCCCCGGAAAAACTTTATCAAACTCAATGTTGATGGTAGCTCTTTTGGCAACCCTGGTCGCTCGGGCTATGGAGGGCTATTTCGGGACCACAATGGTAACTGGATCACAGGTTGATTTGTGAATCTGATTCGTTGATTGCTCTGAAGTTCATTAACGATGGAGCTCCTACTTCTCATCCTCATGCACCTATAATTGATCATATTCGATCCTTTATGGGTCGTGGTTGGCAGCTCACCTTTTAACATTCCCTCCGGGAGGGGAACTCTTGTGCAGATTGGTTGCAAAAACAAGGCTCTTCTATGGAACATAGAATTCATTTGTGGAATAATTGTCCAACAGCTATTTCTTCGTCTATGCTCGCATATGCTTTTGGAATTGCTAGATTAAGACCCTAATTAGGTTGTTTCTGTTGCTTATTTATTTCTTATTGATAAAAAACTATAAAAAAAACAATTAAAAAGTAAAATATTTTCTCTTTAAACCGACGGGTCAAAAAAAGAAGAATGGGAGTCGTCTTCACAACATTTAATAAATAATGACAACTAATGATATATTAAATGACATCTTTACACCATTGTTGGGTCAATGCTTAAATTTTGAGAAGTTTTATTTGCAAAAGGAATATTTTATTACAATATTACGGTTGTCACAATATTACGGTTGTGAGTCTTACTTACCTTAATTACTCACATTTGGAATAGGATTAGGCATAGCTCAGTTGGCGAGGTAAGGAATATCGAAAGAGTGCAAGCAGAAAGTCTCATGTTCAAACCTGGAAAACTTACATTCCCTCTCCCCCACTAACATTGTCTATCAAAAATAAAACATTTCTACTAATAACTTTTTGTTGGCGTGGAGCAGCTGGTTGAGCCAACACAATTAATCGTTGAGATGTTGATGGTTGTCCTTTGCCACTCCTGCTAGACCTTCATGAAGATGATTTGTTCATGACTCCTTGAAAGCAGTAGAATGGACTGAAAAAAATGATAAACGAAAGAATATGTTATTTTTATTGTTTTAATTTCTCACAATTTGTTGTAGTCAGCATAAGTTTAGATTTTGATTTATGTTTTTAATAATCTTTTACGCACCATTACCTAAAAACAAGAATATGTATATGTAAGAAAGACTCGGTCACTATATGTGATAGTTATTTCCACAATTATCATACGAAGAAATTTTAAAAGGAAAAGTTTTAAACTAATCACTATAGTCGTATTAAAGTTATGATATTTAGATACACAAAAAAGAGTTTTACATATGTTATTTTAAGTATATTTTTCATCCCTATAATTTTCTCGCAATTTGTTGTAGTCACCAAAAAAAGTTTATTTTCAATTTTAAATATTTTCTGTACCCAACTACCCATCATTACCTAAAAACAAAACAAGAATATGTACAACGTGTAAGGAAAATTCGGTCTCTATATTTCCAGAGAAAGTGTCATGGTGGCCTTAGGCCCCATGTTTTTTTTGTTGAAAGTGTAAAAACTTGTTATCACCAATAGCAATGTTAGGGGATTGTTACAATTTTTTTGAATGTTTACCTACTTGTAATGAAATGTTATGATCCTATTTTTGTCCAAAAGGGATTAGAACGGTAAAATCGAATATATAATTAGATAACACTCATCAAAATAATAAAAAAATCATATATAATCAATCATAGTAAATATAAAGGAGAGTATATATTTATAATTTCATAATTATTACATACCTTCTTTAAAAATATGACAAGTTAGGAATCAACATATGTTTGTCGTACCGCTTTAATCAAGAAAATCACAGTCATTGGAGATCTATGTTGGACGTTATAAAAAGAGCGATAGAGCAATGAATTTCTGAAAATGCGTAAAAACATAAGACAACATCCACAACTTTCATGTTATCAAACTTGTATTTATAATCGATTCACCAAGTTTTGATGCGCCGCTTGTGGATCTAATGAAGACAAAACAACACTAGATTAAACAAGAGGAAAAAATGCTACCAAAAGAAGACACAGGAATTAGAAGAACATGATGGATTACCTATGATTGGTGACATATATGCCACTGATCTTTGTGGAATGAAGTATCCATTGATGTATCCCTTCCCACACATATCATTGTAATAAATTCAAGAAATTGAAAGGCCACTTTTGCAACTCTTTACAAATGCGAGAACTGGAGGAAAAAAGTAAGAGAGATGCCCTAGTATTTTGAGGGAAGCGGCCGCAACGCTAATCTTTGATGGCGTTTTCAAAGTGTTGACTGAAACAACATACTTAACAAAGTTAATCATACCTAGGGCTCGATTTCTCAGTGGACAACAACCCAGGTGCCAAAGAGAATGGTTGAAAAAAGAATGGCCAAAGCAAGTATGGAGATATTTGTAAGTTGTGACTTCATGATTCTTACGGACCAAAAAGCCCAAACTTTGGATGCCAAGTGTGGCTATCTCACTATACTTCTACTCCTACTTTAATAAAGCCAGTTTCTACCTACTTCCACTTTTTACTTACCACATCCCCTTCCTGCTTTTTAATTTAGTTTGCCCAACATACCTTTTATTGAAAAATTTGATTTCGAAACCCAAATACCTCATAAATTTGAATCCTGGAATTTAGTTTTTTTATTCTATTTACTTTTGGATGTTATGATATTCAGAAAACACACACAATGGAAGCAACTAAAATGCAAAAATTTGTCTTTCAGAGCTTGGATTCCATTTTTATTTTTTAATGTTTATAATTTAATTTATGAAACACTTAATTACGAAATCTGAAACTTAGTTTCTTGGATACTTCTCTAATATTAGAATCCCAAATTTGGAGGGTTTTAGAGGGGTTCCAAAAACAAACTAGGAGGGGATTTGGGAGGGTTTAGGGGGATGATTTTTCTTCTCATCATTAAAAAATTTACGCTATTAGTCTCATGCCCTCCCCTCCCTTCCAAACTCCCAAAGACACCTAAAAGTGAAAGAGACCGAAAAATAAAACAAACAATAGGGAAACAAATCTTGAAAATAAGTGCAGATTGAAATATGGTTACTTCTGAGAAATCATTTAAGACCCTCACCGATGTACCAATAAAATTGACTATAGGATATAGTGAAAAATATTTTGAATAGTTGAGATTTAATGTTGATTGATACAACCTCTCATAGAATTTTATACTATATCCGACTGTCAATTCGACCGACACACTGGCGAGGGACTTAGTAGGTCCCTCACCCTAGCAAACACTGTTTAATATATATAATTATGAATACGATGCAATGCAAAGTTTCATAGTTGTAATATTAGTATTATGACATGAAAGTATATTTAAAATTCTAACTATATTAAAATATATTCTTTTACTTGATTATAATTTTTTTATTAATTTAATTATGCCTAAATATATAGATATTAGATTTACAAAATTAAAATCCAAGAGCACTTGGATGAGATGATATGGGTCTCTTCCAGCTTAACCAAGGTCTTGAGTTTGAATCCAGCATTGGGAATGCAGGAGTGTTAAATCTCTTGAGGGAGAGCTTTGCCGCCCATTGTGGTCATATCCAACTCGAGGGATTAGTCTTTACAGTTGCGCGCAGAGGATACCCGATTTATACAACAACAACAACAACAAAATTACAAAATTTTAAAAAAAGATTTCAAATCTTTATTAAGGCTGTCACACCCCGAAAAATCCTTGGAGGGATTTTTCTCCGCACAACGGGATTCTAGAGTCGCCGCCAATATTTTTTTAAAGGTAAAACATCGGAAAAACCTTTTTTGGAAAGCAATGGTCTTTGGAACCATTAGATTTGGGTTCGGGGGTCTAATTACGTATGGGGAAGGTATTAGCACCCCACAACGTCCCTTCAAAGAAGGGTTACCCTAATTAAATATGTGATTTGCAAAGTTGATTCAGAAAAAATGCTTTGTTTTTACCTCTTTTATTGTTGAAAGGCTTAATGAAAAATCTTTAATTTTCGCGCTTGACGGAGGGGATCCGCTCCTACGTATCTCCCGGTGCGATGGAGAATTCAAAGCAACGTAGTTCTTGTTTTCGAAAAATGTTTTATTTTGGGAAAGTGTTTGGTTTTTGAAAGGAAGAATGTTTTTGGTTTGTTGTGCTTGATGTAACACCCCGTTTCTACCCCTTTAATTTGTACGTCGTTATCAGAGTGCTTTCGTTTTCAAAAATAATAATAATATTAGTAGAAAAGAAATGTCACAACTTCATTGATGAAACTCATCGACTACGCCATAAACATTCGTGTAGAAACACATTCGTCTCAAAAATCGAACTTCAAAATTAAATCTCATCACAGCGGAAATAATAGCTCACCAAAAAGAAAATCGCTCAAACACGTCTCACACATCAATAAAATTATTAAAACAATTAATTAAATAAGTCATCAACTTTAACCCCGCCCCCTAGGTGTTACAATATCAGAGAGCGACTCGAACATCTCAACAGCTAAAAGGGAAGGCAGCATGTCCTTCAATCGGAGTCACCTGCAGCGTTGCCACAATAGAGCAACATTCCAAGCAGAAGGGGTGAGAACTTTCAACAAAATATAATTAAACATACAGCAGAGTAATATGAGCAAACCAACACACAACATCGTTACTAATATCAACTTCATCATCGTTACACACCACACCAAACAAAATCACAGTTCACGTCACCCGTCATAAAAAAAAACATGAATGTGCATGAAGATGCAACCCACACCTGGGCATATGCATGATGGTACCATATTCGTCATAATAAGCCACTATGGGCACACCGTCACTGTTTTCTCGTCATAAATAAGCCACTAAGGGCACACCGTCATTAAGAGGCCGAAGCCTATTCGTCATAAGATGCACATGCTATGAGACACTATGTACACATGTGCAATCACCAAAATTTTACTCACCCGGAGTACTCGTCATCACCACCATAAGACACTCATAGAGTGTATTCATCATCATCATCATCATATTAATATCACCACTCTTCATAAACAATCACATTCAAAAATAATGTAACAACATCTTTAAAATTAGGGAATAAACATTTCACTCTACATTTTAAAATTATGGGGTAAACATTTCACTTTCATACTTAGGAGGCGCCACAATTAAGTTTGGGAATAAACAGTGGCATTTTATGCGTAAAACAGTAGCAATCTTTCATCAAATCGGAACTGAAATAGTAGCCGTTATTTTTGCAAAGACAGCAGAATTTTTACATCAATTTAAAACTGAAAACAGTGGCCAATTAATTCGCATAACAGCAGAATTTTTACATCAATTTAAAACTGAAAACAGTGGCCAATTAATTCGCATAACAGCAGAATTTTTACATCAATTTAAAACTGAAAACAGTGGCCAATTATGTGCGCAGAAACAGTGGCAATTTTACATCATATTGAGGCTGAAAAACAGTGGCAAATTTGCGCAAAACAGTGGCATTTTGATAGGCTGAAACAGCAGCAACAACAGCAGATTTTAATTTACAAAACAGCAGTATTTTATTGGTAAAACAGCAACATGACAGCGGCAATTTTTTTGATAAAGACAGCACATTTTATTGACAGCAAACAGCACACTTAATATACAGCAACAGCACCAAATAAAATTCTGCAACAGCAATACATAATTGACAGCAAACAGCATAACTATTATACAGCAACAGCAACACCCAATTAACAGCAACAGCACCAATTAAATTTCTGTAACAGCAGCACTGTTTTTATAAAAACAGCAACAACATATCTCAAAAAATTAGCAATTATAATTCTGCATAATAGTAACATATTCATTACAAAAAAAAAACAGCAACTATTCATCTTCTCACGTCATAGGGTAATTCGCACATCAACGAAATAATTCAATCTATCATTCATCTCCACCTATAAATTCTAATTCAACCACTAACACAAACCCACAAACCCTCTATATACTCAATTATATTAAATTGAAAACCGCTCACCCTTACCTCGAATTTTATATGCCCGAAACAACGATGAATGCAACGCGTACAAAACTCCGCAACACGACGAGCCAAAATCACCAACAATTCGCAGCAGCCCCCTTCTTCTCTTCTAAATCAATTCGCATCCATCAACACAATTCATGGAAAAATCGCAACATGGAAAAGGGAAGGCTTTGAGACCACCACTTGGAAGAATTAATTAAATGGAAGAGAAGAGGATCAAAGGCACTTACCTAAATCAAAGATGAAGAAAACCCTCTTTCCTTCTTGCTGGAAGTCGCAATTCTCTCCCCCTCAAGGCTTGAAGTCGCGCCTCACCTTTCCTTCACTTCTCAGTTGCGCTGATTTTCCCCTTTCTTTGGTGGAATGATACTAATTCTTAGGTTTTAGGTTAATTGGAATGGGCTTGGGTCACTTAAGTGGCTTGGGCCCATTTTTCACACCACTCTTTTTAATTCTTTTCGCCTCCTACAACAAAACAATTATATATAAATTATCCCACTTAAATAAATATTGCATCCCTCCAATAACTTAATTTAATTAATAAATTAAATTATTTTAGGGCGTTACAACTCTCCCCCACTTAGAGAATTTCGTCCTCGAAATTACCTGAATCAAATAATTCTGGATAGGCGTCTTTCATCCTACTCTCCAATTCCCACGTCATGCTCTCGCCAACGGCTCCCAACCAAACCACTTTCACTAAATTAATCTCTTTGCCTCTTAACACTTTTACTTCACGGTCATCAATTCTAACTGGCATAGTCTCCACGGTGAGATTGTCACGCACCTCCACATCATCTAGTTGAATCACATGAGACGGATCCGCAACATACTTCCGAAGCTGCGACACGTGAAACACGTCGTGCAAGTTTGAAAGGTTAGGTGGTAAGGCCACCCGATATGCAACATTTCCAACTCTCTCCGTAATCTGATACGGCCCGATGAATCGAGGAGTCAACTTCTTTGATTTCAGCGCTCGCCCAACACCAGTCATAGGCGTGACCCTCAAGAACACGTGGTCACCGGCTTCGAATTCTAAATCTTTCCTTCTCTTATCATGGTAACTCTTCTGCCGACTCTGCGACGCTTTCATTTTCTCCCTGATCATCTTTACCTTCTCAGTAGTCTCTCTGACTAGCTCAGGTCCAAGTACTAAACTTTCCCCAGTCTCGTACCAACACACTGGAGTCCTACACCTCCGGCCATACAACGCCTCAAACGGCGCCATTCCGATACTGGAATGATAACTGTTGTTGTAGGTGAACTCAATTAACGGAAGATGAGTATCCCACGCACCTCCCTGCTCTAGTACACATGATCTCAACAGGTCCTCTAACGATTGAATCGTCCTCTCTGTCTGCCCATCAGTCTGAGGATGATAAGCTGAACTCAACCTCAATTTCGATCCCAACTCCTTCTGTAAACTACTCCAAAACTCCGAAGTGAACCTTGGGTCCCTATCAGACACAATGCATAAAGGAACCCCGTGCAATTTCACAATCACCTGAATGTAGATTTCAGCCAATCTCGACACTGGATACTTAATACCGATAGGAATAAAATGAGCCGACTTCGTTAATCTATCCACAACCACCCAAATTGAATCATGCCCTCTCACCGTATTGGGTAACCCGGTCACAAAATCCATGGATATACTATCCCACTTCCATTCTGGAACATTCAACGGTTGCATCATTCCCGCAGGCTTCTGATGCTCGACTTTCGATTTCTGACAGGTCAAGCACGAGTACACAAACTGCGCCACATCGCGCTTCAACCCAGGCCACCAGAACATCTTCTTCAAATCTTGGTACATTTTCGTCGCTCCAGGGTGGATACTCAACTTACTCTTATGCCCCTCCTGAAGGATTGCCTTTCTCATTCCCTCATCTTCGGGAACACAAATTCTCCCACGATACCTCAATACATTTTGCGTATCTATCACGAAGTCTTCATTCTCTGACTGACCGATCCCACCCATCAGATCAACCAATTTCATATCTAATTTCTGCGCCTCTCGGATACTCGCCATAAAATCATTGCCAATTTTCAACATACCTAACCTGACACTTTGAGGCGTAACTTCACACACTAAACTCATGTCCCTGAACTGCTCAATTAACTCGAGTTCTCTAGCCATCAGCGCCGACATGTGCAAAGTCTTCCGACTCAGCGCATCCGCAACCACATTCGCTTTTCCCGGGTGATAACTCAATTCAAAATCATAATCCTTCAATAGTTCTAACCACCGGCGCTGCCTCATATTCAATTCTTTCTGGTCAAACAGATACCGTAGACTCTTGTGATCACTGAACACCTCAAATTTCGATCCATACAAGTAATGCCTCCAAATTTTTAATGCGAATACCACAGCAGCAAGTTCTAAGTCGTGAGTAGGGTAATTCTTTTCATGAATTCTCAATTGCCTAGACGCATAAGCGATCACTTTCCCATTCTGCATAAGTACACCACCCAATCCCAACTTCGACGCATCACAATAAACCACAAACGGTTCCACCGGATTAGGCAGGGTCAACACTGGTGACGTAGTCAACTTCTTCTTCAGCTCATTGAAACTTTCTTCACATCGGTCATCCCAAACAAAAGCCCTACCCTTGCAGGTCAATTGGGTCAATGGCAGAGCCAACTTCGAGAACCCCTCAATAAACCTTCTATAATAACCTGCCAACCCCAGAAAACTCCTGATTTCAGTAACTGACTTTGGAGACTCCCATTGCAACACCGCATCAACTTTGGAAGGGTCCACCGCAAGTCCCTCACTAGAAATCACGTGACCGAGGAAACTGACTTCTTTCAACCAAAACTCACACTTGGACAGCTTCGCATACAACTTTCGATCCTTCAGAATTTCTAGCACCAGCCTCAGATGTTCCGCATGCTCCTCTTCTGACCTAGAGTAAATCAGAATGTCGTCAATGAAAACTACCACAAACTTATCCAAGTACTCACGGAAGATTTGGTTCATGTACCCCATGAATACCCCCGGCGCATTAGTCACACCGAAAGGCATAACGGAATACTCATAGTGCCCATATCTTGTCCTAAATGCCGTCTTCTGGACATCTTCATCCTTGACCTTGATCTGATGATAACCAGACCTTAAGTCAATCTTGCTAAATACCTTTAGCACCCACTAACTGATCCATCAAGTCATCAATTCTTGGCAACGGGATACTTGTTCTTGATCGTAACTTTATTTAACTGCCGATAGTCCACGCACAACCTCATACTACCGTCTTTCTTTTTCACTAGCAACACTGGAGCTCCCCAAGGTGACACACTCGGTCTTACAAACTTCTTTTCTAATAAATCTTCAAGTTGTTTCTTCAACTCTGCCAACTCAGATGCGGACATTCTATATGGCGCCATAGACACAGGCTTAGTGCCGGGAACCAGGTCAATAGCAAACTCCACCTCTCTCTCTGGTGGTACATCCGGAATCTCGTCAGGAAACACCTCAGAAAACTCACGCACTACCGGCAACACATCGATCTTCGCTTGGCTCTCAGCAGACAACGACGCCAACAGAGAAAACAGCTGAACTTCTTCTCTCATCACTCGATGCAGCTGACCCGCAGATAACAGACCAGACTCCCCTTCAGGCGACTCAAAACTCACGGACCTCTCTCGACAGTTGATATGGACATGGTTATCAACTAACCAGTCCATACCCAGAATGACATCCATTCCACTCAGCGGCAAACAGATCAAATCAATTAAGAATTCTCTACCATATACAGATACAGGACATTTGGCACAAACAACGGAGGTAGTCACCGAACCCTTAGCTGGAGTGTCGATGACCATCTCCCTCAACATATCAGATAAAACAAGGCTTAACTTCTCAACACATGCAGCAGCAATAAAACTATGGGTAGCACCAGTATCAACAATAACAACAAGGGGAAAATTATTGATATAGCACGTACCTCGAATCTCGTTCACTACATCAGACTCAGCCAGAGCGAACACCTTTCCAAAGGACTTCTCCTTCTTGGGTTTCGAACACTGTGTACTAACATGACCACTCTCCCCGCAGTTGAAACATACCACTTCTTTCTTATCACATCCGGAAGATATATGCCCCTCTTTTCCACACCTATAACATCTCTTCTTATCCCCGCCTGGGCAATCTGGACTTTTATGACCCACTTTCCCGCACGAGTAACAAGTAACACTGGCTGTAGCATCTCCCCCACTTCGCTTAGGTCCACCAACAAACTTACCCTTGCCCTTACCAGCAGGCGCCTCATATGGCTTACCGCGACTTGCGAAATTCTTTTGTTTTTCTCTAATGACTCTGGAGAAGGCATTATTGTCCTCCTCAAAAATCCTGGCACTATTAACCAACAACGGAAACACACGAATCTGCTGGTACCCTATGGCCCTCTTAATGTCAGCACGCAATCCATTTTCAAATTTGATGCATTTGGAGAACTCCGCACCCTCTCTATCATAATGAGGATAAAACTTAGACAGCTCAGTAAATTTTGCAGCATACTCGGTTACAGTCATGTTGCCTTGTTCAAGTCTTAGAAACTCAACCTCCTTCTTCCCACGGACATCTTCCGGGTAGTACTTCCTCTTGAATTCTCTCTCAAACACAGCCCAGGTAATCCCCTCATTGGCAGCCGTCAACCCCTGACTAGTAGTCCTCCACCAATCATAAGCCTCTTTCTTCAACATATGTGTGCCATAGCGAACCTTCTGAGCATCGGTGCAATCCATAACGCGGAAGATCCGCTCCATCTCACTTAGCCACTCCAGGGCACCATCAGGATTATACCCGCCTTCAAAAGCAGGAGGGCTCTCACGCTGGAACGTAGCCAAACTACGCGTCCCATCTCCAATAGCATTGGGTATGTTACCCACGACTCCGGCTATAGCCTGCAAGGCAGCAGCAAGTGCAGCATCGTTCCGTCCTGCCATTCTAGTACTGCAACAGAAAACAAAATTTAGATACGAGTAACTAGACTCGAATGTTACTCGACTCAACAACTTGACCACCGGCCGGACAGACCGAACTGCTCTGATACCACTAATGTAACAACCCGTTTCTACCCCTTTAATTTGTACGTCGTTATCAGAGTGCTTTCGTTTTCAAAAATAATAATAATATTAGTAGAAAAGAAATGTCACAACTTCATTGATGAAACTCATCGACTACGCCATAAACATTCGTGTAGAAACACATTCGTCTCAAAAATCGAACTTCAAAATTAAATCTCATCACAGCGGAAATAATAGCTCACCAAAAAGAAAATCGCTCAAACACGTCTCACACATCAATAAAATTATTAAAACAATTAATTAAATAAGTCATCAACTTTAACCCCGCCCCCTAGGTGTTACAATATCAGAGAGCGACTCGAACATCTCAACAGCTAAAAAGGGAAGGCAGCATGTCCTTCAATCGGAGTCACCTGCAGCGTTGCCACAATAGAGCAACATTCCAAGCAGAAGGGGTGAGAACTTTCAACAAAATATAATTAAACATACAGCAGAGTAATATGAGCAAACCAACACACAACATCGTTACTAATATCAACTTCATCATCGTTACACACCACACCAAACAAAATCACAGTTCACGTCACCCGTCATAAAAAAAAACATGAATGTGCATGAAGATGCAACCCACACCTGGGCATATGCATGATGGTACCATATTCGTCATAATAAGCCACTATGGGCACACCGTCACTGTTTTCTCGTCATAAATAAGCCACTAAGGGCACACCGTCACTAAGAGGCCGAAGCCTATTCGTCATAAGATGCACATGCTATGAGACACTATGTACACATGTGCAATCACCAAAATTTTACTCACCCGGAGTACTCGTCATCACCACCATAAGACACTCATAGAGTGTATTCATCATCATCATCATCATATTAATATCACCACTCTTCATAAACAATCACATTCAAAAATAATGTAACAACATCTTTAAAATTAGGGAATAAACATTTCACTCTACATTTTAAAATTATGGGGTAAACATTTCACTTTCATACTTAGGAGGCGCCACAATTAAGTTTGGGAATAAACAGTGGCATTTTATGCGTAAAACAGTAGCAATCTTTCATCAAATCGGAACTGAAATAGTAGCCGTTATTTTTGCAAAGACAGCAGAATTTTTACATCAATTTAAAACTGAAAACAGTGGCCAATTAATTCGCATAACAGCAGAATTTTTACATCAATTTAAAACTGAAAACAGTGGCCAATTAATTCGCATAACAGCAGAATTTTTACATCAATTTAAAACTGAAAACAGTGGCCAATTATGTGCGCAGAAACAGTGGCAATTTTACATCATATTGAGGCTGAAAAACAGTGGCAAATTTGCGCAAAACAGTGGCATTTTGATAGGCTGAAACAGCAGCAACAACAGCAGATTTTAATTTACAAAACAGCAGTATTTTATTGGTAAAACAGCAACATGACAGCGGCAATTTTTTTGATGAAGACAGCACATTTTATTGACAGCAAACAGCACACTTAATATACAGCAACAGCACCAAATAAAATTCTGCAACAGCAATACATAATTGACAGCAAACAGCATAACTATTATACAGCAACAGCAACACCCAATTAACAGCAACAGCACCAATTAAATTTCTGTAACAGCAGCACTGTTTTTATAAAAACAGCAACAACATATCTCAAAAAATTAGCAATTATAATTCTGCATAATAGTAACATATTCATTACAAAAAAAAAAACAGCAACTATTCATCTTCTCACGTCATAGGGTAATTCGCACATCAACGAAATAATTCAATCTATCATTCATCTCCACCTATAAATTCTAATTCAACCACTAACACAAACCCACAAACCCTCTATATACTCAATTATATTAAATTGAAAACCGCTCACCCTTACCTCGAATTTTATATGCCCGAAACAACGATGAATGCAACGCGTACAAAACTCCGCAACACGACGAGCCAAAATCACCAACAATTCGCAGCAGCCCCCTTCTTCTCTTCTAAATCAATTCGCATCCATCAACACAATTCATGGAAAAATCGCAACATGGAAAAGGGAAGGCTTTGAGACCACCACTTGGAAGAATTAATTAAATGGAAGAGAAGAGGATCAAAGGCACTTACCTAAATCAAAGATGAAGAAAACCCTCTTTCCTTCTTGCTGGAAGTCGCAATTCTCTCCCCCTCAAGGCTTGAAGTCGCGCCTCACCTTTCCTTCACTTCTCAGTTGCGCTGATTTTCCCCTTTCTTTGGTGGAATGATACTAATTCTTAGGTTTTAGGTTAATTGGAATGGGCTTGGGTCACTTAAGTGGCTTGGGCCCATTTTTCACACCACTCTTTTTAATTCTTTTCGCCTCCTACAACAAAACAATTATATATAAATTATCCCACTTAAATAAATATTGCATCCCTCCAATAACTTAATTTAATTAATAAATTAAATTATTTTAGGGCGTTACACTTGACGGAGAGTATCCGCTCCTACGTATCTCCCGGTGCGATGGAGAATTCAAAGCTACGTAGTTCTGGGTTGTCTAAAAAAAAGGTTTTTGTTTTTTGTCTTGTTTAATTGTGAAAATTGAGCTTTCATGATGATCAATTGAGAAAAGGCTCCAAGTGACCACCATTAGCACTCCATTGTTAATAATCATGCACGCAAAGGCTTCGCAAGACTACTAACAAAGTTTTTGGTTTAGTGAAAATCTTTAGGAAAATTAGGCATTCATGATGATCAATTGAGCAAAGGCTCCAAGTGATCCCCACTAGTACCTCATTGTTGATAATCATGCAAGCAAAGGCTTCGCAAGACTACTAACAAAGTTTGATTTTGAAGAGTTTTCGCAATTGGATTGATTCTTGTTTAGGGAAAAGAAAATCTGTTATTTGGGAAAAAAGGTTTGTGAAAAAAAAAAGTTTACTTAGGGGAAAGAAACAAAATTTAAAAAAGAAATAGGGGTGCAGTAGTAAAATGGGGTGCAAGTTACAGGAGGGCTCTATCATTAAAACTGGGGTGCAGATAGTGAGCCCAGCTTGTTTTTGTAAGCTGGGCTGCGTTTTTCTTACGAAAAAGAGAAGATGGGCCGTAAACGAGGGCGGGCGCGCTAAGTAAAATGTGGGGTGTGAATAGAGATCTGAATTAGTAAAAGATGAAAGGACGAAATTGTCCTTCGGTCCATACTATAAAAACCTAAACCTAAATTGGAAACCCTAATCCCCATCTCTCTCATCCTCACAGCGCCTCCATCCCCAAAAGGAAAACCACACCCTAATCCTTCTCCTCCCCAACGGTGCGGCGCCTCCAACCCACCCCCAACCTATGCCTAATTTTTGGTCCTCTCCCCTCTCCTCTTCGCCATCTCCTATTCCTTCTTCCCCAACCCTAATCTTCTTCTCCATTTCCCCATTAACCCTCATCTCGCTCTCCACCCCCCCTCGCGGCCGTTAACGACGAAAACAGAGAGAGGGGGAAGACGATTTCAAATGTGGTGAGAAATGGCCGTGGTGCTGATTTTGGTGGCTGTTTGGTGCGAGGAGGGAGGCGGCGGTGGAGTTGTGGTGGTGGATGACGCGGTTGTTCGTGGTGAGGAGAGAGAAATGGGGGATGTACAAAGGTGAGTTCTGTGTTGGTGGCCAACGGTGGGGGTTCTTTTGAGAGGGGTGATGGTGGTTGGGTGACGGTTTGGTGGAGGTCTACGGCGAAGGGGGGATTCGGTAGTGGGGGTTCGGTGGTCGTCGCGTACAGTGGTTGTTGGCGTTTTGGTGGTGGCGTACGGTGGTCGTTCGGGTTGCGGTCAGTTTCGGGTTACAGTGGTGGCTGTTGGGTGGTTCGGTGGTGACGGCGACCACCACACACGGTGGTCGGAGTGGGGGTATGGCTCTTTTCTCTCTCTCTCTCTCTCTCTCCTATTCTACTGTTTTGGTTCATGAGAAAAAACTTCTCTCTCTCTTTTTTATGTTTCAATAAATTTTCCTCTGCTCATAAGAATTTTTTTCTGTTTCTAAGGTTGGTTTAATTTATTTGGTTCGTTTAGAGCTCTGTTTCCTCACAAAAAATAGTATATGTATTCGTGTATGCACTTTGAAAAGAGAAGAAACTATTGTAGCATAATATAGGAATTGGGATCTAAGCTAAACACATCAGTGAATTTTTTTTAAAACTGCACTATATCATCTATATACCATGAGTAGAAAACAAGTAAATTGGGGCCACAAATGACTAAATAAGTTTAGGAACTAACCTAGTTCCAAAAACAACAGACTCCTTCTTTCTCTTGAACTAAATCTTCTGTGCTCTATATCTTCAAAATAATGATTTCTCTGTGTTATTTTGTGTGCTTCTGTTACCGTGTGTGTATTGCTGACTGTGAGTATATTGTTGTCTGTGTGTTCTGCCCCTTGTGTGTTACTGTTCACAGTATTTATAGGTAGAGAATTGCGGTGTAGGTGTGGTGTTGGAGCAGAGGATCAAAGCTCATAGGAGACAAAAGCATAACAGCCTATGAAATATGCAGCAGCAGCAGCAGCAAAGGATGGCAGCAGGGGCAGCAACATGTTTTTGCCCAAAAAGTGAAAGGCCAAGAGGCAAGGAGAAGGGATTTGGGCTTCATTCTCAAAATACCTCCTGCCACAACAACAGCCACAACGAGCAAAGGCAGCAGCGCCTGCTGTTCCTTTTCAATTTTTGTCTTAATAATTTTTTTTTGTACTTTTTTTGTTTTTATTTTTGTCTCCATGTATAAAAAGAGTTGGCTTCCCCTTTTTTTTGTGGTACTATCTACTTTAATTTTTTGTTTGTATGTGTGACAAGTTTAAATAAAAGGACAGCTGATTGATTTTTTTATCAAAATTGATTTTATTTTACTATTACTATATTTTTTTATGATTATAAAAGCGGTAAAAATAACGCGCACCGACGCAACTACTCACACACGAATCGCAATCAACGCGCGCTCGCGTTAAGACTATGAACGCGTACCTGACTTTAATGCGCACACGCGTAAGTCATTAAAACCGATTTTATTTTATCCTCACTTCTCTAAAAAAAACGGTAAAATAACGCGCAGTGACGCAACTACTCACACGTGACTCGCAACCAACACGCGCTCGCGTTATTTATTATTATTTTTATTATATGTTTTGGACTCTTTTGAAAGTAACGAGTGTCAAACAAAATCGTTGCACGAGAGTGCCAAAGACACCCGCGTTTAGAACAATATGCGAAGCGATAAAATTTTGGGATTTTTCAATTAGTCGGACAAAATTAGGGTATGACAGCTGCCCCTCTTTATTTGGATTTTACCAAGAAATATGAATTGGCCGAGACATATTTCGAAGATAAAATATGAATAAAGAATTCAGAAATTATACCAATTTTGTCTACTTGGAGAAACCCGAATTTTCTTTTTCTGTTTCTTTTTTTTCTTTTTTCTCCTTTTTCTTTTCTCTTTTTTTTCTTTTTTTTTCTCTTTTTTTTTTGAATCAACGCTTGGAGTGTTGATGAGGAAACAATAAACGAAATGGTTAACAACATGCACGCTAACTGCGAAAGGCAAGGAAAGCGCTAAATGAAGAAAGCGATAAAGAAAGCGGTAAAATGCCAGGCTGCCTAAAACCTGTAAATGAACCCTTGCAAATCCGAGTTTGCACGTGGCTTTGAGGAGCACGCATCCTGAGAATCTCTGGTCATTCGAGCGACCGGGGGAATCGTTATCAGCTCCGGAACTGATATACTGATCAATGCACGACGTCCACTGTATCTTAGGCTGACACAACTATTCCGTTGAACCTCACATGGGGCTGCGGTCTATCGTGTCGCTCGTACACGATGTGAGACCATGAACAGAAGGGAGCACTGAACTCTGATAAGAGCAATTTGAACTCCAAACTGCAATGCACGCTTGAGCGCCGAACTGAAAAGCATTTGAACTCCGAACTAAGAGGGCATTTTCTGGGAATTGAGTGCGAGGATTAACATCGAAGTACTTATCCGCCCTTGTACTTGCAAGTGAGATGAACAAATGCATGCAATGCAAATGCCATGATTGCTTTTTGATGGGATGAATTTGATGTGATGCAGGAGTTTCTTTTTGCTTGCATGAATTTTTGTCTATGTTTGTTTGATGAATGCAATGCATGAATTTTATTTGTTTTATTGCTCTTTTGCTCCTTTTTTTTTGCTGTTTCGACCAAATCGTAGGACTTGCGTTATGAGGCACGATGGTCGTCCATAATGGTGCGAGGGTCATGCTTCAGCCTTTTGAGAATTGTTTTGACGCGATCAGTGTTTTTGTTTGATTCTTGTGAATTTACCTGATTGAGAGATCATTTCTTTTCTCATGATTTTCAAGAGTTTCGCAATAATTTTAATGCTCTGATTTATGCACATTTTCATAATTCATTTATCATCTACCATAAAACCTCATTTTAAAGCACAAATGAAAAGGAAGCAATGATAAAACAATAAGCAGACGGAGTGGAAAATTTGGACTTTTTATTCATATGGAAACCGAACGCGCAAAAGGTCGCGCCGACTGAAAAGAGTACATTGAGAATTTTTGAAACTAAAAAAACAAGAAAAATGGACGCAACAGATCTTATGAGCTCTCTTTGTCTTTGGAGTGTTGATGCCAATCACCCATAGTTATATCCTTGATCACCCTTTCATCCAAGCTTTTGGAGGCGCTGCTTGCCTCTTTTACTTTTTTAAGTCCAACCTTTCTGACCCTAATTTTTGCCTGGACCACTCTTTGCGAGTTTTCAGTCCACCGGGTCGCTCTTTTTTTTCCTAGGCCACCCTTTCGGGTTTTCAACCTAGCGAGCTAATTCTTGCTTGTCTCATCTTTCTCTTTTTCTTTTATTTTTCTCAGGCGTAATATTTCTTGACTGAATCTGAATTGACTGGGTTTCTGAGTTCTTCACCATCCATGTTGGTGAGTATCAATGCTCCTCCAGAAAAGGCTTTCTTTACCACATATGGTCCATCATAGCTAGGAGTCCATTTCCCACGGGGGTCACTCTGAATAGGCAGGATCTTCTTGAGCACAAGGTCTCCTTCGCTGAATTCTCGGGGACGAACCTTCTTGTCGAAAGCTGTCTTCATCCTTTGTTGATACAATTGGCCATGACACAGGGCGGCAATTCTTTTCTCCTCAATGATATTCAGTTGATCCAGACGAGCCTGGACCCATTCTGCTTCTTCCAACTTGGTTTCCATCAGCACCCGTAGGGAGGGTATCTCAACTTCAATAGGGAGGACTGCTTCCGACCCATACACCAAAGAGAAAGGGGTTGCCCCGGTTGAAGTACGCACTGAGGTTCGGTACCCATGCAAAGCGAAAGGAAGCATCTCATGCCAATCTTTGTAGGTTACTACCATCTTTTGCACGATCCTCTTGATATTCTTATTGGCTGCTTCGACTGCCCCATTCATCTTGGGCCGGTATGGAGAAGAATTATGATGTTGGATTTTGAAGTCCTCGCATAACTCTTTCATCACCTTACTGTTCAGGTTTGCTGCCATTATCTGTGATAATCTTGTCTGGAAGCCCATAGCGACAAACCAGATCTCTCTTTACGAACTTAGCAACCACGGAGCTAGTAATGCTGGAGTATGAAGCAGCTTCAACCCACTTGGTGAAGTAATCAATAGCGACCAGGATGAAGCGATGCCCATTTGATGCCTTAGGCTCGATAGGACCTATGACGTCCATGCCCCACATTGAGAATGGCCAGGATGCAGTCAGGACATTTAGGGAGGCAGGTGGCACATGAATGTGATCAGCGTAGATTTGGCACTTGTGACATCTTTTCACGAAATTATAGCAATCTGATTCCATTCGCAACCAATAATAGCCAGCTCTTAAGATTTTTCTTGCCATAGTGTGCCCACTGGAATGAACCCCAAATGAGCCTTCATGGACGTCTTTCATGATTTTTGTTGCCTCTTCTTCTGCCACACACCTCAGGAGGACCATATCATAATTCCTCTTGTATAGAACTTCACCGTTCAAAAAGAAATTCTTTGACAATCTTCTGAGGGTTCTCTTGTCATTCTCTGACGCTCCAGGAGGGTACTCTATGTTCAAGATGTACTACTTGATGTCATGATACCAGGGCTTGTTATTAGACTCTTCCCCAATTGCCGCGCAGTAATGATGTGCTGGCAAATCTCGATACTGAATCTTGATGTGAGTCAAGCTTTTGTCGTAGTTGATATTGAACATTGAAGACAAAGTGGCTAGCGCATCAGCCAACTGGTTTTCATTGCGAGGAAGGTGCTGAAATGTGATTTCCTCAAAAGGCTCGGCCGACTCTAGAATGTAATCTCGGTAGGGGATCAACTTGGAGTCCCTGGTCTCCCAATCACCATTCACTTGGTGAATGACTAGAGCTGAATCTCCATACACATCAAGTCTCTTAACTTTCCAATCAATGGCTGCCTGGATACCAAGAATACATGCCTCATATTCTGCCATATTATTGGTGACGTAGAAGCCTCTAGTCTGGCAGTGAACGGAATGAAGCGATTATCAGGGGAAATCAGCACTGCCCCGGCTCCGTGCCCATATATGTTGGAGGCACCATCAAACACCACTCTCCATCTTTCATCTTCTGGGGATTTCCCTTCTTTAAACAAGGCCATGATATCTTCATCTGGAAAGTCATACTGCATAGGCTGATAATCTTCAACGGGCTGGCGTGCCAGGTACTCGGCCAGCGCACTACCTTTAATTGCTTTCTGAGTGACATATAGGAGATCATATTCTGATAACTGCGTTTTCCAACGGGCAAGTCTCCCTGTAAGTGCGGGCTTCTCGAAGATGTACTTGATAGGATCCATTTTAGATACCAACCAAGTAGTGTGACTTAGTATGTACTGCCTCAAACGATGAGCAGCCCAAGCTAAAGCACAACAAGTCTTTTCTAGCAGCGAGTAGCTTGTTTCGCAGTCAGTGAATTTCTTGCTCAAATAGTAAATGGCATGCTCTTTCTTCCCAGATTCATCATGTTGCCCTAACACACAACCCATTGAGCTGTCTAGCACGGTTAGGTACAGGATCAGAGGTCTGCCGGGTACAGGAGGCATCAAGATAGGTGGATTCTGAAGATATTTCTTGATCTTTTCAAATGCATCTTGACAATCATCATTCTATTTGGTCTCTCGATTCTTGCACAATAGTTTGAAGATTGGTTCCCAAGTGGCAGTCAATTGGAATATGAACCTAGAGATGTAGTTTAGTCTTCCAAGGAAACCCCGAATCTCTTTTTTTGTTTTAGGAACAGGCATCTCAAGAATCACACGCACCTTGTCTGGATCGATTTCTATCCCCTTTTGGCTGACGATGAATCCCAACAACTTTCCTGATCGCATGCCAAAGGTACACTTGGCAGGATGAGCTTGAATTTTCTCAACCGCTCGAAGAGCTTTTGCAAATTGACAATGTGTTCCTCATCAGTTTTAGACTTTGCGATCATATCGTCCACGTAGACCTCTATTTCTTTGTGCATCATGTCGTGAAATAATGTGACCATAGCCCTTTGATAGGTAGCACCGGCGTTCTTCAACCCGAATGGCATGACTCTGTAACAGAATGTTCCCCAAAGAGTTATGAAAGTTGTCTTCTCCATATCCTCAAGAGCCATCTTGATCTGGTTATACCCTGAATACCCATCCATGAAGGAGAACAGTGAATGCTGCGCCGTACTATCCACTAAGACATCAATATGGGGCAGGGAAAATCATCTTTGGGACTAGCACGATTCAGATCTCTGTAATCAACGCACATTATAACTTTCCCGTCCTTTTTCGGAACCGGCACGATGTTAGCAACCCATTACGGATACTTGGCTACCGCTAGGAACCCGGCGTCAAACTGCTTTTTCACCTCATCTCTGATCTTTAAGGACATTTCTGGCTTCGTTCTTCTCAGTTTCTGCTTTACCGGAGGACATTCTGGCTTGACCGGCAACTTATGCACCACTATGTCAGTATCTAACCCTGGCATATCCTGATAAGTCCATGCGAAGACATCAACATAATCATGCAGGAGTTCGATTAGCTTCTTGCGCTCACTTTCCTTTATTGAAGTACCCACCTTTACTTCCTTCTTACTGTCCTCTGTGCCTAGGTTAATTATCTCAACAGATTCTCCATGCGCCTGAATAACCTTTTCCTCTTGTTCAACCATTCTCATCAATTCTGGAGGAGTTTCCCAGTCATCCTCAACATCCTCCTCAGCTTGATTAACGGGGTGATCAAAATTAACATATGAACCGTTGGCATCATTATTTTCAAAGATATTCATTTTAGATCTGCATTTGCGGGAATAGAAAGAAATGAACAAGCAAAATAGAAACACAAGATGAAGACACATGATAATGAAAAGCAATTTTATTCATTTGAGAGTCTGAAACGACATTTTATTGATAGATGATATTCGAAGGAAAAAACATGCATGCCCTTATGAAATATTCTAAGGCCTTGGGCAGAGCCAAAGAATTTGCATTACAAAATCATTACTTTGGAATGAAAATAACAGGGAAATCAATGATCTTCCAATTATCAAGCTCTTCATCTGCAGCACTGCGACGCACCAAGTCCACACCTTTGTCTTCCATAACTGATTCTTCCTCAATGACGGCCACCTGATTGGGGTCCGGCATACCCGCACTCCTGAAGCTCTGGCAGAGATCATAGATAGGAACCTTCTTCAAGCTTGGTTCCTGCCCCTGAAGCTTAGCTAGCCTCCTTTCTCGCTTTTCCTCAGCCATTCTCTTCTTATCAGCTTAAGTGGGCCAATATCCTAACCCACGCCTATCCTTGTACTCTCGCAGCTGAACCGGTGCCAGAATTCCCTGTTCGGACTTTCCCAACCCTTTTCCAATCTGGTAACCATTTTTCAACATGACCTTGGCTACCATGATAGCAGCGTTAGATATCTTTGGTGATGGCAATGGGGCTTCTTCTCCCACGAAAGCAGTATTTGCAATTTCCGGCGACTGAAAGGCAGATTCAAGTGACTCCTCCGCGGCCTCAATGTATTGAGTAGGATGGGGCTTGCTAACTATGAACTCTTCTTCTCCAAAAACGACTATCAGCTTGTCGTCGACTACAAACTTAAGCCTTTGGTGGAGGGATGAAGGAACAGCGCCGGCAGCATGAATCCAGGGTCTCCCTAGGAGACAGCTGTAGGATGATGCAATGTCCATGATCTGAAAATTCACATAAAATACTTCTGGCCCTATCTGCATCTGGAACTCCATTTCTCCCATAACCTCCTTCTTGGATCCGTCAAATGCCCTAACTAGTGTTGAGCTAGGCTTCATATACGAACAGTCTACATCTAGTATGCTCATAGTAGATTTGGGCATGACATTCAAAGAGGATCCATTGTCGATGAGGACCCGAGAGAGTGTATATTCACCACATCTAACTGATATGTGAAGTGCCTGATTATTCCCCTTCCCCTCAGGGGTGAGCTCATCATCAGTAAAGGTAATATAATTGGATGCAACAATATTCCCTACGATACCATCGAGCTGGTCAACAGTGATGTTCTGGGCTACATGGGCTTCATTTAATACTTTCATTAGAGCTGCACGGTGGGCCTCAGAATTGAGCAGCAGGGACATGATAGAGATCTTTGCAGGAGTGTGGTGCAGCTGGTCCACCACTTTGTAATCACTCTGCCGCATGATCTTCAAAAATTCTGTGGCTTCTTGCTCTGACACCTTCCCACTTTCCTTGGGCTCTTGTGTTATACCTTTACCTTTGCGAATCCTTTCCTCATCTTCCTTTGAGAGACCTTCTTTCAGGACTTCGGGGACATAAACACGTCCGCTTCTAGTGACTCCACTGCTTCCCGCAATGTTTGTGACATCGGGAACAACTTGAGGCTTCTGAATTGGAACTGACACCCCATAGCTCCACGGAACAACACCGTTCTTTTGATAAGGAGCTGGGATAGGAATCACAATGATCTTAGGTCTCTCCACGATCGGCTTTCGGCTATACGGGACCTCGATAGGTTTCTGAACATTTCTATTATTATCTGATTGGAAAGTCAGCACATCCTCCTCTTTCTCTTGCACACCCATTTGGATTATATGACGATCCAATAGGTCCTGCAAAACTGTCTTGAAGGCCTCACATGCCCCAGCACAATTAACATCAACACAGACTTCTTTCTGAGTACAACCTCTCTTGATGACCCCGAACTTGCACAGCTCCGCATGAATAACCTCTAAGGGTGTCTGGATACACTCCACAGTTCTGATTAAGGATTGGCCCCCCATATCATGGATGGCATTGGTTGCAGGTTTCTCATGACCAGACAGCGGATTAGTTGTGATGCTTGGGCTTTCTTGTTTGAAGGTTATCCCTTTGGTATCAATCAGATCTTGCACTACAATTTTAAAGGTCTTGCAGTCCTCAACAACGTGTCCAACTGCCCCTTCATGAAATGCACAGGTAACATTGGGATTGTAGCCTCGGAAGTAGGGTGGCTGGACTGGTTTCATGGGCCTGGTATTGATGATCATGTTTGTGGCAAGATAGCCGAAAAGGTCAGTATAAGACATGGGGATGGGATCAAATGTAACACCCCGTTAATTTCTATCTTGTAGAAATTACCGAAGCGCACTACTGGCATACATCAGAGTGACTTCCTTTTTAAATACTGAACACATGCTAATACTCAATGCTAAAAACCCATCAAGTTCGCTTACATAACTTAACATAAAATACATAAAGCGGTCCTTACACCCTCAACTAGTGTTCAGTACTCAAAACCGAAAGTCTGCGGAAGCGATTTACAACTTAAAAACATAAGTCGTACCATCGTACATCTAAGAAACTGAATACAAAATACAGAGATACAAGGGAAACTGAAATACAAGACATAAAGAAATAAAGATAGCGGCTGCTCCTCAGGCATCTTCATATCCGTGCCTCACGGTCTTCAACTTTCCCTGCTTAACTGAAAAACAACAACAATTGATTGGGTGAGACAACTTGTCTCAGTGAGTTCTATCGCGACCCCTTACTAATCCTCTCGGTTCAATTATGCTTGATTCATTATACTTAACTCATAAATCATAGTCCTCAAAGTTGACTATGTGGCTAACTAACTAAAAGTTGACCTCGTAACCCTCAAGCCGGTTACAAGATACAACACTAACTAAAGTTATAGCGTGTCACCGGTCACTTGGCATAATAAGCTTCCGGTGAACCCGTCCCCACTAATCGGCTGGGTCCCTAACGGGGCCTAGGTTCATAAGGCTCATGACTGCCTCTCCCCTAGCACACTAAACTAAAAAGGGTCGTCACCCCGACTAAAGATATATATGAAGATATACCTGGATTGAACTCAATAATGGACTTAAACATACTGATGAACTGAACAAAACATAAACTAATTACTAACGTGATCTAATTACTAACTTAGTCTAATTATTAAGTGATCTCTCATGGATTACTAAGGTTCGCTAACTTATCTTATCAATCTTACTAAACCAGTCAATCCAGCACAATACATCAATCACAAGTCATAACATGAAATTAATGGTCAATCATATGAGCATTCACTTAACCGGAACGTAATCCAAACACAACCAACTACCACTCAATTTGGGGCAACTCAATTATAGTATCATTGGGGAAGGTGGAAGGAAGGATTAGAAAGCAATTGGAATCGTTCGGAATGATTTAAAACACTTTTTAAAATAGGCAACCCAAAGACCGCGCACGACCCGTGCGCCCATACACACGATCCGTGCGTGCCCATCATTTATCGTATCATTCCGTCTGATACCTAATTACTTCCCGATCGGCATTACCACTTTAGTCATAGACAAACATGTAGAATTACAGTGTTCCCATCATAGGGGAACCTTGGGGAGTGGATTGGAAGGGACTTAGGACCAATCGGAACGACTTAGGACGTATTTCAAAATGTCGCATCAGAGAGATACGCACGGTCCGTGCGCCTTGGCACACGACCCGTGCGCGTTTTCAAAAACAGCACCAGTGGTTCCAGAATCTCACGCACGACCCGTGCCCAGAGGCACACGGTCCGTGCGTGACTAACAGTGTTTCAGAAAAACAGTTTTTACGTGTTCGTTCCCATTCCGATTGTTCCCGTGTCTATTCCGATTCACATCCGAACTTACCAATACATTAAAACAGTCATGGAAATCAATACAATCAGTCCAATCAATGACATAACAATCATAACATGCAATTTAATCCCAATTTCAGTCTAATGATCCATCGACTCCATAACTTAGAACGGTATTTTCGCAAACGATTCGACACCGGATTTTCATAAAACGCGAGACTCAATATCTTAGAACACAACACATGATTTTAACAATCCTAGTGAGTATAGAACTCACCTCTTGGACGACAATAGCAATAGACACCGAGACTTCACGATCACGATCACACGGTGACTCCAACTTCTCCCAAACCGCTCCAATTAACTTCCAACCGAAAACCCAGCCACTGAACTACTCGCTAGGTTGCTCCAATACGCGATTCAGGGACTGACAAGGGTTCTAACACTCATCTAACTCACATGCAACACTGATTTCAGAATTTTGGTTAAGTGGAGCTTGGTGAGTCTTCAATGGTGGAATGTGGTGGAGGTGGAGGGTGGCCACGATTTTGGTAGTACTAGAATGAGGAAGAGAATCTGATTTTGTTGGTATGATTAGATCACACATGCATTGCACATTTCTGGAATTCCGTTCTTTTCTCCTCACTCACCCTCTCGCCCTCTCTCCTCTCCTTCTTGTTGCTATTTTCAGAATTTCCAATAAGTGATGTGTTTGTGTTTATGTTTTAGCTGGAAATGGGTTTATAAAGGGATAAGGTAAAAGACTACATTGCCCCTCACTTACACATTTCATTCCCAATGACTCCTTCACTCCTAATTAATCTAATTTGACACAATTAATTACCAATCACACACAATTGAATAATAAATCAATCAAGTAAATCACTTTCAATTTAAATAATTTAAATAAATTAATAAATCACTAATAATTATTATTATGCCATTATAATTAAATAGCAAAATAGGGGATGTTACATCAAAGGTGGTCTGTTTTTTGTCTTGGTAATTTTTGTGGTAGTTACTTTGTGGTGGACGTGTTGGTTGTGCTTGAGTGGGGACAGGGATATCTTGTGGTTGATAAGGTGGGCTTATGGTGATGGTGTTGGTCTCTCCTTCTTTCTTCTTCGAAAATCCGGAGAATGGCTTCTTGTGGGTGGTTGTACCTGCGGAACCATGGGCAATCTTGCCGCTTCTCAGTCCATTTTCTAGTCTTTCACCGATGATTACTGTAATACCCTAATTTTGTCCGATCAAAAATGAGAGATTTTATTTTTAATAAAAATAATAATCATTTTTATTTTTTTGTCATATATTATATCATTTTAGTTGCCACAAGTTTTTAACCAAAAAAAATATATTAATTAGAAGTGAAGAAACAAAAAATAAGCAAAGGAGGAAATGGAGGGGGTCTGCAAAAAAGAAAAGAATGGAGGTGTAATCAGGATTGGGCCATCAGAAACCCAAC
Source organism: Astragalus membranaceus (assembly GCA_039519185.1). Lineage (NCBI taxonomy): Eukaryota > Viridiplantae > Streptophyta > Magnoliopsida > Fabales > Fabaceae > Astragalus > Astragalus membranaceus. Next base: position 50,909,611 of record CM076849.1, read on the forward strand.
CCAACAAAAAAAGGCTAGCCCAATTCGCCTAACCCTAACCCATATCCTAACCCTAACCCATAACCCAACCCAACTCCTCACCAAACCCTAACCCCCTCCTCTCCTAACCCTAATTCGGCCACCCCAAAAAAAAAAAACCCTAAAAATTTCAACTCTCCCCTTTACCCTAAAATCAAGCCACATTCACTCCCCAAAACCCCCCCTAGAAATTCGACCCACTCCCCCCTTTTTTCCTCCTTGAAAATTGCATTCTCCCTTCCACACTCCACCTTTCCTCTTTTCTCTCAGTTCCACTTCCCCACACTTCCCACTTCCCCATTTTTCCCTTCCCCATACACGTTACCTTTCTCTCTCTCTCCCACTCAACGGCTCCATCTCTCTCTCTCCTCAATCTCACGCCTATCTCTCTCTCTTTCTCCAACTCACACTCAACCTTTCCCTCTCTCCCCCATCCTACGACTCTTTCTCCCTCACACTCTCACACACTTCACTTCATCTTTCTCATCATTTCTCCTACTCACACTCACACACACTTCTCCTTCTCTTTCACTCATCCTCCCATTCCCCCACTCTCCCATCTCCACGCATACCCCTCCCACCAAACCCTTAAACTCCATCATTTTTTTTCTTTCCCTCACATCATTCTCTCTCACTCACGGACTCAATCCCCTTCTCCCAAACACACAAACCATCATTTCTCTTCCTCTGCCATGCCCATACCCCTTTACCCCCTTTTGCATACCATCAAAAAAAAACTGTACAAGGTATGGTGAAGATGAAGTCAGAAAAACGAAAGAAAAGACACCCGTTTTTCTATAAATAGGGGCCACAACCATGAAGCAGGGAGAGGGTTTTTTTTGAGCGTCTTGAAGAAAAAATTTCGGAGCAAAAAAAAATGGAAAGTTTAGATCTTTAGAAAAAAAAACAGTGAGATTTGTTCACTGTTTTTAGTTTAGATTCCTTCTCCTTCCAATTGTTTTTTTTTAGTTTAAATTCCATTGTATTAAAGAGACTCTAGGAGGAATTCGTGTCCCCAACCTTTCCAGATTTTTAAGGTATTGTAATGTGATTTTCGGATTCAATATATTGTTGCTTTTTTTTTCGTTCTTTTGTATATATTTGTTGTTGTTTTTAGTTTTTATTTGTTGTTATTTTTTTTTAATTTGTTACTATTTTTTAGTAAAATCATTCTTTTATTTTTTAATTGTTGTTGTTTTTATTTTTTTTTATTTGTTGCTGTTTTTTTAATTTGTTGCTATTTTTTTTAGTAAAATCGTTTTTTGTATATAGTTGTTGTTGTTTTTATTTTTTATTTGTTGCTGTTTTTTAATTTGTTGCTATTTTTTTTAGTCAAATCGTTTTTTGAATATAGTTGTTGTTGTTTTTAGTTTTTATTTGTTGTTATTTTTTTTTTAATTTGATGCTATTTTTTAGTAAAATCGTTCTTTTATTTTTTATTTGTTGTTGTTTTTTTTTATTTGTTGCTGTTTTTTAATTTATTGCTATTTTTTTTAGTAAAATCGTTTTTTTTGTATATAGTTGTTGTTGTTTTTATTTTTTATTTGTTGCTGTTTTTTAATTTGTTGCTATTTTTTTTAGTCAAATCTTTTTTTTTGTATATAGTTGTTGTTGTTTTTAGTTTTTATTTGTTGTTATTTTTTTTTAATTTGTTGCTTTTTTTTAGTAAAATCGTTCTTTTATTTTTTATTTGTTGTTGTTTTTATTTTTTTTTATTATTTGTTGCTGTTTTTGTTTTTTTATTTGTTGCCTTTTTTCTATTAATTTGTTGGTATTGTTGTAATTTTCGGATTAAAATAAAGTTCTTTTAAAAAAAATGTTTTTTCTCCTTCCAAAATAAATGGTTACTAATACCACTACCTTCATAAAAAAAAGGGGAATAATAACAATATTTATTTAAACAAAAAAAAAACAGCAAAAGGCACCTTTTTCATAACCATGACAATTATTTCAAAAAAAAAGAGAATATTTCTTTATAAATTCGCAAATCTTCTTCTCACCGAATGTTTTCTTCTAACGTAGGTAGTAATCAAACCCAAACCGTTTTTTTTAAATTAACGAACCAATCAGTCAAAGAAAGGTCAAACAATCGTTTTTCTTTTAGCGTCAAACCGCTATTCGCACCCCACACTTTAGTAATACGGCACTCCCCGCTTTCAGCCCAACTTTTGCGCAAGGGCCCAGAAACCCAAACAATGTTGTTTTGGGCTGATACTAAGCACACCCCCCATTTTTGATACAACATCCCTGCTGCTCGCACCCCCTTTTTACTATCACCCATTCCGCTTTTATTTACGCTGCGTTGTTTCCAAACCATTTTCCTTTCTTTCAAACAACCATACTCACACAAAAAAATAGGTTGTTACTAATGGTCACTCTGAGCCTAGCCTGTTTGACCGTTAGGACTAACCTTCATTTTTTCACAGCGGATTAGTAGCGGTAATCACTCTGAGGTTACTCGTTTGATTATCGCAAACACCCGCCTAAACTCCAATTTTCAGTTAATAAAATACAAACGTAATCTCAAATCCATTTTTTTTTTGATCACGTTTTCCCGGTAAGCATTTTCCGAACAAACAAGCACGCGATCACAAATTGGTTATTTATAGCGGTCACTCTGGGCTCAGCTCGTTTGAACGCTGTAAACACTTTCTTTTTCGAATAAGCCATTAGTGGTGACCACTCTGGATTTATCTGTTTAGTCACCATGAACGGCCTCTAGTTTTCGCAAAAATAAAAAATACCAACACACAAATATTTTCTACCCGAGAACTACGTAGCTTTGATTTCTCCATCGCACCCGGAGATACGTAGGAGCAGGGGCCCACTCCTGTCGAGCGCAAAAAACTAAAATTTTTATTAAGTCTTCCTTTCCGTTTTTTTTAAATAATAAAAAGGGTAAATAAAAAATGTTTTCTTCAAACTAATTTTTCTACACATTAAATTAAAAGGTAACCTTTTTAGGATGTTGCGGGGTGCTAGTACCTTCCCCGCACTTAATCGACCCCCGAACCCAAAAACAAAGGTTTTTTTCAATGTTTTCCTAAAAATAAATATTGATGGCGACTCCATTGTTCAAAAACAACGAAGAATCCCTCCTCCGGATTTTTCGGTCGCTACAGCTGGCGACTCCACTGGGGACTATTTAAGAGGGTCAAGCCTAATTTAGTTAAATGTGTAGATATTTGTTAGTTTAGTACTTTATTTACCCTTAGCCCTTCTATTCGCATGTCTATTTTATTTATCTATTTATTTGCTCTATTGAACCTTAGGGTAGAAAACCTTTGCACTATTATCTGTATTTCTTTTGCAGCACGGGTAGTTTAGGTTGCTTATATCACACACATCAATAACACTTGTTTATTGCACACACTCTTGAGCGGGGCCCTATACCCGGGTCTAAAAAACCTAGGACGAGTGGAGGCGATTAGTGTCAGTCATTCTGGATTTTATCTGTCTGACTCTCATGAAAGCCTCAGCCGGAGTACGCTCTTTCGTGGTATCCCACACCAGGTAGCTCGCTATCGTTGTGGGTCATATCACGAAAGAGATTTCAGCTCTGGAGACCCTTGTGAGGACGTGATTAGAGCCACCTGAGAGATTGATCACACAAGTAGCCCTAGACCGTAACCTATATATAAGACCTAACCTGTTTAGGACACAAGGGCAATTCACCTACCCGTTGCATCATCGCAAAAACTTTTTATCTTTCAAAAAAAAAAAATCAAATAATGAAAACCATTTACTCTTTTTGCCCTTTACATATATTTTATGTGACATGGTTAATGTTTCTCAAATTTGAATCACCAAAATTTTCTCTGTAACGTCATTCTTTAATTCATCATACATCATCGTTATTTCAAAAAAATAATATACAAAAAAATCCTCACATGCATGCTATTCATCTCATTTAGGTTTGCCGGGAATTGTAAGAGGCTCGAAAGTTTTGTCATAAGCAAGGCGATATGGGATCAAACTGTGAAGCAATCCAAACTCTGAACTACCCTATAGTAAAACAGCCTAATCTAACAAGTCTGAGGGAATGTGCTGGTCGATTGCCGCCCATCGAGCGCAGGTCTTTTGATAGAGCGTATGGGAAGATTATTATGTTACTACAATTGGACGTGCAAACGGAGGCCATTGCCGCTTTGAGCCAGTTCTACGACTCTTCATTAAGATGCTTCACCTTCAAAAATTTCCAGATGGCACCTACCCTGGAAGAATATGCACAGATCTTCGGCTTTCCTCAACAAGACAATGGACCCTACCAGTATCAGGGACAATACTACACAGATGAGAAACTCGCCTCAATGTTACAAACCAGCAAAGAGAACTTGAAGCTCCGGAAGAAAAATCGAAATGGCATTGCAGGATTCCCACAAGAGTATCTGGAAAGCCAAATGAAATCCTTCGCCGACGCTAGAAATTGGGGTCCTTTTAAGCAGGTGTTAGCTTTGACCATCTTTAGCATTGTCCTATTTCCACGCCTTGAAAGATATGTGGACACAACAGCTATTGGTGTCTTCTTATCCTTCAAGGATGGAGAAAACCCACTCAATCCGATTCCAGCCATGCTTGCAGACACTTACTGTACTTTCACTCATTATAGTGAGTTAAGAGGAAAGAGGATATCCTGCTGCCTGCACGCCTTGTATGTTTGGCTTCTCACCCATGCTTTCGTTAACAAAGTCAGAGTAGAAGGCCCAATTGAAGATGCCAGAGGGTGTGAGGTGAAGACAATGAACACTAGTGAATGGTTGCAAGTGCTAGGGGGCCTTCATGAATACAAGGTTCGTTGGCACCCATCATGGTGGAAAGATAGGCCCGCAGTAGTTTTTCGATGAGGAAACTTTCAAAATGTCCCGCTCATGGGGACAAGAGGATGCATAAATTACAATCCTTCTCTAACTCTAAGACAGCTGGGGTACCCCATGCGAAATCCGCCCACCGAAGACATGTTAATCCCTTTTTACCTCCATGAAGGAAGCCCAAAAGAGGTTGACATGCTCCGGAAGATTTCTCAAGCGTGGGATATGGTCGTCCGCAAGGGACAAGAGCTTACTAAGAGGAGCGGCGATAAGGAAACCACCTTTCGTCAATGGCTCCAAAAGAGGATCCAAGACACCCGATTGCCTTACCAAAGTGCACTACGGGTGGAGGAAGAAATACTTGAACCTACCCTTCCCACTGTCGAAGATTTAGATAAGCTTAAAATGGCATTGTCAAAAGCCGAGGAAGAAAAGAAGGGCTTGCAGGCAGAGTTAGAGAAAGTGCTCCTAAAAAACCAGAAATTGGAGGAAGAGAACACAAGTAAGTTAGTGGCCATTGAAGACAGCCGCAAGCAGCTCAAGATCGAACAAAAGAACAAACTAGAGGTTCAAAAGTACCTAAGAGGAGCGAAAGAGGAAATAAAACGTTGCAACCTGAAAATGAACCAAACCATCGATGATACATACAAGTGGAAAAAGTTATGGGAAGAATCAATGATGGCTGAAAAGACCGCACAGAGCCTGCTAATGGTATCAAAGAGAGAGTCCCGGATGATGGCAGCCGAATTTGAAGAGCAAGTGAAAAGTATCAAGCAGGATAAAGATACCATTGAAGAGATACTCCGAGAATACCAACAAGCCTTAAGAAGGGAGCATGAAAAATCTGATGAGCTGAACGACCATATCAGATATCAAGAGGAGGTTTACCACCAGTTGAAGACAGAAAGCATCTATTGGGAGAACCGCGTTGTGGAGTTGGTCAGCAGGATAGAAAACTATGAAGCCTTCATAGAGTTGAAGAATGAAAGCTTATACTGGAAAGACAGATTCTCAAAGTTGGCATGGCTGGCCAATCGAGCTATCACGGGAATCCCCAAGCGTCTAAAGGAGGCTAACGCGGCAATGCACCCGTTTAACACCCCGGTCCAAGTTTCCGAATTCATGGAGTTTTGCGAGGTTCTGATTGCCGAACTCCGGGAGAAGGCTGGCAGCACTACTAGTAGAAAAAGAGGGAGGAGTGGAAAAATGAAAGCCATATGTATTTGAGTGAAATTTAAAGAACATTGTACTTTTCTTTTCGAAGTTTTATTTCCAAAATGTTATACTTTCCTCCATCAATGAAGTTTGTTTGTCTCACATGCTGATCCTTTATCTTGAAAATATTGTGGAACTGTGTACTTATGACAAATCAGGATGCGCTTGCAATTCCCGACCTAAAACAATAAGACTCATGCACACATGCATCATTCGCATTTTCATCCATTCATATACTCATACATATACTCATACCGTGTGTCCCACCAACAGAGAGTAAAAGACAAGCTGGTGCATCAACATCGCTATTGGACTCGTTCTCAGGCCAGAAACATGGAAGAAAACCAGGACAATCCGCCTCAAGATATCCCGGATCAAGGAAATCCACCTCAAGACCTAGGCAATCAAGAGCTTAGGGCAGAAATAGATGGGATGAAAGAACAGATGGCTGAAATCTTAAAGGTCTTACAAGCTTTGAGGGACAAAGACACAAGTGAAGATGTCTCCGCTGGGAACACGGAAAATCAAGTTACCAACCCTCCTCCTCCCAATGGACTCGGGATCCCGCATACAGTCCCCCCCCACTGGGACTAATGACCAGGGTTACATATGGCCTCCTTACGGACTTCCACAAGGTTACACACCTCCGACAGTCAATGCTAGTCCAGAAGACGGTCCCTCAGGAGTCGCGGGCCAACAACAGCTTACACCAACGGGTCACGATGGTAATCCGGGGGCACCACAAGTACAAAACCCGACCCCCGTCGTCATACCACAAATACTCCCACTTGGCTGCCCTCCACCGCCGATAGTTGACGCTCAAGCTCAGGGTTCCAACCTCAGGAATCCCACTCATTCACATACCCCAAATGTGAACCCAGCCATAGTTCCGATGATCCATCCTTACTATGGTATGAGTGGGCTCCCTCACAATTACTCTATGGAGAACCCTCAAGCGAAAGACAAACTACAAATCCTTGAGGAAAGGTTGAGAGCAGTCGAGGGATCCAATGTTGGTGCGAGAGATGCTTATGACTTGTGCCTCGTCCCTAACGTAGTCATCCCTCCAAAATTTAAGGTGCCAGACTTCGACAAATACAGAGGGTCGACTTGCCCTGTAAGCCACTTAACCATGTACTGCAGGAGGATGGCGGCGTTTGCTCAAGACGACAAATTGCTCATCCACTACTTCCAAGATAGTCTGTCTGGGGCAGCTTCGAGCTGGTACATGCAATTAGAACGTGCACATATCAGATGCTGGAAAGACCTAGCCGATGCATTTTTGAGGCAATACAAATATAACATTGACATGGCTCCCGATAGAACACAGCTGCAGAGCATGACGAAGAGAGACAATGAGTCCTTCAAAGAATATGCCCAACGCTGGAGAGGTTTGGCTGCACAGGTGGTACCACCTTTGTTAGAAAAAGAGATGGTATCAATGTTCATGGATACTCTTCAATCACCTTTCTACGACAGGTTGATTGGGAGCGTGTCTTCGAACTTTTCAGATATGATCGTCATCGGAGAAAGATTAGAGAATGGATGGAGAAACGGGAAGATTGCATATAGCTCCGCTGGAACCAGCAATCAGAAAAGGCCCTTCCCAGGTTTCCCTAAAAAGAAAGACGGAGAAACCAATGCCATCTCTGGATCAGGAAAGCCTCCCTACAACAACCCCCGACAGACTTTACAAATACCTACTCAAACACCACAAGCCCCACCTCACCAAGTCAACCCAGGCTATAGACCACAAAACTACCAAGAAAGAAAGCCCGCCAATTTCGACCCAATACCCATGTCATACACAGACCTATTCAATCACCTCATCAGTCACAACTTGATCACTCCCCGTCCAATGAAACCCCTTCAACCTCCTTTCCCTAGGAGCTATGACCCAGAGGCTAGCTGTGGATTCCACGCTGGGGCAGTTGGCCATTCAACAGAAAATTGCAAGGCATTGAAATATGTAGTACAAGACTTAATTGAATCTAAATGGTTAAGCTTCGCAGAAGATGGTCCGAATGTTGCCACTAACCCTCTGCCGGGGCACGGGAAACCCTCCGTCAATGCCATTGAGAATGTTGAGGGGCAATTATTGGTCAGAAAGGTGGAGGACATTGTCACACCCCTGGACCTCATCCATGCTAATTTGTGTCACTTCGGAATCATTATGAAGGGATGTACCAAAAAGGGCTCGTGTGCTGATCCCCTTTGTGTCGGGGCCTGTGAAGCATTCAAACCAATCCTGCAAGACTTAGTAGACCGACACATAATACAAATAGGTCTTCAAAAGAAAGAGGAAGGCGTGTCGACTCTCCAGTCAAGCATCGACCAGAGCAAGAGTATCCGGAAACCACTGGAAATCCATTACAAAAAGGACACAAAGCTAACCACCGCTGTGCCTAAACCAATCACTATTCAAGTACCAGTCCCTTTTCCCTTTAAAAGCACCAATGCAGTCCCGTGGAGTTACGATGTGAAAGTTCAGACTACCCCTGATGTCATTAACTTCTCAGGGACCGGTGGGATGACTCGAAGTGGGCGTTTCTATACCCCTGGAGGGCCTAGTGAGGACCGAACAAAAGAAGGGGAGGAGAGAGCCCGTAAGGGCAAAAGCATAGAGCAAGAACCTGTCGATAAAAATGCGGGAAAGAAGACGTTATCCGAGCAAGAAGCTAGTGAATTTCTGAAGCTTATGAGGCAAAGTGAGTATAAGGTGGTTGATCAACTGAACCAAACTCCCGCAAAGATATCTCTGTTGTCATTATTGCTCAGTTCCGATGCCCATCGTGCAGCATTGACAAAAGTATTGAATGAGGCCCATGTCGCTCATGACATCTCCGTCGGCCAATTTGATGGGATCGTCGGAAACCTTGTTGCAAGTAATTATCTCACCTTTACTGATGATGAGATTCCAACTGAAGGAAGGGGGCACAACAAGGCCCTACACATATCTGTGAAGTGTGGAGATTACTCTCTTGCTCGGGTACTTATTGACAATGGTTCATCTTTGAATGTATTACCCAGATCAACCATGGAGAAATTAGATGTGGACTGTTCATACATGAGACCAAGCTCCATATTAGTCAGGGCCTTTGAAGGATCAAAAAGGGAAGTCATCGGAGAAATGGAATTACCTGTGCAAGTAGGTCCAGAGCACTTCGTGGTGACCTTCCAGATAATGGACATTGCCCCATCCTACAGTTGTCTCTTGGGGAGGCCATGGATCCACTCGGCAGGGGCAGTTCCCTCTTCTTTACACCAGAAGCTCAAGTTCATAGTCAACAATAAGCTGGTGGTTATTTTCGGTGAGGAATAAATGCTAATAAATAAGTCCGCTCCCACTCGTTACATTGAGGCTACTGAAGAGTCTTTCGAGACTACCTTCCAAGTATTGGAAATCGCCAATACATCTGCTATGTTAGAACCCAAGCTATCCAAGACTGCCGTGATGGTTGCTAAGTTCATGTTAGGAAAAGGCTACCAAGCTGGAGGAGGCTTGGGAAAAACCGGACAGGGGATCCTGACGCCAATACAGCCAGAAGAGAACAAAGATAGGCATGGGATAGGATATCGGCCCAATCGCACTGACAAGAGAAGGATTGTGGAGGAAAAGAAGGAGCGGAGGTTAGCCAGGCTTGAGGACAGGGTGCCAAATACGAAGAGGATCATCATCTGCGACATCAAGGAAAGCTTTCGGAGTGCGGGAATGTTGAACCCCAATCAGATCACCGCAGTTGAGGACGATCTAAGCGCTGAAGAAGGTGTCGACAGTCTTGTACGCCCTTGTCCTGCAAACAAAAGGCTCAAGAATTGGGAGATCATTGATTTTCCTGTGGTTTTTAGTTCAAAGTAATGTTTCTATAATGTAATCCTCTGGCTCTGCCCAAGGCCTTAGGATATTTCATTCGGGCACGCAAGTTTTCCTTTCAATATTAATATCAATGCAACGTTATTTCAGTTCCCAATAAACCCCCGTTCTCCTTTTCTCTTTACATTCGCTTCTTATTTTCTTTCATTCGTTTTTATTCCGTTAATTTACACTAATGCAGATCCGAAAAAAATGTCTTTGAAAATAACAACGTCAATAATCCATATTGTAACTTTGACCACCCCATCAATCAAACTGAGGAGGATGTTGAGGATAATTGGGAAACCCCTCCAGAGTTAATGAGAATGATGGAACAAGAGAAAAAAATAATCGAACCCCACGAGGAATCAACTGAAACGATCAACTTAGGCACGGAAGAAGACAAAAAAGAAGTCAACATTGGCACCACATTGAAAGACAGCGAGCGAGAGAAATTGGTTAGGTTGTTGTTTGACTATGTTGACGTCTTCGCATGGACATACCAAGACATGCATGGACTGGACCCCAACTTAGTCGAGCATAAGTTACCAGTAAAACCAGAATGCCCGCCGGTAAAACAAAAGTTAAGAAGGATGAAACCAGAAATGTCGCTGAAAATTCGAGACGAGGTTAAGAAACAGTTCGATGCTGGGTTTTTAGCAGTGGCAAAATACCCTCAATGGGTAGCCAATATTGTACCGGTCCCAAAGAAAGACGGGAAGGTTCGGATGTGTGTTGATTATCGAGATCTGAATAGAGCTAGTCCTAAAGATGACTTCCCTTTGCCTCACATTGATGTCCTGGTAGATAGCACAGCACAACACTCTCTGTTCTCCTTCATGGATGGATATTCCGGATACAACCAAATTAAGATGGCCCCCGAAGACATGGAGAAAACCACCTTCATCACTCTCTGGGGAACCTTCTGTTACAAAGTAATGCCATTCGGACTGAAAAATGCTGGTGCAACGTATCAGAGAGCAATGGTCGCATTGTTCCATGATATGATGCATAAGGAAATAGAGGTTTACGTGGATGACATGATTGCAAAATCCAAGACTGAAGAAGAGCATATCGTCAATCTGCAAAAACTCTTCGAACGTCTCAGGAAGTTCAAACTCAGATTAAACCCAGCCAAATGCACCTTCGGTGTAAGATCGGGAAAGCTGTTGGGTTTCATAGTCAGTCAGAGGGGAATAGAAGTAGATCCAGCCAAAATACGAGCAATACTAGAAATGCCGGTACCGGGTACTGAAAAAGAAGTTCGTGGTTTCCTAGGAAGATTGAACTACATCTCTAGGTTCATATCACAGCTAACATCTACATGCGAGTCTATCTTCAAGCTTTTGTGCAAAAACCAAGAAACAAAGTGGAATGATAATTGCCAAGAAGCCTTTGAAAAGATCAAGAAGTACCTCCAAAATCCACCGATTCTGATGCCGCCTGTGCAGGGCAGACCTCTCATCCTGTATCTAACAGTGCTAGACAAATCAATGGGTTGTGTACTGGGGAAACATGATGAATCCGGAAAGAAGGAACATGACATCTACTATCTAAGCAAGAAATTCACCGAGTGCGAGACAAGATACTCATGGTTGGAAAGAACGTGTTGTGCTCTGGCCTGGGCTGCACGTCGTTTGAGGCAGTATATGCTGAGCCACACGACTTGGTTGGTATCTAAAATGGACCCAGTCAAATATATTTTTGAAAAACCCGCACTCACAGGGAGGATCGCTCGCTGGCAAATGCTACTATCTGAATACGACCTTTTATATGTCACCCAAAAAGCAATCAAGGGTAGTGCATTGGCTGAGTACTTGGCACACCAGCCCATCGAAGATTACCAATCAATGCAGTGCGATTTCCCAGACGAAGATATAATGGCTCTATTCGTAGAAGGGAATCCTCCGGACAACGAAAGGTGGAGAATGTTATTCGACGGTGCTTCTAAATTATACGGGCACGGGGTCGGAGCTGTACTGATCTCTCCTGATAACCGCTTCGTACCGTTTACCGCTAGACTGAGTTTCTACTGCACCAACAACATCGCAGAATATGAAGCATGCGTCTTAGGCATCAAAGCAGCCCTTGAATGGAAAGTCAAAAGACTCGATGTATATGGGGACTCAGCTTTAGTCATCCATCAGACAAAAGGTGACTGGGAAACCAGGGATTCCAAGTTAATTCCTTATCATGATCACATCCAAAAGATGGTTGAACAATTTGAAGAGATCACTTTCCATCATCTCCCTCGCGAAGAGAATCAGTTGGCCGATGCTTTGGCGACTTTGTCATCAATGTTCAACATCAATAACAACAAGAGTCTGACATTCATCCGAATCCAACATCGAGACCTACCGGCACATCATTGTGTGGCAATCGAAGAAGAGCCTGACAGTAAACCTTGGTATTACGATATCAAGCACTATATCACAAACAGAGAATATCCTCCTGGTGCCACCGAGAATGATAAAAGGACACTTAGGAGGCTGTCATTGGGTTTCTTCTTAAATGGGGAAGTGCTTTACAAGAGAAATCACGATATGGTCCTCCTCAGATGTGTGGCAGAAGAAGAAGCAGAAAGAATTATGAAAGATGTCCATGAAGGCTCGTTCGGCACCCATTCTAATGGGCACACCATGGCAAGGAAAATCCTAAGGGCTGGCTACTACTGGTTGTCAATGGAGACTGATTGCTTCAACTACGTCAGAAAATGCCACAAATGTCAAATCTATGCCGACAATATCCATGTACCACATGCCTCTCTGAATGTCCTAACAGCACCATGGCCATTCTCAATGTGGGGAATGGATGTCATCGGTCCCATCGAACCCAAGGCATCAAACGGACATCGTTTCATTCTTGTCGCTATTGATTATTTCACCAAATGGGTCGAGGCCGTTTCTTACGCCAGTGTAACAAAATCAGTGGTTGTCAGGTTCATAAAGAGAGATTTAATTTGCCGCTACGGTCTTCCAAATAAGATCATCACGGACAATGGGACCAACCTGAACAATAAGATGATGAAAGAGTTGTGTGACGACTTCAAAATCCAGCATCATAATTCCTCCCCATACCGTCCAAAGATGAATGGGGCAGTTGAGGCAGCAAATAAGAACATAAAGAAGATCGTGCAAAAGATGGTAGTGACCTTCAAGGACTGGCATGAAATGTTGCCCTTCGCTTTGCACGGATATCGGACCTCTATCCGCACGTCAACAGGGGCAACACCATTCTCACTAGTATATGGGATGGAAGCAGTTCTTCCCATCGAGGTGGAAATACCCTCCCTGCGAGTGCTAATGGAAACAAAATTGGAGGAAGCAGAATGGGTTCAAGCTCGTCTGGATCAGTTGAACCTCATAGAAGAAAAGAGAGTAGTTGCTTTGTGTCATGGGCAGTTGTACCAACAAAGAATGAAAAAGGCTTATGATAAAAAAGTGCGCCCCCGCCAGTTCCAAGAAGGAGACCTCGTGCTCAAGAAGATGTTGCCTATCCAAAAGGATTCCCGTGGAAAATGGACCCCTAACTATGAAGGACCTTATGTGGTAAAGAAGGCATTCTCTGGAGGAGCATTGATTCTCACGAAAATGGACGGTGAAGACCTCCCACTCCCAGTAAATTCGGACGCAGTTAAAAAGTACTATGCCTAAAGAAATATATGGAAAAAAGAGAAAGATGAGCCAAGCAAAAATAAGCTCGCTAGGTCGAAAACCCGAAAGGGCGACCTAGGCAAAAATTAGAGCGACCCGGTGGACTGAAAACTCTAAAGAGCAGTCCAGGCAAAAATGAGGGTCAGAAGTTGGACTTTGAGCTACAAAGGCAGTCAATACCTCCGAAAGTTGAATAATGAATGCTCAAATGTTATGTTAATGGGCGATTGGCGTTATTACTTCAAAGATACAAACAATCAAAGGATCAGCTTTCCTTGTTTTCTTTTTCTTCTCTTTCTTTTTGTAGTTTAAACTCCCAATGTAATTTTCAGCCAACGCGACCTTCTACGCGTTTGTTTTCCATTTGAATATTAAACACTTCCTTTACTCTCTCATTTCCCTATTATCGTAAAAATAACGTTCATGGTAGACAATACTGAATTGCGAAACATGTGCATGATCACAAGCATTATAATCATTGCGAAATTTCTAAAAATCACAAAAAGAGATGATCTCTCATAAAGTTGCAAAAAGGACAAATGCATAATCACTTCACCAAATCTTAATAACCCGCACTTTGGCACCACTGCTTGAGGCAACCCTCGTATCCCACGTCAAGAGTCGTGCGAGTTTGATGATGCCAGCAAAGTCAATAAAGAGCTAAAGAGCAAAAAGAGCTAAAGAGAAAAAGGAGCAAAAGAGCAAGAAAAGAAAATGAAAAAGAAAAAAAAGCCAAGAACAAAAGCCAAAAACAAAATCATTCCACATCATGTCATCAATTACTTAACTACATGCACGCATGCATCATTCATTGCAAGTGTCTGTTGAGATAATTTTAGTATGTATCGTTAGCAACAATTCTTTAGACCCCCAGCGGTCCTTCAGAGCCCAGGCGCTCCTTCAGACCAACAATGGTCCTTCAATCCAGATCGCACGTCGCGTTATCGAGCAACCGACGGATCATCCGGCCCCAGGCCCTTCAGACTAGCTGTGTCCGCCTAAAATACACAGTGCACGTCCTTCGTGGTTATATCAGTTCCGGACCTGATTAACCCTATTGGCCGCTCGAAAAGAGGCCACCCCCAGACCGTATTACTAGCCCCATAAGCTAGTTGCGCTCCTTCAGACCCATCGGTCCCTCAGTCGAACGCAAGTCGATGCGCCAAGCATTGATTTTGAACTAGACCTTCAGAGCCCTAGTGCTCCTTCAGAGCCCCAGTGCTCCTTCAGATCCCCAGCGATCCTTCAGATCCCCAGCGATCCCTATTTACTTTGTCTAAAGCAACCCAGTTTTCATAAGTTTCAAAAAAAAAAAACAAAAAACCTCAGTCTGGACAAAATTAGTGTCTTTCTATCTTTATTTCTATTTTCCTCAAGAAATTTGGAACCCCTCCGATTTCCTAGCAAAATATAAATAAAGAGGGGCAGTTGTAATACCCTAATTTTGTCCGATCAAAAATGAGAGATTTTATTTTTAATAAAAATAATAATCATTTTTATTTTCTTGTCATATATTATATCATTTTAGTTGCCACAAGTTTTTAACCAAAAAAAAAATATTAATTAGAAGTGAAGAAACAAAAAATAAGCAAAGGAGGAAATGGAGGGGGTCTGCAAAAAAGAAAAGAATGGAGGTGTAATCAGGATTGGGCCATCAGAAACCCAACCCAACAAAAAAAGGCTAGCCCAATTAGAAGTGAAGAAACCCAACCAAAAAAAATATATTAATTAGAAGTGAAGAAACAAAAAATAAGCAAAGGAGGAAATGCAGGGGGTCTGCAAAAAAGAAAAGAATGGAGGTGTAATCAGGATTGGGCCATCAGAAACCCAACCCAACAAAAAAAGGCTAGCCCAATTCGCCTAACCCTAACCCATATCCTAACCCTAACCCATAACCCAACCCAACTCCTCACCAAACCCTAACCCCCTCCTCTCCTAACCCTAATTCGGCCACCCCAAAAAAAAAAAACCCTAAAAATTTCAACTCTCCCCTTTACCCTAAAATCAAGCCACATTCACTCCCCAAAACCCTCCTAGAAATTCGACCCACTCCCCCCTTTTTTCCTCCTTGAAAATTGCATTCTCCCTTCCACACTCCACCTTTCCTCTTTTCTCTCAATTCCACTTCCCCACACTTCCCACTTCCCCATTTTTCCCTTCCCCATACACGTTACCTTTCTCTCTCTCTCCCACACAATGGCTCCATCTCTCTCCCTCCTCAATCTCACGTCTATCTCTCTCTCTTTCTCCAACTCACACTCAACCTTTCCCTCTCTCCCCCATCCTACGACTCTTTCTCCCTCACACTCTCACACACTTCACTTCATCTTTCTCATCATTTCTCCTACTCACACTCACACACACTTATCCTTCTCTTTCACTCATCCTCCCATTCCCCCACTCTCCCATCTCCACGCATACCCCTCCCACCAAACCCTTAAACTCCATCATTTTTTTTCTTTCCCTCACATCAATCTCTCTCACTCACGGACTCAATCCCCTTCTCCCAAACACACAAACCATCATTTCTCTTCCTCTGCCATGCCCATACCCCTTTACCCCCTTTTGCATACCATCAAAAAAAAACTGTACAAGGTATGGTGAAGATGAAGTCAGAAAAACGAAAGAAAAGACACCCCTTTTTGTATAAATAGGGGCCACAACCATGAAGCAGGGAGAGGGTTTTTTTTGAGGGTCTTGAAGAAAAAAATTCGGAGCAAAAAAAAAATGGAAAGTTTAGATCTTTAGAAAAAAAAACAGTGAGATTTGTTCACTGTTTTTAGTTTAGATTCCTTCTCCTTCCAATTGTTTTTTTTTAGTTTAAATTCCATTGTATTAAAGAGACTCTAGGAGGAATTCGTGTCCCCAACCTTTCCAGATTTTTAAGGTATTGTAATGTGATTTTCGGATTCAATATATTGTTGCTTTTTTTTTTTCGTTCTTTTGTATATATTTGTTGTTGTTTTTAGTTTTTATTTGTTGTTTTTATTTTTTTTTATTTGTTGCTGTTTTTTTAATTTGTTGCTATTTTTTTTAGAAAAATCGTTTTTTGTATATAGTTGTTGTTGTTTTTATTTTTTATTTGTTGCTGTTTTTTAATTTGTTGCTATTTTTTTTAGTCAAATCGTTTTTTGTATATAGTTGTTGTTGTTTTTAGTTTTTATTTGTTGTTATTTTTTTTTTAATTTGTTGCTATTTTTTAGTAAAATCGTTCTTTTATTTTTTATTTGTTGTTGTTTTTTTTTAATTTGTTGCTGTTTTTTAATTTGTTGCTATTTTATTTAGTAAAATCGTTTTTTTTGTATATAGTTGTTGTTGTTTTTTTTTTATTTGCTGCTGTTTTTTAATTTGTTGCTATTTTTTTTAGTCAAATCGTTTTTTTGTATATAGTTGTTGTTTTTAGTTTTTATTTGTTGTTATTTTTTTTTTCAATTTGTTGCTTTTTTTTAGTAAAATCGTTCTTTTAGTTTTTATTTGTTGTTGTTTTTATTTTTTTTTATTATTTGTTGTTGTTTTTGTTTTTTTATTTGTTGCCTTTTTTCTATTAATTTGTTGGTATTGTTGTAATTTTCGGATTAAAATAAAGTTCTTTTAAAAAAAAATGTTTTTTCTCCTTCCAAAATAAATAGTTACTAATACCACTACCTTCATAAAAAAAAAGGGGAATAATAACAATATTTATTTAAACAAAAAAACAGCAAAAGGCACCTTTTTCATAACCATGACAATTATTTCAAAAAAAAAGAGAATATTTCTTTATAAATTCGCAAATCTTCTTCTCACCGAATGTTTTCTTCTAACGTAGGTAGTAATCAAACCCAAACCGTTTTTTTTAAATTAACGAACCAATCAGTCAAAGAAAGGTCAAACAATCGTTTTTCTTTTAGCGTCAAACCGCTATTCGCACCCCACACTTTAGTAATACGGCACTCCCCGCTTTCAGCCCAACTTTTGCGCAAGGACCCAGAAACCCAAACAATGTTGTTTTGGGCTGATACTAAGCACACCCCCCATTTTTGATACAACATCCCTGCTGCTCGCACCCCCTTTTTACTATCACCCATTCCGCTTTTATTTACGCTGCGTTGTTTCCAAACCATTTTCCTTTCTTTCAAACAACCATACTCACACAAAAAAATAGGTTGTTACTAATGGTCACTCTGAGCCTAGCCTGTTTGACCGTTAGGACTAACCTTCATTTTTTCACAGCGGATTAGTAGCGGTAATCACTCTGAGGTTACTCGTTTGATTATCGCAAACACCCGCCTAAACTCCAATTTTCAGTTAATAAAATACAAACGTAATCTCAAATCCATTTTTTTTTATCACGTTTTCCCGGTAAGCATTTTCCGAACAAACAAGCACGCGATCACAAATTGGTTATTTATAGCGGTCACTCTGGGCTCAGCTCGTTTGAACGCTGTAAACACTTTCTTTTTCGAATAAGCCATTAGTGGTGACCACTCTGGATTTATCTGTTTGGTCACCATGAACGGCCTCTAGTTTTCGCAAAAATAAAAAATACCAACACACAAATATTTTCTACCCGAGAACTACGTAGCTTTGATTTCTCCATCGCACCCGGAGATACGTAGGAGCAGGGGCCCACTCCTGTCGAGCGCAAAAAACTAAAATTTTTATTAAGTCTTCCTTTCCGTTTTTTTTAAATAATAAAAAGGGTAAATAAAAAATGTTTTCTTCAAACTAATTTTTCTACACATTAAATTAAAAGGTAACCTTTTTAGGATGTTGCGGGGTGCTAGTACCTTCCCCGCACTTAATCGACCCCCGAACCCAAAAACAAAGGTTTTTTTCAATGTTTTCCTAAAAATAAATATTGATGGCGACTCCATTGTTCAAAAACAACGAAGAATCCCTCCTCCGGATTTTTCGGTCGCTACAATTACCATGTCTGAGAAGTTGGAAGATACGCTGCCGATCAACTGATCATAGTATAACGGTGGCAGGGTTTCCATGAACATGAAGACCAGTTCTTTCTCCAACAAAGGGGGTGTCGCCTGTGTAGCCAAAGCCCTCCACCGCTGGGCATACTCCTTAAATGACTCATTATCTCTTTTTGCCATGCTCTGTAACTGTGTTCTGTCATGCGCCATATCCGTATTGTATTGGTACTGTCTGAGGAAGGCATCAGCCAAGTCCTTCCAACAATGGATATGGGACGGTTCTAGCTGCATGTACCAGTTGAGAGATGCCCCAGCAAGGCTCTCTTGGAAATAATGGATCAACAATTTGTCATCGTGAGAATGTGTAGCCATTTTTCTACAGTACATGGTCAGATGGCTTTTAGGGCAAGTCACGCCTCGGTACTTGTCAAAGTCAGGCACTTTGAATTTAGGAGGTACAACCACATCCGGGATGAGACACAGATCACGAGCTTCTCAGGCTCTAGAGCTCGACCCTTCAATCATTCTTAAGCGTTCTTCTAACATATGATACCTGTCCCTAGTTTGAGGAGTTTCAGCAGGATAGTTCTGAGGAAAACCATTCACACCGTAGTGAGGATTACTCATCGACACTACGGCTGGGTTCACGTGTGGGTCACGTGAGTGAGTGGTATTCCCAGGAATTAGTCCCTGAACTTGGGGATGGACCGTTGCTGGTGAATGAAAGCCAAACGGAGTTCCCGGCGGAATAGGAATCTGAATTTGGCCCTGAGGCGTTCCCGCTCCTCCACTGTTTGCGGCTGAGATGGGTTGGACTTGCTCTGCAACCCTAAGGGGATTACTTCCTGCATTAGCCTCGGCTCCTGGAGGTGTGTATCCGGGTGGGAGTCCCCAAGGCATCCTATGCATAGCTGGTTGGCCCTGGTTGTTGGTCCCTGAAGTATGAGCAAAGCTGTCAGTCTCAAGACTCGGAGGAGGGAGAGCGACAGCAACTTCGGTAGTGACGGCGGGATTTCCAGCGGCAGTTCCGTTCCTCAAAGCTTGTAGTATCCCCATCATTTCAGTCATCTGTGTTTCCATTGCCCCAATTTTCGTTCTCAATTCCCGATTCTCCTGAGCCAATTGCTCTGGATTGGGAACCTCAGCAGTTGGGTTACCATGGTATGATTCACCACTTCCTAAGTCTTCAATAACAGGATGGCCCGAGTCATTCTGGTTAGTTGCCATGAGCCTTGCCTGCAGACGAGTCAGGTATCGATGTTGGCGAACCAGCTTGCCTTTTTCTATTGATCGAACACAATTCATGAGCGCGGGAATCACATAAATGAATGCAAATGCAATGCGATATGTATGATTTTATGTTTGTTTGGTGTCGGGAATCGCGGTGCAACTCGTCTTGTCATAGGCGTGTAAGTTAAAAGCTCTAACACCTTTTTTTTATTTTTGGTTGCAACGAGGTTGGAAGCAATAGACAAAACAAACACACTTTATTCAGAAGGAAGGAGTACTACAACTTCAAACTCGAAAGAAAAGCAAAGTACAATATTCTGAAGAAAATTATAATTTTTTAGAGAAAATTTGCAATTTCCTAAGGATTATTACAATGCTCTAAAGTGGACTTCAAAGGCATATAGCTTTCAATTTCTCCTTCCTTTTTCTCTTCTTGCTTTCGGCTGCCCCCTTGGCCTTCTCCATGAGTTCTTCCGTCAGAATCTTGCAGTACTCGACAAACTCACACACCTTGGCTGGAGTGTTGAAAGGGTTCATTTCCGCTTCAGCTCTTCTTAGCTTCTTGGGAACATCCCTCACAGCTTGGTTAGCTAGTCCTGCTAGCTTTGAAAATTTGCTCCTCCAAAGCTGAATCTCATCCCTTAGCTCCTTGACGATCTCTTGGTCTTCTATTCTGCCAATTAATGCCATGAAACGTTTCTCCCAATACTGGCTTTCTGCTTGCACATGCCCATAAGATTCCCTTAGGCATCAGAGATTCCTCTTCAATTCTTCCGACCTTCCTTGTTCAAACCCTAAAGCTTGTTGATACTCTTTCAAGATCCCTATGATAGACTCTCTATCTTGCCTGATGTTTTTCACTTGGTTCTCCAATTCAAACTTCATCACTTGGAATTCCTCTTTTGACTTAGCTAGCGTATCTCTAACCATTTTCTTGTTCCTCCATAACTTGGCATATAGTTTCTTCCATTCACTTGCTTCTGCCACAGCCTTATTCATCTTTGAGGCCCACCTCTTTACTTCCTCTTTAACACCTTTCAAATGTTTTTGAATTTCCCTCTTGCTCTCTTCTTCTATTTCAAGCTTCCTATTGGTTGCTTCAATAGCTGCGGCTTGGAGAGCATTTTCATTTTCTAGCTTCCGCTTATCTTGCATCACCTTTCCCAATCTGTTTTGCAAAGCCCTTTTCTCTTCTTCCGCTTTAGATAAGGCCAACTTAGCCTCTTCTAGTTCTTCAATGAGGGGAACGCGGGGTTCCGGTGTTTTCTCTTCAAGTGATGGCACCTTTTGGTTGGATGATCGAGTTTCCTTAATCCTCTTTTCAAGCCATTGAGTGAAGGAGATAGCAGTGGTCCTTTTAGATAACTCGCCTTTGTCCTTCCGCACCACGGTTTCCCAAGCTTGCAAGACTCGCCGAAGTAAGTCCTCGTCTTTAGGGATCCCCGCATGGAGGTAAAAACGAGACAGCATAGCTTCGGAGTGTGAGTCCCGCATAGGGTACCCGAGTTGTCTCAATGTCAAAGATGGGTTATAATTGATGCATCCCTGTGTTCCCATGAGAGGAACGTTCTGGAAAATGCCACATTGGAATATCACTGAGGGTTTATCTTCCCAACACTTGTGCGAGAACCATCGAATTTGAAGAGCATTGAGGTTCTTAAAAGTATCCTTCCACTCCTGAGGGCTCATAGTCTTCGGATTACAACCCAAGGCATAGGAAAGCAAATCCCCAACATCACTTTTGTTGATGCACACATGACTGATCAACCAAGCATATAGCACAGGGAAGGAACAACACATCTTATCCTTTCAGAATTCATGATGGCGGGTGAAGGCACGATAGGTCTCTGCGAGAATAGCGGGAACCGGGTTGATGGGACTTTTTGCACTCTTGAAAGCTAGGAACACACCAATAGCGGTTTCATCTATATGTTTCTCAATCTGAGGGAAAAGAACAATGCCGAAGATGGTCAAGGCTAGTACTTGCTTGAAAGAAACCCAATCATTTGATACTACATAACTAGTCATCAAACTCTCAAAGTACTCCTGAGGAAACCCAAATATCTTGTTGCGCTCAACTTTGTGGGACCACACCTCTCCTACACTGATTTGTAACAGGGAAGCAAACTTCTCATCTGAATAATACCGCCCCTGATACTGGTAAGGTCTAAACTCTGAGCGATCAAAACCCAGAATCTTCTCATACTCCTCTAGGGTAGGCGTCATTTGGAAGTTCTTGAAAAGAAAACACCTAACCTCTGAATCATAGAACCAACATAGTGCAGCAATGGCACTCTCTTGTACTTCTAACTGTAATAACTTACGGATGTTCCCATAAGCCTTGTCGAAGGACCGGAGCTCAATAGGACCTAATAGGGAAGCATACTCCTTCAAACTAGTTACATCAATCTTCTTTACAATGGGGAACCTCGAATTGAATGCGGTTTTGCCTTTTGATTCCATATTGCTTCTTACACCCCTGTGACAAGGTTCGGTGTTATGTTGCGATTTCCGGCAAACAAACTTTAATGCATGAAGAATGCAAATGATGAAAGTTTTTTTTCAAATTTTTTTTTCAGGTGCAAATGCGATGGTGCAAAATGATGTGAATGCGAAATGATGTGTTGTTTACATGGAAAAAGGGTAAGAAAATGAGGTTATTGGTGGTATTTTGAACATTTTCAAAGATACACGCTACATGCCACCTCATGTAGGTGTTTATGAGGGGAAAAGAAAATTACTTTCTACAATTTTGAAATAGAGTTTGAGAAAAAGGAATGCCTAAGCTAATGCAACAAACAAAGGCGTGCCCTCGTGTCCTACAAAGGGTGGAAATCCTAGGGTCTAGAGTCGACGAAAAGGGTAATCCTCCCATGTAGGTTCTAATCACTTCCTCACAATGGCAACCAAGAGCTAAAGTCTCTCTCATGATGACACCCACAATCGTAGAAAGCTACCGAGTGTGAGGCATCATGACAAAGCGTACTCTTGGGCGAAACTTTCATGAGAGCCATACAGACAAAGGTCTACGAATGGCAGTCACTAATCGTTCCCACTCTCCTAGGTTTTTGTTCAGACCTTGGGTTTTAGGCCCCACTCAATGCTCACAAGTATAGGATGTGAAGTGTGTGTTGAGGGCACAACACCTAGAAATAACTACCCTTCCCCACCTGCAAGAGAAACCAGGAACAGTCCAGACAAAAAGGTCGTCTACCCTAGGGTTCAACATGCATACATCATTTCAATATACAAACCATTCTAAGAAGTCAACAATAATTACACGCATTGCTTACCTCAAAGAAAAGGAGGCGAGAAGAAGGAATGTTCTAAAATCTAGCAAACAAATGGCATGGAAAATAGAACAACAGTAGGAAGAAGGGAGGTAAAACAAAGCATGTTAAATCAGCAAAGCAAATCACACATTCAATTAATCGGCTTGACCCAGTTAAGAAAAAGAGTCCCCAGCAGAGTCGCCAGCTGTCGCACCCCGAAAAATCCTTGGAGGGATTTTTCTCCGCACAACGGGATTTTAGAGTCGCCACCAATATTTTTTTAAAGGTAAAACATCGGAAAAACCTTTTTTGGAAAGCAATGGTCTTTGGAACCATTAGATTTGGGTTCGGGGGTCTAATTACATATGGGGAATGTATTAGCACCCCACAACGTCCCTTCAAAGAAGGGTTACCCTAATTAAATATGTGATTTGCAAAGTTGATTCAGAAAAAATGCTTTGTTTTTACCTCTTTTATTGTTGAAAGGCTTAATGAAAAATCTTTAATTTTCGCGCTTGACGGAGGGGATCCGCTCCTACGTATCTCCCGGTGCGATGGAGAATTCAAAGCAACGTAGTTCTTGTTTTCGAAAAATGTTTTATTTTGGGAAAGTGTTTGGTTTTTGAAAGGAAAAATGTTTTTGGTTTGTTGTGCTTGACGGAGAGTATCCGCTCCTACGTATCTCCCGGTGCGATGGAGAATTCAAAGCTACGTAGTTCTGGGTTGTCTAAAAAATTGAGCTTTCATGATGATCAATTGAGCTTTCATGATGATCAATTGAGCAAAGGCTCCAAGTGACTACCATTAGCACTCCATTGTTAATAATCATGCAAGCAAAGGCTTCGCAAGACTACTAACAAAGTTTTTGGTTTAGTGAAAATCTTTAGGAAAATTAGGCATTCATGATGATCAATTGAGCAAAGGCTCCAAGTGATCGCCCTTAGTACCTCATTCATGATAATCATGCAAGCAAAGGCTCCAAGACTACTAACAAAGTTTGATTTTGAAGAGTTTTCGCAATTGGATTGATTCTTGTTTAGGGAAAAGAAAATCTGTTATTTGGGAAAAAAGGTTTGTGAAAAAAAAAAGTTTACTTAGGGGAAAGAAACAAAATTTAAAAAAGAAACAGTGGGTGCAGTAGTAACATGGGGTGCAAGTTACAGGAGGGTTGTATCATTAAAACTGGGGTGCAGATAGTGAGCCCAGCTTGTTTTTGTAAGCTGGGCTGCGTTTTTTTTTACGAAAAAGAGAAGATGGGCCGTAAACGGGGGCGGGCGCGCTAAGTAAAATGTGGGGTGTGAATAGAGATCTGAATTAGTAAAAGATGAAAGGACGAAATTGTCCTTGGGTCCATACTATAAAAACCTAAACCTAAATTGGAAACCCTAATCCCCATCTCTCTCATCCTCACGGCGCCTCCATCCCCAAAAGGAAAACCACACCCTAATCCTTCTCCTCCCCAACGGTGCGGCGCCTCCAACCCATCCCCAACCTAAGCCTAATTTTTGGTCCTCTCCCCTCTCCTCTTTGCCATCTCCTATTCCTTCTTCCCCAACCCTAATCTTCTTCTCCATTTCCCCATTAACCCTCATCTCGCTCTCCAACCCCCTCGCGGCCGTTAACGACGAAAGCAGAGAGAGGGGGAAGACGATTTCAAATGTGGTGAGAAATGGCCGTGGTGCTGATTTTGGTGGCTGTTTGGTGCAAGGAGGGAGGCGGCGGTGGAGTTGTGGTGCTGGATGACGCGGTTGTTCGTGGTGAGGAGAGAGAAATGGGGGACGTACAAAGGTGAGTTCTGTGTTGGTGGCCAACGGTGGGGGTTCTGTTGAGAGGGGTGATGGTGGTTGGCTGACGGTTTGGTGGAGGTCTACGGAGAAGGGGGGATTCGGTAGTGGGGGTTCGGTGGTCGTCGCGTACAATGGTTGTTAGCGTTTTGGTGGTGGCGTATGGTGGTCGTTCGGGTTGCGGTCAGTTTCGGGTTACAGTGGTGGCTGTTGGGTGGTTCGGTGGTGACGGCGACCACCACACACGGTGGTCGGAGTGGGGGTATGGCTCTTTTCTCTCTCTCTCTCTCTCTCTCTCTCTCTCTCTCTCTCCTATTCTACTGTTTTGGTTCATGAGAAAAAACTTCTCTCTCTTTTTTTTTTTGTTTCAATAAATTTTCCTCTGCTCATAAGAATTTTTTTCTGTTTCTAAGGTTGGTTTGATTTATTTGGTTGGTTTAGAGCTCTGTTTCCTCACAAAAATAGTATATGTATTCGTGTATGCACTTTGAAAAGAGAAGAAACTTTATTGTAGCATAATATAGGAATTGGGATCTAAGCTAAACACATCAGTGAATTTTTTTTAAAACTGCACTATATCATCTATATACCATGAGTAGAAAACAAGTAAATTGGGGCCACGGAAATGACTAAATAAGTTTAGGAACTAACCTAGTTCCAAAAACAACAGACTCCTTCTTTCTCTTGAACTAAATCTTCTGTGCTCTATATCTTCAAAATAATGATTTCTCTGTGTTACCGTGTGTGTATTCCTGACTGTGAGTATATTGTTGTCTGTGTGTTCTGCCCCTTGTGTGTTGTTGTTCACAGTATTTATAGGCAGAGAATTGCGGTGTAGGTGTGGTGTTGGAGCAGAGGATCAAAGCTCATAAGAGACAAAAGCATAACAGCCACTGAAATATGCAGCAGCAGCAGCAGCAAGGGATGGCAGCAGGGGCAGCAACATGTTTTTGCCCAAAAAGTGAAAGGCCAAGAGGCAAGGAGAAGGGATTTGGGCTTCATTCTCAAAATACCTCCTGCCACAACAACAGCCACAACAGCAAAGGCAGCAGCGCCTGCTGTTCCTTTTTAATTTTTGTCTTATGAATTTTTTTTTTGTACTTTTTTTGTTTTTATTTTTGTCTCTATGTATAAAAAGAGTTGACTTCCCCTTTTTTTGTGGTACTATCTACCTTAATTTTTTGTTTGTATGTGTGACAAGTTTAAACAAAAGGACAGCTGATTGATTTTTTTATCAAAATTGATTTTATTTTACTATTACTATATTTTTTTTATGATAATAAAAGCGGTAAAAATAACGCGCACCGACGCAACTACTCACACACGAATCGCAATCAACGTGCACTCGAGTTAAGACTATGAACGCGTACCTGACTTTAATGCGCACACGCGTAAGTCATTAAAACCGATTTTATTTTATCCTCACTTCTCTAAAAAAAACGGTAAAATAACGCGCAGTGACGCAACTACTCACACGTGACTCGCAACCAACACGCGCTCGCGTTATTTATTATTATTTTTATTATATTTTTTGGACTCTTTTTTGAAAGTAACGAGTGTCAAACAAAATCGTTGCACGAGAGTGCCAAAGACACCCGCGTTTAGAACAATATGCGATGCGATAAAATTTTGGGATTTTTCAATTAGTCAGACAAAATTAGGATATGACAAAGGCATGATATGAATTTTTATAGTATGTTATGAAATTTTTAAATATAAAATTTTTAAATTATAATTTTTTAAGATTGAATTTAATATAAATCGACTTATGTGGCTCAATGAGTGACCCACCATCCTCTTCCCCAGGATCTCAGATGAGGAAACCCTAGGAAAGCCACCGACTCGAACTACTGTCCATGTACGATCCATAACAGTTGGACCCCTGACCTAGCGACCCGGTACCGTAATTGATTCGATCACCGGCTGGTATGGACGGATGTGCTTGTACAAAATTTGGGCCATTTTCCCCCACTTGAAAAAAAATATTGTTTGAAATATATATAACAAATTATTCCCCCATAAAAAAGGGTTTTACCATAAGTTTGTTTTTTAAAATTAAATGTTGAAATTCATAAGAGAGAAGGAAAAAAAAGAATAAGTTGCTACTAATTTTACTGTAATTTGTAGAAATTTAGGTTTTTTAGGATTTTTCTTTAATGAAATTATGTATTTTATAAAAACTTACAATTCTTTTTTTTTGAGAAAATAGTGTATGTTATTTTTTCCCCACTAATAAATATTTCGTTATTGTTGTCAAAAAAAATATTTCGTTATCCATCACTGTCGCTTTGGGTTTTAAAACTATGTTGCAGAGTATGGATTACATTTTTATTTTTTAATCTTCAGATATTAATATCTGAAACACTTTATTACGAAATTTGAAATTTAGCTTTTGGTATACTTTTCCATTATTAGAATCAAGTTCCATAATCCATACCAAAAAAAGAATCAAGTTCCATAATTGTTTTTTATTTTGTTATGTTCCAAAGTTAAATTGCGATAGATAGCAAATGAAAGACTAACTAAAGAAAATATTTAAAAACAATGAAATCAACTTTTTTTTTACTATTTTTTTAATTTCTGAAAATATTAAGATTCGCGTTATCTAGAGTCTTTTTTTTTTTGGTTTTTGTAAAAATGAGTGAAAAGATTTACTCTAATTGCATCTGAAGTAAATGTATAGAAACATTCAGGTGTTGACTTAAAATCACATTTCTTCCTCTTTGTTTCTAATTTTTCTGTATTTGAATAAGTTGGGTTGATTGAAGAAAAACAAGGTGCAGTTGAGACGATTGTTGTAGGAACTAAATGGAGTAGCAAGTAGCAAAAAAAAACTATAAGAAGTGGACATTCAGAGTAGTACGGCGACAGAGGGGCGGTCCCAATATAAGTAGTTAGTTAGGTTTCTCAACGAAGATTAATCATCGACAAAGTTGGTGAATACTTCTCACATATGAAATGGTAATACAGTTGTGTATTAACTTATATATAGCATCTAGAAAATTACTGCTCACTATCTACCGATCATAACCCAAAATTGCATATAAGTAGATGCTCAACACATACACATGCTGTAAAAAACACAACCTGATAAAAATAAGGAATTTACATACATATGTTCATTGTTCTAAGCCTAATGCACGTGAGCAGATTGCCGAACAGATGGCAGTGGGGATCCGATAGGAGTAATATTCAAAGGCGACCGATTTCGCGCAGGAGACCTTCTTACAGGAGTCTGGATTCTCTGATGTTCCGGTAAAGAACTCCGACTTGCGTGTTTAGGGGCTTCAATCTGTTCCAGAGTTGCTAAAACCTCTGTCATTGGAGGTCTTGACTTGGCTTCCTTGTTGAGGCATTGTAGAGCAAGTGTGGCAGCAGTGAATGCTCCTTTTTGTGGGTATTGTCCTTCTAACTTTGAATCCATAATCCTGAATAGTCTTCTTTTATCACCCAAATATGGTTTTGCCCAGTCCACTAGATTCTGGTCCACACCTGCTATTGTTTTATCAACTGCTCGCCTTCCGGATAAAAGCTCAAGCAAAACAACCCCGAAGCTGTATACATCACTTTTGGCCGTAAGCCGACCTGTAAATTGATCAAGGCTTTTAGTGTAATGTTTAACATATAGTGAGTACATTTTAGAAATAAACTGAAAGATAACAAATTATGAGTACCCAATTCACGTGTTGTGCTGCGACTGAAAAAGAACACCAACAACACCATTGAACTAAACCTAAATTGTCCCCTTTCTAATTCTATAACAGAAACTATATCAGAGTAATACCAAATCTCTCATGAATATGATAGGGTTGACTAGTTCTATAGCATGTTAACTAGATGATAACAATAACTGAAGATTACTAACTATAAATATTAATAACATGGTTAAGCTTCAACCATGGTTTAGGTGAAGCTAAAGCATACCAGTTGCAACATATTCAGGTGCTGCATATCCTTGAGTACCCATGACTTGAGTAGACACATGAGTTCTATCACCGGTAGGACCCGCCTTAGCCAACCCAAAATCAGAGAGTTTAGAATTGAACTCCTGAAATCCAATTGCATGATAAGCAAGCAGTTCACACAAGTAACAAAAACTAAGAAACTATTATAAACTAATCAGAGATAGTCGTGATTCACGGGTGCATAACACATCCTAGAATGAACTTTCGCTATGTGCTATTACTGTAGTAAACTTTTTTAAATGGATAATAGATAATCTTACCGCATCAAGAAGGATGTTAGAAGCTTTAAAATCGCGGTATATGACTTGTGATTTGGCATTGTGAAGAAAAGAAAGTCCTCTAGCAGCACCAATGGCCACTTTCATCCTCACTGACCAAGATAGTGGTTGTGGTCCTCCTATCAAAATACAATGAAACCCATAAATTAGAAATTACTAAAATTTTCTGAAGTACAGATTTTAGCAGCAAATCATAGTCAGATATCAATTGCGTTGGCCATCAAAAAATTCAAAATTCAATTTTAAACATCTCATAAGAAAGGAACCAGTATTCTGTTCTTGTTCTGTTCTTGTTGATTTCTTTCCTTTGAGTTTCTCTGGTGACAAGCACCCATGAGACTGTTTAGAAAAAGTTAGGAAACAACTTATGACACGTCCATAAGTTGTTTTTAGCTTATTTTCATAAGCTCTCCAAGAATGCGAAAACAGCTTATAGCTTATATAAAAACTGTTTAACTTTATTTTATCTCCAATTATAACATAGGCTATACATAAGTACTTATAAATGTTTAATTCAACTGTTTATCCAAACATGGCCTAGCAATAGTTGAATAGTAGCAAAATATGAATGAAAAGTGCAATGATTATGAAAACTTACTTCTAAAGAGATGATTCTCTAAGCTCCCTTTAGGCATAAACTCATATACCAATAACCTATTCTCTCCCTCCAAGCAATACCCAATTAATTTCACCAAATTAGGATGATGCAGTTGTCCAAGATAGTTAACCTCAGTCTGAAAAAAAATAAAACATCAAATCCTCATCATCATGTGCATAAGAAACAAAACAACAAAACAATAGTTTATTTTCTTCAATTGGAGATTAATCAGATTATATATAGAAGAAGAAAACACTTACCAACCACTCTTTATGACCTTGAAAACCTTCAGGTTTAAGTCTCTTAACAGCAACAACCATTCCTGATCCAGGTTTTGAAGCTGTATAAGTATGTCCATCAATCCACCCTTTATAAACATGACCAAATCCACCTTCACCAAGAAGACTATCAGGACGAAAATTTCTTGTAGCATTCTTCAATTCATTGAATGAAAAAGGCTTTAGATTTGGAGAAGACAAAATTTCACCCTCTGATCTTGGTGTTGGTAGAAGACTTGAATCATTGCTTTTTTCACTGTATGATGGTATAGATAAACTTGAAGGAGTAGATTTTGAGATTCCTGTTGCCAATAAAAAATTGTTAGTAAATTAAATTTAATAATTAATTTACAATATCAATATCTTCAATTGAAAGTAAAAATTGAGGTTATACCAGAAGTGGATCTAGAGCTTTGTGCAGCATCAATTTTTGCAGAAGAATCTAAGCAGTTACCCATCAATTCTCAACTCAACTAAATTCTCTGAGCTTCTGCAACTGTAACAAGTAAAAGAGAGAAAGAGAAAGAGAAGAAAAGAAGAAGAGAAGGAGTGAGTTTTGGTGTGGAATTTGAGAGGAAGTGAAGGGGAAATTGGATGGTTGAAGAGAAAGGAAGAAAATTTGGATAGAGGAGAAAGAAAGAAGAAAGAGAGGGATTGTGGTTGTGGAAACAGAACAGGGAAGAAAATTATTAACAGCTCAGATGAAAGGAACGCTTATTTTTGGATTCGCGTATTTTGAAGACAGACACTGTCGTTGGAAACGCGTCGCACGTAGACACGTGGGAACTCTACTACCTCTACTACCTCGTCTTTAAGACTAGTTCGTCAACTTTGGTTGATGCCGTGATGGATTTCCGAAAATACCCCCATGTTTGTTGATTTTCTCTGTTTTTGTTACACAATTGAAGCTTGGCTTGACAATAACCTCGTACACAATAACATCACTTTTATTTTACTTATCTCTGTTTTTGGACATCGACCATTATTGGCATTTTTTTTTTGGTCAAATTTATTGGCACTTTAACTGTCGGTGTTTTGGACACTGTTTTCCGTCCGTTTAGCCCACGGTAATGCAAACTAATATTCCTTTCAATTTTATCATAAAATATAAATATAAATAATTTATTTTAGGTATTTATTTATTTTTTGGTCAAAAAAAATTAATTATTTATTTAATAATACAAGAAAAAAATTATGCAACACTTAGACTTCTCAGATTAGTTATAGATTAATTAATGATGTCAAAAATAAGTAAAAGATTAATTAATTTAATAAATAATTAATTAGTGATAATTTATTTGCTTAAGTTGGACAATTCAAGATTTAATATATACTGAACTTTAAACGGAACAATAATATTTCTCTTCAAAATTAATTAAATATTTGAATGATAAATTGTCGTTTCCGGTAAGCTCTATCTTTGATGTAATGCACTAATACACGATATATTTTTTGTTATCTTATTGTTAGTGTGCAGTATTCACTATCTTTGCTGGTGAATAATCTATCTTGAGAAATTTGGTTGGTCACACCTACCCGACTTTACCGTTATATATTATAACAATAAAAATATTATTAAAATTAAGTAATTAACCTAACATTAATTAATATCTTTTTCACTAACATCTTCCCTAAAATATTCATAGAATATAATAATTTAAATAATTATTCAAATTATACATAATTTTTCTAATTCTATTCTAACTTAACAACACCCAAAACTAACATATACTAATTAAAACATAAATATATAATAAAAAAGTAACATGCATTTTTTCCATAAATATAAAATTATCCAAATATACAATTTTTTTCCTAACAATACAAAATTTATCAAAAAGCTAACATATAATAATAAACAAAATTTAACAATATTTAAAGCTAACATATAATAATTAATAAAGAATATATAAAATTAGAATATTAATAATAAGTGTACTTAATATATATATATATATATATATAGTAATTGAGTAGGGTTCGTGCCTCATTGTTGGTTTTTTTTGGCAATTTCAGCGACATGGGGACGTCGGCTTTCGGGTTTGAACCCAACTGTAAGTCGTGGTAGTGTGTGTGTGGTGTTTATTTGTCATTTCATCTAAGTAGACAAAAATAATGAGTAGGGAAGATACACTAGAAACTTCAAATCATGATGACCCTTAACGGGGACAGTTAGGGAAGATAATTTGCCTTCAATCACCGTGATTGACCATACTCAACCAAAAATTTAAAACATGGAGCTGGTTGAATTGGTAACTGTAAAACTTAACCATTCAAGGTCGGAGAAAACCATCTGAGCTACCACCATCCTTGAGAATTTGAACTGAGTACCTGCAATACGACCCGTAAGGTGCACTGTTCCAAAACTGTTGGATCCCTTCATGGCATTGAAAGAAAGGTGATTGCCATTGGTGCCCCCTTTAGGAAAATAGAAGTAGAATCATCTGATGGGTCAAGGCCTAGGTCATCAACACCGTCATCATCCAATCACAATAATAGGACAAACATTTTGAGAATTTTGTATTGCATATAGATTTGTTGGTCCGGAACTATATGTTTTTATACTGAAGTTAGGAAATTACATTGATTTTGCACCACAACTTCCCACATTTGTTTTTATACCGAACTATATTTTTTTTAACCAAATAAAATATTCAACTTAATAACGCTGATTTTGTCAATTGTGCTAAGCCATAATATAAAATAGTATTCATTATCCTCTTCTCCTACCATCAAATGTTGGTTATGCTCTTTTATCATTGGGTAAATGTTTAAAATTTGAGCATTGCTATTTGTTAAGAAAGATTTTTGCAAGAAAAAGAAGAATACATAAAAATAATACATTTGACTAATCAACAATCGACTAACAATAAATAGAGTAGTTATAATTTATGAGTATTTTTTATTTTTTACCAAAGATAATTTATGAGTATTACATTTACATACCGTCACATAGCATTCTTCTATTTTTTGTAAAAATCTTTTTCTTAGTATTCCTTAAAAAAAAGATAAGAAAAATCAAAAGGGGTACTATTGACTTTTAACAAATTAGTTAGTAATCGTCATTTTTAGATAAGCAGGGGCGTCACCACACAATTATATAGTTTCTTTATCAAAATTCTAACCTGAAAATGACGCGGCATCATCCCCCAACTCAATTATAAAGTTTCTTTATCAAAATTCAAATATTTTAAACATTAGAAAATCAATATAATGAGGTCCTTGACGATTCTTTGTGATCCATAAATCCATTTCACATTAGGATAATAGGGGCCACCATCTTCAATGGAGTAAAGTAACCTCGTTAGAATGTTAGTTTGTATTTTAATCACATAAAGTAATCATAACTTAGAAAAATATGTAAAGTTGTAATGAGTGAAAAATTAAACATATCACAGTCTATAAAGCACATTACACATACACTTTTAGAAATAATTTAGAAATTAGATGTGTCCCCACTAAACAAACCAACATTTCGTAACAAATGATATAAGCATGAAGCATTTAGTGGTATTTTAAAAATGCACGTGACGTGACCTTATGAAAATTTTATTACATTGATCCGTCAAAAAAGATAAATCATTATCATTGTTGGAAGGTTGCAATGCCAAGTCTAAGTTTAAAAAGTTTAGTTGACATTTTTTTATGAAAAAAAAAGTAACGTACTGGACAACAATTTCAATATTTTCTTTTAGGTTGATGCCAAATTATTTGAGCAAAAATCAGAAAGAATTAAAGTTGCATCAAAAACATGTACTAGAAATCTCGGTATTACCTATGGAATTTCCTGCGAAAATATTTCGCTGGTATTTCCTAAGAAATTTGCTCCTAGCTTATTGAATGGTAGAAACTTTGCTGCGAACTTTTTAGTTCGCAGGTAATTTCTCAGGAAAGTTTGCGAATTTTTCAAAGAACGCAGGAAAGTTTCTTTTATTATTATTTAAAATATTTAAAAAATTAAGAATTTGAAAAGTTTTTTTTGGTAATATTTTTTTATAAATCATTTTTTGGTTGACATATTTAAATCTTATTTTAAAAAAAAAATTGACATTAAATAAAAAAAACTGTTAAAATAATGCGATTCCTGTCTCGAAGATGGTGTGTTACACAAAACGCATAGCACTAGTTTCGTCTCTCTCACAGAACCATTTTTGTCTCTCTCACAGAACCTTCGCACACCATGAAACCATGAATCTCCCACTCTAACCCTAAAACAGAGAAATCGTCTGTCAAGCTTTGAAGAAATCATCACGAACCCTAGCATCTTTGCTCGAATTAGCTCATCTCTCTCACTTTCGAACCCTAAAAATTTGAATGAAATCGATTTAAGGCATAAATTTTTTCAGAAACGATTTCGCATATCTCTCAGTGTCTTCTGCGATTTCGATTTTGCAATTTCGATGTCGCATCTCTTATCGCATCCCTTTCTCAGGTTTGTACCCTTCCATTTGATTTTATCGCGCTTTTATTCTAGTTGATTTCGATTTCGCATTTCAATTTCTATTTCGCATTATCATGTTTGTACCTCTTCGAAGAGTGCGTTCGCTTTTGTGTGAATTTTCTCGAAGCGGTACCGTGGACGAAAGAAGAAGAAAACAGGGTTGTAAACCTAATTCCATTCCTAACCGAAGAAGAATCAAAAGAACTTGTTGCTAGGGTTAATATCATCAGCGGTGAACAATTATTCAAACACGGCGTTCGTGAAAGCGTTTGTTGTGATGTCGTCAATCTCCACTGGTAAACTTGCAAAGAAGTTATTCATCTACAAGTCAAGAAATTCTGCAATTTCCCAATCTCTTTAGGAAGCTATCTTGAAAGCTGGTTTTCTCCAACCCTCAACCTCACCAATGACTGGCAGTTTGCAACACTTGGTACCTATTTGACAATAGACCAAATATCAGCTTCTTTTGATGTTTGGTGTTATGATTTGTTTAATTTCCTACATTGCATTTCATGGAAAGGACTACTATGGTATTAGTGAAATTGGTCCAAGTTTATGAAAGATCTATATTACACATTCATCCATCACTCCGAGCTTTTCATGGAAAGGGGCTACTATGGTATGAAGATGCAATGCATAAAGCAATGATTGCTTCTTGAGCAAGGTGATACTTTTTCTCTGAATATGAGAATCTATGACTATGTTGTTGAAATACTGTTTTAATTTATTCATGACTACTTATCTTTGCATCGTTTTTCTGTTTTAGTAAGATTTTCAAGTCCAACAATTCATTTTGTTGATCAGTAATATGACACAGGGCGTATCCTTATCGCACCGGACAGCCACCACAGTCACAGTCATAGTCACGGTTAGTTTTTTTATTTTCGAATTGATTTTTTGTTCAGTTGTTATAGGATAAAATTTTATTGTTAGAAATATTAAGATTAGTGTTTATGATTGTGAAATTTGAAAGGTTTATGTATGTGTTTAAGATAGTGTTTAGAATTGTAGAATAAAATTGTTGTTGTTAATTAGAAAGTTGTAATTGAATGAAGTAATTGGAATTGAATTGAAATTGAAAAATGTAATTGAATAGTGTATGTGTTTAAGATAGTGTAATTGTAAGTGTATGAAATGTGTATGTTGTTGGAGATAGAATAAGTAAATAAAATTAATGTTTTAATGTCAAACGTTTAAAGTAGATTATGAGACATGACATATTTTTTCCATATGTGATTACTTAGGTTTATGAAGCCGAACCAACTTCCTTAATCCGACACTTGAGGAACTTAGCCGATGGTCCTTTTCGTGAGGTGACTGAGTGGCACACGTACCTCGTTAACAGTTACAAATTTGACACACAATCATGGAGTGAGGGAAAACAAACAATTAATAGTGGTGTATATGTTAAAGGGGAAACAGAAGGAGGTCAAGGTGACTACTATGGTGTGATCCAACAAATATATGAACTTGAATACCCATATTTGGACTATCAAAAGAGAATAGTTTTATTTTATTGTAATTGGTTTGATCCATCGGTTAGAGGAACGAAATTGAATCCAAAATGCAATACCGTGGACATTCGAATGGATAGAAGGTATAAATTTATGACCCATTTATCATGCCAGAAAATGTGAGACAGGTGTATTATGTTTCATATCCATCAACTAAGAGGGGCTGGTGTGTTGCAATTAAGACAAAACCACGGGGTCGCATTGAAGCAACTGATGCGGAGGATGAGGTTCCTTATCAAGTGGATGAAATGTCGGGAGTTAATGAGGTACTTGAAGTTGAACCAATTGATACCTTACGTGATGATCGACTCTCCGTTGAAGAAGTTGAACCATGTGAACCAGTACCAGAAGTGACTGAAGAGGAAGAAGAGACTAGAGATGAAGAGGAGGAAGAATATACTGAAGATGAAGAAGACGAAGAATATGAATATTTAGAGTAATCTTATTAGTATTAATGTTGTTATCATTATTACATTAATGTTCTAATTATCGTCGTTATATTAGTATTAATGTTGTTATCATTATTAGATTATGTTGTTATCATTATTACATTAATGTTGAAATTATCGTGATTATATTATTGTTCTTGTTATCATTATTATTAGAGTCTTGTTATTGTTCATAGATATGCATCCAGGAGAAAGTTCGGACCCATCGAGACATGGGAAGAGGCATCATCGTCGTAGACAACGTGAGGTGACATTAGTTAATATTGGGAATAACTCATTTATTGGAACGCCTCAGACTACCTCTCCAATTGCCCCACCGGTGGTTCAGCCTACGTCTCCACCAGTTGGGTATATGCCTACACCAGGGGGTATATGCCTACACCAGGGTTGCATACACCAGGGTATACGCCTATACCACCTGGGTATATGCGTATACCACCTGGGTATATGCCTACACCAGGGTTATCGATGCCTACACCAGCTGAGCCCCATGGTGATGCGTATACTGATGAGCCCCATGTTGGTGTTACTGATTCAGATTCATCGACTGATGAAGAGGATGTGCAGGTAGTTGTCGGCAATGATGGTATCAAACGCAAAGTCATCTATCCCTATGGTAACGCGTAAGTATTGTTTGAATTTTTTAGTTTAAATTAATTATGCAATGACTTATATATATATATATGTGTGTGTGTGTGTGTGTGTGTGTGTGTGTGTGTGTGTGTGTGTGTGTGTGTGTGTGTGTGTGTGTGTGTGTTTTATTGTTTGATATATATGTTTTGTTATGCAGGTTGCTTCCTGCGAAGGCCGCTTCATCGCATATCACATATGTCATTCAGAAAATGTATTTTAAAACTTATCATGAAAAGTGGACAAGAGTCAATGATGAGGAAAGGGGAAAACTTTTGGATTTGTTTAAGGTAATTGTTAGTTAATTATGTCATTACATATATTGTTAATTTTTTTATGTTAAATATAATAATACATATTTTTGTTTTGCTTAATACAGTCTAAGTTGACGTGGCTGCCGGAACATGATGTAGCTGTGCAGAAGCTTTTTTTCAAAAGAATGGGCAAGCAATTGTCGGATTTGCTTTACAAACTGCGTTGTAAAGATAAGCAGCCAAAATACACCCCTGACCGTGTTTGGAATGCCTACAAGGAACTTTGGGCTACTGAGAGCTACAAAGAAAAAGCTGAAAAGGCCAAGCAGAATAGAAATTCTGAAAAGGGTGGCTCGCTTCACTGTTGCGGCTCCGTCAACCAGGCTCAGCATGCTGTCAGATTGGTAAATTATTTTAAGTATGTGTTATTTTAGTTTATTTAGGGTGATTAGCAATCATTGAAAATGTGTTTCATTATTACAGAGTAAGAAGGCTGGACGCG
Source organism: Astragalus membranaceus (assembly GCA_039519185.1). Taxonomy (NCBI): domain Eukaryota; kingdom Viridiplantae; phylum Streptophyta; class Magnoliopsida; order Fabales; family Fabaceae; genus Astragalus; species Astragalus membranaceus. The sequence continues at coordinate 50,947,257 of CM076849.1, forward strand.
ATATCACTATTCCTGAGCTTCACAGAGCAACACATTTGAGGAAGGGTACTACGGAGTATGTTGATGAGCGCTCTAGGAAAACTCAGGTATATACAACTTTTTTTGTATTAAATAATTTTGTTTTCTTAAAATGGAACGCTAATTATGTTATGTTATCTGGTTATGGAAAACAGGAGGATGTTAGTGAGACGATGGTTGAGCCGACTCAGGGGACCTGGAACCCTGGCTCACTTGGTCCACTTCCCCCTGAGATCATAGCTCTGGTGAACCGCAATTGGAAGATGGCGGTAGGCGGGCCGAATAAGGGTCTCCTGTATGGTTCGGGGCCCTTGGCGCCGTTATTGGACTCTGGGGTTGATCACTTCGACACTAGTGGGCCTTCTAGCAGTGGACCTCCTCCTCCTCCTCCTCCTCCTCCTCCTCCTCCTCCTGCTACAGCTGACGAGACCGCGCAACTTAGGCAGCAGGTGCAGGCTCAGGCACAGGTCATTCAGGATCAGGAGCAGCGGCTGTAGACTCATGAACAGGTGCAGACAACTTTGCAGGAAGACTTCTTGAATTTTACCCGTGCGCAAGCGAAGATATTGAAGTATTATAACCGCAAACATCCAAATGGGTCTGAGTCTGAGGGGTCTGATGATAATCCCTATTAGGACTTTGTTGTATTCGTTTGATATTTAAGTATTATGTTTTAACATTTTGAACTAGTTTATTTTGATTCGGATTTTATTGTTATTTGGGATTGTATTGTTGATTTCGACTTTATTGTTAATTCAGATTTTCGCATTTATCTTAATTATAGTGTTTATAATAGACAGGGTTTTTCGCATTTCGATTTTAAAAAGCAGGTTTTCCAAAAATTAAAAACCAGGTTTTCCAAAAATTTTAAAAAAAATTCAGGGGTCATTAGCGACGGAATTAGTGGCGGAATTCCGTCGCTAATATTGCTAACCAGACACAACCACGTGGCATTGTTTAGCGACGGAATTAGAGACGGAAATCCGTCGCTAATTAGCTCATTCATAGGCTAACACGTGGCAGCATTAGCGACGGAATTAGTGACGGCAATCCGTCGCTAAACAACTCATTCATAGGCTAACATGTGGCAGTCATTAGCGACGGAATTAGCGACGGAACAAAATCCGTCGCTAAGTAGCGACGGAACAAAATCCGTCGCTAATAATTAGCGACAAGCTTCTTAGCGACGGAATTAATCCGTCGCTACTTCCGTCGCTAAATGTTGTTAGCGAGGGAAAAAGTGGTATTAGCGACGGAAAAATCCGTCGTTAATACGCTGTTTTTTTGTAGTGTGTGCCATCTCCAGAAACAGGCAGCAGCACATGAGAATGCTCTCTCTGCACCCCAACGTCTCCACCACTGTCACAAAATCTCAAAACAAAGAGCATATCAATAAATGGAATCAAAGCAAGCAATTGGACTGCTACACCAGCCCCCACCTTATTAGCAAACCAGCTTCAAGATAGGAATTTCACTTGATGAAACATATGAGTAAAGTCAACAATACCTCCACTAAAGATAATTCTATTGCATGCCACCAAATTACCCACTAGTGGGGCAAAAAATTAGCATATAATATTTTCTTAAAAAAATTATTAAAATTTTTCAAAATACATAATTTCATTATAGAGAAATCTAAAACACCTAAATTTCTATAAATTACATAGCTAAAAAGATAATATTAATACCAACTTATTTTCTTTTTTATTAATGTCTTATGAATTTCTACATTTAATTTAGGCTAAATATCAGTTTTGGTCATTTATCTTTGCTCTTGGTTTCACTTTGGTCATTTATCTTTTTTTTGGTCCGTTTGGTCTTTTATGTTTCATTTTTGTTTCACTTTGGTCTCTGACGTTAGTTTTTGTTGACGGACGCCACGCTGGCAGTTAACTGCTGATGTGGCGTCTCAAATTCATTAAATGACGTGGCAATTTTGTTTTATTTAATTGGTTAACATTTTACACATAAACATTTTCGTTTTTGAATTTTTAAAAAAACAAAACATTGTTGTTTCTCATTCTATGAATTTTTTTCATTTCTGGGTTTGACGAACAGTTCTTCAACAACAATCTTTTTCATTTCTTCAACAACACAATTCTGGGTTTGACGAACAATAAATCTTACTCATTTATTGAATTTTTTTCACCAAATCCCTAATTTCAACAATGATGTTCATCTCCCTAATTTCTTCCACCAAATTCCTAATTTCTACCAAATCCCTAACAACGATCTGGGTTCCAGTGTTGTTTTTGTTGTTGAACGCGTTTTGAGATCCAGTGGGTTTGGGGAAGAAGATGAATAGATCCAGTGTTGTTTCAGATCTGGGTTTCAGTGTTGTTGATCCCAAATCGAAACCCATTTTTCAGATTTTGGAAGAACGATTCTGGTAGAACGACTTTGATACACAAGAGTCACACCTCTTCTGGGTAGAACAATTATTCATCTTCTTCTGGGTTTAGGCGAACAAACAAAAACTGAGAAAACGAACAAGGGGACCAAACTGAAACTAAAAGAAAATGTAGAGGACCAAACTGAAACTAAAAGAAAACGTAGAGGACCAAACTGAAACTAAATTGAAACTGCAACTCAGATCTGCATCAATGGCGAAAACCCAGAAACTCGTTGTTTTACGATATTGATTTAGGGCTTCTTTAGGTCTCTTTCTTGCGATCAAAACCCATCCTAGCACTACAAGAATTATTGGTTTTTCCGGCCAGGAGTTTCCGGCGGATATAGATCCGCCGCAAAGTTACCGGCGGAATCTACGAATTTCCGGCGGAATTTATCCGCCTCAAAGTTACCGGCGGAAAAATTGACATTTGCGGCGGATTAAAATTCGTCTTGGATTTTGCGGCGGGATTTAACGGTTCTTGCGGCGGACTTGGGTTCACAGTTTTTTTTTTTACGAGCTTTTAATTTATCGCCGCAAATGCACCTCCGTCCGCAGCAAATCCGTTATGTCCGCCGCAAATCCTTTAAATCCGCCGGTAACTTCCGTTTCCGGCGGATCTTGCCTTTTGACCGTTTGACTTCGTTTCTCCTATATAAACCCCTTCTTCCCTTCTTCTTTTTTCACACCTCTACCAATACTCTCATTCTCTTGATACGGCACTCGATCTCTTAATACGGCACTCTCTTGAGCATTGTCGGCAGCGGGGTTCCAATAGAGTGGGGTACGTCTCCATTTTTTGTAAAAAAATTTCCACATTGTCATGAAGACCCCTTCATCTTTTTCGTTAAAAGTAACCCCTTTATCAGCATAAAGTTCATCCTCATTATTTTCACCACAAGAGACATATACGCTCATCAAACGCTCGGTATCATCCTCCAACTTAACAACCCGTCCTTGCAGTTCCTCAAACTTTCTATTTAGAGATTCAATCATCTTTTCAAAAGATGGTTTCTTGTGAAACTTTCTATTTTGAAAATATGGTTGAATCTCTAAATAGAAAGTTTGAGGAACTGCAAGGACGGGCTGTTAAGTTGAAGGATGATACCGAGCGTTTGATTAACGTATATGTCACTTGTGGTGAAATAATGAGGAGGAGCTTTTTGCTGATAAATGGGTTACTTTTAACGAAAAAGATGAAGGGGTGTTCACGACAATGTGGAAATTTCTTTACAAAGAAATGGAGACATACGCCACTGTAATGGAGCTGCTGCCGACAATGCTCAAGAGAGTGTCATATCAAGATAATGGCGTAGGTCTCCGTTTAGGGGTAGCAGACATTAAATATATATTTTACTGTTTTTCCCAATTTTTATCGCTTTTAATTATTTTATTTTTTTGTTTAAAATATTTTATTAATTGTATGTATATTTTTTTAGTGATAATATTTTACTGCTTTTCCCAATTTTTATTTTTTTAAATTAAAAATTAATTAGTTATTGGATTTTATTTTTTTATCAATAATTAAAAAAATTAATAAAATAATATATATTTTTAATTAAAACGATTTTTTTAAAAAAATAAAATTTATTTTTTAAAAATAATAATAAATTTTTAAAAAAAATAATAATTTTTTTAAAAAAATAATAATTTTTTTAAAAAAATAATAATTTTTTTTTAAAAATAATAATAATTTTTTAAAAAAAAGAATAATTTTTTTTTTTTTAAAAAATGGTACTTTGCGGCGGATTTGTGTTATTTGCGACGGATCTTTGCGGCGGATTATAGCTTTTGCGGCGGATTATTTGGTGTTTTTTAAAAAAAAGGCGCGGTATTTTGATTTGAATATCCTCCGCAAAATACCACGAATCCGCCGCAAATATCCAAAATTAAAAAACCCGCGGATTTTAAATTTCAAAATCCGCCGCAAAACTCCAGAATCCGCCGCAAAGTACCGAAAAAAAAAACCCGCGGATATTGAATTTTAAAATCCGCCGCAAACCTCCAGAATCCGCCGCAAATCCCTTTTGACCGTTGGGCAGCTTTTTCCTATATATATCCATTCCCCACTTCTCATTTTTCACACTTCTAACAATCCTCCCATTCTCTTCTTAAAATTTCTCTTTTACTCTCTCCCAAATTCTCTCCTTTTCTACTAAATCTGTTTTTGAAGTGTAGCGCTTCCTCCCTACGAATTGTCTTCTGCTCTTATTGGGAAATTTCTTCAAGGTATGTTTTTTATATTAGTTAATAGTTTTAGTTTTTAATTTTTTTTTAATATTCGTTTTTAAATTATTTTTTAATAATATGAATTTGTTAGTAATTGTGTTGTTTTTTTTGTTTAGTTATTGTTTGGGTTCCTCCTTTTTCCTCTTTGCTTGAGTTCAGGATAAGCTTCAAGCCAGAGCCCTCTCTTCACTACGGTTAGTTGTTAAAGTAATTAATAAAATATTACTTACTTCACTATTTTTAGTAAAATTTTGTTTAGTATTTTGTTTGCAATAATAATACAAATTAATTTATATTGAAAAAACTTATTTATTAAGTTCACTTATAAATTTTAGGCTAAATTAGAGTTTTGGTCCCCCTATTTTCAAAAATTCAGACATTTGGTCCCCCTATTTTAAAACTCGGACATTTGGTCCCCCAATTTTAAAAAATCAAAGACATTTAGTCCCAAGAGGAATTTTCAGTTTTTTATGGCTAATAATCAAAGACATTTGGTCCCTCAATTTTAAAAAATCAAAGACATTTGGTCCCCCAATTTTAAAAAATCAAAGACATTTGGTCCCTCTTTGGACTACATGTATTTGATTTTTTAAAATTGGGGGACCAAATGTCTGAGTTTTAAAATAGGGGGACCAAATGTCTGAATTTTTGAAAATAGGGGGACCAAAACTATAATTTAGCCTAAATTTTATTAACATATATTGTCTTATAAAAATTGAAATTTAAAATTAAATTTGGAATTATTATTTATAATGTTTAAATTATTTGTATAAAACATTATTAAAAAATTAATTCTGTTGCTTGTAATTAATTGGTAGTTTATTGAAATATCAAAATAAAATGAGTAATATATAAATATATATATCAAAATATGAAGTAATTGATAGTTTATTTTATTTATATTGTAGTGTAGTATACGTATAGTTCTTGAAAATGGATCGTAGTTGGATGTATGATCGATTGTATCCTGGAAGAACTGGTGTAAAACGACGTTTTGTAGAAGGAGTAGAAGAGTTTATTTTTTGTGCTAAGTACATTGATCATGAAGAATTTGGGCGACAAGGCGGTATTAGATGTCCGTGCTTGAAATGTTCATTTCGAGCTATAAAAAATGAACATGAAGTTAGACTTCATTTGTACAATAATGGGTTTAGGCCAAATTATTGGACATGGAGTCGTCACGGGGAAGGAGCGCCAGGGGTAGCTGCAGTTCCTGCGGTTAATGTTCCGGTTGAAGTAGTAGATCACACATCAAGTAGTTATCCAGTGACTACGACATCTGAAGGATGGGGAATACAACCGTTAGATGTTTATCAGGGAATGATATCTGACGCTGTTGGAGTAAATTTGGATTTTGAAGAACCAGATGCTGACGAAGTTCCAAATGAGGAAGCTCAAAGGTTTTACATGTATTTGAGTGAGACAAATAAACCCATATTTGAAGGATCTACAGACTCAAAATTATCAATGTGTGTTCGGTTGTTGGGTCTTAAGTCTCAATTTAATGTTGTTGAGTTGTGCATGGAATATATGACCAAAATGATGTTGGATGCAACCCCCATTAGAGGGAGTTTACCGCAAAGTTATTATGAAGCTAAAAGAGTGGTATCGAAGCTTGGCTTAAAATCTAAAAGGATTGATTGTTGTGTGTCTGGTTGCATGCTCTATTATAACAATGAGTTTGGCATAAATGATGGAGAGTTGTCGGAATGCAAGTTGTGTGGACAACCACGCTATCGTGTCAGTAGATCAGGGATGAGCAGAGGCAAACCGGTTCCACGAAAATCAATGTTCTATCTGCCTCTTATTCCAAGGCTACAGAGGATGTTTACTTCAATGGAGACCGCAGGTAAAATGACATGGCACCATCAAAATAGAAATAATTCTGGTGAATTACGTCACCCATCTGATGGTGAAGCTTGGAAGCATTTTGATCGTGTTCATCCAGATTTTGCCAGTGATCCGCGCAATGTTCGGCTTGGTTTGTGCTCTGATGGTTTCACACCATATATTCAAGCCTCGGCAACACCGTATTCATGTTGGCCAGTTATTGTTACCCCATACAACATTCCTCCAGAAATGTGTATGTCCAAACCATACATGTTTTTAAATTCTATTATTCCAGGGCCAAGTAATCCAACAGCTGGTATTGACATCTATTTGCAACCTTTGATTGATGACCTAAAAAGGTTGTGGAATGGTGTTTTAACTTATGATGTGGCACGCAAACAAAATTTTGTGATGAGGGCGGCTTTGATGTGGACCATAAATGACTTCCCTGCCTATGGATGTTGTCTGGATGGGGGACACATGGTAAGATGGCGTGTCCGATTTGCATGGTTGACACAAAGGCTTTTAGTCTTAAATACGGAGGAAAAGTTTCATGGTTTGACTCGCACCGTAGGTTCTTACCTATGGATCACCCATTTAGAAAGCAGAAATATGCGTTCATCAAGGGAAATGTTGAAACAGCTGGACCTCCTCGTCAGTTGACACCAGAGGAAGTTTGGAATAATGTTAGGGATATCCCTCCTGTGGAAGTCGTAGCCGGTGTTGTTTCTCGTCCAGATGGCTATGGACAATGGCACAATTGGACAAAAAAAGTATTTTTTGGGAACTTCCCTATTGGAAAGATAATCTATTGAGACACAATCTCGATGTCATGCATATAGAGAAGAATTTTTTTGACAACATATTTAACACTGTCATGAACGTGAAAGGCAAAACGAAAGACAATGAGAAAGCTAGGAAGGATATAGATCATTTCTGTAGACGAAAGGATTTGTTGTTGGTTGAGCAAGGTACTAGGATTTTGAAACCCAAAGCCAATTATACTTTATCTACCGAACAAGCGAAAGCAGTTTATCAGTGGATAAAAGAGTTGAAAATGTCAGACGGTTATTCTTCCAATTTATCTAGATGTGCGGATGTGGATAATGGGAGGTTGCATGGGATGAAGAGTCATGATTGTCACGTATTCATGGAGTGCTTACTTCCTATCGCTTTTAGTTCGTTGCCAACACACGTTTTGAATCCGCTCATTGAAATAAGTCAATACTTTAAGAATTTGTGTTCTGCAACGCTAAAAGCTGATGATCTTTCAAAAATGGAACAAGACATCCCACTTATCTTATGCAAGTTGGAGAGAGTATTTCCACCTGGTTTCTTTGATTCTATGGAGCATCTACCGGTGCATCTCGCATATGAAGCTAAACTTGGCGGACCTGTCCAATACAGATGGATGTATCCGTTTGAAAGGTCAGCTAATTTTTAATTATAATAATATAAGAAACAAGTTTAAATTAAAATATTATATGACTATTAATATATTAATATCATATTCTCTAGGTTCATGGGTGATTCAAAAAGATCGGTGAAAAACAAAGCTAGAGTTGAAGGATCGATATGTTCTTCTTACATACACCGTGAAACAACACATTTTTGTTCTCATTATTTCAAGAATCAGTTTGCTCCTGGAAGCAGTCGAAATGAAGTGGATACTGAATGGCGACATCCTTTGGCTTTGTCTGTCTTTTGTCTACCCGGTCGTCCATCTGGGAAGGAGTCAACTCACTGGCTAACAGATGAAGAGTTAAGTTCAGCACATGTTCATGTGTTGATAAACTGTACTGAGGTGCAACCATTTATTGAGTATGTTCCTCAACATTAACAATCGATCTTAATTAGTTAATATAGTAGACAAGTGTAACAATTAAATTATTTCTTTTTAGGGAGTTCTTGTCATCAGAGGCAGTACGTGAAGACCAATCTTCTGCTCATATTCATGCGCATTTTCCAATGTGGTTTAGTCAATATGTGTATTCCCTCCCGCCAAATCCTACCAACCAACACTTGAGGAACATATCAGACGGTCCTCGAAGATGTGTTAAAGAATGGCACACATACTTTGTCAATGGATACAAATTTCACACCAATGAATGGACACAGGGCAGAGAGACAGTCAATAGTGGAGTGTGCATGAAGGGGGTCACTGGAGGAGGTGAAGATGATTTTTATGGTGTGGTTCAACACATATATGAACTTCAGTACCCCCATCTAGATTTTAGTCCAAAGGTAGTGGTTTTTTATTGTAATTGGTTTGATCCGTCTGCTCGAGGAACAAAGGTGAATCCAAAGTCAAATACAGTGGACATTAAAATGAATGGTAGATATCGACCGTATGATCCGTTCGTCATTGCACAAAATGTGAGACAAGTCTATTATGTCCCTTATCCATCAATGTGGACTGATAGGCGTGGTTGGTGTGTCGCAATTAAAACAAAACCAAGAGGTCGCATTGATCAGACAAATGATGACACGGTGGAAGATATTATGCCATATCAAATGGAAGAGATGTCTAATGTAAATAAAGTGATTCAAGTTGAACCCATTGTTCGTTTATGTGATGAGCCAAACACCGGCGATGAAGTTGTTGATGACGAAGATGCTGATGGTGATGATGCAACAGACCACATTGGTGTATCAAGAATTCACTCCTCCGATGATGATGATTTTGAGAATGAATGGGATTCAAATTAGAATGAATGTAATTTATGTTTCAACAATTCTATTTTTAATGAAGATGTTATTTTTAATGAAGGATGTTATTTGTTTGAGAATGAATGGGATTCAAATTATTTATTTTAATGCATGAGTTTTGTATATGTTTATATATGTTAACCTTGTTTAGTATATGTTTGTTTTGTTTAAATGTATATGTTTAGCTAGATCTATACAGATATGGCATCTCATGATGACTCGGGATCTGATCATGACGGCGCATATGTTCCTCCTCCACCTCCCGATGCCGCCAGCACTAGCAGGCGGAAGACATCTACTCGCCTAGGGCGCCGTACTCAGCCTGCGCGTGTTGTTGCTACTACTGGCGGATATTTGCCACCACCTGTGTCTGAGGATGGTGCTAGTACTAGTACTGCAGGGGTCCCATCGATTCCTGTTGGTACTGAGGGCTTATCCCCGACACATGTTGATGCGGATGGGGTACGCACATTCATTGATGGGACTGAGGTGATTAGGGTTACACCTGATGGGCGTATCATATTGCAGATTGTTGGCGATTCGTAAGTCTATATATATATATATATATATATATTTATATTATTATTTATTAATTTATTTTTGTTGCCATTTATATATATATATAACTTATATTTGGTGTAACAAAATTCATCTTTTTTTAATGCAGTTTTATTCCTTCGAAGGCTTCAGCTACCGCCATCACAAAAACAATCAAGGAGAATTTTACCAAGAGCTGGAAGAACTGGACGGAAGTTAAAAAAGATAAGGATGCAAATAAGAAGATGTTAAGATCATTTTTGGTAAGTCATTCGATTCTACGAAATAATTAATTTGGTACTGTATTATCTTTTATATTGACTTGATTAATTAATTAATTATTGCCTTATAATTAACAACATTATTGTAAATTTCTTAAATAGGAAAAATGTACATGGTATCCAGGGGAGCAAGCCGCAGTTGATAGAGTGTTCCATAAGAGATGTTCTCATCGCTATTCTGAATTGATGCGGAGGGCGCGCAATACGCGTACGAAGCCATCTTATATGGGAGACTCAACTTGGGCTGAGTTTAATGAGTATTGGGAGAAAGATGAAGGATTTAAGAATTATTGTGAGAAAGCCAAGAAGAACCGTGCTTCTGAAAAAGGTGGATGCACACACACGGGGGGGAGTGTTAATACTGCAACGCATTACATACGTTTGGTAAATTTATTACTTGATTAATTAATTAATTATTTATAATAATTAACTAGTCATTTTCAATATGTGTATTTAATTAATAATATATATTTATGTATATATATATATATATATATATATATATATATATATATATATATAGGTGGAGAGGGAACAAAGGCAAATCACTTTGCCTGAGTTGCATTGCCACATGCATATGGTGGAGGAGACTGGTGAGTACGTTACAGATCGGGCGAGGCGTATTCAGGTAAAACTACTTTTACAATTATATATATTAATTAATGTTTATTATTTATATTAATAATTAGTTATTTATTTGTTGGGTTATTTTTTCAGGAGAGCTTCGAGGGTGGGATGGCTGAGTACCATCAGTCACAACAGGGCAGTGGGGCAGCTGTCGATCCAGTGGAGGAGGCTAGAGTAGCTCGTGATGTTTGGGAGAGAGCAGTTGGTCCCCAAAAGACTAATCGTCTGGTAGGATCAGGTGGTATTGGACCGGCTGCTTTTCGAACAAGCATTATTCCGAGTCTATCAGAGTCACATTCTGGATCCTCGACTGGTCGCAATTATGTTCCCAATGCTGGTGAGTTGAATGAGGTTAGGCAATTGACGCAGCAACTGAGCGAGGCTCAGCGTCAGATTGCCGAGCGGCAGCAGCAAAGCGATCGGGAAATTCAGGCGATTCGGGATCGAAGTGAGCGGGAAATTCAGGCGATTCGGGACCAGGCTAGGGTAGCTGAGGAACGCATGGAGGAGCGCTTTAAGTTCTTGCAGGATCAGATGGTGTCTAGCTCGAGGCCATCCTCATCAGCATCCTACTCGCCGCCGCCACAGCAGCAGTACTACCAGCAGCAGTATGCACCCCAGTATCCCCCGCCGTATGCATCCCAATATCCCCCGCAGTATACACCGCAGTATGCGCCGCCATTCCAGCCATACCAACAGCAACATCAGTCACCCCGCCAGCCATACCAGCAGCCCCAACATCAGTCACCCCTGATCCAGCCAAACCAGCAGTATCCCCAGCAGCGGTCACCCCCCGCTGGACATTGATCTTAATGTCCAAATGTCATCGCTCAGTGCTTTACTTCAAGATGATACATATTATAATAATGTTGATGACATTGACCGGCAGGCACCCCAGTAGCTTTAGATTATTTTATTTATTTGTCTGGATATTTTATTAATTGTCTGGATATTTTATTAATTGTATGGATATTTTTACTGCTTTTCCCAATTTTTATTTTTTTAAATTAAAAATTAATTAGTTATTGGATTTTATTTTTTTATCAATAATTAAAAAAATTAATAAAATAATATATATTTTTAATTAAAACGATTTTTTTAAAAAAATAAAATTTATTTTTTAAAAATAATAATAAATTTTTTTTAATTAAAATAATAATAACTAAAATTTTTTTAATTAAAATAATAATAATTATTAAAATAAAAAAATAAAATTTATTTTTTAAAAATAATAATAATTTTTTTTAATTAAAATAATAATAATTAAAATTTTTTTTAAAAAAATGTTTTTTTAAAAAAATTATATTCATTTTTTTTTTAAATAAAACGGGTGTTTTGCGGCGGATAAGGGGTACTTTTCGGCGGATAATTTGCGGCGGATATTGGGTACTTTCCGGCGGATATATTGCGTCAAAAATTTGTCCCCTTTTCCGGCGGATTATCCGCCGCAAATTTGCGTTGGATTTTGCGGCGCCACTAAATCCGCCGCAAACTTGCGGCGGATAATCCGCCGCAACGCATTTGCTTCGAGCTGGCTACCGGCGAAAAATTTCCGCCGCAAAGTCCAAATATCCGCCGCAAATTTGGCTTTTGCGGCGGATTTCGCCCGCCGCAAAGTCCAGCTTTTTTTGTAGTGTAGATCAAACAAAACGGTTGCTTAAATCACTAGATTCAATTAGTGGAGAAGATGTTGAGTGTTTTTAGTTTTATTTTACCGTTTTAAGTTTTATTTAGATTTTGTGTTTTTTTAAGAACGATGGGTGAAGAAGAACGATGGGTGAGAAGAAGAACGATGATACATATTGAGATGATTGAGATGCGGGTGAAGTAGATTGAGATCCAAATGGGGGTGAAGAAGATTGAGATCCAAATGGGGGTGAACGATGATACATTTTGTGTTTTTTTAATTTTTGTTTCTTTTAATGTTTTTTGTTTTTGGTTAATTTATGTTTTGTATTTTTAAAATTTTAAAAACTTAAATGCTGACGTGTCCTGCCACCTCAATTAATGAATGACACGTCATATTGACACTTAAGACTCCACGTCAGCAGTTAACTGCCAGCGTGGCGTCCGTTTACAAAAACTAACGTCAGGTGATGTGAAATTCAAGCAAATCTTGAATATTAGGATCTTTTTCCATGATTAGGTTCCCAATTTCTTGACTAAATCAACTAAAATTAAGAACAATGGAGGAAGTAAAACTCACAAAATGGAAAGGAAAGAAGGTGGAGATGGAGTGAAGATCGCCACATCTAAGGATAGATGATAAGATCGGTGAAGATCGCCACAAGTAAATTTTGTCTTTATTAAATTATCCTTCAATAGGAATCAACAAGGAAGTAATCATCTTCTCCATGTCCTCTTGAATCCTCCTTGCTTTGCTTCTAGTAACCACTCCTTTATGTGCTTCCTTTCCTTGAGCTAGGAGGTCCTCATCATCAGGGACCAAAGTGAAACGAAAATGAAACATAAAGGACCAAAACGGACCAAAAAAAAGATAAAGGACCAAAGTGAAACCAAGAGCAGAGATAAAGGACCAAAACTGATATTTAGCCTTTAATTTATCTTATGGGGGCAACCCTTATTTTTATATGGGGAGAAAATAAATTTTTTATGCATATTCCCAACAAAAATAATTTTTCAAGTGAGGGTAAATGCCCCCGTTAACAAACAAGTGGACCAGTTCTTGCTGTCAGCTATGTCCTTCCTCGGATCCCCATCCAAGCTTCCACTGCACAAGAGAAAGATAAATGTTCGGCATCCTCATTATGTTGAAAACATAGTACACATGATGGGTTTGGATTGAATATCACGATTCCTCTTTTTTTTAGCACCACTCTAGTGGGGAGTATCCAAAAGAATCCTCCAAGCATGAACAAGAAAACTTAGAGGGAGCTGCAGTCCTCCACAACTTTTCCACTGCTTTACGCTCCTTATTGAGTAGATGCGACTAAGCTGACTTCACATTGTAGGTTGAGGAATTATCTAACTCTCACTCACACCCACCCACGTGTCCTTACAGCTGTTGTTAGGGGCAATCGGGGCCAAAATATCATATAGCAGGTTCGCCAAATCAGCTTCCTCCATATTCAAGTTCTTGCACCACTCTAAATTCCACTTCAATGCACCATTACACCTAGTGCCAAAGTCTACTACACATCCAGAGACATTTTCAGCAATCAAAAACAAGGATGGAAACAACTCTAGGAGAGTGAGCTGGCTGCATGCACCACGATTTAGTCCAGAACTTGACGCTTTCACCATTATCGAGATTATGTCTGATTGAGCCAATGAACCAGTTCTGGGAAGTAGGTAAACTAACATCTATGGGTTGCAAATCTTTCCACCAAGTCGAAAATTGTGATTGTTTGGATGGACCTGAGTTGTTGTACAACCAAGGTACTAGCTCGAACCAGATACAATTTTGGTCTTGTAATAGTCTCCATCTCCATTCCCAAACCTCTCAAATTCTTTGGCAAACAGATTCTAGATCGACCACCGGATCCAACAAGTCTTGCGAGAGTCTACTCCTCCTCCCCATAAGAAATCACATTGAATCTTCACCATTTTGTTGCGCACCTACTTGGGTGCTTTAAAGAAGGAAAAATAGTAAAGGGGAAGGCTTGCTAGAACCGGATTAATGAGAGTGATACGGCCTCCGATGGACAATTGTCTACTCCTCCAATATGACAACTTCTCTTTCATTTTATTTATCACCGGTCTCCAAGTAGAAGCAAGCCCTAGATTTTCACCAATCAATATTCCAAGAAAACTAAACGGGAGAGCTCCAATACGACAAAAAAAGAATTGTGAAGCATGAAGCAGAAACTCTTCCTCAACGTTTAGCCCCATTAAACAACTTTTGTGGAAATTTACTCTCAAGTCGAGTAAGTTTTTTTTTTTTATAAACTGGGTATCCTCTACACGCAACTGCAGAGACTAATCCCTCGAGCCGGGTAGGACCGTACAATGGGTGGCAAAGCTCTCCCTCAAGAGATTTAACACTGCTACATGCCCAAGGCTGGGTTCGAACCCAGGACCTTGGTTAAACTGGAAGAGACCCCTATCATCTCATCCAAGTGCTCTTGGGTAAGCCCGAGTAAATTTAATCGAGTGAAAGATATTCAACTTAACTAAAGTTTACTCTAAATCAAGTGAATAAAAAATTACTCTAATAAATATTCAACTAAACCAAGAAAAAGTGCTTACTCCCACTAATATTTCAAGTGAAAAAAGTTTGAAGTTAACAAGGTTTATACTATATACTGAACCAAGAAAAGGCTTACTCGACTAATTTTCTCAATATAATTGCATTAATTTTTAGAGGCTTTCATAAAAATAAGATCAAGATTTTAATCTTCAATATATATATGTATTTATTTTGACAGCATCTTCAAGATATTTAAAATTAAACATTAGTTAGTGCAATATATTATGCTAAAGTTGTAGATTACATCTCATTTAACAGTAAGATATCTTTCAAAAAGTCTTCTGCTTTACGACTTGCTTCTTTTTGGTTGTGGACATTGGACAATGACTTTTGAGTCTCTAGACTGACCGGTGAAAAAGGTCTCCCACGTATGGACAGGTTGGTTAGTCCAGTCCCACCCACTTCTCGAGACTGAAAGCTCAATATAAAAAGGTCAAAAATGATTTTTTTTTTACAAGAAGGATAAAAAATGATTGGCTTAATTACACTTTTGGTCCCCCTATTATATCCCACTCACGATTTTGGTCCCCCAAACAGGTTGTTAAAGATGCTGTTAAGGAATATGCAATGACCAGTAAGAAGAATCTTCATTTTAGACAAAATGATACCAAAAGAATGGTAGTGAAGTGTGTAAAGGGGTGTTCATTCCATATGAGGGTTAGCAAGAGGAGTGGTCAGAATTATTGGCAACTTGTTAGTTTTACTGATGACCACAATTGTCATAGGACACCAACAAATAGACAGGCCAAGACTGAGTGGCTTGCAAGGAAATTTCTTCCCATGTTAAGGCATACACCTACAATGAAGACTGAGGGGATAAGGGCAGAATGTGTTACGAATTGGGGTGTAAAATTGTCTCATCATCAAGCATACAGAGCTAAGAGAAGAGCAATAGAGATTATCCAAGGGGCTGGTGCTGAACAATATAACAATTTAAGGAGGTATGCAGAAGAGTTAAGGAGGTCTAATCCTAACAGCGCAGTAATTATTAAGTGCAGTGAGAATGCAATGGGTATTGTTTTTGAAAGGATATATGTCTGCCTTGAAGGTTGTAAGGCTGCATTTGCCTATACTTGCAGACCTTTAATTGGTCTAGATGCTTGCTTTTTGAAGGGTGAATTTGGTGGACAACTTATGACAGCTGTTGGCAAAGATGGAAATAATATGATGCTTCCAATAGCATATGCAGTGGTAGAGGCTGAGACAAAGGATTCATGGCAGTGGTTTATCGACCTCTTGGTTAATGATTTATGTGAGCTGAATCAGCAAGAATACTCCTTTATATCAGATCAGCAAAAGGTAATTTCTAAGAATACTCCTTTCATTTTTGGTTTAAAAGACTTAGCTTATTGATATTTGTTGATTTTTAGGGATTGGTACCTGCTATTCTTAGCCAATGGGCTAATGTGGAGCAAAGATTATGTGTAAAACATCTTTATGGCAATTGGAGGAAGAAATATCCTGGAGACATCATGAAAGGGGTTTTATGGTGGGCTGCTAGGGCTACAACAGTCTCTGAGTGGGAGAGGGCAATGAAGAAAATGAAGGAATTGAATGAAGATGCTTGGAAGGATATGATGCAACTTCCACCATCAACTTGGACTAGGTCTCACTACAAAACACACACACAATGTGACCTACAAGTCAACAACATGTGTGAGGCTTTTAACAAGGCAGTTTTGGACCATAGAGACAAACCAATTATTAGTTTACTTGAAGGATTAAAGAACTACATCACTGAAAGGATAGTAACACAAAAGACTCTGATGGAGAGGTACAAAGGAGATATTTGTCCTAAAATCCAACTAATTCTGGAAAGACTGAAGGGAGAAGCTGATGGGTGGTTTCCTCTATGGCATGCTGATGATGATTTTGCATTGTTTAGTGTCTCAAATGAAGTTGACCAGTACACTGTCAACCTAAAAGACAAAACATGTTCATGTCGTAAGTGGGACATGTCTGGTATTCCTTGTCCCCATGCAATTTCTTGTATATGGCACAACAAGGTGAATCCAGAGGATTTTGTATCGCATTACTATAGGTAAAAATGTTCTTAATTCTGTTCTTAATTTTCATCAATTATGTTTTAATACCAATTTGTTCCTAATTCTGTTTTGCATTAACTGTTTCATAGGAAATCAACATTTATGAGCACCTACTCCTACATTGTGAAGCCATCAAATGGCCCAAAATTATGGCCAGAGATAGCTACGGATCCTATCTATCCACCTGTTATGAGGAGAGCACCAGGGAGGCCAAAGAAGAAAAGGAACAAAGCTAATGATGAGCCAAAGCATCCCAATAAGCTCCCTAGGCTTTTACAAACTGCGAGGTGTAAGAAATGTGGTAAACTTGGCCATAATGTTAGGACTTGCAAGGGTAAGACAGCTGCAGATAGAGAGATCCCCAAAGGTGGCAACAACAAAGGAAAGAAGAAGGCCAAGACTGTAGATGGCTCAGAAGCACCACAAGCTTCACAAGCTCCACAGGAGTCACAACCACAAGGCTCACAAGCACCACAAGGATCCCAAGTTGTTTAGATGCTATTATGTAATGCTGCATCACAGTGACTTTTTTATGTATTAGATGAATTACTTTCAGTTACGTACTGTTGCTTAAGAGTGGCTTTTTGTATGTAGTGCCACTAATTACTTTCAGTTATGTAATGCTGCTTAAGAGTGGCTTTTTGTATGTAGTACCACGAATTAATATCAGTTATGTAATGCTGCTTAAGAGTGGCCTTTTGTATGTAAATCTGGTTATTTTGGAACAATGTCAGTTATGTAATTAATCTGGTTATATTATTTTGGAAACTGGATAATTCTGTGTAGAAGCTGTGCAGCATTACAACATAACTATATTATTTTGGAAACTGGATAATTCTGGATAATTAATCTGGTTATATTAATCTGGTTACAACATAACTATGTTGGAAGCTGTGCAGCATTACAACATAACAATGTCAGTTATGTAATTAATCTGGTTATATTATTTTGGAAACTGGATAATTCTGGATAATTAATCTGCATAATCTGCATAAAATTATAAGACAGTGTAATTGCTGGTTTATAAATCTGCATAACTGGTTTTTTTCATAACTAATAGCAGTCAAAATACATAACTAATCTGCATATAACTAATAGCAGTCAAAATACAACTCAACTACAACATAACTAATCTGCAACTACAACATAACTAATCTGCATAACTAATACTTTATCATGTGTGTTTCCCCCAATGCAAACACAAGTACAATAATCATCACCCAAGAAATTGCTAAAATTCCCCACATCATTTTCATCTTTATCTTCATTTCCTCTTGAACCCTCTTTGCTTCCTTCAAATCAAATTCATTTGTCTTCAATTGACTAGCATTTGTCTTCAATTTAGCAACACTGTCCTTCAAGTCACTAACCTTTTTCATCAAATACAGAATAACCTCTTTGGCTCTAGGACTCATTTGTTCATCATACCATTGATAGAACTCACATTGTTTTTCACCATATTGCTGAAAAGCAACAGTATAATTTCAGGATAAACAACAACAATACCTCAAAGAAGACTTATCCATAAAACCAATGATAAAGAAGAACAATACCTCAAATAATGCACATCCATAAAACCTACGCCCGGGATTCTCGTTTGTCCAAGAAGTCTTCAATGGAGCTTCAAATCCACAACGGCAACGAACTGCTCTTCTTCTCTGCGAAGACCCATGAGACGAAACAGATGTAAACTGAGACATTAGAGCTTACGCGAGTTTCATGCGATTTGAAGCTTGGGTTCTGATGCGATTTGCTTCTCTGCTGCGATTTCAAGGTTCAGCTGTCGAAGGAAGAAGACGATGTGGGCTCTGTCGAAGGAAGAAGACGATGTGGGCTTCTCCCTTTTTATTCTTTATTAAATACTATTATTTTAACAATCAACAATACAACATGGCATGACCACGTGGACTGCCACGTGGATTAATGAGTGCCAACTCATTAATTCGTTTGACCAAATTGGTGGGGACTATCAATTTTACAAATTGATAAAATTGGGGGATCAAATTCGCGAAAAAAATTTTTGGGGGACCAAAATCGTGAGTGGGATATAATAGGGGGACCAAAAGTGCAATTAAGCCAAAATGATTCTTACATAAAATTAGTATTAGTATAAATTTTACAAACAAGAATGTTATTCTTTACGTGGTTTAAATTTAATCCAATAATCGACTAAGCGTGTGTTTGGTTGCACGTTTGCAACCCAAACGCACGTTTACAAGGGGGCCACCGCGGAAAAGTCACGGTGATTCCAAAGCTCCAAATTGGAGCTTTGCCTTCGCCGTGGTTTTACCGTGGTTCTACCGTGGTTCTGCCGTGGTTTTTGTGTTGACGCGCGTTTGTCCCACCGTGCAACCAAACACACGCTAAGTGTGGGCAAAATAACCACCGTAACTTCATTAATTTTATTATATCTCATTCTACCATTATTTCTCCATTATACACTAAGGGTCTATTTAGTGGTCTGGATAAGGAGACAGGATATGATAAGTCAATCATGTCGTGTGTCAGTCCGGTGTTTGTTGAGCCAACAGGATATAATAACTTAATCCTCTGACTTATCCTATCCTGTCTCTCTAGTTAAAATTTTATCCTGGCTTTCAGCTTAGAAACTAGCAGAATAGGATAAGGAAATAATTTATTCGCTTACTCTTCTAAAATACATTTTAAAATATAAAAAAAAATGAAAGCCAGGATATGATAAGTGTTTATCTTGCCACTATCATATCATCTATCCTATCACGTCTCTATCATATCCTGTGCACCAAACGGGCCCTAAAGCTCTATATTTGGAAACAAAGAACGGATAGTAGATAAACTAGCAGATAACAAATAAGTTAGCTTATAATGGATGAGCTGATAGCAGATAGCTAATAGCGGGTAAGCTGGCGGATTGAATTTAAAGTGTTTGGTAAAATTAGCGGTTGACCTAGCTTATAAACATAAAATGACATAATTAATGGACATATGTAATTAATTCTTAGAAATGAGAGAGAAGATTTATTTAATGGTGGATAAATGAGGAATTTAATTAAAATAATAAGGATAAAATGGGAGAAAAAATGAAACGATATAAGCATAGGCGGACATACATGTATTCCAGGGGGTTCAAGGAAACCCTTTGTAAAAATAAAATTAGCACTGATACCTTAGGAAAAAATGTTTTTGCACCCCTGAAAAATAATTTTTGCACCCAAGTTCCTAATTTTGCACCAAAGTTCCTAGTTATGCACCACTCTAATACACCACACTCTCACATATTTTATTTAAAAAAAGTTTTTATCTCTCCTTGAATTGTTTCTTGTTCTTTGATTCTGTTAATACTATTTAATTGGAAATTTATGTTAGTACTATCTAATTAATTTGTATTTTGTGTTAGTGCTATTTAATTTATTATGTTAGTTTATTTAATTTGAATTTGTTCTGTATTTTGTTAATATGTTGATTCTTTTAGTGTTATTTAATTTGTATTTAGGAACTTGTTAGTGTTATTCAATTTGTGTTGGTCTAGTGCAACACAAGTTGTGAGTCTGTTAAAGTATTATTTTTATTATATTTTTATATACGTGTGTGTTTGAAAAAAAATTTATTCCCTAACTCAGGGTCCTGAATCCGCCACTGGATATAAGCTATACACTACAAGAATAATGGGATTTTCCGGCGGATTTAATCCGCCGGAAAGATTCCGGCGGATTTTAGGAATTTCCGGCGAATTTTATCCGTCGGAAAATATTCCGGCGGATTTCATTCGCCGCAAACTTTTCCGGCGGATTTTGGGGTATTTTCGGCAGATTTTTTGGCATTTGCGGCGGATTTTTAAAAAAAATATATAAATTTTTTTTTTTTAAAAAAAGAAAATTAAAAATTCCGCCGCAAATTTCAAAAATCCGCCGCAAAAACCAAAAAAAAAAAATTTTGTTAAAAAAATCCGCCGCAAATGCCAAAAAATCCGCCGCAAAAGCCAAAAAAATTTTCAAAAAATCCGCCGGTAATTTCAAAAATCCGCCGGAAAATTCGGAGGGAAAAAATTCGCCTATAAATAAAAATTTCTCCTACACTCCTCTCATTTCATTCTCATTCTCTTCTATATTTCTCTACATATCTCTCTTATATATTTCTTATACTCTCATCTCCATAAATTTCTCTACATATCTCTCTTCTATATTTCTCCTTCCTTCTTCATTCTTTTTCATTCACTCATTAATTCTTATTTCTTCTTACTTCTTTATTCACATTCTCTCCTATATCATTCTCTTCTAATATTCTCTTTCATTCTTATTCCTTCCTACTTCTACATTCTCATTCATTTATTTATTTTCATTCTTTCCTATATCATTTTTTCTCATATTCTACTTCATTTTCATTTTTTCTTACTTTTTATTAAAATACAAATTAAACATTAAAATTCGAAAAAATTGAAAAAAAAATTCAAAAATTCAAATTTTTTACCGCCAGATTTTTTAAATTTTTTTTTTGGATTTTGCGGCGGATTTTAGGCATTTCCGGTGGTTTTTAAAATTTTTTTTTTGGCTTTTGCGGCGGATTTTTGGCATTTGCGGCGGTTTTTTAAAAAAAAAAAAAAATTCGAAAAAAAAAAATTTTTTTTTTTAAAATCCGCCGCAAATGCCTTTAAAATCCGCCGGAAAATTTCAAAAAAATTTTTTTTTTTAAAAATCCGCCGCAAAATGTGGGAAATGTGGGAGTTGTATCAAAGACATTGATGTATCTGTCCTCTATGTCAGAAAAAGTAGTGGCCAATGTGATTCAACGATCCATATTGGACGACACTTTGGATGGTCCAGATCACACTGACGCTTTTAACGGTCCATATTACAGTGGGAACATTTAGAAAAGTCATCTTAACCGCTCAGATTGATTCAGTTGTGCTATAATGACAAATTAACATTTGCCCTATGTGACCAACATGGTGTGGCACAAGTGGTAGATACTTGGGTCCCTTAACCATTTGGTCCTGGGTTCGATCTCTGGCTGGTGCATATGGAAAAACATTTGTTGGGAGAGGTCAACCCCTTAAATGGATCTCAGATACCTCGAAGGATTAGTCTCTACAGTCGCCGTGGAGGATACCTTGGTTTACCAAAAAAAACATTTGCCCTATGTGCTAGAAAAAGATGTGGAGGTGAGGAGAGTATGACCAAAGACATTAATGTCTTCGTTCTATGTGCCAGAAAAAGATGCGGAGGGGAGGAGAGTAGGACCAAAGACATTGACGTCTCTCTCTTATATGCCAGAAAAAGTAGTGGCCAATGTGGTTCAATGGTCCAGACTGAACCGACAATTTCGATGGTCCAGATCACACCAACACCACTCACCCAACCAATATAAATAGGCAGCATCCTTTATTCATTCACTGCATCACCAAAACTCAAAACTCTTCTACGAATTCTTCTCCTAAATTTTCCTACCACAACCCTAACACTAGTAGAATTGTTATCTCAGATCTATTACAATGGAAAAAATTGAAAAAACTGACACGGAAGGTGTTGTCTTTGCATGCACCAATTTGTCCCTGCTAAAGGTGAAAAAAACATAAAACTAGATGGACTTATCCAGTCAAATTAAAGATTCATCCTGACAACATCAAAATAGTGGTTGAACTTATTTATCGATACCCTATAACCCTTGAGGACTTATTCGATGAGTCCTTAAATTTCATAGGAGATGAGGATGTCTAGATGATGTTTGATATGTTCAAGGGCTGTAAACGCCTTGGCATTTCAACAATGGAAGTATACGCAGAGTTGGCAGATGCTCTCGATTTTGACACCCATCAGTCCATACCCTTATCATACGCTCACTATGTACCCTCCTCATACCCTCACACTGTACCCTCTTCATACACTTTCACTGGAACACATAGTAGCATACCATCTTCATTAGCCCATCGCACATCACAACCCACTGATGGCATTGACTAAACACGCCATTTCATCTGGACAACCCAAGTCTTGTTTTTCGTAGAAGTGTTGTGGTTGGTGTCCACAACAAGGAAGTCGGTGACTTCAATGAGAATGAAGAAGACATCCTTGCTCAACATGACGACGATGATGATGAGGGTCCCTCAACTACTATGTGTTACTCTCACCCTCCCTCTCACTTTCACAATATAAATTCTGACGAAATGGAGTATGTTGACGATGAAATTGTCCATTTTTGATCGGACATATAAGATCACAGTACACATATACCACAAGACACGGAAAGGCATGGATCACAAAACAAAAGGCCATCGAGACAATATACGAGAATTGGGAGGAATCATACAAGGACATTCCAAGGTGGCTCCTTGCTTTCTAGTATTATCTTCCATGCATTGTTACCGACATAGAAGTGAAGCCTCTCATTGTGAATGGCCAAGTAGTTCCTAACAAGGTTGTATTCCATCGCATCTTCTGGACTTTTTAACCATGCATTAAAGGGTTTGCTTACTGCAAACTAGTTGTTTCAGTTGATGGAACATGGTTGTATGGGAAGTACCGTGATGCTATTCATGGCGATTGCGCGGGATGTGAGGAACAACACAATTCCAATAGCATTCTCCCTTGTAGAGGGTGAGACATCTACTGCATGGTTTTCTTCCTCCAATGCTTGCGAGCGTTTGTAACACTCCAGCCAGGCCTCTGCCTGATCTCTGATAGACATAAGCCGGTCAAGAGTGTTGTTAGGCGACTAAACACCAATTGGCATCATGTATTTTGCATTCGTCAGATTTTTCAAAATTTCATGAGGACATTCAAGAATACAGAGATGAAGTTGATCGTAATCCATATGGGTTAGTCTTTGTTTTATAGCCACATTTCATACTTTTTTTATGCTTTATCCCTAAACCTTACGATGATTAACTTTTGTTGCTTCAAGATATGCCATGATTCAACCTACCGTCGATTAATACCAAAGCGAAATTTGTAATGAAGATGCGGTGAAGTGGGTCAAAAATATTCCTAAGGAACAATGGCTCCAGGCACATGATGAAGGGCGGCGATGGGGGCACATGACAACTAACCTTTCCGAATTCATCACCAACATATTTAAGGGGACCTACTACAGGTTGGCAAAATAATTCGTTGAGAGAGGGAGGCAGACACAAGCAATGATGACATCTAGTATGATCTACTTAGACAAGGTCAATGAATACCTTGATAAAGAACGAGCAATATTGAACTCTCATGAAGTCCACATTCACAACCAAGCACAAACTGCTTTCAGAGTCAAAGAGTCGGTGCACCCACCAAGCGGCTGACCACCTAAAACATTCAAGATAGACTTCGAAAGGTGATGGTGTGATTATGGAGAGTTTCAAGCATTACACTATATGTGTTCACATGTCATCGTTGCTTGTTCATATATCCACCATGACTACATGATTTATGAGTCTCCCCAATACACATTAAAGTATGTTTTCAACACTTACTTGGAAGACTTCCCAGTTGCGCCTCATGATTCATACTAGCTAGAATACATTAAAACCGAATTGTCCATGATCCAACAATGCAGAGAGATCAAAAAGGTCATCCCTAGTCTACTCGAATTCGTATTGAAATGGATCAATGGGAGAAGAGTAGGCACCCGAAGAGATGTGGTTTGTGCCGGAATGAGCGACATAGCTAGAGAAACTGCCCTAACCGTATCAATGATATTGGAGGAAATTAAATCATTGTGAATTTCTTTAAGTGTGCAACTAACTGTCCAATTAATGTAATCGATAATATTTATTTAAGTGTACAATTTTAGTTCTCATTTTGTTCTTTAAAAATTATATCATTAACTAAATAAATTAAATAACTGTTTATAAAAAAAAGTTTATTCAATTAAGTAGCTAATTATTTAATTAAAATTTAGATTGATTATCTAATTTAAAACTATAATGAGATGTAATAAAAAACAATATAAAGATAGTTTAAATAAACATTTAAAAAAAAGAAAAAAGGAGAAAAGGTGGGCCAAAACGTGTGGTACAGTGAAAAGAGAAAAGAATAAATAAAATGGAGAGAGAGAGAGAGAGAGAGAGAGAGAGAGAGAGAGAGAGAGAGAGAGAGAGAGAGAGAGAGAGAGAGAGAGAGAGAGAGAGAGAGAGAGAGAGAGAGAGAGAGAGAGAGAGAGAGAGAGAATCCCAAGTAGATAGCTCAGATGGCGAGCTAAGGGATACCGAAAGAGTGCACCAAAGGAGTGCAAGAAGGAGGTCCCGGGTACAACCCGTGGAAACTAACATTTTCCCCACCCCCACTAACATTGCCTATCAAAAATAAAAAGAGAGAGAGAGAGAAGGTTGGGTGTGGGTGGGGCCATGAGAAAAGAGTGGTATTTTGGTGTATAATGGATAAATGGTGGTAGAATGAGAAATAATAAAACTAACTAGTAGGATACCCGTTTTTAGGAATAAACTTAGACAGTATTTAAATAGTCTGAACATTGCCTCGTGAAAATAAAGACAAATTTAAAGTAGATAAAAAAAGGTGTTTCAAATAAAAAATTGATAAATATTAAAATCTAAAAATGTAAAAGTATCATTAAAAAACAATATGTGCATTTATCTCATGTTTTTTATATATCAGTGCAGTGTTTTTTATATATCAGTTTTGTCAAAAAAATATATCAGTGTTGTTATCCCGTGTTTTTTATATATCAGTGCAGCTATCCTGTGTTTTTATATATATATATCATTGCAGTTATCCCCATATTTTTTATATATCAGTGTTGTTATCCAGTGTTTTTTTATGTATCAGTACAGTTATCTCATAGTTTCAATTGATTATTTGAGTTGATTAATAGATTATAGTCGATAGTAAAAGATAGATAGTAGATTATCAATAAGAAATATTTATCCCTCATTTTTTTATATATCAGTGATAATTATTTGTCCTTTTTTAGGTATTAGTGACAAAAATTTGTCATGTGTGTTTTAAATACTAATCAGTTTAAATAGTCATTAAGCCTTCTTGTTTTTATAGATAGTAGGTTTATAGTAGTCTTCAAAAATTATAATTATCAATGGCGAATATTAATCCCGTGTTTTTTATATATCAATGCAGTTATCCCGTGTTTTTTATATATTAGTGCAGTTATCTCGTAGTTTCAATTGATTATTTTAGTTGATTAGTAGATTATAGTAAATGGTAAAACTTAGATAGTAGATTATTAATAAGAAATATTTGTTTTAAATATTAATTATTAGTTTAAATAGCCACTAAGTCTTCTTGTTTTTTAGGTAGTAGGTTTGTAGTAGTAGTTTTCAAAAAAATTAATTATCAATGAAAAATATTAATCTCGTGTTTTTTTATATATTAGTGCAGTTATCCCGTGTTTTTTTTATATATCAGTGCAGTTATCTCGTTGTTTCAATTGATTATTTTAGTTGATTAGTAGATTATAGTAAATCGTAAAAGAGAGATAGTAGATTATCAATAATAAATATTTGTTTTAAATATTAATCAGGATTTTAAATAGTCATTAAATCCTATTGTTTGTTTTAGATGGTAGGTTTATAGTAGTCTTCAAAATTTTTAATTATCAATGACAAATATTAATCCTGTGTTTTTTATATATTAGTGCAGTTATCCCGTGTTTTTTTTATATATTGCAGTTATCTCGCAGTTATATATCATTTTTTAGTCCTTAGTGTGACTCATTTACATTTTTATATGTAATTTTAGTAGTGTAGTGTTTGTATAAATTTAGAAATTTAGTTAAAAAAACTACAGTGAAGTGATAAGAGAAATAGAAGAATTATTTATGGGAAAAGTAAAAGTAAACTAAAAAGAAAAAAAAGAAGAAAGAGAGTGTAAGAGAAAAGTGAAAATGAAGAAAGATAGTGTAAGAAGAAAGAGAAGAAAAAAAGAGTGTAAGAAGAAAAAGAAAGAAAGATAGGGTAATGACATTTTTACCCTTAAATTAGATATGTGCATTGTTAATAAGAGTTCCAAATTGGTAATTTCATAGGAGGTTTGTTTGTATAAATAGATTTTAGTAGTGTAGTGTTTGTATAAATTTAGAAATTTAGTTAAAAAAACTACAGTGAAGTGATAAGAGAAATAGAAGAATTATTTATGAGAAAAGTAAAAGTAAACTAAAAAGAAAAAATGAAAAAAGAGTGTAAGAGACGAGTGAAAAAGAAGAAAGATAATGTAAGAAGAAAAAGAAAAAAAAAGAGTGTAACAAGAAAAAGAAAGAAAGATAGGGTAATGACATTTTTACCTTTAAATTAGATATGTGTATTGTTAATAAGAAATCAAAATTGATAATTTCATAGGAGGTTTGTTTGTATAAATAGATATTACATTAGACGAGGGTAGAGTGTTTTTATTTGCCACTCGGTGTGCATTTGTTTTGTGAGTACAAGAATTGATTTGGACAAAATTTAATGAAAATGGCCTCTACTATTTAAATTTTCTGGATTTGTCACTGTTTACCAATGCAAAGGATGAAAAAACATTAAATGATATGAAGATTATAGAAAAATTAAAAATCAATTTAGCACAAAAAATAATTGATTACATTAGATATGTAAAAGTGGGAAAAGAAAAATAATTTGGGCAAGTGTGTAAATGACTTGGCTTGTTTTATTAAAAAAAAATAGAAGTTAATCATGTGCATATCATATGTACATTGTCCCTAGACTAGAGATTGTGCTGTGTTCTGGCTGGGTACAGATTCTAGTTCTAGTTGACTGTCAAGACAAGTGACAAGTACCCTCATCGTGACGGAGGGTCCAGACTCCAGACCAATTCTTGACATGTAGACTGTTGCGTGAGTGGTACGTACTAAGTTTGAGATGTTGAAGCACATATATCATGATATCATCCTGATTGGTTGACAAGTTTTGTCTCTTTCGGTTGACTCGTTTTTATGCAAAAAAAAAAACCACTTATTATTGAATAACTGATATAAACAAAAAAACAAAATAACTTTTTAAATTTATTTGAGTCAAGATATATTAACATGTCAAGTCAAATTTATTGACTTACATCAATTAATTAGAATGCGACACTATCTCAAAAGAAAGAGTTTGATACATTCACCCTCTTTGGGCTGCTCTTATGTAAGTTGACAAAGAGAATGACACTAATTCAAAGCATAAGATAATGGCGTTCATCGCATTCATAAATTTTGGAGACACATACACCTTACATATGAGCAGGGTACAGTGGCAGACCCAGGACCCCGGGGTCAGGGGTGTCAATGACGTTGTGGATGATGCTCTCCATAACATGTGTTACGTGAATTGCGTAAGTGATATTATCTCTAATTATTCAATTATTTTTTTAAAAAAGCCCATGTTGCATGATACTATTGGACAATGACACTAACATCACCATGTGAACTCACCATGTGAACTAACTTGAACTCGTCTCGGGTGGTTGCAAATTTTTGGCTTTTGGTCTTGAAAGTCAATTTCAAAACCAAAACTTGTTTGGATAAAATGGGATTAAATTGGTTTTTTTTATTAATTTCAAAACAGTTTTCCATCAAAACTTAAAACAAAAAAATAGGTTTTATAATTTTTATTTTTGTTTTTGTTTCATACACCTCTGCTCATCAATATATCTGACCATCATCAACTACCACTCCGACTACCGCCAACCACCCCTGACACCACTTCGGCCACCGTCAACCACCATTTCGACCACCAACAATCATTACTCCGACCACCACTATGAGCACATCATATCACCATTTTATCCACTTATGATCTCCAATCTAGCCACTATTGATTGCAATTATGACCACCACTTCGATCGTTGTCAACCACCACTTTACCACCGTCGATCACCACTTCATCCACCGATGATTTCCAATCTGACCACCATCAACTATTACTTTTACCACCGCCAACCATCAATTTCACCACCGACTCTTACTCCGACCACCACTCCATCCACCTTTGATCACTAATCTGATCACCACACTATACCCACCACTCCGACCACCGGAAACCACCACTCCATCCACCTTTGATCACTAATCTGATCACCACACTATACCCACCACTCCGACCACCGGAAACCACCACTTTAAACAATATCGATCACCACCAACGACTACCTTTCTAACCACTACTCCGACTACTGGAAATCACGACTTAGACCACCACTAGTCACCACCATCGACCACCAAATGATCACTGCAAGAAAGACCTGTTTTAGCTACCAACATTTGCGACGGAGCTTAACCCGTCAGTAATTTGCAACGGATTAGCGACGGCATGTATAAAAAGTAAGAAGCAGGAAATTTCTCGCTAGCGTTTGCCGACGGATTAGAAAACGGTCGCAAATTTGCGACGGAGATCCCGTGTGAAAGCCGTCGCAAACCATCAAATTTCATTTATCCAACCTTTAAACCCTCGTACCCTCATTTCAACCCAAACTCTCACGTCTCTCTCAGTCGTGTTCTCTTTTTCTCATTTTCACTCTCCGCCTTCGCCTCCCTCTCTTTCTCATCTTTCTGCCTCCGCCCCCACCGGCCTCCGCCCCCGCCGTTACTCAGCCTGTCTTTCGCAGCTCACCACCACCATTTCGTCTCCCCCTCTTCAACCGCAGTTCTTCTCCATCACTGAAAAGCAGAATCGCTCCTCCCCACCGCCAATCCGAACCATAACCAAAAAATGGCTTCTTCTTCTTCCTCAAGGGGACGTTTTCTTCTTCTATTATACTTTGATTCTACACAAAACCCCTAATTTTTGATTAACTCGAAACCCTAACCCCCTATTCCTAATTTGTCAGCTTCAATCCAAACCCTATTCCTAATTTGTCAGCTTCAATCCAGAACGACAGTCTTCTCTCCGCCGGAGACTCCGCCGCTGATGTCGAGTTTGGCTTTTCTCGACCTGATTTTCGACAAAGCCCTCTCGTTGGTACTGTTGAGTTGTACGAACGCCGCGTGTTCCTTTGTTATACAAGAACCCTCGATTTTGGCCACCGCGTATCGAAGCGGCTGAGTTTGATCGTTTGCCTAGGTTGCTCTATGCTGCTATTATGGCTAGGAAGAATCATATGAAGAAAGAGGTACTTTACTTTGGCACCCCCCTCTTTTGTTTTCTATGTTGATGATTTTGTGATTTTTTTGGGAGTTTATTGGTTGTTAGCTTATAAAAATCTAAGCTTTTGGGATATTTTTTTGTGGGTCGATGAATCATGAATGAATGATCCACTAGACATTGTTTGGTGTCAAATTTTTTTGTTAGTGAGATTTTAAGCTAAATTAATGACGTGTTAAGTGATAATTGAATGTATTGTGAAAATGTTATGTGTCTCGTTTGTTTCTTTGCTAGAACATTGTTTCATTTTTGTGATATAACATTCTGTGTATTATTTTAAATATTGAAATATACCATTATGCCATTGTTTAGTGTTTACCATATTGATTATTTAGCTATATCTTATATTATACAGGTATGGATATGTTACCCCGGAGGATGTGCCTTTATTGCTTCATCAGCATATTGCAAAAGGGGAGATTATAGACTCATTATGGAGGTAATTTTCACACACACACACACACACACACACACACACACACACACACACACACACACACACACACACACACACACACACACACACACATATATATATAGGTTTCTGTTATGAAAAGTTTTATATATAGGTCCCAGGAGATTATGCCGACTTGTGTTCTGTTAATTCTTTGAAAATTTCCATCAGGGGTCAGATGGGTTTATCAGAAACTGAACAAATAGAAAAGCAGGAACAAAGGCTTTTGCTGAATGGCATAGGAAATTTAGAAGAAAGTCATACATCAAATGGATCAAATGGATCTGGAAACAATTTCGTGAGCTGCTGCCAATCAAATGGAATGAGTTGCTGCCAACAAAATGGAGATACTTGCTTCTGTCAGAGTCAAGTGTCGGTGGAAAAGAGAAAGGAACCTGATCTCATTGAAACTGAGGCAAAGCTCTCAGCTGATAACAAGAGCAGCGAAGCTGTGATTTCTCAAATAAATAGTGGCAAAGGAGCTTCGCGCAAGTTTCATTCTATGACAACGTGGCTTGATGGATGGGAGCAAGAAGATACTTATGCTGCACTTGTTGTTGTATGTGCTGTTGTATCGGTCGCCATTGCTTATAACTGCTACAAACAATTGAGCTAAGAGGAATCAACATTGGCAGTGTTATTTGGTACGTCAGGTAATATATTTTAATATTAACTTCATGTTTTCAGATGCTAATGCTGTTTATTTAGTTAAATTCTTACCGGATATGCAGGTAAACGACGAGTGGGAGCTCAATTGTTAATATTGATGTGTGCTTTACTGCTTCCGAAATATTATTGGTTGAGGCACTTATGTACATATAAGAAACCTTAGCCTCAGAATATTAAGTATTATTAGATTGTTTAGGAAGAATTTGATTTTAGTGGGCAACCAGAGGGAGAGTTCATGCGCTGGTGAGGGCTCGGAGTTGCTGCGCACACATGGGAGTAGCTCGCTTGCAGCGGCGACGTTGTTCAAGTGACGCCATTATTGTTTATGTAGAGAGGAGATATCCAAGTACAAGGAGCTTGATCCATCAGATCGTTTACTACTGCTAAAAGCACATTGTGAAGTTCGAGCTGATGTATTACGACTTCCTGTTTAGTTTCTTCAATTTTTTGTTTCTTTAGTACATGCGATACTTTTGCATTCTTCTGACTAGATAATTCTCCCAGAGCATTGTTTGTGTTCCTGCCCCTTTTTTACTTAATCTCTTAATTTTGATTTTCCAATTTTGTGTGATTGAGATTATTTTGTTTGCTTGCTTTTTTATGTTCAGCAACATGATGCTATTTTGATTGAGATTATTACTGATTTGTGTGACTATCCCTATTGTAGGTATGATGCAAGTGCCAAAGGACACAGTCATAGACTGTACAAGGAAACAATCACATCAGAATCGGGTCCAAATCCTAAAGTCAATGGATGTTTTTCGCTTCCCTCCGTCAACTTTCAATGGGAAACACTTGCTTCCAATCTTGAAGAGTTTTTGAATGTAGCTGTAAGATCAAGTTAACTGTGTCTTTTGTCTCTTCCTTTATTTACCTGGATTTGAAATCTCAATTAACTGTCTTTGAATACTAATTGCAGGAAAAATTTTCATCTAGCAACTCTGCTGTGGAAGTTGCTACTAGCGAGAGGCTTCAAAGTGATGCTATTCCTGTTCTTGAGAAACTTCAAAAGGTACTAGCAGCCTTTTGTTTAGTGTTTGATTGGTGTCTATTCTAGGGAACGCCCTTATCTTTACTTTGATATTATTATAAAGTAATATTACTTTCACATTATGCAGAAGAAAGAACGAGCAATAAAACTAAAACAGAGGCAAGATAAGCTCCTGAAAGATGCTCAGAAATCTTATTGTTCTGGAAGTACACGCGTTTGTCGCACTCGAAGGACTATTAGTTACACTTTTGGTAAGATGTGCTATATTTTTAATTCTGCTGCACATGCCTACGGTATTCTAGCACCTGTAAATTTCAATGCACACGACAATGGTTCTCTTGCTGTCTTGCATATTAATGGAGTTTTCCTTGCCATGCTTTGTACTTTATTGTTCACTCGTTTGTGTTACTGGCTGTGTTAGGAGAGTGGCTCATGTCAGTGGAGCTGGTGGGGTTGTATGTGATTTGGAATATGTGATTGTGCCTTTGTGTTGCAAGTTAGAAATATTCTCTATTGACATAAAATTCTGAGTTGTGTTTTTTATTAATTCTGTCAAGTTGATTGGCTATGCAGCTAGTTTATGAATATGCTCAGATTATGCATCTATGTTTCTTTCTATGATGGCTTGTTCTATGATTACTTCAACTGCAACTTGTCAAATGCAATGCTTATCAACTTCTTTTATTTCTATTTATGTAGGCCATGTTATGATTTAAGTAATTTAATGGGCAGAAATTGAGGAGAGGAAATGAGATATTTGTGGTTAGATTTATGTCTTTTATGTTAGTTGAGTGCCCAGTATGGTGAGCTTATTATTAATATTTTCTTTCTTGTTTTTATTTCTACTGGTTCTGTGCATCAGTAGTTCATATTTTCTATTTAATTATGGAAATTAGAAGTTATCAATGTGATTAAAGTTGTCTGCTTCTATCCTTGTGCATATGCAGAAGTTGGATCCTTAAAATTCTTAAGACTTGATGACTCCAACATTTCTGCGCCCTGCCTATTATATCTTCAATTACATCTTTGTGACTGTGTGCCATTTTAATGGATTAATACAAGGCAAATGAGTAATCCAAGGGAAAGTCTATTGTTATGAATGCATATGAGTATATTTCTGTCTATATCACAAGTGAATGATGCTTAGAGAAGTTAATGTAATACCTCAACACATAATTTGGAGGTACATTCTGTCCTAAGGACAATATATTAAATATGTTGATTTCTAAAGAGTTTCTTCCTCCCTTTTATGGTTTAATTAATACATGCATATTGGCTGTAGGAGTTTGGGCTCGAAGATGATATGGAGAAGAGACCTTCACATTTGGAAATGGTGACAGTTCAAGCTACTGCAAGAATGGTGGCTGGTGCTTTGACTCTAAGACTTTGATTTATTCTAATTTTGTTAATAGGTGTACTTTGACTTTAGTGATTTAATGTTTGTGCTTGATCAAGTTATTATTTGCACATTAGCAACTGTTATGTGCTCCGATTATTTTAATACAAGTCTTCTTCTTTGAATATATTAAATAGTATTTTGGAGGTATAATTTAATTTTTTTTTTTTAAATTTCCGACGGCTTTGCGACGAAAAGTTGTCAGAGTTTGCGACGACTTTGCCTCGGATATATGCGACGGACTTGCGACGAGTTTGCGACGGATTATTTGCGACGGGGAGTTTCGTCGCAAACGCTTTGCGACGACAATCGTCCGTCGCAAAGTCCGTCGCAAATGCATATTTGCCACGGAAAAATGGTCATTTGCGACGGAAATTGTCGTCGCAAATGAGCGATTTTCTTGTAGTGGATCACCACCGGTCCCCATGAGGTCTACCACTACGACCACCACCGATTACAACTTTGGCAGGCGTCTATTGACAACTACTACTTTCAACCATTATTATTAAAATTATTACTAAATAAATACTTTATGTAGTTGTAAAATTTTAATTTTTTTCAAACCTAATATTATATATTGTTTTGATTAAGAGAATTTTATGAAGAATACTTACTTTTATGTTTATGATTGAAGTGTTTCTGATTTTTGAAATTTCTTAACTCAAAACTGAATCTGGTTTTGGTTTTTGAGATTTTTAAAACTCAAAACAGAAAGTGATTTTGATTTTTGAAAATTTAAAAACAGAAAATCACCTCGAACGGGGGCCTTAAGTTTTCCCTTTTTCTAAAATGGTGTTTTAGTGCCATTCGGGGGAGAATGAAACAATTGTGGAGGGGTGTATTAATAAAAGGAAATGCAAATAACACTAAATCTGTCATTTGGGAGACTTATTGTAGGCCTATTTGATAGTATATGTTTGGGGGTACACACTTTGTAATTTTTTTAATTAGCTGCATGCCTTTAATTGATTAAAAAGATATAGGTGTGTTGGTATTGGTAACTATTAGATTACAATAACTTTTCAGATGTTACTTACCTTATAACTTATAACATTTTTTTTGTCTTGTTTTTACCTCAATTATTTTAATTAAATTCCTCAATTATTTTTCATAACATTCTCTTTTTTATCAAACGGGAAACAATTAATCAAATCAATTTATAGGATTAGCCTTTTTATACATGATTGTTTTCACAAATGTCTAATTTGCATTTCCCTTCATCTTATCTTTATCTTATTTTATTTTTTCTGAATTTTACTCCTTTTATAAGTTTTGAAGAAAGTGGTGGTTTTTTTTAACTTTGTGCAACACAAGTTTTTTAAACAACTTTTTTTTTGGTCAAACATGCAATATTTTATTGATATTTGGCAAAGACCACCGAAACATTACACCATGTGTGTAAGCCAACTAGCTTACCGAGATAGCACCAAGAGGTCCTAATGAAACATCAGAGAATCTCATGAACTAACTTAATTGAAAACAACATAAACAAATCCTAATGGAAATTAAACAACAAGCCAAACAGACAACAACCCTCAAGCCATAATCGCCAGATTCACAACCGACTGCCACCGGATAGTAGGATCCACCGCAGAATAAGGCAAGAGGCACCACGGAGAAAAAACAAAAGTAGGATCCACCGGATAGTAGATAAATATAACTTTTTCATCAACTTCTATCCTTTACTTTTATTATATGTCACAATTTTCAAAGTATTTATAAGTTCATAACAAATTATAACAAATACAGTGTCGCTCGTGCAGATGCACAAATATACTACTAGTTTATATATAAAACATATTCTCTCTTATTTTTAAATCTTAATTAGTAAATAGTTATTTATATTATTTTATAGTTATAAGCTCTTTCACTAAAGTTATCTATTATTAGCTAGTTTGTTTTCGGTGTTTTAACCATACATAGTCTTATTTAGGGGTGTTCAAAACCGAACCAAACCAATAGAAAACCGCCAACCGAACCAAACCAAACCGAAAACCGCAAAAAACCGCTTCTTATTGGTTTAGTTCGGTTCTTTTTTTCATTGCACCGCGCGGTTTGGTTCGGTTCGCGGTTTTGATTATAGAAACCAAACCAAACCAAACCAAACCGCAAGTAACACTAAGACTTATTGACTTACAACCTTCCTTACTAACTTACTTGCCCAAATGCAACTAAAACTCAATGCTCACTCACTTACTAGCCCAAATACAATTAATTCTTTGATTCACTTACAAACAATTTATATTGTTATGCTATATTTAAAAATTACAATAAAATATTTAATTCAAATTCTTTTAAAGATTGTCTTAACTATTTTAAAAGAATTAAAAGAGCGTAATTTATATACTACATATATTTGAGTAGATTTTTTCTTAAAGATTTATGTTAGCCATTTTTTATGTTAGTTAATTTTAACTTCGTTTTAAATTATGTTTTGTCTTGGAAAAAACCGAACCAACCCAAACCGCATTAGTTTGGTTTGGTTTGGTTTTATTTTATTTTAGGAAGCCAACCGAACCAAACCAAACCGCATGTAGTTTTACCTTGCGGTTTGGTTCACTTTTTATCTCAAAACCGAACCAAACCGCACCGCGACCCCTAGTCTTATTTATTGAAGTGTTTGGTCGTCCGACAGAGTGACAAATATCATCATGACCTTACACTGGAGATCTTGAGTTCAAATGCATACAACCACGAAAAACATTAAATCTAACAATTATTTATTTATCTATTTTCGGTTTTTTCACGTTTTTATTTCTCATAAAAAAATACCGAGTGCAAAAGTTCAACGACTGAAAACATGAAAACAAGGAAAGCGTCATCGCATCCAATGAGGAACACGGTGGCGTGTCCGCACCAATAAAAACACTCCACGTGGCGAGTTCACGTTATTAACTTGGCGCCCACCTCACTCTTTCTCTTCATTCATTTCCCTCGTCACTTCTACAATCTTCCCCGTTCTGGTTCGCTGAAAAAAAAAAACCGAACCGGCAGATCTCGATTCTTTTATGGAGGCTCACGGTGGCGGCCTCCGTCGCATCCTAGTATTGGCCTTCTGCGTCGCCGGAATCTGGTCGGCCTACATCTACCAAGGCGTTCTTCAAGAAACTGTGTAAGATTCCACTTCCTCGAAACGCTTCTTCGATCTCCGTAATTGCTTTTCACTGATTTATTTTCAACGCTCGAATCAAAAATCGTTGTGAATTTTGAAATGCAGCTACTAATTTCACTTTGTGTGCGTTTTTTGTTGTTCTGATTTGGTTTTTATATTTCAGGTCAACGAAGCGATTCGGTCCAGATGGTGAGAGGTTTGAGCACCTTGCGTTTTTGAACTTGGCACAGAGTGTGGTGTGTCTAATTTGGTCATTTATAAGTGAGATTCTAATTCTAATTCCAAGTTTCCTTTTTCGTTATCTCTCTATTTGGAATTACTGTGTAGGCTTGGTGTAATTTTTTATTTTTTGGGGATTTATTTATTTGATGGGATTGTTATGTGTACAGTGATAAAGATATGGTCTAGTGGAAATTCTGGTGGCGCTCCTTGGTGGTCTTATTGGAGTGCTGGTATTACCAATACCATTGGTCCTGCAATGGGAATTGAAGCTTTGAAGTATATTAGTTACCCTGCTCAGGCATGTTTTGTTCCAGTTTTTTTATTTATGTGGATCACTTTTGAGAAATGATGTTTGATTTCGTTAATATGGTATAGGTTTTTTTTATGTTTTTTTAATCTGAAAAGGGTGCTGAATTTGGCATGAACTCTTTGTTTGGAAACCGAGGGGAGGGGGTAGACTTTGATATACTAGTGTAGAAATATTATTACTTGAATTTGGAAACTATTTACGGGATTAAAATAAAAGAGGAAAAACAGAGATCATGAATGAGCATAAGCTAAAGCTAGCAAGTTTTAATCATTCATTCCTGCATGCGGCACATTTGTTGCGACTTATTAATAAGACTATTGAGCTTTTTAAAAGAGGTGTTATTTTTACTGAATGCAGGTGCTGGCAAAGTCCTCAAAAATGATTCCAGGTCGGTACATTGTGCTTGATTCGAAAAAGAAAGTAAATAATAGGATTGTATGCTAGTTAGAAGAAACTGAAATTTTGCTGAGGTTTTTTATTATTTACTTAGATGTCTTTCATTTATGATTGAATTATATATTATATAGTTATGTTCTGTCCTTTCGCACTTTAATGTTTCTTATTTGTATGATTGTGGATGAATACCATTTTCTTAAGTTTGGTAAGCCAACTGAAATAGAACTTCAGTATTGAACCAAAACATTGGCTAGTTTTATTGTTCTGCATTATGAGACTTCGCGGTTCTTGTCCTAGTGCTGCTGCTTG
This sequence comes from Astragalus membranaceus, assembly GCA_039519185.1. Taxonomy (NCBI): domain Eukaryota; kingdom Viridiplantae; phylum Streptophyta; class Magnoliopsida; order Fabales; family Fabaceae; genus Astragalus; species Astragalus membranaceus. The sequence goes on from CM076849.1 coordinate 50,985,042, forward strand.
AGTGTTGATCGGTGTCTTTTACTTTTACTTTTACTTTAGCAGTTAGCGCACACCTTTCCTTCTTCTCGACAGATGGTTGGTTGAAATAGTTTGATTCGTTATTGTTTACTATCTTTTGGGTGTCTCGAATGGAGCGTCTGGCTCATTATGATGTTCGAGCATTTGGTAGAAAATGATGATTTAAAATTTTATATCAATATTTTGGTTATTTTTTAAAACTAAATTGGATGGTATGTCAACTACTCTTAAAATGTCTAACAAGTAATTCATTTAAATGCAGTTATGCTGATGGGTTCTCTAGTGTACGGTAAAAGATACAGTTTTCCCGAATACCTTTGTAGTTTCCTTGTTGCTGGAGGGGTATCAACATTTGCACTTCTGAAGGTTAGGAACTTCTCAGAATAACTGATCTCACCTGTCTTGTCTAGGAATTTTCAGTCTTTGAGTGATGCTGAGTTTCATTTGTTTATGCATTACAGACTAGCTCAAAGACTATCAGCAAGCTGGCACATCCAAATGCCCCCCTTGGATATGGGCTATGTTTCTTAAACCTTGCTTTTGATGGATTTACTAATGCCACCCAAGATTCCTTACAATTAAGGTAAAAGAAGTGAAGCTTTTCTCTCTCTTGTTTTTGATAGGCAAATGTCAATAGTTAGTAGTTAGATAGGGAGGGGAAAATGTTAGTTTTCAGGATTTGAGCCCTGGACCTCCGTCAACCTCTTTCACGTCCCTTAGCTCGCCAAGTGAATTACCTTCTTGGGACAACTTTTCTCACTTTTGATTTGGAATAAAGTAATTCTAGTCTGTATGATAGCATGTAAACTACAAAATTTACACTCGCGTGCTCACTTGATTTCCTCTATTTTCACTCTTTTCTAATTCTCTATGGCATGGTAGTTAAGAAATATTATTTTTATGAAAGTTGCAGTCTTTGTGAAGTGTAAATCAAAAGCACCTAATCTGAAAAATATGTGGACAGTTTCTGGAATTTTGTCTGTTGAAGGTGTTGTCTTTTAATCTAGCTATTTTATGAATTCCCTTAGATTCATTTGTCGAAAATAAGTTGATTTTCAATATCGGTAGCTAAAAAGGTAAAACCAAAATGGATTGCCTTACAGTATGAGGCTAGTAAGGTTACTTTACTGGCTGATAATATTGGCCCTTTGGAGTTAGGACTTAGGATTGTCTATGGTGGATAATCTGATAGTTAAGTCACAAAGAAAGCTAAATATGATTTATCATTGTTCCATCTCCCATGTGATGTTGGTTGTCGGAAAAATCACACTGCCTATTGTTTTTCACATGTCAAATGTTTGAGCTTCAGTTTCATGGGTGTTTAAATGTAGACTTCTCAAATATCAGCATCTTTAGGCATTCTTTGTGCCAAATGATTCTTTGAACTACCTAAATAAATATCCAACGACCTTAATGTTTATCTTTGAAACTGTTGGTTTGTCTTACTCAGGTACCCAAACACGAGTGCTTGGGATATTATGTTGGGCATGAATTTATGGGGAACCATATATAATATGATTTACATGTTTGGATGGCCCCGTGGTAGTGGATTTGAGGCAGGTTCACTTTTGCAGACAGCATCCAGAGGCAGCATGGGATATTTTTCTGTACTGCTGCTGTGGTGCTGTGGGCCAAAATTTTATCTTCTTGACTATAAGCCGGCTTTGGCTCTTTGGCTAACACTACCATCACTACCACTCGCAAGTTTGTTAGCATTGTGGTGTCTTCACTATTGAGTGGAAATCCCCTCTCAATAAAGCAATGGGGATGCGTTTTTATGGTATTCTCTGGATTGTCATACCATATCAACCTCAAGCGGCAGAAGTTGCAGCAAAGACCGCAGAAGAAGAGAAAGGCTGTGTGAAGCCCTACAGCAATTTTGAAGTCCATCAATTCTACTAATTTGCTCTTGAACCCTGGTTATATCACTAAAACCTTGAAGGTTCAACGAACCAGATTTAGGTTTATATAGAGGAGGAATATTTGTAACTGTAATTGGATAGATCCCTTGTGAGAAGGTCAAAGGTTTAAAGTTTAGACCTCATTTTCTTATACATTGTAAGAATAGCTAGTTTTAAGAACAGCTATATAAACATGATTTTCAGATTATCTCATCTTCTGTCGTTAATTTAGAAGATTATCTCAATATTGTAAGACTTACAGAAGTAGCTTTACCAAATTAAACACCAGTTTGCTTCCAGATTTTTTTTTTCAAAATTTTGTTTGGTTTTGTTTATTTTGCTTCCGGTTAGACTATTTACAATGGTTTCAACACCCTCTAAGTTTCAACACCCTTCTTTTTCACTTTTTAACACTCCACATCATCTTCTCTCTTCCACCTAATAATTCAACACTCATTCAACTTTTACTCACTACAATGGTTTTGTTTAATAAAATTCAACACCCTACCCCACCACTTTTATTTCATATTCTTATTTTCTTTTATGTTTTTGTTTTTGTGATTACATTTAATAATAATTATCGATTGAAATTAATTTAAAATAATTAAGAGTTAAATAATTTATTTTAATTTTTTTCTAATTTAATAATTTATTTTAATTTTATTTTTCAAAAAACTTCAAATGCAATACAATAAGTACGGGGAGGATCAAATGAGCAATGGTCATTACAGTATTTTGTTCATAAGCGCCAATCCATTTATTAAGTATTTTGTTCATGTAGTTGTAATGATTTCTGCATGCAACTCCATCACGGGGAGGATCAAATGAGCAATGGTCATTACAGTAATCAGCAATTTTACCCCAGTATGAATCACTTTTTTGGTTTCTCCCAACAACACTGTCTGTTCCATATTTAATCCACCCACTAATTAGAACCAAATTTTGCTCAGTGGTCCATTTGGGGCTTTTCCGGCGAGCAGGAGTTGAATCCTCTGCATTTGGAGTGGCTTCATGACCACCGCTCATTCCACCAAGAGCCATTTGTGCAGAAAATTCGGGAAATTCATTAAGTCCAACATTCGGAACAAGGGGTACTTGAGATGAATATGGCATCATTCCTCCATAATATGGATGATAATTTGGATTAGATGAAGGCATGATGAAATTTGGAGGAAATCCATAATTTGGTATATTTTGGGGACCTTGTTGGTTGGAAGATTGATTTGGAAATCTATAGTTGTTGGGATTTGGGTAGTTGAAAGGGTAATTAGTAGAATTTTGGGTGTTAAAAGGGTTATTGTTGGGATCCATTTCACTAACAAGATGTTTAGAGCTAGTTGAAAGAAGGCTAAATAGAAAAATTAGAGGAAAAATATCGAATTTTTTTGTGTCCAAATCAAATGAACCAAGTCTCTATTTATAGAGAAAAAAAAATGATGAATTTTGGTGAAAAAAAAATAAAAAAATAAATTGATTTACTATGAAATAATTGACCCCAAATAATTAAGATGAGATAAAAATCTGAAAAAACTCAACAGCCAATCAGAGCGCGCCACTGCTTCCCTTCTCTTCCGCGCGGGCCCTACATCAGCTGCTTTCAACAAGTTGAATTAATTCAACTCCAAACAATCCATCTCACCTTCAACAACTTATTCAACACCCCCACTACACCATTTCAACTACTTAATATAAAATTCAACAACCCCATCGTAACTAGTCTAAAGCTTACAATCAAAATGCAGAAACTTTTGTCTGTAAAATTATAAATTTAAGTAGGGGAGAACTTTGTTAGAATTTTTTTATATACAAAATTAACTAATTTGAAATAGTTTCATGACTATTTATTGAACCAGTATATTTTATTTGGGATTTGCAGTTAGAACAGTATCAACTTCTTTGATAACTCAACATGTGTTTGAAATAGTGTATGAGAGTAGTGTGTGTTGGAGAAAAAAAATAAAGTGAAAGAAAAAGAGATTATTATCGTTAAGTCTGAGTGGTTGGATCTCCATGGCCATAGTGACTTTAATAGGTGGGGGCATGTCTATTCTTTAGAAGAGTACTTTTATGTACTAATTTTAAAGTTTGAATCGAATGACTGTTCAATTGTAGCTACAATAACAATTTCACTGTATATTTGCCCAAAAGAAGATACATACCATTTACTCATCTTAAATTAATTTACTTGCTTCAAATAAACAACCAACTGAGGTTTGACCAGCTTATTGCTTAGGCAAGTCTTACTTGAATGAATGGAAATTGGAAGGTCAAATTAGTCAAAGTGTACCTTCACTCAAGAAAGCTAACAGCTAACTAATGTGCTTTATTTTGTAGGTTGTTCCCTCCCTCTTTTTACCAATTGCTTTTGCCATAGTCATTATTATCTATCTCCTGTCTTCCACCACCACCAACCATGAACTAATCATCCTACTAAATAAGAATGCATTTCCTCCAAAGTTGTTCTTCTGCAAAGCACAGTCTACACTCATGGCAAAATAACCATGTGCCTTACAACTGACAGAAAGAAGAAAGTTACAATTTTTTGCATGCATCTGTCAGATCAGATTTCAGTATGTAAGTTCACATTTTTTCATTCTTCATATTTCTTGTCAACTTTAATGCATTTTATTTTCTTTTATGAACAGTTTTATGCCTTCTGGAATGAAAATGGAGAGCTGATAATCCTGAAAGCTGTGTCATTTGTAGTAAATTAGTCTGCATATGTTATCTATAGTTCTGAGGGATGTTATGTTATATGACAATATTTTCTTGTATATTTCTCTTCTTGAAAAAGGGATTGGGGAAGTAAACTTCAAACTTTACTCTCATATTCAATGAGAGAGAAGTGTCCTTTGTTTGAAGAATTGTATAGATATGGTTATGTGTTAAATCCAGGTTATAGAACAGAAAAAACATCTGCACACCAAAGCCAAAATGCATTTCCACTCCAATTATAACTATGTTCAGTACATCAGAACTAATAAAGGAAAAAAGAATATTTATTCTATAACCTATGCACACCCAAAACAACAAATAGGAACCCCAGTTTGCCACTGGCTAATCATATTACTCTCTTTTTTCTCCTTTTTCTCTACTATCTATTATCTCTATTCATTATATGTAGGGTAGGCGAATTGCCGATGTATACACACACTCCGGATAGCTATGTACAAAAAATCAAACCAAGACCAAAAGCTGGATTGGAGAAAAACAAACCCAGAATGATATCAAAAAAAGACAAACCAAAGAATAATGACACACTAGGCACACTACTTTATGATGCAGTATCATGAAATGTGATACTGAGTGCTGGAGGGAGGAAAAGGACCCTGTTAAATATGTTGAAGGTCCGCAGAATGTACCGAACATTCTGGGGAAGGGGACTATGGCTATCAAAATTTTAGGCACAAAAAATAGCAATCTTTCTCAAACCAGACAGAGAAGAACTAACAGTCCAGACTCCAGATTGCCACGGGTGCGGAGAAAGGACATATCGATATTTTGAATATTCAGATTATCAACTCTGTAGGAGGGCTCTTTTGCAGAGTGGAGGTTGTGAGAGGTTGGCACTTGGGTTGAGGGATGGAGACTCCATTCCAAGTGTTTTCATAAGGAAGTTCCTTTCCTGAAAGAAAATAAAAACTCAGGTGTTAAAGAAAGATTCATAAAAGAAAGAACATGCAATTCATAAAACTGATAAAAACTGAAGTTATTTTTTAATAAAAGTTTTTCATGAATAAATCTTACTACCATGCAATTCATAACTCCACATAGTCCAGAAGAACAGACAATGCAGCAACATAAGTATGGTTAATGAAGCATGCATTGAATGGCAGATGTATGTTGTGTTCTACAGACATGACAGATGATAAATGGAGATAACGATTTCAACCAACAGCTTACACTCTAAATCCTTTTCGCAAAATGATTTCTTGTTTGTTAAGGGTCTGTTTGGTTTGAGAAATTTTTTTCTGTTTTCATTTCTTGCTATCGCTTTTGATTACAAAACTGCCCCCTTGCTGTACAAATCTTTGTTAGTTTTTAAGGATATGTCCATGAATAGTCAAGTTGGAAAAAGGTTTGTAATTAAAAGCAGAAAATAAAAACAGAAAACAATTTCTGAAACCAGTCGGGCCCTGAATTTTTTGCCTCAATAGTCTGCGTGAAGATACTAAAATTATGGGCATCACCTATATGCGGTACTGTAAATGTCTGTTTCTTTTTCTTAGCATGGAAAAACAAATAAATATTGAATATTCGATTACAAATGATGAGTTGATGCATTTATTTTGGGCAAAAGTGATGAACATGCTGGGACTGATACATTATATTAAAAATATACTAATCATGGCCAGAAAAGAAGCCTAAGTTTTCCTTTCAACAGTTTCGGTTGCATGATACATTATAAATCTTTATTAATGTTGGCCAAGTTATTTCCTATCCTAAAACCTATATTCAGTTACATAACTACCTACCCCCTTCCCTCTACTTCCGTGCTGCCTGACCCAACTTTAAGTTTATGATGATATAATAATGAATGAATTTGCCTAGTTTTTATCTGCATCAGTTTGATTCCATTAATCCAACACCTAAATGATGTTATCTATAATGAATTTTCAGATGAAATCTTAAGCTCAGCATACTAGCATTAATGACTTACCCAACTATCACTATCTCCACCACTAACTACTGCTGAAGAATCCCAAACCACTACTGCCAAAGTTGATCTAATGATCAACAAGATTCTGAAAGTCTTGCTGCAGATTGTGGTTGATCTTATAAAAAAGTTGAGAACTACTAAAAGTACTACTCATGGTACAACTTTTTTTTGTTTCGGATTGTTGTTGGTTACCCACCGAGTGTTCCAACGCTTTCAACGAAAATTGAACCTAGGAGCACCAAGTTGACCCCCGTGTCCCAGAGTAGCTTATGCAACTGTGCCAACGGTGTTGGTTAATTTTTATGATACATGAGTTTAGTTATATCCCCAATTTGGAATATTATTACTAGTATAATAATAATAATAATAATAATAATAATAATAATAATAATAATAATCTGAATACTATCACTATTACTGCAATTATTGCAATTATCTTTCTGTTGATCTTAGTTATTTGATCTCCAGAGTTATTGTGTAACTTACACTTTCTGAAAATTGTGGGCTAGGAATTCCTGCAGCTAAGGATCTGAAGATAGGTGTAACTTGAAGAGGGGAAGTAAACACCGTACTTGATAAGGAAGAAACAATGCCATCATTGTTTGTCTGTTTTTCACAAGATTGGAATATATCTGCTACAAAAAGATAAATATCTAATTAGCAATTAGAATTAATTGAAATATTTGCAGATAAAAACTATTTTATTTTAAGGAAATTCTACTAAAAATTTCTTGGTCTACATATTGATCACTTATAAGGTGACAGATCAATTAAGTCTCTCACCGGTGTACCAGTCAAATTGACCATAGGATATAATATAAAATGCTATGAGTGGTTGAGATATATCAACCAGTATGAAATCTCAACCATTCATAATATTTTATACTATATCCTATGCTCAATTTGACTAGTATACCAGTGAAGTTGATCCCTCACTCTAAAATCTACCTAAATATTTCCAGTTTTGGAATAACTAACCATTTGAATGTCAATAAGTGGCCACTGATTAACAATTATTTGAAGTTCCCATATATTTTTTGATAGCATGGGATTTGAATCATTTGATCATCTTACCTTGATCCAATTGATCAGCTGCACTTAAAAGAACCACTTGATCACATCCTCCTACTCCTTGATCTCCAATTTGTATAGACTTCAGCTCAGTTCCACTATCCCGATGCATTTTCTGTTCCAAATTGTCACCAGCAGAATGAGGCAGAAGAGTTGATCCTGTACTGTGTTCAGAACTACCCGGAGATTCTTCATAAAATTCCATATACCTATATAATAGATTCCGAAGCTATTAGATATTCCCTAGTCCACTCCTCATGAAAGTTATACTTTCAATGAATTTAAACTTTAAAGTACCTCCAACATGACTGGATTTCCTCACTACTACACTTTAAGTCTTCCAATAAATCTTTAAGATCATCAAGCTGTAAATCTGAAATCGTATATCCAGGAATATCAGATTCTTTGGAACGGTTCAGAAACTCCTGTAGAACCTGGCATCAACAGGCACATGTTAGCACTTATCTGAAGAAGTGTACAAAGTTTAAGCTTTTCGATATTTGATCTATGATTTATGAACCAAGCAAGCTGATCTACGAACTAATTCCTTAGATTTTCAAACCTATATTACTATCATTTATGATCCATAATTGTTTTTATCAAACATCAGAGTTTCTATGAATAAGTGATAAGAGTTCAATTTCTAGCCACCCCATTATTCATAAAACTAAATTTAGCATAATAAGGTAAAGTGTGCAACTTCAGAAACTATCAAGACTTTGGTCCATGTTCTCTTTTGAAGAAGCCTCACCTTCCATGCATTTTCAAGACTTTGGTCCATGTTCTCTGCATCAACTTTTAGAGCTAATGAACTAAGTAGCTCTGCTTGTTGCATCAATGCATTTATCTTTGGGTCATCCTTTTTAAGGAATGTTCCTTGAATCTTGTTGTTTAGGGCTGCAAAAGCATGATAAATAAGAGTTAACATTATAATGAATATCTGACTTAATATATTAGAGGATGCTTTGTTTTTTTCCTGTTTCTTTTTCAGTTGTTGTGTTTTCAATAATGGTTACAAAAAATCGTCACTTTCTTTTCATTCATCTTTGTAGTTCGTTATGTTGTTTTTCTTTCACAAGTTACTTAACAAAACCTTGAAATAGGAAACAGAATGAAAATTATGTGGCATAATGTAACAACTAGTGAAGCATATCAACTAAATATTTAAAAAGAAAACAAAAAAGTTCAAAAGTAAGATTACCATAACCACTAAACTTCACATTGCAGACATGATGCTTGTCTGGCAAGTTGTTAACATTATGAGAGTTTTGAGCTAAAACTGCCAATGGTGCTCTTGATTGCTGGTTTATTGGAGTTTCATATTGTTTATGTGATCTTTCTGCAAAGTTGATCTTTTCTGCATCATCAGGGATATGAGACCTCCTATATTGCAATAAGATGATATGTTAACACTTCTTCATAAAATTTTGAGTATTCTGATCTGTTAGTTTACCATACCCAAGGTTCTAAAAAACGGTCCGTTACACCGAAAACGGCCGCGACAAAACTGTTTCGGTAGTGACCGTTATCGCGACAAAACGGCCGCGACAAATAATTTTAATAAAATTTATGCATTATTTTGATTAATTCACACCGCGACGACCGCGACTTGTAACGCAACAGCCGCAACGGCCGAAAACGCGAAAGCCTTAACGCGACCGCGACCGTGACCGCGACCGCTATTTAGAACCTTGACCATACCTCATCTTCTTAAAATCTACTGCAGATTCTGATGCTGCATTTGTTGTATCATATCCATGTCGGAAACTAATCCTTTTGTTATTTGAATTGATGTATGAAGTGTTGTTCTCTTTTGCTAAAGCTTCATATTTAGCTCTCTTTTTGCACAATGTCGAGAAACGGTTTTTCACAGCGTTATCCGTTCTGCATACAAACCAATGAAGCATTGCAATAAGAATAACTGTTGAAAAAAAATGTCTATTTGGTATTTTGTAGAGAAAAGAATGAAAATTTGGTTACCTGCCTGAAACCACCTTTGCTATTTCTGTCCACCTATTGCCAAATATTTTTTGAGCCTACAGAGATAATATCAAGAAATTAGCTCACAAAACTACATTTAGTTGGAAAAGATAAGCACAATTAGTGTCATCTGCAGAACTATACAAATATTATGCATAACAAATGGCTTTTCAATGGTACTACTCTATGAATGACAGACTCTGACACGGACATGTGTCGGACACCGGGATGCACCTAATCTCAGAGGTGTCTATGCTTCAGAGAGTCAATACCCTTAAGCACATCAATGGATTAAGATGAGGGAAAAAACAGAAAGAAAAGAAGAAAGCAAAGATAGAGTTCATATTTGATAAGTTATATACATCATTGACAGAAAATACGCTTGTTGAATTCCAATCACAACTGCGAGGTATGAAAATGAAGCTTTGGAACATAGGGAGAAGTAATTTACCTCACATAAGAGCATGTCTTCCTCTGGTGACCATCCACCTTTCTTGAAATCAGAATTCAAGTAAGTATACCATCTGGTAATTGATCAGATACATAACCATCAGATAGAGAATAACAATAAAGCAAGCAGGAGCCATGAAAAACTTCATGATCTAAAGTATAATACAAAAGACCAAATATAATATCTTGAATGAATCATCATCATCATCATCAAAGTTGAAAAAGAATACTCATCAATTAAAAAACCTCACCTTCTTCTGCACTGTCTTGTTGTTTTGTCCTTGAATTTAGAAGCAATAATTGCCCAACTACATGTGATTATTGAAATCAAAATCGCTTTAGTCTTACATATCAATGAAAACTGAAAAAACACTAATGACAAATGAATTCAAAAGAAGAAAAACCAAAAGGGAAGTTTAGTATTAGTACTTATCAGTTCCATGAATCCCAATCTGCTCTCTTAGTATATCATCCTCCTGCAAATAAATAATGATAAGTAAAACAATATATATAAACCAAAGAAAAATAATAATATTTTATTATAAGAGAAGAAGGACCTCTTGAGTCCACGTCACAATGTGACGCTCCTTCTTCATAGATTCTTCATTTGCAATCTGCTTCTGTTTCTGCTTCTTCATATCTTGCATGATCTTATCTTAGTGATTCTTTATTCTATTCTATATTGATGTGAGTCTCTATCTCTCTCTCTCTCTTTCTTAAACGCTCCCTTCCTTTTACCAAAGCCAACTTGCATGCTAAACACAACGCTCTCCCTTTATAATATGAAAATAACTTTTTGTGGTTTTACATAAAAAAAAAATTACAAATCAAAAAAGGAGAAAACCCTTCTTCCTTCTCTTTCATTCACCTTTACAACTTCACTGTATTGTGTTGAGTTTCAAAACGGGAACCGTAATAAGCATAAATTCCATTCTCTCAAAAAGTCACCTTACTAAAAAAACACAGCCTCGGATTCTAACTTTTCAAACCCTCTCTTTCTTTCTCTCTTTTTTATCCTCTGTAACAGAAACAGAACAAGGTTTAATGTTCAAATTAGGGAACCAAAACAAAACAACATGAAAGGTGAAAGATAGAAAAAGGGTAATGAAGAATTGGTATAAGGGTTTATAAAGTGTAAATGGGTATGCATCAAAATCGTATTTTTCGAAACCCAAGACAAGAGAAGAGAACTTTGTGTGTATTTGATGCTGTATTACATTGATAGCCCAGAAAAGGTGTTTGTGTTGTGTAGATCTAAAAAATTAAGAAACTTTGGGAATACCCAAATGAGAAAAAAGTGATTTTCAAAGCTCTCAAGTAGACAAATTACTTCACCACTACTATGTTTTGAGATTCTGCTGTTTATTTGTTTGTTTGTTATTTTTGTTGGTTTTTCTGTGTTTCTCTGTCTAACGTTTTTGAAAACGGTCATATACTTAGAAAAATAAATAAATGAAAAAATTGTGTCGAAAGGAAAAAGGGAGGTGGGACAAAAATGAATATAAAAATTCAATGAATGGGTAGGGTTAGTGCGCGGGTATGAAGGGGAGTTTGAATATAACGCTGAAACTCATGAGCTACGTGCAATGTGAGTGTGTCGTAGACTTATTAATGTCCACTATGCAAATAAAGAGCACCATACCACTAAATATCATGATACTTACTTGCAATAGAAAAGAAAAAGAGAACACTTGAGATATCTACCATACGAGAGATTCAGGTGGTAATTGTGTGTGTATTTATATGCACATGTTTTGGATATGGAAAAGAAGAGAGCTAGGGATGGGGAAATTTGAGGTTTGAATTTGTTGGATTATTAAGGAAACATGAGAAGGTACGTGATCTAACCAGCTAGCTAAACGTTGCAACCCAACCCAACCATTGCATTGGAATTAAATGGTACGTGTCGTGACTTCATGTGCTTCATTCATCTTTGGTACCATTTCAATTTTTACCATTTCCAACTCTTCATTTTCCCTCTATAGTTAATTAGCTACGAGGGAAATATTTGGTGCTTTTTTTGTTGGCTTTTCTTAAGAGTAGGAAAAAAACAATAAAACAAAAACTAAAGAAGAGGACTCTAGAGGCATGAGATTGAAGAAATAAATTGATGTCATCAGGGGGTTTTCCAACTCTTGTCAGTCAACTGATTAAGATGCTCCTTTCTTTTCCAAAAATATGCAGTTGCATTTGTTTCCCTCAAAGTGTGAGACAGCTAAACATTTCAATCTAAGCAGGGCGGACCCAAGGCTAAGTGGGGGGCGGGGGTTCACTTGAATCCCCCAAAAACAAAAAAAGTCTGATTACCTCCTGTATAAAATATTTTGACCCCCCTGGACCCAATTGCACTCAACTACATCATACAAACGCATCACTCACGAATCCCATTTCTCTATCGGGACAGTTATGAGTTGTATAATTTAATTATTTAAATATATTAAAGTTGTTTTTAATTATATTTTTAGCGAATCGTGATTTTAAAAATTTTGAACCCTCGACCTCGGGTCCTAGATCCGCCACTGGCAATAAGCTCCTTAATATTGCAAATAATAGTTGCATGATGATGTCCTCCCTGCTGTTTTGGTTTGCTTATTTTATCCAAACCAACCAAGTGAATTCTTTTGTTTTCCATGCATTTCCAAATAAAGTCTCTAGACAGCTTGTTCATTTGAGCACAAATAGATTGAGGAAGCCAAGCAAGATCTGCATGCAATAGGTAGGAATAGAAGCCAAAATAGATTTAGTTAAGGCTACTCTACCAGCCTTGTTCAACCACTTGTTCTTTGAGGAGGCCCATCTTTGATGAATTTTGTCCACAAGAAACTCATCATAATCCCTATTTCCTAGTCTGCCATTTATCACAGGGAATCCTACTAACAATGTCCCTTTCACTCAACTATGTAAGCTACCCTTATAGAACACTTATATTAGTTGATAAAAGGAGATGAAAGTCACCTACTAACTAGGTTGTGTCAAAAAATATATTTGTAACTAGGTATCAACTAACAAGATTATTAAGTTATTTTAGCAGGTACAGGTATTCATTATCCGTCCTTGCCCCTTAACAAGATATAGAACTTTCTATTTATTTTACCCGTAAATACTCACTTAAAAACTTGCATATCGTGTCCGTCACAGGTTTTATCCACAGGTAAACTTGGGTACGAATTTTTTGCCAGCTCTAACTATGAAGTTAAAAATATATTATATACGCGTCAAATAAAATAAATTCCATTGAAATAAATAATTTAACTAAAGCTTAAGGTAAATTAAATCACAAGGGTCGGGGGTTCGATCCCCACCTTGGGTACGGAGAAGTGTTAAACTCTGGGCCAGCTCTTTTGCCCCTCGAGGCACCTCCAATGAGCGAGAGATTAGTCACTGCTATCCGTGCGGTGGATACCCGGATTTACCCAAAAAAAAATTAGCATGAATGAAACCCGTGTTGCTTTAAATTGAATTATATTTTTTTATCAAAAAATTGAAATTAAGAAAAACAACATGACGGAAAGAAGGTATTTAACATGAGCCCACAATGAAGTGACTAAAACCTAACAACGCTGGAATTTAGGATAAATTCACACATAAATTTGAAGCACTACTTGACATCATGGGCCTCAAATAGCCTATGGTTGATTGTTAATCGATAAACCTAAATTTGAATACTAAATAAATAATGTACGTATTGTAGTGATTGTTGGATGTTATGATATTTTACACTTACTATATATATATATATATATATATATATATATAGTAAGTGTAAAATATCATATAGAATAGATATTTGAAACGAAAAGAAAAGATCAACCACTAAACCCTTAAATGTAACGATGAGCAGCCAAAACTGTTTAAAAAAATACAAGTGTTTAACCATAGTTTTTGTAGTACTGGCCTATATATGATCTTAATTAACTTTCTCATAAATAAACGGTTTTACCTACCACCAGAATCCACCATATCCTACGTGGACAAGGCGTTGGAATGGCACGTGTACTGTGTACAGTTTAAAAAAGATGGTGCATGATTAGAGCCACCTTATCTAGTTAGTAGCTTTTTGAATCTTGAAATGGTGGAGCCCTTATAAGGATATATGGCACAAACCTACAAAAATGGCCACCTCATTGTTCCCTAATTTGACACCCAAATCTCCCGCCAAAAGACACCTATTTTGATTACCTAAACCCATTTATCTGCTGCTACTCGTGGAAATTAGACCTAGGAATTTTATATAAAGCAATGTTTTAAAACCGGACCGGAGATCGAACAGGCGAGGCCTTCGGTTCATGGTTCAATCGGTTCAACCGGTTCAACCATGGTTGAACTGGATGAGTAATTTATTAAATAAAAAATAAAAAATATTAAATTTTGGAGAAAAAAGTAAATTTAAAAATAAAAAAATGTATTTCGGGCGGTTCAAAGCGGTTGAACCGCGGTTCAACCCGGTTCTTCCCCGGTTCGATCTGATTCTGGGCGGTTCAATAGGGCTGCGGTTCAAATGGGGTTGAACCAACCGACCGGGGGTCCGGTTCCCGGTTCAACCGGTTGAACCGGTCGGTCCGATCCGGTTTTTTAAACATTGATATAAAGAAAAAGAGATATAATAACAGAATGAAGAATAGAACCGTATATAAAGACATAGGAGACATCTTTGAACTCAATTCAGAAGTTGGCTAATGCTTCTACCTCTAGTACACAGGCACTAGCTCAAGACAACACCGTTCAGGTCTCCTCTGATACTATTAGTGGTTGTAATATTGAAGCTAATGTCGTTCACTCTAACGTCAATGTAGTCAATGATATTAATATTGTTAGTTTGTGTTGGAGTGATTCTATTGACTCATCCTCCACACAACCTCCCACTACCCGGCTAGATTTGCTAAATGCCTTAGAGTCTGATGCTACTTCTAATCTAGTGGTAGCATCTGACATGAGACTATTTTTGAAGCTTTGGGGGTGATGTGTTAGATGATATTACTGATCATATGGCTATCGATAGCCAAGGAACAGTCGTGCAAGTTAATAAGCTCAACTGGTGGTTTCAAGACCCATATGAAGAAATTTCGGCAAAAAAAGAAAATTTTTGAGAAAACTGAAAGCTATAATACCCGCTCAAAGACAAATTTTGCCTCTTTCTCTTTCTGATCTAACTATTGTAAGTTAGTCCTTGAATTTTCAACAAATTTAGAAATTGGTCCAGAAAATTGTAAGTTATAATTCTTTGCTCAAGGACAAACTTTGTCTCTGAATCTTTTTTATCTGACTATTGCAAGTTAGTTCTTTATTATTGTCTCTAGGATAATTAAAGTGTTTTAGGAGGCTTTGTTAAAAGTCCCTATTATTGTTTTGACTTTATTTTCTTTTGCTAAAGGTATTGGTCTACACCTCCCTTGAGCTCTTTTCTCTCATCATTCTTTTTCTCTTTTTTTAATAAAATCAGGAGGAAGTTCTCTTTTTCCTTCTTGGTGTTGCTTTACATCAAAATGCTTCAACGAGACTTTCTTCCTTCTATTTGCTTAGAAAAGGAGAATTGTATATAAAGAAGCTATGCATTAAATAATGTGAATTATAGATAGATGCTTTTAGGAGAGGAAATAAGTCTTTGTCAAAAAAAATGAGGGGAAATTGATGGGAATCCAATTACAATTTCCAAATAATATTTTATATTAGTAGTGGTGGAAATTTCAAGAGAGACGTTTGAAGAGATGAAAAAGTGTATCTAGAATGTTGAAGAAAAATCAAGAAGTGGAGCTCATTGGAAATGTGAGACAATAAATGTCCACTAAGTCTTATGCATGCATGGAAGTCATGTTCTCTCTTATAAATAGAGAGATTTGTGAAGAGATGAGACATGCCAAATGAAAAGGTTAGGCATCCCCATTGGAGAGGTGAGACATACCCTTTGGGTGATCATATGGAGAGGTGAGAGATCCTCATTTGGAGAGGTGAAGAATTCCTCATTGGGTGATCATGTAGAGTTGAAGGATCTCCAACCATGTCCTAGGTAGAGGAGAGTGTTGGTGATCATTTGTTGTGTGAGATATGAGTGTTATCATTCCTTGTAACTCTTAGAGTGAGAAGAGTATTGTAGGGTGATACACATATTGGGGTTGGGTTACAAACTGTTGTAATCATATTTGAGAAGATAAATGAATTGTGTTGATGTGTTCACTACAAAAAACTTGCTAATTAGCAACGGATTATTCCCTCGCTACAGGCCCCAAAATCCGTCGCTAATTCCCATTAGCGAGGGAATTAGCGTGGGACATCTTCCGTCGCTAAATTGCTCCTCGCTAATGTGATTAGCGAGGGAATCTGAATCCCTCACTAATTAGCGACGGAAATTCCCTCACTAATTAGAGAGTGATTAAATTCCCTCGCTAATAAAGATAGCCACGCGTCCAATTTCCCTCGCTAATTCCCTCGCCAATGACCAACTGATTGAATTTTTTTTTGATAAACCTGCTTTTATTGGATCGATGTTTGCTACAGTAAAGAGCACAATCCAATCTAGCCTTATTATTGTCTTTGGTTTTATCTTTCACATTCATCACAGTGACAAATATTTTGTCAAATAAATTCTTCTCGATGTGCATAACATCGAGATTGTGCCTCAACAGATTATCTTTCCAATATGGGAGATTCCAAAATATGCTTTTTTTGTCCAATTGTGCACCTGTCCATAACCATCCAGCCGGGTGAGTTCCCCTACCTCCGTGGCTTATGGCAAATCCATAACTCTGCTCCAGATTTCACCTGATGTCAACAAAGGTAGTGGTCCATCTGTTTCAACTACCCCTTTCTTGAAGGCCTTCTTGTTCTATCTAAATTTATGATCTTGCGGTAAGAATCTACGATGCGAGTCAAACCAAGAACTCTTGCCCCCGTACTTTAGGGTAAACGCCTTTGTGTGTTCCATGTAGTGGGGACATGCCAATTTACCGTGATTCCCCCAACCAGACAACATACCATAAGCAGGAAAGTCGTTAATTGTCCACATCAATGCGGCTCTCGTCATAAAATTCTTCTTTCGTGCTGCATCATATGTCAAAACACCACCCCACAATCTCTTAAGATCATCAATCAAAGGTTCCAAAAAGATATCAATGTTAGCTTTTGGATTGGATGGACCAGGTATCAGACAAGTCAAAAACATATACGGTTTAATCATGCACATCTTAGGAGGAAGATTGTAAGGGGTAACAATGACTGGCCAACAAGAGTAGGGTGACGCCGATGCTTGGATATATGGAGTAAATCCATCAGAGCACAAGCCAAGCCGAACATTCTGTGGGTCTGAGGCAAAATCTGAATGCACTTGATTAAAGTGCTTCCACGCTTCACCGTCAGATGAGTGACGTAAAATGTCGTCTGAGGTACGCCTATTGTCATAATGCCAAGTCATTTTCTGCGCAATTTCGGTCGATGCAAACATTCTTTGCAACCTTGGAATTATAGGCAAATAGAACATTGACTTTACAGGGATAGGTTTATAATCACGTTTTACCCCTTTACGATCATGATACCTTGGGTTTCCACAGAATTTGCATTCAAGTAGCTCACCATCATTTTTACCAAATTCATTGTTGTGAAACAATTCATTGTTGTGAAACAACATGTACCCTTTCTCACAACAATCAATCTTCTTAAATTTCAATCCCAGCTTCAAAACTAACATCTTTGCTTCATAATAACCTTTTTGGCAAATTATCCTTATTAGGTGTCGCTTTCAACATCATTTCAGTCACATAGTCTAAACCCACCTCAGAAATATTACTCATGGACTTGAGAGCTAAAAGTTTCACACACATAGATAATTTTAACTGTGGCGAGCCTTCAAACAACGATTTGTTTGAATCTCTAAACAAATTATAAATTTTTTGTGTTTCTTCTTTTGGAAGTTCATCATGATCGTCATATTGAAGCTCATCAAATGGCACATTCACCCTAAGACCATCACAAATCATGTTTTCCATCGACTCAAAAATTTCATTACGTGGAACACCAACACCAGAACTGCATGAAGCCCCTACCTCAAAATTTTGACGTCGTTGTTCTCCATGGTCCACCCAAAACCAATAATTAGGCCTAAACCCCCAATGATACAAGTGCTCCCTGATTTCATCATCGGTCCTAATAGGTACACCGTCACATTTTAAGCATGGACATCTAACCCCCTTTTCCCGTTTAGCCAATTCATGTCGCCACGCTACCACAAGAAACTGTTCAACACCAATTACAAAAGATTCCTTCAAACCCGCTCTTCTCAGATCTAACCGATCATACACCCAATCACGATTAAATTCATACAAATTTATCTACACGCATTTAAGAAAACGTGTTAGATTCCCTTAACATTCCCAATAATCCTTCAAGTTAGCGGCATCGATATGATATCAGTGGAGATGATTTCGTGCCGAATATGGGGGTTAAGGACAGATCATACAAAACCCTTTTCCATATAAATAGTGAAGAAAGTTATTTCTAACTCTCAACCTTAAAATTGTTAGTATCGTCTCGCAATTATCTCAATGGAGATGATTTCGAGCAAAATATGGGGGTGAGGGACATCACCTCACCCTTTTCCATCAACAACACACAGTCCTCTAACCTAGGGTTCATCAAAACAAAAATTAAACACTTTTCAATTAACAACTCTAAAATAATACACTTTTCAATAACACATTTCAATTAGCATCTCTAATTAAGTCTTGCTCCAACAGCATACACTTTTCAATTTCAACAATTAAACACAATTTAACACAATTAACTCACATTTCACAACAACACTAATCCTAACACTCAATTATAACTCACATTTCACAACAACACTCAATTCTAAAACAACAACAACAACAAATTTATTTTAAAAACTAACTGTTAGATTGAGGTCCGGTGACGGTGACACTCCGGTGCGGTGGTTCGGTGACGGTGCGCACTCCGGTGCGGTTCTTAGACTTCAAACACCAACAATGTCAATCCTAAATTATTTCAATTCAAGCAAAAAACATAAATCAAAACAAATTATTTAAAAAATCAAAATCAAAACAATACCATAAAAATAAAAATCAAAACCTACAAAAGGGAGAGCTCCAGTCGTGGTGGTGTTGATGACACTCGTAGGAGAGAGAGGACAGAAATTCGTGGTGGTGGTGGTGGTGGTAGTGGTGGTTGTGTGGTGGTGGGTTAGGGTTCGTAGGTGAGAGAGAGAGAGAGTAGAGGAAGAGGAGAGGAGGTCGTAGGTGATGGAGGTTGTGTGGTTGTCATGGTGGTGGTGGTGGTTGTGATGGTGGTGGCGGTGGTGGTTGTGTGGCCGTAGGTGAGAGAGAGAGAGAGAGGGGAGAGAGTAGAGGAAGAATGAGGAAATGTGTTCTGAGAATCTGATTTGGAAAAAAATTAAGGTTAACGACGGATTTAGCGACGGAATGGTCTGTCGCTAAATGCAGCACACATTCCCAAAATTTGAACGGTCAAAATTCGTTTGCGAGGGATCTTATTTCCGTCGCTAACTTTCCCGCCCAAGCCATTAGCGACGGACTGGCCGTCGCTATTGCCTAAATTTCTGTCGCTAATTCTCAAAAATACGACAGACCCTATTCCCTCGCAAATTCCGTCGCTAATTCCTGTTTTTGCGAGGGAACACTAGTCCCTCGCTAATATCCGTCGCTAATAACTCTTTTTTTGTAGTGGTTCCTGTGGACGTAGGCAAGAGGTGTCGAACCACATAAATTATTTGTGTTATTCTTTCCTTTATTCTTGCGATGTGTTTATCTATATTCTCTCAAAACTCCTTGGGCGTGTGGATTAATCCTTTTTGACGTGTATGGTTTTCCCCAACAGAAATAAGTGAAAGCTTATGAAATTTAAGTAAAATGAAAAAGGTTTATAAAAAACTAATGTATGTAAAAGGGGAAGTGACGGGACTAGATATGGTAAACTTGATTGGAAGTCGGTGATATATTGTGGCCACAAGCAGCCATCAAAGATAAAAATAACACATAAAAGACCGACCTATGTGGAACCCCTATGACAAATAAAGCTTTGTTATATATACATGGCCCTCTATGTTATTTTAACCAAAAAGCTTTTCAAAATTTTCAAATACACTATACTAGTATACTTAAATGACATATATATATATATATATATATATATATATATATATATATATGTGTGTGTGTGTGTGTGTGTGTGTGTGTGTGTGTGAAGTATGAATTGTGAATGTGGCTTGTCATGTTTTCAAAAAAGGAGAAATATTTTCCTTCTCCCCTCCCATCATGCAATGAATTTGTCATTTTTCGGCTAGTGATTGAACATGGGCATTTAGTCCTTCTCATCTTTTCTCCTTGTCTTGGCTTGACCCTATAACCTTCCTTATAGCCTCTTCTTTTCTTTATTCAAATTGTTATTTTTGTGTTAATGGGGCTATAAAGTTGATATTGAAACGCGTTGATATTGATTTAATCTTTGACAAAATCGCACGCCGTGACATTAATTGGACCCATTGCTAGCTTTACATTTGAATTTAATTTAACTAATTATATATTATTTATACATAGTCATATTTGATGTGCATATAAACAAATAATAAGCCCCATATGTACAGTAGAATAATTTCAAAAACATTCTATCACGGGGCCTAAATCGTTATATATTAGTCTTAACATATGGTCCTAGCAGCTCTCATTTTTGTCCTATATATTTTCATAAATCTATCAATTAAAAAGGCTTGGGATTTGGTCCTAAACTCATCAATAATTTGTAATTGGATTCCTAAATTTGAAATTAAATATCTGAATTTTTAAGTAATGTATAACTAGGTACCTAAACTTTAAAATAATTTGTGGTTGGGTCTCTGAACTTGTCAATAAAAAATTTACCCAATTACCAATTACTTAAAAGTTTGAAAATCTAATTACAGATTATTTAAAAATTCAAAAACCAAATTATAAATTATTGACAAGTCGGCGCACTTAATTTCAAATTCTTTTAGTTTAGTGAATAATTTCAAAATGTGGTTGTATCTAACTCGAGGAATTAATCTCTGCAATTTTTTTTAAGCAAAACCACCTGATTTTATTAAAAAAAAACTAAAAAAGGAGAACATGAAAAAACCTAAGGGTGTGTTTGGGAGTTTCGAGGGGAGGGGAAGGGAGGGGTTGAGACTAATAGTGTAAATTCTTTAGTAATTGGGAGAAAAATTATCCCCCTAAACCCCCCAAACCCCTCTCCTAGTTTATTTTTGGAGCCCCTCCAAACTCCCCCAAATATGGAGGGTTTTAGAGGGGCTCCAAAAATAAACTAGGAGAGGGGTTTGGGGGGGTTTGGGGGGGTTTAGCGGGATAATTTTTCTTCTTATCACTAAAGAATTTACACTATTAGTCCCAACCCCTCCCCTCCCCTCCCCACCAAACTCCCAAACACACCCTAAGGGGGGACTACGCCAAAACCCTTAGCAAGAAGAAACCCTAAAACAATCAAGAGACAAAAAATAAGTCCAACTAGGGAACTAAAAGTCCTATTGACAAACTGAAAGTCCAACTAAGGAACTAGAGTAAATCAGCCAGATTAAAAAGAGGCAGAGACTGAATTTGTCATGGAACAGGGTGTTATAACAAACACTATTCTGAACCAAATTCCTTTTTTGCTGAGATTTCTTCTTTTGGGTCTTGGACACAACCGGCTCGAAATTATCAGACTGAGCAAATGTTCGTTGGCTATCGGGAGTCATAGGAACAAACTTATCATCTAACACATCACCCCAAAGGTTTCCTAATATTCTCATTTCAGATGCTACCACTAGATTAGAAGTTGCATCGGACTCTGAGACATTTAGTGAATCCAGCCTGGTAGTGGGAGGTTGAGTGAAAGATGAGTCAAAAGAGTTGCACCGTTAAAGTGAGTAGGAGTTTCATCATCAATATCCAACTGCTGAATGGATTTCATACCCTCAACTCAGGCGAAAGAGTTCTTGACAAATTGGACTGAATCTGATTCTTCATTAGGATGCATAACCTCACTAATCTCATTGCACGAAGATTTCTCCTGCTGTTGCTGCACCTTCATAGGTAAAACTTGATGGGAACTAGACGGATCATTGATACCAACCCTTATAACCTGAGCTTTCTGCTTATAGTTAAACTTAGGAGCATACTGAGAACCCTGTTTTGGCTCTGGGACCTTCCGCTCCTTATTCATAGAGGATACTCAATTTACAAAAAAAAAAATCTCAAAACGTTCAATCACAGGGCCAAAATGGTTATACATATCATGTCTTAAAGATATGGTCCTAGCAACTCACGTTTTGGTACCATCTACAGTTATAAAATTTAATTTTAGGTGACATGCCTATGCCAGAAATAAAGAGAGTGAGGGTCATTGTTGTGGACTTTGTAATGAGCACTTAGGAGCGTAGAAATGCATTTTCTGAATGTCTGAATTCCCACCTTTTATTGTTTTGTGAGAAGTCATAATAGTCATGGCCATGGCTTGTATAGTAAAGTTTGGCAAATTTGCATATCCTATATATTATAGGGTCCCTTGCAAAAATGGATTGATTATAACATTTCAATAGTACTATGGCCAGTTTCATAGACTTTCAATGGAATTTTTTCACTAGTCTATTTATATGATCATTTCCTACCCCTCCAGCTCCACATTGAAATATTAAATCGGATAATGATAAAACAAGTGGGGAAATTGACATAATTTCACAGACTTTTTTCTCTCTAATTGAAGGATTATTAACTTATTAAGGACCCATTATGATGTTTTATGTATTAGGTTCTTGTAGCTATCAATGCTTCTATTTAAACATTTCAAAATTCTATCGAATGTTTGAGATGTTAATCACAATTTATAGTTGATAATTCAGTCGAATGTTAATTTTTTTAAACTTTTTTTCTACAATAGCTAATTTTAATTTTCTAATGTATTAATCTCTAATTTTAATTTTTACTTTTATTTAGAGTGAGATGTATATTAATGATGCATCCATAATACTCAAAATATTTGTTTAGAATAAAAAACGTCCTACCAACCATGATGGGGTCTAGCAGAAGAGGCTAGACTCTTTCGACATGGAGAGCTGAGGATTCAGCTTCACTACTAAAGAAACGGAAATTAGAGATGACCAAAATCCCTCGCTAAAAAACAAAAATCCGTCACTAAACAATTTAGTGACGGAATTTGCGACGACTCAAAATCCGTCTCGAATTTTGGCATCACTAAATATTTAACGAGGGATTTTGAAAATCCATCGCTAATAGAGAGGGATATATTCGTCACTAATAGGGAGGGAAATATCTGTCACTAGTAGCGAGGGATAGTTAATTACATCGCTAATAGAGAGGGATTTTTTCCGTCACTAATAGCGAGGGAACAATCCATCACTAACCACAATCCATCACAACAATCTGTCTCTAATTACAATTTTCATTCCCACCATAACTACAGTTTAGCAATGTCTTTCTTTCCTAATTATAAATTTTTCATAAATCAATAAGAAATTGAAGACTAAATTTTAAGTAGCATTAAAGGTTAATCTAGACCACGTAAAAAAGAACTCCAAAATTAATAAAATGATTACTTTGCTGCCAAATTTCTTTAGATAAAAATTACATCAAAGATACTAATCAATCATCCATAGATCTACATCAAAATTGAAGATAAAAAACACGGATCTTCCAAGAATGGTAGCAATGAGGGCTTCCAGATCTGCTCCTTTGCAAAAATTTCTTTGTGGCTTTGACAGAGGAAGTTCAGGTATTACCTTGATGGAATCGGTTCTCTAGAAAGAGGCGTGGAGGGGGTAGGAAATCTGACCATAAAAAGAATGCACGATGGTGGTGCTACTTGCCGTAGACATTATGGGAACGTTTTTTAACCGTTGCCTAAAGATTAATCAAATAACCGTTGCCGTAGACCTTATGGCAACGGTTTTCAGCCGTTGCTATTTAAAAAAAAAGAAAAAAATGAAACAGCAACGGGTTCAAAAAACCGTTGCCATTGTTGGATAAGGCAACGGTTTTTTTGGCGTTGCAAATTTAGGCGTTGCCATAGGGTCCAAATGTTGTAGTGTATGGAAAAGAAAGAAGCCAAGATAATTTTTGGATATAGAGAGGGGAGAATGAACACCAGCGGTTCTAGTGAGGAGATGAAAAGTAGTGTGAAGAAGATGAGTATTTCCTTATGCTAAGAGTGAAACGGAAAAGTTTTGGTGAGGAAGTGTAGTCCAACGGATTGTCCAAATGCAGATATACGGTACAGAAGACTGAAAGTAGTGAAACCTTAGAAAGATACTCATGTTTAGTACCCGACGCATTTTGAATAGGATTACCTAAAGTAGTGGAACCTTAGAAAGAAAAAAAAAATCAGAAATGTCCATTGTTAAGGAAAAAAAATTGGTCATGTTTCTATTACTAATCACAACAGACATTAACAACTCGTGTCATTTAGCCTAACAAATCAAAAAATTAAAATGAATGTTATGATGGAAGAGAGTAATTAGGAGAGGTTATTAGTGGAGAGGCCCAAGTTCCAAAAGAGATTGATATTTGATTGGATAGGGGAGGGTCTTACTCTTAGATATGCATCTTCTTTTTATAACCCCTTTCATCATATCCATCCAATCTTACGTGCGCCAACTGTCCCACTCTTTGGCCCTTTCTTTTACCCAAAAAATTTGGGAAGAAAAATAAAAATAAAAACTAAAAGAATGAGAGAGAGGGAGAGAGCAAAAACGTGGCAACTTCTTTTCTTCAGGCTCTCCAAATTGTGTAACACAAGAAAGGAATAAATGGGAATCATTTAGCCAATTAACATTCAATGAGTTTATGGAAAACCAGCCGGAAATTACCGGCGGATACATTACCGGTGGAGAACAGCCGGTAATTATTTAAAAAAATCGCCGGAAATGCTAACAAATCCGTCGGTAACATTTTTTAAAAAAAGATTTAAGTTTCAAATCCACCGGAAACCTAATAGAATCTGCCGGTAATGTTGTTTTTAAAAAAAAATAGTTTTTTAATTCTTTTATTTAAAATATAATATTTATTATTCGTTCATTAAAATATTTATTATTTAATTCGTTTATTTTAAAAAATAATATTTATTATTTTAAAAAAATTATTTATTATTCGTTTATTAAAATATTTATTATTTAATTCCAAAATAAATATTATTAATTTTAAAATATAAATATTTATTTTTTAAATAAATACTAATTAAACGAAAATTGAATAATGCTTTTAAAATGATAAAATTTGCATAAACATCTATACAAGAAAGTAGTAATTAAAATATATATTACAAAATATAAATTAAAATATCCAAGAATTGAAATTAAAATATCTATTAAAATGACTAAAACTCTTAGTCATAGTAGCGCTGAGACGGGTTGTTGTGGGGGTCTAAATTATTGAACTATGTTTCAAAATCAATGTTGAGGTCTAGATCTGTGTTGAGTTGTTGGGATTGCTGGGGCTGCTGCTGAAAGTTAAAACTAGAGTACGACTGACTATATGGGCTGTGGAAGGAAGGCTACTGCGTACAGCTGAAAAGCTGCGCCGTAAGGCTACATCTGCCGCGGTGGATAAAATGATGATGATGATGGCATAGATGGCCTCGATTGAGACATACTATCAAACATTTGCTTCCAGCGCACCTCATTCAACCGTTGTTGCTCCGCATTCAACCTCTGCTGCTCCGCATGCTGCTCCCGCATCTGCTGTATTTCCTGATCATGTTTGTTCTGTCGCTCTTCCAACTCACGCTGTTGATCGCTCAATTTCGGCGTCAATAGCTGAACATCGCTTAATTCTGAAGGCGTAGGGACATAAGAGCGACCAGTACTTGTCTGAAGAAGATACGGGATTCAGATTTGGAATAATGGAATTTGGGAAAGCAGACGGGCCCAAACCACCAGCTCCTAATAACCGGCCACTTTTTGATGGCCCAACAGATTCCTTCCAAGCAAGAAAAGCCGCTCGACTCTCCTCAGCGGGATCAATCTCACTGCCACTACTCTGCTGAGTTTCACGATAACTGGTCTGCCAATCATAAAAATGTTCGTGAAAGCAACAACCAATAAATGAATAACCATTAGTATGTAATATATAATAGAATAAAAACAATATATAAATAATTAATAAACGTTATTTACCGAAATATTCCTTGACCGGTCTTCAAGATATTCACCAGTCTCCTCTTGCATATGAAGTTGGCGGTATAACTCAGGTAAAGTAGGTGGCCGACCAAGGATAGCCTCCTATATATATACATAGTTATTATTTAATAAAATATAAAATACGAATGTATAATATAAATTTAAATAATTATTAAATTTACCAAGCATCTGTAATGTTCAGCTGCGTTGATAGAACCACCCGTGTTTATGCAACCCCCTCTCTCAGAAGCACGGTTCTTCTTGGCTTTCTCACATTTTTTTTATAATTCCCATCGTTCCATTTCAGTTGGAGCTCATGCCAACTAGAATCACCGATCCACGTCGGCTGCTTATTCTTATTACGGTGTTCCCTGAGCATTTCAGAAAAGCGGTGAGAAGCTCTTGTGTTGAATGCTCTCTCAACTTTCTTCGCGGCATCTGGGTACCATGCCATTTTTTCCTATTTAAACAAATTTAATTAACTTGTTAGTAAAAACAAAGTAATCAATTCAACAAAATTAAAAAATTAGAAATTAATTAATTCGTAAAAAAACTTACTCTGAATGCATTCCACATCTTGGAATTCTTATCTTTTTGACCTCCGTCCAACTCAGCCAAGGTTTAGTGTAATTTGCTTTGATGATGTCTGTGATCGTGTTGGATACAATCCTCCCAGGAATAAACCTGTACATATAAAAAAGATAAATTTTAGATAATATTTTATATTTAAAGTTGTAATAAATCAAACAAATATCATTAATAAATTAATAAATACTTATTGCTGGCCAACAACCTTCACTAAGATCCGACCGTCGGGCGTAACCTCAACCACCTCATTATCAATATTATACCTGCGTATCCCATCTGCATCTGGCGGGGGTATGACAGTACCCGGTGGAGGCACAAATGGACGGCTCAGCGTACTAGGTCCACTGCCATCCTCCGTATTAGGTGGGGGCACAAATGGACCATTAACAACGACTTGAGTTACATGACGACGACGCCCGCGTAAAGAAATAGAAATCTTCTTTAAAAAACCGATCGGCAGGTCACGAGGTAGGTCATGATCAGATTCTGATCCTGATGATGCCATGACTGTGTCTATATATAGAATATGATGAATAACATACATGATGAATAACATAAATAATGAATAACATAAATGATGAATATATAACATACATGACGAATAACATATGAATCAAGTCTGATCATAAATATAAATATTAATTCATAACAAATTAATTAGAATCCTATTCTTTCTCGAAATCACCATCATCATCAGATGAGTGAATTCCTGATACACCGACGTGATCGACTGCATCCTCATGATCTATATCTTCTTCTTCATTAACTTCATCACCAGTGTTTGGCTCATCACATAAACGGGTAATGACTCAACTTCAATCACTTTATTTACATTGGACATTTCATCCATTTGATATGGCATGTCTTCCACTGTGTCATCATTTGTCTCAATGCGGCCTCTTGGTTTTGTCTTAATTGCGACACACCTACCACGCCGATCAGTCCGTGTTGATGAATAGGAGACATAATAGACTTGTCTCACATTTTCTGCAATGACGAACGGATCATACAGTCGATATCTACTATTCATTTTATTGTCCACTCTATTTATCTTTGGATTAAACTTTGTTACTTGAGCGGACGGATCAAACCAATTACAATAAAAAACAACTATTTTTTGACTATAATCTAGATAAGGGTACGCAAGTTCATATATGTGTTCAACCACACCATAGAAATCATCTTCGCCTCTCCCAGTGACACCCTTCATGCAGACTCCACTATTGACTGTTTCTCTGCCCTCTGTCCATTCCTTAGTGTGAAATTTGTATCCATTGACAAAATATGTGTGACATTCTTTAACACATCTTCGAGGACCGTCAGATAAGTTCCTCAAGTGTTGGTTGGTAGGAGTCGGCGGGAGGGAATACACACGTTGCCTAAACCACATTGGAAAATGCGCATGAATATGAGCAGAAGATTGTTCTTCACTTACTGCCTCTGATGACAAGAACTCCCTAATAAGAAATTATTAATTGTTACACAACTGTGTACTTTAATTTATTAACTAATTGAGATAGCTAGGTCGAGAAATACATACTCGATGAATGGTTCAGTACAGTTTATCAAGACATGAACATGGGCTGGATTTAACTCTTCTTCTGTTAGCCAATAAATTGACTCCTTTCCAGATAGACGCCAGGTAGACAAAAGACAGACAAAGCTAAATGATGTCTTGGACATTCAATTTCCATTTCATTTCGACTACTACCAGGAGCAAATTCATTCTTGAAATAATAAGAACAAAAATAAGTTGTTTCACGGTGTAAGTAAGAAGAACATATCGATCCTTCAACTCTAGCTTTATTTTTAACTGATCTTTTTGAATCACCCATGAACCTAGAAAATGATATGTTAATAGTCATCTAATCCAAATGATATATATATATATATATATATATATATATATATATATATATATATATATATATATATTAAATGACCTTTCAAACGGATACATCCATTTGTATTGGACAGGTCCGCCAAGTTTAGCTTCATATGCGAGAAGAACAGGAAGATGCTCCATAGAATCAAAGAAACCATGCGGAAATATTCTCTCCAACTTGCATAAGATAAGTGGGATGTCTTGTTCCATTTTTGTAAGGTCATCCGCCTTTAGCGTTGCAGAGCACAAATTCTTAAAGTATTGACTTATTTCAATGAGCGGATTCAAAACGTGTGTTGGCAAGGAACTAAAGGCAATAGGAAGTAAGCACTCCATGAATACATGACAATCATGGCTCTTCATCCCATGTAACTTCCCATTATCCACATCGGAACATCTTGCTAAACTAGAAAGATAACCGCCTGGCATTTTCAATTCAGTGTCCTACCGTTAGCTTGCTCAACCAACAACAAATCATTTCGCCTGCAGTAATGATCCACGTCCTTCCTAGCCTTTTCATTGTCTTTCGTTTTACCTTTCACGTTCATAACAATGTTAAATATGTTATCAAAGAAATTCTTTTCAATATGCATTACATCGAGATTGTGTCTAAATAGATTATCTTTCCAATAACAAAGTTTCCAAAAAATACTTTTTTTGGTCCAATTATGCCATAGTCCATAACCATTTGGACGAGAAACAACACCCGCAACGACTTCCACAGGAGGGATATCCTTGACACTGTTCCAAACTTCTTTTGGTGTTAGCCTACGAGGAGGTTCAGCTGTTTCAACATTCCCCTTGATGAATGCTTATTTTGACTTTCTAAAAGGATGCCCGGTAGGTAAAACCTACGGTGCGAGTCAAACCATGAGGTTTTTCCTCCATATTTAAGAGTAAAAGCCTTTGGACACGCCATCTTACTATGTGTCCCCCATCCAGACAACATTCCATACGCAGGAAAGTCATTAATGGTCCACATCAAAGCCGCCCTCATCATGAAATTTTGTCTTCGTGCTGCATCATAAGTTAAAACACCATTCCACAACCTTTTTAGGTCATCAATCAAACGTTGCAAATATATGTCAATACCAGCTGTTGTATTAGTTGGCACTGGTATTATAGCTTTTAAAAACATGTAGGGTTTAGACATACACATTTCAGGAGGAAGGTTGTATGGGGTAACAATAACTGGCCAACAAGAATACGGTGTTGCTGATGCTTGAATATATGGTGTGAAACCATCAAAGCATAAACCAAGCCGAAAATTGCGTGGATCATTGGTAAAATCTGGATGAACACGATCAAAATGCTTCCAAGCTTCACCATCAGATGGATGACGTAATTCACCAGAATTATTTCTATTTTCATAGTGCCACGTCATTTTACCAGCAATTTCCATTGAAGTGAACATCCTCTTCGGTCTTGGTATAATCGGCAGATAGAACATTGCTTTCCTTGGAATTGGTTTGCCTCTGCTTGTCCCTTTCCTGCTGACACGATACCGTGGCTCTTGACAAAACTTGCATTCCAGCAACTCTCCATAATTTTTGCCAAACTCATTGTTATAATAGATCATGCAGCCAGACACACAACAATCAATTCTTATGGAATTTAAACCAAGCTTCGATACCAATCATTTAGCATCATAATAACTCTGTGGCAAAAGTCCTCTAACGGGGTTGCATCCAACATCATTTTAGTCAAGTATTCCATGCACAATTCCGCAACGTTAAATTGAGACTTAAGACCCAACAACTGAACACACATTGATAACTTAGAGTCTGTAGATCCTTCAAATAATGGTTTATTTGTCTCACCCAAAAACATATAAAACCTCCGAGCTTCTTCGTTTGGAACTTCTTCAGCATCATATTGTGGTTCTTCGAAATCCAAATTTACATCGACAACATCAGATATCATCCCCTGAACAACATCAAACGACTGATATCCCGTAGTCATTGAATTACTACTTGATGTGAAGCTACGACTGGACTTGACATGTGACCTTCTACTTGGACAGGAATATTATCAACCTCAAGGAACTCCAGCTGCTACCTCACCATGACGGGTCCATATCCAATAATTTGGCTTAAACCCATTATTGTACAAATCAAGTGGAATATCACCTTCCTTTTTTATAGATCGAAACATACATTTGGAGCAAGGACATCTAATTCCACCTTGTCGCTCAAATTCTTTTCGACGCTTAGCAAAAAGAACAAACTATTCGACTCCTTGTACAAAACGTCGCTTCAACCCAGCTCTTCCATGATACATTCGATCATGCATCCAACTACGATCCATTTTTTTGTGTATATTCCTTATAATACACACAATACAACATATATCATACATGTGTATTAGAACAATACACATTGGTATTGGTATTTTTATGTTTGACCAAATATACAAAGTAAATTAAATGAACTATTAACTATTATTTTTGAATATATATTAATATTTTGATTTTTTAGTAAATGGTAACATATTTTTTAAATAATAATGATATCATTTTATAGGAAACAATAATTTTACTTGGGTTTACTTATATTATATATATATAAAATATCGTATTTAATTTTACTAAATAATAGCTAATAATTTTTCTGTTTTTAACTAATAAATTAAAATAATTCGAATTTTAAAAAACTCAAAAATCTCAGATAATTATTATTATACAAATATTGTAAACAAAATCTAATTATTACACAATAAGTTAAATTTATTTTATTTTCGCAAAAAATTTAAGATAATAACATCAAATAACATTTTATAAAAAATAATTTTACTGGCGGCTTTTTGAATTTCGAATTTTAAATATTTTCCGCCGAAAATTCCTCTTAACGGCGGATTTGTTTAAATATTATTTTTTTAATTACGGAAAATATCCGCCGGATGATGTATTTACCGGCGGATTGTTTTTAAATTTTTTTCGCAAAAATTTCTGCCGGTTACACCTATATATTCCGCCGGTAAGTTACCGTCGAATGAAAAATCCGCCGGTAATTTACTGGGGGATCAAATCCGCCGGTAACGCCAAAAATCCACCGGTAATGTACTGGCGGATTTATTCTGCCGGAAATAGCCGCCCGGAAATGGGCGAAATTCTTGTAGTGAGATATGAAAATAAGTAGCCTACTTCCTTAAGAAATTGGGTTTTGGAGGATATGGTCATTTGGTATAGCATTAAATAAGTAAGCCGATTAAGCATTTTTGGGCCGTAACTTAGCCAACTAGGTAGTTACATATACTTTTGTTGTTAGCCACAAACTTATATGATATAATAGGTAGGTGACGCGGTGTGTTAAAAACGTGACAAATAGGGTCAGTATAGGTTTCATGGATAGTCTTAGTTTTGAAATGCCAATCATATAGAATTTTTGAAGACACTCGATCATTTTTAGTTCAGGCTATTCCTGGATACTCACAGGGTGTCCCAATCATTTCAACAAAAGACTAATCTTTACTCTTGCTTAGAGGCAAATTTCACATTGTCAAACTCTGAGTTTTGCCAATGTGGGAATCGCTTCCAATGCTAAATTTGGATTTGATTAATCTCAATTGTAACTTTAGTTTTCATGATTCCACACAAAGAATGGTTAATATCCTCATAATGTTCAAAACAAAAAAACACGAGTTACCTTGATTCCAAACAATGCTACCTTGGAGGGTTTGGAATTGCACCGCACCCTATGTCACTTTCTTCACCATGTTGGAATCTACATTCAATGGTCTTTGGGAACCCAATAACCATGGGTACGTACCCCGACTTTACAACTATATAACCTTTCAAAATATCACGAGTCCATGCGAATGAGGGAAATAAATTCTCTAACTTTAACATTCGGTTACTTTCGTGACTTGCATTAATTCCATTCAAATGAGTCTTTATCATCCTTTTGTGGAGTAATATCTCCAATGTTGGTTTCAAAGTGCTTGCACTAGTTGCTCCTCCCACATGAATAGAGATTTCTCCACTTCTATTCTCACACCCAAATATCCTCCACCGAAAAACCCTAAATCCAATTGCTCAAATTAGTCCAATTTAGAATTGCCTAGAAATTTGACATTAGTTTACTTTTACTAGAATTTACCCTATTCTTCCCTTGGTTTTATTCACCATCACATCACTTTACACTTAGTTGTATCCACGTATGTCACATAGCAAGGGAATATCACTTTTATTTTGGATAGATTTGGTTAATCTCAATTGTACCTTTAGTTTTCACTATGATTTTCTTTCATCACTTAATAAATGGCCTATGTGTGTATAGTCATCAATCTCTGAAAATCAAAAGTGAACACCCATATCTTTGAACACTTCTATTAACATACAGAAATTGTAACATATTTTATAGCAATGTGAAGTTTGCTTTTACTTTTCCTTATTTGTTTTAACAATATGTCCATATACAAGTCCCCTATTCTCCTTTAGCCATTTTGCAATTAGAAAAAGTATTATATTTTGCTATTAAGGTCTCTATTTTCTTCACACAAATGGGTAAGCAATCATTCCCTTTCTTCAATCCTCTGAAAAATTAAGGAGAAAACAACAAAACTATAAAAGCATGTAGAAAAAGGGAGAAAAACAAAAAATAAAGCTAGCAAAAGGAGTGAGAATTATGAGATATCAACAAAATTAAACAATATAGTTTTTTTTTTAAAAAAAGCTTTAATTCATATGCCACATGGTCCAAATATGCATGAAGAACAAACATGATGTATAATCTAAGAAATTTACTTTTCTTAAACATGTTTTATGATCCTTTATTGTTTTTGCCTAAGAAAAGTAATGTGTCTGGGGACAACTTTACCTAGTAAACTGCCTTTTCAATAAGGATACTATGTGAACTCTGTTTAATTTTTACCTAAGTACATATTAATTTGTCTTGTTGTTTGTGCTTTCTTTTTGACATTCAAGTGATAAGCTATTCAATACAATATAATTCCCTAACCTTTTCTTTCTAAAGATGCTAATAAGATTTGTTAAACGCTCCTTCATTATGTCCCTTTAGGTTAACATATTTGGACTAACCAAAAAAGATGACAAGAAGGTCCAAAAAGAAAACTAGAAAAGATAAGAGTATTTTTACCCTACACATAAAGTCTCATTTTTTGACAATTGTTCTATAACCACACAAAATAAAGTACAAGCATATATAAAATTTTTAAATATCCTCCTTAGGGTTTTAATTGTTTATTAACCCTCCCTCCACTCTCTCTCCTCCCAAAGGTACTATATAAAGTTTAAACTATCTTGTTATGTCACACAGTTACTTTTTTGTACTACAATTGTTCTGGATCCTAATGAACAAGAACGGGTTTTTTTGAAAATTACTATGATTCAAATGAGGAAAGAGGGTTTATGAATATAATATATTATTGAGCGCTACTATTCAATATAAACAATAGCATACGAAAAGTAAGAATTACATTAAAAATTAGATTTGAGGGCACCGTATAAAATCTCACAGGCAGGTGTGTTGTCTTGTTCTTTCTTTTTCTCATGATTCGTTTCGTAACAACTCCAAATACTCATATTATATTATATATACTTTATACAACATATAAGAAATATCAATAAATTTCTAGGTGATTTTAAAGTTTTGGTTTATTCCTTGACCACTTTAAGAAATTTCCTAAATAGTTTTAGGTGTCTTAGGAGTGTTTTTGACATATTGGATACTTGTAGTATGTTCTGCCTAGCTTGTTGGGTAGCCAGTAATCGGTAATTTCTTTTTGGTAAATTCTACCATACCCATTCAGAGTTTTGTGTATGAGTATGATACCTTCTAGGTAAAATGAGTTCAATATTTATTTTTTTAACAAAATATTTAAATAGAAAAAATGAGGTGTCATTGAGTGATTGGATGTTGGGAAGTTGAGTATCATACCTAAAGGGTATGAGAGTCTTCACCTTTTCTTTTATAGAAAAAATACAAAATATAAGAAGTTATAGTTTTTTTTGTTAATAAAATTGGCATGTAGGCTACCATTTGCCACCCAAGAAAGATTTTAGTAGTGTAAAGGGGAGGGATTAAGACTCTCACCAAATGAGAGATTAACCACTTGTCTAAATCTCCATGTATCACTTAGTGATAGGATTAGAAAGAAGACAAAGCCAGTAAATGATAAAAGAAGAAAAATACAAAAGTAATGTTAACAGTAACAAAATCCAATTATATACTATCCAATTTAAAATCCTTATAAATAAATGACTTGGCCTATAACTTATCTTCTTCTCTTACTTAAACTAATAAACAATTTTTCATGTTGTCTAGTTTTAATATATATTTCATAATATCAAAATATTTTCCACAATCAATATAAGCACAACATCAAAATGTCCCTACTACAATGAAAATCCTCTACTTTTCTATTTCAAATTGTAATACAATATACTATACAATAAAAAAAGATATTCTTTGATGGATCCCATATATATGAAAAAGAAAGAGGGAACAAAGGCCCCACGTGTGGAACAGAAATTGAAGCCTCATGCTCCATTATTATATTTGATATCTATTTTTAGCTTTAATTTTGTAGATGTTGGAGTTCATTACTTGGGATTCCTACTTACTTGTGGGAACCATCCTTCCTTTAGATATTAGTGCCACCTTTTCAATTGGGTCGTATGTGGATTTTTCACTTCACTTCACTCACTTTTCTACTTACCACGCTCTTGCAAAAGAAAAAGGTTGAGGAATCCTATGCCCCTCTCTTCCTTATATTCCCATAGTATATGGTTCTTTTTGCTGTGTCCCTTTTCAGATAATAATAATATTCCTATCCCATCCCTTCTTATTATCACTCTCATGTTACAAAATTATGTTACTGTTTTTACGTAAACTATGAGATGCAGAAGCTTCTTTGCAAAAAACCACTATTGCAATCATACACCCATTTTGTCACTGTGCCTTTCTACTTATTGTGATGGGTGGTGACTCAACTATACGGGATGAGATCCTCTCTAGTTAGTGGAATTTCTCGATAGGAGAGACCGACCTGATTTTGTTTTTAGTTAA
Organism: Astragalus membranaceus; assembly: GCA_039519185.1. Taxonomy (NCBI): domain Eukaryota; kingdom Viridiplantae; phylum Streptophyta; class Magnoliopsida; order Fabales; family Fabaceae; genus Astragalus; species Astragalus membranaceus. The sequence continues at coordinate 51,020,788 of CM076849.1, forward strand.
TTTATATGAAATGACAAATAAACACCATATAGAGTATCACATGGTCACACTCAGATTTTAAGCCGAGAGCATTCTCTTGTCACTGTAATTGTCGGTGGAAACAAATATCAGTGACTCAATAAATATAAAAATAATATTTCAAAAATTATAATGAATGAGACACTTAATTTCTCTCTTATTGAAACATTCCAATAAATAGAGAGGAGTTGCACCCCAACTATACATATATAATGTCCCTTTTAAAAATAAAAACTTCGAAAATATAGCCATTACAGTCTACAAATATAAATTATTTTATATTCAACTCATTTTTTTAACTATCACAACTTATTTAGTTGACTTTTCAATATGTTAACCTTTGCGTCGGATTGGGTCATAGCGTTGGTTTTAGCCCTGGCTAGCCAACACTAACTTAGCGTCGGTTGGTTTTTTATGAACGCTAGGTTTTAGCTTCAACCTTTTTCTAGTAGTGTTAAGTTAGTTGGTTGCAGTGACTATTAGGGTTATTGACCAAAAGTAATATACTATGTAGATCTAAAAAATTTCATTGTTAATTCGTTCCATATACTTTATGATATTCAATTCAAACAAGATTATCCGTTTTTTAAGCGTTTTTGTGATGATGGTGACTCTAACTTAACTTAAGCTACCTATTGATATGTTTGAAATTCAAACATAAAGATCAAGACCACATAATTTAATTTCAGTGGAATTGCGCATAGAAAGACACAGCTACAAGTTAATTAAGGGAATCCAATAAGAAAAGAAGAAAGTATATGTTTTGGTCGGTGTATAATTAGAAAGTGACATTTCTTCACTTCCTCAGATTCCCGCCACCATTAATATTTTGTATTAACCTATAGTGCAGTTTCTTAGTAGGCACGAAATAGCTACCTAAGTAGATTTGATTAATATATATCCTTAGGGAGGGGTTGATAATGTTATCAGCAAAAGGGTCTTGAATAAGCTATGAGTTTGAACAAGATTAGTGAGCTAATTAAATTTGATTGAATTGGAATTTGATTTTGATTTTTGGACATAAGCTTTAAAGGGAGAGTAGGGGCCTAACATAAGAGGCAGAACCTGCAAAGGTGTCAAACAGGAACTGAAGAGGATTAAAAACATTCTGTCATATTCTAAATGGGTCTATCTCTTTAGCATCTTTCAATAAAGATAGCATACCACTTAATACAACAGCTCATAATATGACTCATCCCAGGCAATTCTCTCCTTCACACATGACTTGACATCACCTCTTTTTTTTTTTTTGGATTCACGCGGTCGATACTCGATAGTTCAGAGCCGTTGGATCGAGCCATTCGATCTTGATGCAACAGCTCTGAACAACTGACTGTGTGTCTGCGTCTAATTCAAGTTGATGCAACGGCTCTGAACTGCTGACTGCGTGGAATCTCTCTAACCGTAAGAATCCGAATTGCCCAAATTACTAAACCATTTTTTTTTTAATTTATATAAAAAAGACTAGAAGTGAAGAGTGCTGGAACATGGTCAAAAGGCTCAAAGACATGGTAACCCCAGTTTCAGTTTCTTATTTTTTTTATGGGCTGTGTGTTGGTTCATTTTGTTCCTTTTCTTTTGCACTGACAGAGTGTATCAGTTGATAGCCATTGATGAGGAAAGTATGGGAATGACTAAGTGTGTGGGACTTGCCTCTATTTGTCAGTCCAAACAATTTGAAGGACCATTTAAATCATCATTGGTTTGAATATGAGGGACCTAGAAGCAACATGTATTAAATTTTTATTACTTTTTGTGATAGTGATTAAAGGACTTGTTTGCAATTAGATGTTCCTTCTTAAATGGTAGGTTAATGCAGTAGAGTTTTTAAATAAAAACAGTGACGAGTATGTTTAGTGAGAAATGTAAAAGGATAAAAGGGAACTAGATTAGGAACTCTACTATAGCTAGCTAGAGAGTGGAAATGAAAAAGGGTGAAAATGTTTTTGATTTTCACTTGTTAGTGCTTGTTATAGAGAAAGCAGAAAGAAAACAAATAATTGAATTTGTTTGGACTCGTGACATTCTATGAAGCCCAGATACGGGATACGACACGATACGGATACAGATATACGGGAAAATTTTGAAAATTAAGATACGACACAGTTGGGATACTTTAATAAAAAAATTAAATTAAAATTTAAATATATAAAAACATAAGAGAAAAAATAAAAATAGAAAAAAACAAAGATGAAAAATTGAAATATTGCATTTTATAGATATGAAAAAAAAACCATGCCTAAATAGATAAAAATATCAAACAGAAAATATATGGATGAAAGGAAGAGGACAACCGACAAAACTATGAGTGACTAGTCATAAAAAGTAAGGGTGGACAAGTAACTGAGACCACCCGAAATCGTATAATCCGAATAGTTAGTGGCAAAAATAGATGACTTTTTATAGACTAAGATATTCACATTAGTACGTAGTTGCTCAATAAAACATAAGTATATCATTATTCAATATATGATCATCACATTGCAGAAATAAATACTTGTGATCATATCAAATAGAGATATAGTTACATATATTTATCTCACCCATATCACAATGTAATATTTCTTCTATTATTGTATTACGAAAAACATATAATTGTGTCTTTTAGTTAATGAGGTATTAAAGTGTATCATATATGAGTGACAATCATGTGCTTAGTTGGTAAGAAGTATCGAAAAAGTATCTGAGAAGTATCAAAGATGTATCTGAAAAGTATCGAGTCAAATATTTTTTAAAAAGAATTAAAAAATTATTGGATACTCTTTGGGTACGTATCAAGAAGTATCGGGTGCGTGTCGGTATCGGATACATATCCGACACGGGTACGTTTCCATTTTTGAAGTATCGGGGCTTCATAGGTGACATTGCACTTTCATTTCGTTGTTATCTTAATGTTGCCAAATGCATTTCTTGCTATCCATTTATTCTTTTGCTAAGTAAGCATGTAATGATTTTCTCTCTTTATAAACATTGTTTATCCTTTCCATCCCTACCATGCACATCTCTTCAAGTATTCATATTAGTATTTAATCTTACATACACATTGTCACCATTTTTTAAATGAAAAAAGAAAAAAATGGCGTATGAGCATCATTCATGTATGTTTATAAAATCATAAGATAGCAAACATAACATGAAAGATCCCAATTAGGTTTCTATCAAATTAACCACTAATTTAGTGCATATTCAACTTTCTGCCTCAATACCTTACCTAATATGTTCTTTCAATTCGATCTCAAGGTTTTAAGTTGCGGATGCATCACAATTCTTCATATTACGGAGAATCATAGTTAAATGTAAATGTCGTTGCACAAACATCAAAAACCTTGATATCAGAGCCAAGACCACAGTTGCTAATTTTTAAAATCTTGGATATCGTTTACTATTTCTAATAAAGATTTTTTTGGGTAAACCAAGGTATTTCCCACGCGCAACTGCAGAGACTAATCACTCGAGGTACTGAGATTCATTTAAAGAGTTGACATCTCTCACGGGATGTTTCTCCATATGCACCGGTCAGGGATCGAACCCTTGACCAGATGCTTAAGGGGCCCAAATATCTACCACTTGTGCTACACCATGTTGGTTTCTAATAAAGTTAATTAGATTAGAGTAAACAAGGAAACTTACAATAATGATTTAAGGATTCTATAAGAGACCAACTTTAGTGCTTGACATGTTCAATTGATGGTGAATTGAACTAGCACAAATGTACCACAAACAATAACCAAACCACCACTCTCAAACGAATTAAGAAATTTCCAGGAAGGTGTCTCCAAACAGGATAACACAACACAAGTAATTCCAACCCAATGTTCAAAAGTGCACCTTACCTTCCCAACCCCACCTAAGTTTGTGGTGCACACCTATATATCTTTAGTTGATTTTAATTATTATGGTGAAGCAAAGAATGCAAGTACAATTCAAGTTGATATAGTGCAATAGCTACACTACATGCAATCTCAAACAAAGAATCAATGTCCCTTTATAGTACTAACCGAGGCAAGAATATTAGCTGGATATTATGATTGCTCCCTTTTACAGGAGCCTTTCATAAAATTTTGTCAGAACTTAGTGAAATAGAGAGAAGTATATGATTGAATTGAGTAGGTGGTCTTGATTGATATTTTTTAAAGCCTATTTTAGCTGAACTCCATGTCTGCCAAATAAGTGATTCCCTTCCACACCCTCATCATGGGACCTCACAACAATGAACCACACTATGTTTATTGCAGTTTATATAGAAATAGGATAAATTTGGGAAAAATACAATGAAGGGTATATTTAAAAGATAGTGTTATGAATATTTGGTGGATGTCCAGCTCTCCTTAGTCCTTTCATCTTACCTAGGATACTCTATAACTCCCATGAGTAAAGAGCTTTCACTCATTATTATTGCTCTTAACTTTGTGCTTATAAGTTACAAGATTTGTATCCTATAAATAGGACTTATATGGCAATGTAAATGACACCTTCAAGAGTAGAATGCAAATTCTCTCTTCTTCTCTCATTCTCTTCTTCTATTTTTTCTTCACCTATAGTCTATTATAATGGTTATATCTTACTCTTATTTTGGTCAATTTTATAACACGTTATTAGCACGAAGTTCTGCCAAAATGACGGCTTAATAAGCTTGGAGACTATTTGGCAAAGATATGTTTTCTTCTACTATCTTTTAGTTAATCTAACTCATATTATCATGTTTTGTTTCTTATAGCTTTTATTTTATCAAGTTAACATTTTATATTTCTTGTATAGAAATTTTATTGAGAATTTAATTTAGCTACTATGGTTATCATTTTCTATTCTTGATGAATTCTTGATGAATTCCTGAAGAATTCTTGATGAATTCCTGAAGAATTCAACATTCAAGCATCCCTGTTGGATTGCATAAAGACAATTAGCACGTTTGTCTATTCTTGATGAATTCTTGAAGAATTCAATATTCAAGCATTCTTGTTGGATTGCATAGGGATAGCTATCATGTTTATCTATTCTTGATAAATTCTAGAAGAATTCATCATTTAGGCATCCTAAATGGATTGCTCAAAGTATGAAAGTTTGTGATATAGTTCTTGAAGAACTGAAGAAAAAAAAATGTTCAAGAATCCCTGTAGGATTGCTTAAAGAACAACCTAATATTCAACCATCCCTGGAGGATTGTTCATAGAATTATGGTAATCATATAAACTCGTGGTATAATTCTTGGAGAAAAAATAATTAGAAAGTATGATTTTTCTTGATCATCACTAATGAAATATTTAGGGTCAGATTCTTGAATAACTGAATCTTTAGACCATGATTGTAATCTAAATGATCTATTTGATCTTAGTATAATAAAATCAAAGGAATATAAGGGAAATTTTACTTGAATATGCTCCTTGAGTAGCACAAATGAGAAAATATTTTCAAGAATATTTTGAATCAAGATTATGTGATATTGTGATTGATAGAATAATCGCAAACCACTCAATAGATTAAACTTCATTCCCAGAAGAGAATGAATCAAATTAAAAGTTTGGGTTACAACAAAAGTTATAATAGAATGATTTACTGCTCAATCTTATACTAGGACGATTTACTGCTTGATGAAATTTTTAAAAGAAAACAAGTGGGGGATTGTTGGGTTGTTTTATTTAAAAATACTAAAAGAATTTTCTAAAAAGTTGTTTTAAGATATATATATATATATATATATATATATATTAATTGATTCAATAAGTATATGTTTGAACATTATAAATATATATATTACTCCTTCGGTTTTGTTTTATACGAATTATTACTTATGAGTTTTTATAACATTCAATTGATTTTAGGCTAAATTATAGTTTTGGTCCCCCTATTTTCAAAAATTCAGACATTTGGTCCCCCTATTTTAAAACTCAGACATTTGGTCCCCCTATTTTAAAAAATCAAAGACATTTAGTCCCAAGAGGAATTTTCAGTTTTTTATGGCTAATAATCAAAGACATTTGGTCCCTCAATTTTAAAAAATCAAAGACATTTGGTCCCCAATTTTAAAAAATCAAAGACATTTGGTCCCTCTTCAGACTAAATGTATTTGATTTTTTAAAATTGGGGGACCAAATGTCTGAGTTTTAAAATAGAGGGACCAAATGTCTGAATTTTTGAAAATAGGGGGACCAAAACTATAATTTAGCCTTGATTTTATTATTATAAATGTTGAAATGATTTGAAAGTACTTTATATATATTTCATACGTTTTGTTTCCAACGGGAATTTGTTTTAATCAAACTTTTGAATGGATATTAAATAGAGAATCGTGGCTTTGGATCCATTGAAACAATCTTTACTTTTATCCGTTTGGGAAGTTACAATAAAATATTCACTTATTATTATTTAATATGGTTCCTTAATTAGTAATAGTTTCATGTTATATCCTACTCTTATTTAATATGGCTTTGGATCCATTGAAACAATCTTTACTTTTATCTCACTCTTGATTTCATGTTATAATTGTTACGTTTTCTTATCTTTAGTATTATCACATTTTAATGGCTCCAACAAATTGGCTTGCTATTCGGTCTATAAAATCCAAAGTTTTGGAATGAGAAGTGTGTGTGAGAATAGAACATTATTTTTTTGATTGAAAAAGAAAGAGATAGCCCACTTTGATAAATAAGAATTCCGAGTAGTAAATAAAGAGTAGGGGGTGTGAGTCTGATGGTTTTTCTAGGTGCAGGGAATACCATATTTTCCGAGAAGGCTGTTTTATCCTAGGGACGACGAGGCTAAGAGAGACTGCTTGCACACCTTGGGCAGAGCTGCGAAACGTTTTAAAGAGAGCGACCTAGTCCGCTACTCAACCTATTTTGTTCGTGTTCGTCTGTGTGTCCGCAATTGTTCCAATAACGGATGCCTTATATTGACTCCAAAGGTATGTCTTACAGTCTTCAAACGGATGCCTTATATTGACTCCAAAGGTATGTCTTATACTCAGTATTTTGCTATTGCCAATTTCACTTATACTGTCTCGAAATTAAAGATAAATTCATTGATTGAAAACAAAGCATTTGGCCGCCGTCGCTGGGAGGGGGGGAGGGGGGGCTCCCTCCCCGGTTTCTTCCCCTCTCCTCTCAGTGCTCCTTCGCCCTGCTGTCGCTATTGGCTTCGGTCTTGTTGAGTCTGTTCCTCTGATCTGCGCTCTTTTGGATCTGTTGGATATGTTGTTAAGCGATTTGGATCTCTTCGCGATTTGGATCTGGATAAGTTCTTGCGCCGTCGCCGTTTCGTGGTTGGATCTTCGACTTCGGTTGTTCCGGTGGCTGTAAATTAATAAAAATGGGTTGGGCGCTGCTTGGGTTGGAACCGCCGTTGGGGGCTCCCTTTCCTCGGATCTGATCTCCTCTGTGACGTCCACGACCTCTCCCCCGAGGCGTTGATGGTCGGATCTCCCTGTTGGTGGATCTGCGCGCTTTTGGAGGTACTATGGAGTGCTTCTGTTCGCGGTGGTTTGTGGCTCTGTTCGCGCAGGGGTTGGTTCTGATGCGGTGTTTTGCGGTGTTTCGCGGTGGTTCACGGTGGTTTGTCTGATGTTCGCAATGGTGGCTGTCGTTTCGGACTTTGGACCCGCAGTCACGCCTCCTCTCCTTTTGTCGTGGGCACTCCTCCCTGTCGCTCGCGGTTTTTCTTGATTGTGCCACGGTGTTGGCCGGGGGCGCAAGGCCGCGGTGGTGGCTGGTGGCTCGGCTACCTCGATCAAGCTAGGTGTTGTCGCGGTGTTGGCCGGTAGCACGACTTCGCGATGGTGGCTGGAGTCACGGCGCCGGATTTCTGGGGGTGTGCTGTCGGTGGGTGCTGATTCGATAGTTTGTACCTTGTCGGACGCCAGATTGCAGTTTGCAGATCGCCGGGCTCCTCCCCTTTGCCTTCTGCTTCTTTGCCCCCTCCCAATCGTCTCCGGGCCTCCACCTCTAACCTCGATGCTTTGTGATGTGCTTAATGTGAGGATAGCGAGGTGATGCAGGCTGTTGTGGTTTGGAGTGTGAGTTCAGGAGGTGGTGGGCGGAGGTTGTGTGGGGACTCTCAGGTGTTGCCCTGCCTCCTTTCGGGTTTTCTGTTCGCCTTAGAATTTCTTCCATTAGAGTTCTATGGTTGTTTATTTTAGAGGCCTTGTTGGGCATTCTATTATTGTCCTTATTACCAAGGGTTTTGGTCTAGTCCCCCCTTGTGCTTTTAATATCTCTCTTTATTTTATTAATAAATTCGGGCTGACTGCCTGTTTGATTAAAAAAAAAAATAAACGGAAAAAATGACAATTATAATATAAGAATAAGAATAAGAGTTTAATACATTATTTTTATTCATTGTCAATTCAAATATATATGAGAGCAATTAAAATTTTGCTAAAGTAAACCAGAAGTTTGCTATGCACTTATAGAAAGAAAGAAAAAATTAAACCTGAACTTTAGTAGTCTACGTAGTTTTACCATTTACAAGTCATATGATAGCATGTGTACTTATTTCCAACTTGCAACCAGATGTTTGCAAATATAATAGAGGACTCTAGAAGAGCTATTGTATTGTTGCTTAAAGGAACAAAGTTACACATTGATATTGTCGGTTCTTCAATCCATTTATCTTTGTTATTACTAATTCCCAAAGGAAGTTGACAGTTTGCGGGAATAAGTCTTCGGCATCTCTTAAAATTATATAAGGTGATATTTGTAAATCAATAATCAAGTTGACTATTTAGATATTTTATTATTTTAATCGATGCATCAACTAAATGACTACATATATATAATTGTCATCAACTCATAACCAGAAGTTTGTGGTATTGTTTGCTCAACTAATTCGAGTAAAAGCTTATCATGTGAATTATCTTGAAAGCATCTGATAAGTATTTTATGACTATTAACATTTATATTGAAACATCACATAGCATATGTTCATTCATAAAATGGTCTTGAAGAACCATTCATTAGACATCTAAAGTTAATTATACGACCAATACTTATGAGATGGAACTTCCAATTTCTACTTGGTAACATGCAATCTTGCAAGCTGACACATTGATATGCATCAAGCCAATAAGTTAACATATATCTGTAAGTTCTCCCCTTTACAATTGATTTTTGGTCAATGACCTAATATTCTCCATCCAAGATATTTTTGATGGATCCTTAAAGAATGTTGGGAATATATGAGTATATGAATCTTCATCCATCATAAGGTATGTTGAGCCAATAGCCAGAGATGTATTTATAGCTTAATCAGCTAATTATCATTTTGATGAACTAGTTTTCCCAACATTAGGGGGAGAGATAAGCAGCTGGAAATTAATATTAGTTGAAATAAATTATTATTATCTTATCTTGATCCTCTTATAAACCAATGTGAACCAGAAGTTCAAAGAATAATTTATTTGCAAAATTTTGTAAATTATTCACCAGCTGCAATACGCAAATAAAATTGATGTCCCTGTTGGACACTCAGACGTTGCAAATTAATCTTAACCACGCATGAAGCTTGTGGTTTAGTCGGTTCCAAAGAATAAAAATCCTTGAACAAGGAAATGAGCTTAAAAGCAAGATGAGGGACTAACGTGCAATGGCTTGCAGAAGAAGCAACAATGAAGTTGAAGACCTAATTGTTTATCTGCTTTTGATAGGACTCAAATGTAAGATCCTATCCCTTCAGCTTTATGACATTTACACTACAAAAAAATTGCCCATTAGCGACGGAAATTAGCGAGGGACTAATGTTCCCTCGCAAAAACTGGAATTAGCGACGGAATTTGCGAGGGAATAGGGGCTGTCGTATTTCTGAGAATTAGTGACGAAATTTTGAAATTTAGTGACGGAAATTTTGAAAATTAGCGACGGAATTTCAGTCCCTCGCTAATTCCCTCGCTAATTTTTGACAGTTTTCAGATGATGGGACTTAGTGCAGGTATTTAGCGACGGAATTTCAGTCCCTCGCTAATTTTTGACACTTTTCAGATGATGGGACACAGTGCAGGGGTTGGTAAATGTGCAGAAATTAGCGACGGACAGTTCCGTCGCTAATTCCCTTGCAAATTCTTTTACTTTTTTTCGCTTAAATCCGCTTACACCCTCACTCTTCTTTCTCACTCACAACACCCTCACTCTTCTTCTCTCCTCTTCACCCTTCCTATTCCCTTCCTCTTCCTCTACTCTCCACCACCACACAACCACCACCACCACCACCATCACCACCACACAACCAACCTACGACCTACTCTCCCCTTCCTCTTTCTCTACTCTCTCTCCCTCTCACCTAAAACCCTAACCCACCACCACCACCACCACCACCACCACCGGAGCTACTCTCCCCTTTCCCTCTTCTTCTCTCCACCTTCTTCCACCACACCACCACCACCAGAGCTCCTCATCATCCCCCTCTCTCTCTCCCTCTTATGATTTCCCCTTTCCCTCTTCTTCTCCCCACCTTCTTCCACCACACCACCACCACACAACCACTACCACCGCCGCCACCACCCACGAAACCACCACCATGAACTCCTCTCTCCACCTACGAATTCCTCTTCTCTCACCTATACAAATTTATTTCCACCTTCCACCACCACCACCCCCACCACCACAACCACCATAAGCACAAAATTAATAATATAATAATTTTTTAACAGTATAATAATAAATATATATATAATAAAAACAAGCCATTCAGCACTGGACACGTGTCAGTTCTTTTTTGAAAAACTACAGTCATTAGCGAGGGAATTAGCGAGGGAAAATTCCCTCGCTAATTAGCGAGGGATTCAATTCCCTCGCTAATCCCAGTAGCGAGGAGGGAATTAGCGAGGGAACCAGTCCGTCGCTAATTCCCTCGCAAATGACCATTAGCGACGGATTTTGGTCATTTTGCGAGGGAAATTTCCGTCGCTAATAACCAATTTTTTTGTAGTGTTAGTAGAAGAGAGATGATGTTTTTAAAAATAAAATTGTTGTGTTAAAAGCCTTTGAAAAATATTTTATAAAATTGCATGCATGCATAGGGTGGCACCTAAACCTAAAAACAATTTTGTGGAAAACTTGAAATCGATTCCTATCATTTTCTAAAGCATGAAATCGATTTCATAAGCTATTATAAAGCTTGAAATCGATTTCCTAATATATTGTTGAAGCAAAGAATCGATTATATAGTTAATACATTAAAGCATGAAATCGATTGCTTGCTTCCTTTCTAAAGTGTAAAATCGATTTCCAACTCCCAATGAAAGATGATAATCGATTTATAACCTTTCCTGAGCACATAATCGATTTCCAAGTTGTGTTTTCAAAGAAAAGAATTGATTCCTTACTTTCCTTTTTTGAAAACAATCGATTACATGCCTATGTGTTTAAGGCTCAGAATCGATTATGTGCCTGATTGTTTCAGAGCACATAATCGATTTTACAATCCCTGTTTTAAGCAAAGAATCGATTACAATATATTCTTTTTTAACCAAAGAATCGATTATGCCATTTACACTATCAGAGCACATAATCGATTATTGTGTTTCTTGTTTTATTTCAACGGTCAATTTTTTACATTCCCTATAAATAGGGAGTTTGGATTCACAAATCCAAGACACCACTCCACTTCTCTTCTACGCACTTTCACATCAAAAGCAAAGAGAAAAATATAAGAGCTTTCATTTTCAGATCTATATTTTAAAGTTCTTCATTTTCAAAAACCAATCATCTCTCACTCTACTATATTGTTACTATACTGCTGAAGTGATTGGTTCGTAGATCTCATATTGTATTCGTTTTCTAAGTGGTTATTTTGAAATCCTGGGAGGTGTTCTTGGGTCGTTCAATCAGTGAGATTGAAGCGGTGTTGAAATCCTGGGAGGTGTTCTTGGGTCGTTCAATCGGGGAGATTGAAGCGGTGTTGAAATCCTTAGCGGGGAGCTCGGGTTCTGAATTTCGGGAAATTGGGATTTGCTATTTGAAGTTGCCTGTTTGTAAAATATTCTTCATATAGTGGTTGTCAGCAAGTCCAAAGGTTGCAAAGCCTGAGGCCGAGGATGTAGGGCTTTTATCCCGAACCGCGTAAAAATCCTGGTGTATCTCTATCCCTCTCTCTTTACTTTCTTTACAGTTTATATTTGTCTATTATTATCATTGCGCTGCATATCTGTCTATCCTGAATTCTGATAACAGCATAATATTACGCTGTGCCTGATCTGTCTGCTTAGGTGCATCATATTAGGTGACGAACACTGTTAATGCTTTAAATCTTAGTTTTCGCATCTGTTATAAACAAGCATTGTAAAAGTTTTGAAATTCGAAAAGAATTCAAGTTTTGCACATAACCTTATTCACCCCCCTCTAAGGTTATCCTATAAGGTTATCAAATTTAAAGTTTTGACTGGTTAAACTCACGTATAAGTATTCATATTTCTCATTACAAGCCGGATTGCTAGCCGTTTGGATTGTCGATTTGTTGTCACCAACGACCATACCGCCATTAATAGTCAGTTCAAAGGCTCTTAAAAGCTGCCTTATACTCAACTTCTGCAGAGCTCTTTGAAACAGTTGCTTGTTTCTTTGATTTCCAGTTTATCAAGGCATGACCCACATATATCACTACAAAAAAATTGCTCATTAGCGAGGGATTTTTCCCTCGCTAAATGCCCCAAATCCGTCGCTAATGCCCTTTAGCAAGGGAATTAGTCCCTCGCTAATTTGAATCCCTCGCTAATTAGCGATGGAATATTTCGTCACTAATTCCCTCGCTAATTAGCGAGGGATTCAAATTCCGTCGCTAAGTTTGACAGCCACGTGTCCCAGTCTGAATTGCTTGTATTAAGTACTATTTTAATTTTTTTAAACCTGTTTTTTTATATAGTTATTATTATTATTATTATTATTATTATTATTATTATCAAGCTTTCCAAAGAAAGAGAGAGAGAGGAGTGAGAGTGGTGAGGGTGGTGGTGGTGTGAGGGTGGTGAAGAGTGGATTGGGGTAGAGAGAGAAGGAGAAGAGTAAGGGAGAAAGAGAGTGAGAGAGAGTGAGTGAAACGAGCTATGTGGTGGTGGTGGTGGTGGTGGTGAAGGGTATTAGGGTAGAGAGAGAAGGAGAAGATTAAGGGAGAAAGAGAGAGAGAGAGAAAGAAACGAGCTATGTGGTGGTGGTGGTGGTGGTGGTGGTGTGGTGGTGGTGGTGTGGTGGTGGTGGTGTTGTAACTAAGTGCCAACTAAGCTAATCTATTTGCAACTAATTTTAACTTACAACTAAGTATGGTTACGACTAAGATATACCCCCTCAAGATGGAGAGTATATATCTAAAAGACCCATCTTAGAAATGAGTGCAGAGAATAGAGGCTTTGGGACTGCCTAAATGAAGGGGGTTAGCAAATTGTTGTTTAGATGGTGTGTGTATCAAATTTAAAGTTTTGGCTGGTTAAACTCACGTATAAGTGTTCAGATTTTTCATTACAAGCGGGATTGCTAGCCGTTTGGATTGTCGATTTGTTGTCACAAACGACCATACGGCCATTAGTAGTTAACTCAAAGGCTCTTAAAAGTTGCCTTAGCCATAATAGTTCAAAAGTGAGGGTTGCCACTGCCTTATACTCAACTTCTGCCGAGCTCTTAGAAACAGTTGCTTGTTTCTTTGATTTCCAGTTTATCAAGGCATGACCCAAATATATGCAAAAACGTGTGGAGGACTTTCGAGAAGATACATAACTCTCCCATTTAGCGAGGGACTGATTCCCTCGCTAATTCCCTCGCTAATGGGCATTAGCAACGGATTTGGGGCATTTAGAGAGGGAAAAATCCCTTGCTAATGAGCAATTTTTTTGTAGTGAGTAGAAAGCTAGAGATTGGAGGGAGCAAGGAAATAGAGTCCTTGAACAACAGTGCCTTTGATGTAGCGTAAGAGGTGGTGAAAGAATAAGCAAGATCAGACCGTGATATTGTGAGATAGATCAATCTTCCCACGGGCCTCTAATTCTTTTTCTGATAAGCAAATAACTTTCAACAGGGAGTACAAGGGGTACTTCAACCCATATACAAGCAGTCTACAGGAAATTTAAACACCCCAGGGGGCATTCAACCTATTGACTCTCTGTCATATGATATAAGTTGCTCAATTTTAAAACCAAAACTGCATGCGTTTGATTGTAATTGTCATTATCAGGGGAATTAGCATAGTTTAGATCAAATGTATTAGGAAGTCAATTGTAAGCAATTTCCAGCATTTCTGGTGTTATACGGTAATTGAAGACCTCCAAGTTGTTGTGGCATCAGCTAGCGAACCAGACAATTGCCTAGTGATGCAGCATGAATTGGAAGAATTGGTTTCTGGAACTCTTCGCGTCGCGACTGTTGACTCTCAATCATATGATGTAAGTTAGGCATTTTTAGGACCAATTGTGCAGGTTTTTCATTGTATCACAGTCATTATCTGGGGATTTAGTCTAGTTTTAGATAATTGTAGTAGGAAGTTCATTTGTAAGTAATTCCTTCACTTTTGGAGCTAAATTGTACTTGAAGACCTCTAATTGGTTGTGGCATCATTCGGCGAACCAGACACTTGCCCGGAAATGCAGCAAAATGGAGGGATTTAAACTTCTGTTCAATATCGCGTCGCGACCAGGAGGGTTCGCGACGCGACCAGGAGGAGTTTTGCAAAGCCAGGACTTTCTGTGCTATTTCGCGTCGCGACCAGGAGGGTTCGCGACGCGACCAGGAGGAGTTTTGAAAAGCCAGATGTTTCTGTCCTTTTTCGCGACGCGATGGTCACGGGTCGCGTCGCGATGGTGAGCAAAAATTAGGGTTTTTAAAGCAGTTTCAGCGTTTTTCACAGAGACTTCGTCTTGGGGATCTGAGCCACATTTTGGAGCAGCTGGAGGGTGCGATTTTGGGGCCTTCTCACCACTTGGGAACAAGGGATTGAAGGTTCTAATGTCTTCCTTTATGTTTGTTTTCTATTTTATGTTGGTTTCTACTCTTAGGATGGATTGTAACTAATTTGCTTAGATTAGGGAGAGATGAATCTCCCAACCCTATCATGTGAACCATTGTTCTAATCAATTCAGTTGTTATTCGATTTACTTTGTCTAAATACCTATGCTCTTAATGCTTTTCAATTACATATGATAATTGTGATGATCCAGGCTAGTGATTGCATAGGAATATGACATAGTAGCTGGAAATTGGGTAGTTAGATCATCTGCTAGTAATCAGCATAGGGATATGTGATGGCTTAGGTGAATTCGTGTAAAATTCTCGATCTTAATGCATTACCCTTTGGCATGTCTCACCTAAGGAATTAGGGTCACTCTTAGGGTAATAGGGGTCTTGAGGCAAGGAATTGTCCTTGACCTTAATTAGTGAATTGAATCTAGAAATTGAATAATTAACTTGAATTGGCTAAGGTTCATGTGATAGGCGAGGCGAGAGGATTCGATCCCTAGTCGTTTTTCTCGTATTCTTAAATCAGGTTTGTGTACCGTTACTGTTACTCAAATTACCAAACCTTTATAATCTAAGAATTTACAACTTTGCTATTGTTTTCAACGCGCAATCCCTGTGGAATCGACCGGTTACTTACCGTATTTTATTACTTGCGACGACATTTGGTACACTTGCCAAAGTCTTAACAGCGACCAGGAGGTGTCGCGTCGCGACGCAGCAGAAGTATTTTGCAGGATTTGTTTCTGGAAGTTTTCGCGTCGCGACGGGTGCGGGTCGCGATGGTGCGTAAAAATTAGGGTTTTAAGGATTTTTCAGCGAAATTTCGAAGGACGGATCCATTGGAGCGCAACCAAGGCTTAGAGCAGCCGAGAGAGGCGAATTTGGAGGCTTCCAGGCACTTGGGAACAAGGGTTTGAAGGTTCTCATGACTTCCTTCACTTGTATTGTCTCTTTTATCTTAGTTTGGACTTATCTGATCATGTGTAACTAAATTTCTCAGATTTGGGAGAGATGATTCTCCGCAAACCTATCTATTGAACTCTTTGCTATGGTTAATTCAGTTGTTTGTTGATTTATCATATGTCTAGACCTCTATGTTTAATGCTTTATTACTACATATGATAGTTTTAATGATTTAGGGTTTATGATCACCATAGGAATATGGGTTTGTAGGCTTGAAATTGGGGATCTAGATCACATACTTGTTGTCATAGGAATATGGAACCATAGGTTTGTGAATTAATGTGTGCTGCTAGTGATTATGCAGTGGGTGTAGTGTTGGGGAAGAGATCGGGGAAATTCTTTCATGCTATATATTATGCTAGCAAGGTTTTAAAGGAAAATCAGGTGAGTTATGCGACAACTGAAAAAGAGCTGCTAGCTATCGTATTTGCATTGGAAAAATTTCGTTCCTATTTGGTTGGCTCTAAAGTGATTGTTTTTACTGACCATGCTGCAATAAAATATTTGCTAACCAAGGGCGAGTCTAAGCCTCGACTCCTTAGATGGATTTTGCTTTTGCAGGAATTCGACTTGGAGATCAAAGACAAAAAGGGGAGCGAGAATGTGGTAGCAGATCATCTGTCTAGGCTGGAAAACAAAGAGGTGACTGCTCGGGAGAAAGAAATCCCTGAAGAGTTCCACGATGAAAAGTTGTTCGCAATTGCAGAGAGACCGTGGTTTGCCGACATAGCAAATTACAAGGCAGGCCGAATGGTCCCTGAAAACTTCACATGGCAACAAAAGAAGAAGTTCCTCCGTGATGTCCAACATTATCTTTGGGATGACCCCTCTCTCTTCAAGGTTGGAACGGATGGGCTTCTTAGAAGATGCGTTTCTGGTAGTGAAAGTCAAAAGATTCTATGGCATTGTCATGATTCTCCATGTGGACGTCACTACAACGGAGAACGCACAGCTGCAAAAGTACTCCAATCTGGTTTTTATTGGCCATCCCTCTTTAAGGATGCGCAAAATCATGTAAAAAGTTGTGATAGAGGACTGGTAATATTTCACGAAAGGGGGAGATGCCATTGAACCCTATACTTGAAGTAGAAGTGTTTGATTGTTGGGGCATTGACTTCATGGGACCCTTCCCACCATCTCATTCTTGTCAATATATCTTGGTGGCGGTGGACTATGTTTCTAAATGGGTGGAAGCCAGTGCTACTTCGAAAAATGATTCTCAAACTGTGGTTAAATTTGTAAAGAAAAACATTTTCTCAAGATTTGGTGTGCCAAGAGTCTTGATCAGTGATGGGGGTAGCCATTTTTGTAACACTCAGCTTAGCAATGTCCTATCCAGGTATAGTGTAAAGCACAAAGTGTCAACTCCTTATCATCCTCAGTGCAATGGTCAAGTAGAAGTGTCAAACAGAGAAATCAATAGAATATTAGAGAAGACGGTAGGGAACTCAAGGAAGGATTGGGCAGTGAAGGTAGATGATACACTGTGGGCATACAGGACAGCTTATAAGACACCCTTAGGTATGTCTCCTTACCAATTGGTTTATGGCAAATCTTGTCATTTGCCGGTTGAACTGGAACACAAAGCATTTTGGGCGTTGAAGTTTTTGAATTTTGACCCCACATCAAGTGGAGATAAGAGAATCCTGCAACTTCATGGGTTAGAGGAGATGCGCCTGCATGCATATGAGAATAACAAAATCTACAAGGAAAAGATGAAGGTGTACCACGACAAACACATTTCAAGGAAGGAATTTTACCCTGGACAACAAGTGTTGTTGTTTAACTCGAGACTCAAGTTGTTTCCAGGGAAACTGAAATCCAAGTGGTCGGGCCCCTTTCTTGTTAAAGAAGTGACACTGTACGGATCAATAGAAGTGGAAGAGCCAGAGTCCAAAAGATCTTTTAAGGTAAATGGACAACGACTCAAGCCATACCGTGGTAAGGCGGTAGAAGAGGCTCAAATGGTTGTCATGCTAAGAGACCCATAAGGGTCTAAAAGACGTCAAGCTAGTGACGTTAAAGAAGCGCTTAGTGGGAGGCAACCCATTGATGAGCATCTCTCTTCTCCTTGAGCAGGGGGCTCACCCTATCACTATTACTTGTTTTGAGTTTTTTTTTTATCTTTCTTCCCTTTTGACTTTATTTTGAATTTTGGTCTTTACTATATTGACAACTTATTCTGTGATATTGAGGCACCACTTCCCTGAATTTTTTTTGGAAGCAGCTTCAATTATGATGATTTGTGGTATTTAGCTTAACATGTTTTATATTTTACCTTGTGATTACTAGCGTGTCAAATTTTATCATCAGGTATTGTCAGTGGTCAAGACAAAAGTTGAGGAAGATCGAAATCATTTGTGGGCAAGTCCTCTCGAGTTCCATCTCTTAAAATCCCAACCGTGAGGTGAGCCCAAACACTTATATCATGCTTGTGTGTATTCATTGCTTGCATTAGTCTGCAGAACTTGAACTTGTACTTAACAATCTTGCATGTGATTTACATACACACTGAGGCAATTTTTTTGGAACCCCTGAGCCTTTCAAGCCACCCAATTATTGTTTATCCTTTGTTAGCCCCTCTGAGCCTAATTGTTGTTTTTAAATTTTTCTGCAAATCATATGCCTAGTTGTTTCTTAACTTGGAGTTAGGTAGACAAATGTATGTGAGTGGGAAAAATTCTAAGTTTGGGGTTGCTCATCGAATAGCAACATTCTAAGTTTGGGGTGGTATACAAGAGAAATGAACATACAAAGAAAAGAAAGAAAAAGAAAAAAAATATACATATATATTTCAAAAAAAAAACAAAAAAATTATATATAAATAAATAAGTAAATAATTCTTTCTCTTGTGGAATGCTTTGGGGAAAAATGGGTAAGTGAGTGAGATTGTTGAAATTGACAAAGAGAGAAGTAGGCCTAACTCCAAGTTGTAACCTACTTATCCAAATGTTATCCACCCTTACCTAAGCCCTGTTACAACCTGGAAAGTCCTCAAATAGTGTGTATGTGTATCATGTGTATAGATGTGTATAGAACTTGTTCAAGCCTATGAAACGATGATGCAGGAATTGTGAATTGAGTGACCACCTTAGACACTTCAAAAAGAGATTGGTGAGATGTGTGAAAAAGAGAGAACTTGAGAACGCTTGCCTGCTTATGATCCTGTATTTTCCAATTCGGTTGTCTTGCTACTAGTAGGTTGATGATGATTTTTGATATGCTGTGTGGTTAACTGGTTTATGTGGAATGTGTGACAGCTAAATTAAAAAATAGCCATAGCCTGAATTGAATGTTTGCTTGAGGACAAGCAAAAGTTTAAGTTTGGGGTTGTGTTGACTCTGTCATATGATATAAGTTGCTCAATTTTAGAACCAAAACTGCATGCGTTTGATTGTAATTCTGTCATTATCAGGGGAATTAGCATAGTTTAGATCAAATGTATTAGGAAGTCAATTGTAAGCAATTTGCAGCATTTCTGGTGTTATACTGTAATTGAAGACCTCCAAGTTGTTGTGGCATCAGCTAGCGAACCAGACAATTGCCTAGTGATGCAGCAGGAATTGGAAGAGTTGGTTTCTGGAACTTTTCGCGTCGCGACCAAGAGGTGTCGCGTCGCGACGCAGCAGAAGTATTTCGCAGGATTTGTTTCTGGAAGTTTTCGCGTCGCGACAGATGCGTGTCGCGTCGCGATGGTGCGTAAAAATTAGGGTTTTAAGGATTTTTCAGCGAAATTTCGAAGGATGGATCCATTGGAGCGCAACCAAGGTTTAGAGCAGCTGAGAGAGGCGAATTTGGAGGCTTCCAGGCACTTGGGAACAAGGGTTTGAAGGTTCTCATGACTTCCTTCACTTGTATTGTCTCTTTTATCTTAGTTTGGACTTCTCTGATCATGTGTAACTAAATTTCTCAGATTAGGGAGAGATGATTCTCCCCAAACCTATCTATTGAGCACTTTGTTATGGTTAATTCAGTTGTTTGTTGATTTATCATATGCCTAGACCTCTATGTTTAATACTTTATTACTGCATATGGTAGTTTTAATGATTTAGGGTTGATGATCACCATAGGAATATGGGTTTGTAGGCTTGAAATTGGGGATCTAGATCACATACTTGTTGTCATAGGAATATGGAACCATAGGTTTGTGAATTCTCTAATTCTAGGACTTAATGTTTTACCTATTGGCATGAATCACCTAAGGAATTAGGGTATCTCAATTAGGTAAAAGGGGTTTTGAGGCAAGGAATTGTCCTTAACCTAAATTAGTGAACTGAATCTGGTATGTTGAATAAACAACTTGAAAGTAACTGAAGGTTCATGTGATAGGTGAGGGGAGAGGATTCGATCCTTAATCGTTTTTCTTGCTTTGTTAAACAAACGCTTTGTTTCACGGTTACTATAATTTCAACTTAATTCAATTTTCACATCTAAGAGTTAATAACTTAGTCATTGTTAACAACACGCAATCCCTGTGGATACGACCGGTCTTACCGTTTTTACTATTACTTGCAACGTTTCAGTACACTTGCTGAAATATTAACATAACCCATATACGAGCCTCTGATACATAGAAGCATCAACTAACAAGTGGCTTTTAGAGACAGATAATGGGCTACCAAGGTCCTTGGTTGTCAAATTCGAGATCCCGCCGAAGATCGTTTGGGTAGAGGAAAATCGTAAATCGTGGGATCGTAACACGGATCGTAAGATCCCACCAAAAAGAAAAAAATTACTATTATTATTTAGTTTATTAATTTTATTATTTTATATATTTTTATTTAGTTTATTATTTTATTCTGGAAGTTTTCTAATTTATCTATTAAATCATAAAATAAAATTAAAAGTATTTATATATGCATTACTTATTTTAGCCCAACAATTCAATTATGGCCCAACTTTTCCCAGCAGCCCATTTAGCGCAACCCTAGCTTTCTTTCTACCCAACCCTAAATTTTAATTGTCATTAAAATCTAGTACGCGTTTCATTTTGGTATCAGAGCAGTTCAACCCAGTCGGGCTTAGTGATTAGTGATTAAGGAAATAGATAGATCGAGTCAGTTAGGGACTTAGGGAGGTAATTGTCGGACCTTCTAAGTGTGTTGTTGTGGGGCATTGAGCCTGATCAACTCATTTTTTCACAACAAGATACAAAGGATTATGAAGATTGAATTCCTTAGCCCCGAACCCTTTAACCTAACCCTTTAGATTTTTAAACCTCTCTCCATTAGAGTACGCATCGGTATCAGTGTGGGTTGCAGAAAAGGTTCGGTTATCTCATGAAGGAAAATTTCATGATAAGTTTAGGGATTAGTCATCCCGATTTTTTAGGACAAAAATCCTAAAAGGTGGAGATAATGTAATACTCAAAGTAATTAAATTAATTTCCTTTGTGTCTATCAATCGTTTGAACTTTACTTTGTACAACCATATATGTGCAACTGATGGGTATTTTAACACTAGGTAATGGAACAATAGACAGGGTCTTGTTTCTTTTTAAATCCACAAATTTCTCTGCATAACAAGTCTCCATCCAGGGAAACTCACTGCTTGGTGATAAAACTCGAGTTCAACCAGACTAGAAACCTGATCAATAAATTTTTGGAAGGGAGGGATAAGTTATTGTATGACAAAACATTCTGGATGGGATACAAAACATTTCAAGCATAGTCTTTTAAGTATGCAGGGGGGTTTGGAATGTTTAGTGGATCTTTGGATGGATCGGAGGAGTGACTACTGCAAAGTTAGGTTGAGGTTGTGTGTCTACTAAAATGACAATATTGTCATCCAAAGTGATTAAGAAGCGTATAGTTGTGGAATTTTAGTTTTTGGCATAATGTAGTTGTGGAAAGTGGAATATGTTTAGGGTCAAGGGGTTTAAAGGGGAAGATGTCTTCATTAAAAAGAACATCTTTGGAGATTATAGATTTGAATAGTGAAATTGTAATAGTTAAAACCTTTGTATCCAATGGGATATCCCATGAAAATGTATGGAGTTGAACTAGGACTAAACTTAGTCCTTTGAATAGGGAGGGCAGACATATAATATAGACAACCAAGGGTTTTAAGCCTAGTATAGTCTGGCTATTTCTTAACAACAACTCATAAGGAGTGGGAAACTGAAGGTTCTCGATTGGTGTTCTGTTGATAACAAAGGAAACAGTGGTGATTCAAATTTCCTATTATTTTAGAGGGAAGGAAGCTTGGAACATGAGGGGTCTAGCTACGTTTATTAAAAGTTGATGCTTCCTTTCTACAATTGAATTTTTCTGTAATCGATTAGCAAACTGTCTCTTGGTGAGCACCTCGGGTCGCCGAGCCACTCGACATAAATCATTGCCATCACCCAACGAGCTTCACCATCGCCCTACGACCTGGCAGCAAACATGTCGTCACCTTGCAAGCTTTACCATCACCCGGATGATAAAAAGAACTATTTTTCGCTGCAAATCAATTGCCTGGCGAGCACATCCCATCGTCAAGTAGCCCGAGACATAATTCAGTCCTTTTTTTGCTTCGCTTTATTTTCTAGAAGAGCTCCCTACATAGATAAGCGATGAGACACAAAGTAGGAGATATTAGAGAACCAAGTATCCCACAAATAGAGAATTAGTAGCTAAACAAAATCTATAAACTAACAATTGATATACAAGTTATTCTACTCCCAAAACTAACTATAATGAAAGATACTTAAAGAGAAACTACATAAAAAGGATCCAAACTATTCACATATTGTGGATCAATCACTACCATAAACTTTACCTTTTACTTGTCCTCAAGCAACAACGTAGTTCACACTAAGGTAATGAGTTAGAATCAAACACAAATTCAACAAATCAACTTCAGAAAATCACCATCCTTCAAGCATTCCATATCACAATGAATTCATCACACTCACATGTCCAATACTCTAATTAGCAAACAAGCTAAGTTAGAAAATTCAAAACAACATGGTTAACATTCATCAAATCAACTCTCTCCTCACAATCTCACCACAATTTTCTTTTCTCATGTGTTTATAGGACAAGTTCTAAGGAAGTAATTGAAGAGCAACATAAATAGACACTGTAAGAGGTCTTGAGGATTGTAATGTGACTTAGGTGAGGGTCGGAGACATTTCAGAAAGTGGTTGCAGAACTTAGATTTAGGCATCACTATCCTAGGATGTTTTAACTTAATTAAATTTCGTCAGATAAGTCCCTAAATAAAAGAAAGCACAAGAGTATACACACGAGAAAGCACCACATTATTGCAGAATTTAACTACAATTTAAAAATAATTTTTTTTACTTTTTTAATTTGTTGCTTTTGTTGGGTTTTTTTAAATACTCCTTCTTTGGCGCCTCTCTAGTTTTCCTTGGATACCTTTTCTTTCAACATTCAGTTCCCCCACTTATGAGTTATATAAGGGGAATAGAATGAGGATGCACTTGACATGATAATAACTTCCCCCACCTAAGAGCCATAGTGCCGCATTGAAACGAGATCAAGGATCGCAAACAAGAGTGATGGTATTCTCAACTTTGAAAATTAGAGCCGAGGGAACACAAACCAAAAAAGGAAGAGGCTGATGTTAGCCAGAACGTGAGCGCTGACGGCGTGTTCGGGCGGGTGGCCTAGGGCTCTCTAATCTCCACATTGTCTAGGGTAGGGTTAACCCAGTTTTAGTTCCTCCTGCATTACTCAAACGAATACCTTTAGAACACGTATTTATGACGTATTCAACATGGTGGTCGTAGCCAATATAAACGAATCCTTGTTCAACATCAAGATGGTGGAGGAGTGGTGTAGTCCCCAACAATGTATTAGCCATTCTAATGGAGTTGTTAATGAAGCTGGTGGGTCGCAGGAGGAGAATGAATCAATGGATTCAGGTTTCTCAGACGAGTCAGATGATGAATCTGCGATAGGGCCAACACTATCAACGGCGGTGGTCGGTGGTTTTACGATGTCAGATACGAAGGAGGAAGGTGAGGAGTTACAGGAAAGAAGCCGTGGTGAGGATGCCGAGGAGGGATTTATTGTTAATGAAACGGTTGAGAGTTACAAAGGAACGAGGTGTGATTCTCAGCATTATGGTGATGATTGTGTGGGAATCGGTTTGTCTCCCACGTTTCCTTTGGTAACAAATTGCAACAATCCTATTGGTGGAAAATTAGAAGTGCAGCCGTTTTTGCAGCCGAGTAATGAGGACTCTTACCGAGAGTCAATAAATAACGGCAAGGATGGGACCCAGAATATTAACAGTCCAAAGAGGGGTATTTTTGGTAGAATTTTTGAGAAGGGAGGTACCAGTAAGGTTGGGGGGTGCAAGTCTAAAAACAGCCCAGCAAAAAACAACAAAAGAAAGAGAGTGAGGAAAAGAAAAAAAAGGCAAGCCCAATACTTAGAAGGTTGCGTTAGTGGGAATGGGCCGGACCAGGGGAAATCTTCAAACGTTATCACAGTAGCAACACAGAAGACGAAGGTGGACGAATTCTTTTCGCGTGAAGCACCTTCGAATCTACAGACCTGTTCAGGCGTGATGCGTAATTCAGCTCGATCCTGTTCTTTATTATCAGGCAAGCCTAATGGCGATGGGTCTACAGTAAAAGACAACTCCGTGGGAGACTCAGGAATTATGATGGGGAATGTTAGGTTTGGAAAGGACCATGATAACATGATAGCAGGTAAATTGTGGAAGATAGCAACTGAAGATTTGGGGGTTACAGGTGAAGGAGTAGAGGAAGTCTACATTGAGAGGATAAAAGAAATGGAGGCCAGAGATCAGCTTGGGGTAGGAAGGAAGGGGAAAAACTCAAGTAAGTCTAAATGAAGATCTTTTCCTTTAATATGAGAGGGTGGGGAGGAGCGGAAAAGAGAAGGCGAATTAAACAATGTATCTCCTCCGGTAACTTTGATCTATGTATGTTCCAAGAAACCAAGCGCAGTGGTCTTACAAAGAAAATGGTAGCCACTATTTGGGGCAGGGGTGAATTTGATTTCTTAAGTAAAGATGCTGAAGGACAATCCGGTGGCTTGTTGTGTGTGTGGGTCCGTGGACTATTTGAAGTGCAGTCAGCTATTAATGGGGAGCACTTCTCTAGTATTACAGCAAAGTTCCATGATTCTGTGTGCCACATGGTAAATGTTTACTCGCCTTGTAGTCTACTTGGTAAAAGAAGGATGTGGGATGAATGACGTAGATTGAAGGATGAGGCGGTGGATGGGCAGTGGTGTCTCGCAGGGGATTTTAATGCAGTATTAAGTAGGGGGGAAAAAGGGGGCATTTCAGTTAATAATTACAGTTCAGAAAGGAGGGAATTTAACACGTTTGTAGAAGATATGGCACTCATTGATGTACCCGTCCTTGGAAAGAAATTTACTTACTTTGCTCCTGATGGTGTATCTATGAGCATGATTGATCGTTTTTTGGTATCAGATGGATTTATTGCTAGATGGCATATAACAGCACAATGGGTGGGTGATAGGGATGTATCAGATCATTGCCCAATTTGGTTGATAAGCTCAGTCACAAATTGGGGTCCAAAACCATTCAGGTTCAATAACTGTTGGTTAGAACACAGCGAGTTTATGAAGGTGGTGAGTGATTGTTGGTCTTCAGATACTATTCATGGGAGACACTATTATATTCTTAAAGAGAAGCTGAAGAAGTTGAAAGATCACTTGAGAAGGTGGAATAAGGAGGTGTTCGGATATAGGGACTTGTGCATAGATAAAATTGTAAAAGATATGAACGAGGCCGAAAACTTGGCAGCTGAGGGTGGCTCTCCAAGAGCTAAGTTGAGAAGAGTGTTGAGCATAGAGTTCTGGAAGGAGTTGCAAATCAAGGAGAGTCTCCTTGCACAGAAAGCAAGAAGTAAGTGGGTAGCGGAGGGCGATGCGAATAGCAAATTCTTCCATGCTTGTATTAAAAGTAATAGGCGGAGACTACAGATCGTTAAGTTACAGGTGGGGAACCAATGGGTTGATGATGTGGATGGTGTCAAGAGAGAGGTGAAGATTCACTTCGAGAATAGCTATAAAGAAGAGGTATTCCATCGGCCAACCTTGGATGGGGTAGAGTTCAAGCAAGTGAGTATGGAGGATAATGATTTGTTGACATCCCCGTTCACTTTGGAGGAAATAAAGGAAGCTACATGGGAATGTGATGGTAAAAAGTGTCCGGGGCAGGATGGTTTCAATTTTAATTTTATCAAGAATTGTTGGGAAACTATAAGTCCGGAGATACTCAATTTTTTCGGTGAGTTTCATTCCTTAGCAAGACTACCTAAGGCCGTGAGTGCCTCGTTTATGACTTTGGTACCTAAAAACAAGAACCCCCAGAAGCTTGAGGAATATAGACCCATATCCTTGATTGGGTGCATGTATAAGTTGTTGGCTAAGGTATTAGCGGGACGGTTGAAAAGAGTTATGGGTAAGTTAATCTCGCCAAATCAAAATGCTTTCCTTGGTGGTAGGAATATTCTTGATGGTGTAGTTGTAGTGAATGAGGTAATTGATCTAGCCAAGAGATTTAAGAAGCAATGTTTAATCTTGAAGGTGGATTTTCAGAAGGCGTACGACACAGTGAATTGGGGGTACTTGGAGTATATGTTGGGGAGAATGGGGTTTAATCACATATGGAGAAGGTGGATGCATGCATGTTTCTCCTCAAATTCTATTTCGATTCTTGTCAATGGTAGCCCCACAGAGGAATTTACGGCTCAAAAAGGGATCAAGCAAGGTGATCCATTGGCTCCATTTCTCTTCTTAATTGTGGCGGAAGGACTAGCCGGGTTGGTGAGAAAAGGTGAGGAGACCGAATGTATTAGGGGGTTCAAAGTTAGTGATAACTTGTCCGTGTCAATGTTGTAATTCGCCGATGACACTATCTTCCTATGTGACGGTAAAGATAGGAGTGTGTGGGGTTTGAAGGCGATACTAAGAAGTTTTGAGATGGTCTCGGGGCTTAGGGTCAATTTCTCTAAGAGCAATGTAATAGGGTTGAATATGTAGGAGAGTGTAATCAATGGAATCTCATCATTCTTGGCTTGCAAAGTAGGTTCGGTACCATTTAAATTCTTGGGGGTTCCGGTTGGGGAAAATCAAAGAAGGGCATCCACTTGGCAACCGGTACTTGACTCAATTAAGGCTAGGTTGTCTCTTTGGCGTAGTTCAAAATTGTCCATTGGTGGGAGAGTAACACTTATCAATTCAGTGCTCTCTTCCCTCCCATTGTATTTGTTCTCAATGTTCAAGGCTCCCAAAAAGGTTTTATGTGAAATAAAAAGAATACAAAGAAGATTCTTATGGGGAGGGGATGATGAAAAGAGAAAAATGGCTTGGGTTAAGTGGGAGTTGGTGTGTCAACCGAAGCATTTGGGTGGCTTGGGGGTGAAGGATCTTGAAGAAATTAATGTAGCTTTGCTAGCAAAGTGGAGGTGGAGGTTATTGGAGGAGGATGATCCCCCTCTGTGGAAGTAAATATTGAAGGCTAAATATAATGTATCATGCTCTTCCACAGGGGTGCTGCCCAGCAATACAATAGCAAGTAAATCTTCATTGTGGTGGCGTGATTTATTGCTTCTAGGGGACGGTATGCAGCTGGGTAGAAACTGGTTTAATAATGTGATTAAATTGAAACTACGAAACGGTACCAAAGTTAAATTTTGGACAGATTTATGGGTAGGCACAGAGACTCTTGCTGCTTTATATCCCACGGTTATGACAGCTTGCGATGGGAGGGAACTTACGGTGGCGGAGATGGGTTCGTGGGACATCTCGGGTTGGCGTTGGGATTGGAATCGGTTTGCATCTGCAGTTACAGCAGAGGCCGATGCTGTGAGAGAGCTGACAGACCTGCTAATCGGTGTCCAGCTGCTGCACAATACTCCGGACAGGTGGATTTGGCTTCCGGATGTGATTCGAGGCTTCACGGTTAAGTCTTGTTACGATTGGATTGATAATGTTCAGCGTGGCAGCAACCATTTACAGGAGGATCCTATAACAGTGGCGTGTAGATCATTGTGGAAAAGTGATTTGCCTTCAAAATCTTTAATTTTCGGATGGAGGTTGTTGCTCAATAAATTGACAACTCGTGAAAATCTTCATGTGAGGGGTGTTTTGAATTCAAGATTCGAATTGAGTTGTGTATTCTGTTTTCAAGAAACAGAATCTGCGATACACATTTTCTGCAGGTGTCCGGTTTTGGCACCGGTGTGGCGTGGCATATTCGGCTGGTTGAGCATCGAAGGTGGCGTGGGGTATGAGGTTCTCTCAATTTTCCAGCAACTCAGTAAAGTGGTAGTTGGGAAGAAGTTAAGAAGAGTTCAACATATCTTTTGGGTGGCATCTACATGGCAAATATGGTTAGCAAGAAATAGGACAATATTCCAAGGTGTAGTGGCAAATGTAAATTCTATTATAAATTCCATCAAATATGTATCTTGGTGTTGGTTTGTTGCTAGGAAGGGGAGAAATAGTGGGGTAACGTATTCCGATTGGTGTAATTGCCCTTTGGGGTGTCTATCATCTTTGTAAGCTCCCCCCTCAATTTGAGGTGCTCTTTTTCCCTGCCTGGGTCTTTTTCCCAAAGGGTTTTGGCCCAGGGAGGGTTTAATGAGGCCTCTCCCTTTCCCATTCCTATGTAAGGGTTGGGTGCACCCTAGTGCCCCCCTTCAATATATTGCTTGCTTATCTAAAAAAAAACCTATTCATATATACTAGCTTATACCGGAGAGCTCAATTTTTGTTTCAGATAACAGTTGTCAAACAAGCATTATCTAAGTGTTATATAAGTGTTGAGTATTTTTAGATTATGTATTCATCTCAAAACATCATATAAACACCACTATTTAAGTGAATTGAGTTCACTTGTACTTACATGAACTGTGATTGCACATGATATATGAAAATGAACGAGCTTGCACATACTCATGCCATTGATGAATATGTGAACTTAGTTCACTTAGGTATCAGTGAACTCAGCTCACTTAAATGTATATGAACTGATGAGTTCATATACACTCATTTCTTGTTTATGTGTATACGTAAATTGTGCTCGTGTATGTTTAGTGAACTAAATTCATCAAACACTACAAAAAAATTGGTTATTAGCGGCAGATTTGAATTTGTTGGTAAAAATCAATTAGCGACGGGGTTTAGTGACAGAATTTAGGGGAGGGATTTTGAATTAATTAGCGAGGGATTCAGAGACGGATCTGTCTGTCACTATAGGCCAGATTCACTGTTTTTAAACATTTTGTCGCTAAGACCCTAAATTCCGTCGCTATTAAAAATAGATCTACTTTTTTAAACCGCCTGTCGCTAAAACTAACAAAATATGTCGCTAATGTTGCTTTTAACCTTGATTTCGAAACCCACCCTCTCATTTCTCTTTTTCTTCATTCTCTCTAACTCCTCTCTCTCTCTCTCACTCTTCACCACCTCCACCAATCTCTCTAACCGTCCCTCCCTTCACTCTTCTCTTTCTCTCTCTGTCTCTCTCTCTCTCTCTCTCTCTAACTATCCCTCTCTCTCTACACAAACCCTCTTCCCATTTCATCACCACCACCACCACGAAATTAGCTTCGACCCTCACTCCTCTCTCTCTCTCTCTCTCTCTCTCTCTCTCTCTCTCTCTCTCTCTCTCTCTCCCCTTCCCTAAAAGTTATGTGATTATTGTAGAATAAAGTTGTTGTTGTTAGAATAAATTTGCTGTTGTTGTTGTAGAATAAATTTATTTTTGAATAAATTTGTTGTTGTTTGAAATGTTAGTTTGAAAGGTTGTTTTTAGAAATGCTGTTGTTAGTGTTTATGATTGTGAATTAGAAGTGATATAAATTTGAAATGTGGAATAGAAATGTTGGGTTTAGGATTGTGAAGTTCAAATTGTGTAGGATTAATATTATTGTTAATTGAAATTGCGTTAAACTTTTGTTAGGGATGTTAAATGGAATTGTATTAAATTGTTGTTTTGATGTTTGCTGAGTCCTAGGTTAGACAAATATATTGGATGTTGGAAGCGACACCTATAAAGGATAATTTGCCAAAAAGTTGTTTTGAGATTAAGTTTCGAAACTGGGATTGGAATATAAGAAGATTGATTGCTGTGTGGACGTGCACATGTTGTTTTACGACAACGAATTTGGTAAAAACGATGGTGCGCTACAGGGATGAAGATTTTGTGGAAAGCCTAGGTATCATGTTCGTAAAGCATGAAAACGTAATTATAAACCCATCCTTGTAAATTCTATGTTCTATTTACCAATAGTTAAAAGGTTGCAAAGAATGTTTGCATCAACTGAAATTGTGGGGAAAATGACGTGACATTATGAGAATAGATGTACCTTAGACATTTTACGCCACGCGGAAACACTTTGATCAAGTGCATTATTTTTCTTCATACCCACGAAATGTTTGGCTTGGCTTATGCTCTGATGGATTTACACCATTTATCCAAGCATCAGCGACGCCCTATTCCTGTTGGCCAGTTATTTTTACCCCTTACAATCTTCCTCCTCAGATGTGCATGACTAAACCGTATGTATTTTTGACTTGTCTGATACCTGGTCCATCCAATCCAAAATCTAACATTGATATCTATTTGGAACCTCTGATTGATGACCTCAAGAGATTGTGGGGAGTGGGTGTTTTGACATATGATTCAGCACGGAAGAATAATTTTATGATGAGAGCGACATTAATGTGGACAATTATCGACTTCCCTGCATATAGTATGTTGTCTGGTTGGGGGACTCACGCTAAATTGGCACGTCCCCACTGCATGGAACACACAAAGGCGTTTACACTGAAACATGGGGGAAAGAGTTCTTGATTTGACTCGTATCGTAGATTTTTATCGCGAGGTCACGAATTAAGAACGAACAAGAAGGCCTTCAAGAAAAGGGTAGTTGAAACAGATGGACCACCACCTTTTTTGGCATCAGGTGAAATCCAGAGTAGAGTTATGGATTTGCCAGAAGTCACGGAGGTAGGTACGCTCCCCCGATTGGATGGTTATGGATGGATTCATAATTGGACAAAAAAGTATATTTTTGAATTTCCCATATTGGAAAGATAATCTATTGAGACACAATCTCGATGTTATGCACATTGAGAAGAATTTCTTTGACAACATATCTTGCACTGTGATGATTGTGAAAGATAGAACTAAAGACAATAGTAAGGCTAGATTGGATTCTGCTCCATGATTGTATTTTTGGACTTTTGGACAATTTTGTAATATAATTTTGTAATTTTGATTTTATTATTATTTTTGTGATTTTTATGGCTTTCTATTAAAAGAAAACAAAAATTGAAATTGGGCCAAACCCAAGAATAACAACAGAGGCTCGATTGCAAAAGCTAAAACACGCCCAAACATGAACGTCAGGCTCGATTAGAACAAATTGTTAAAATTAGGCCCAAAAACTAACTCGCGGTAATTTAACGGGTAAATTAAACGAGTAGTAAATTGAACCGGATAAAATTGGGGTATGATAGGTTTCAATAAAGACGTATAGGATACTTCATAAACTTTGGGTTTCACAAAGTTCTACTCATAATCTAAACACATTACACATCATGGAGAACATTTAAAAATGACACATTATGAAAACATTGCCGGAGAAGATGGGAACAATTTGCATGTGAGTGGGTGTTTTTATCACGATTATAGCAACATTTCTCATCCTTGGAGCCATCATGCCTTTCCTTTCAAGAATGCCGGTGAGTTCAAAGCATTTTGAGCTGGATTGTGAGTTGAAATCCACTTGAAATAGCCCAAGCACCTTAAAAATTGGGAGTTGGACAGGGAACTACAAAATGATCTTTTTTCCCATTCCCCCAAATTTTAGTTCAATTAAATTCTTCTTTTCTATTAAATATCGTTTAGACAAATTCTGCGAAAAATGAAGGACTCGAAATGAGGGGGAAGAACTTCTTCCCTTTCTTTACAGGTAGAGATGTGCAACTTCCTCACTAATACTTAAATGTTCAACAAACCAAACTACACAACAATATAAAAAAATAATCAGGCCAAAATGCAACATTCAAGATGAACTAATTAGTTCAATTTAAAAATGCAAAGTGCAAGATATATTATAAAAAATAATAAAAGGTGGACGAATATACAAATCTACCAAAAAGACTACTATTCAAAAGGGTCACTCTTGATGACAATCGAAGAAGTACTGAACCAAAGAAAATAAACAGAAGCAAGCATGTCGACTATTGAAGTATGATAGACAAATAGATGAGTCCCTCGATGCGAATAAAAAGATAATAGATTCTTAGAGCAATCAAAATGACAACAATTATTGCACAATGAAAACTTTATCAAGATGAAAATTTTAAATTTTTTTTACTGAAGTGTCATTAAGTTTCTTCTTCCATTCCCATCTAAGTTTATAGAATCATGGGAAAGAATTTCATTGAGTTTTACTATCACATATCGAACCTGCAAATATATATTATGCAATAAAGATGTAACATCCCTAGTTCAGTTAATTTCGCATAACGAAATTAACTAGCGATTTATCGTTTGATTGAATAATAAGTCGAGTCATGGACATGTTCACTACAAGAATTTTACCCATTTCCGGCGGACTACATAGGTGTTAACGGCGGATTGTAATTGGACCGTAACTTACCGGCGGAATAGATAGGTGTTACCGGCGGATTTTTCTACGAAAAAAATTTAAAATTTTCTGCCTGTAATTGCAATTACCGGCGGATAATTTCGCTAATTAAAAAATAATTTTTAGCATAAATCCGCCGGTAATGGCAGCATAATCCGCCGGTAAAAATCATCGAAATAAAACCTCCGGTTATTGCAATTTCCGGCGGATAATATTAAATTTTTGAAATTCAAAATCCGCCGGTAATTAAGAACGAACAAAGGCGTTTAAATAAAAAGTTCTTGATTTGACTCGTATCGTAGATTTTTATCGCGAGGTCACGAATTAAGAACGAACAAGAAGGCCTTCAAGAAAAGGGTAGTTGAAACAGATGGACCACCACCTTTTTTGGCATCAGGTGAAATCCAGAGTAGAGTTATGGATTTGCCAGAAGTCACGGAGGTAGGTACGCTCCCCCGATTGGATGGTTATGGATGGATTCATAATTGGACAAAAAAGTATATTTTTGAATTTCCCATATTGGAAAGATAATCTATTGAGACACAATCTCGATGTTATGCACATTGAGAAGAATTTCTTTGACAACATATCTTGCACTGTGATGATTGTGAAAGATAGAACTAAAGACAATAGTAAGGCTAGATTGGATTCTGCTCTTTGCTATAGCAATCATCGACACAATTTGAATTTGGTGCCAATGGCTAATGGCATGATGTTAAAACCCAACGCCAAATGTTGTCTTACATCCGATGAAGCGAAATATGGTTGTCGGTGGTTGAAATTAAGGATTGAGGATACCAGATAGTTATTCTTCTAACCTTGCAAGATGTGCAGACGTGAACACCAGGATGATGTATGAGATGAAAAGTCATGATTGCCATGTATTCATATATGGAGTGTTTGCTTCCAATTGCTTTTAGTTCATTACCAAAGTGTGTTTTGGAACCACTTATTGAAGTGAGTCAATTTTTTAAGAATATGTGCTCTTCAACATTGTGAAAAAATGATCTTACTAAGATGGAGCAGAATATTTCATTCATTATCTGTAAGTTGGAGAGAATACTTCCTCCTGGTTTCTTAGATTCCATGAGCATCTCCCAGTTCACCTTGCATATGAAGCAAGGCTTGGTGGACCAGTTCATTATAGGTGGATGTATCCCTTTAAGAGGTAATTCTCTATTTCAACATTTTAATTAAAGTGTATCTTTATTATGACTATTTATTTAATCAACATTTCTTCCTTCATATATAATTTATAGATTAATGGGTGATTATAAACGATCGGTGAAGAATAAAGCTAGAGTCGAAGGATCGATCTGCCCAGGTTACTTACACTGTGAAACAATTTATTTTTTCTCTCATTATTTCAACAATTTTATGTTGTCAAGAAATAATAGAAACGAAATGGAGATTGAATAACAAAGGCACCCGCTCTGTTTAACAAACCTAGTCGTCGCTCGGGAAAGCAATCGGTCCACTGGTTATCCGATAAAGAGCATGAATCAGCACTAATTCATGTCTTGACCAATTGCACCGAAGTTAAACCATATCTTGAGTAAGTATTTTTCAATTCAGTTTTCAATCCATACACATTTAGAGTATGAAGTTAAACCATGTCTTGATCAATTCTCAATCTAAAGCGTATGAATAATTCCTTTTAAGTGCATTCTTACTTTGTGAGGGTATACGCGCTGAAGAATCTTCTGTTCGTACACATAAAAGTTTTCCATTCTGGTTTAAGGCTAGAGTAAGTAAATAAAATTAATGTTTTAATGTCAAACGTTTAAAGTAGATATATGACATGACTTATTTTTTTTTTTCCAAATCTGATTACATAGGTTTATGAAGCGGAACCAACTCCGCTAATCCTACACTTGAGGAACTAAGTCGATGGTCGTTTTCATTCTGTTAATGAATGGCACACGTACCTCATTAACGGTACAAATTTGGCACCCAATCATGGAGTGAGAGAAAACAAATAACAATTAATAGTGGGGTATATGTAAAAAGGCTCACAGAAGGAGGTGAAGATGACTATTACTGTGTGATCCAACACATATATGAACCTGAATACACACATTTGGACTATCAAAAGCGAATAGTTTTGTTTTATTGTAGGTAGTTTGATCCATCAGTTAGAAGAACAAAATTGAATCCAAAATGTAATAACGCGGACATTCGAATGGATAAAAGGTATAAAGACTATAATCCGTTTATCATGCCAGAAAATGTGAGGCAGATGTATTATGTTTCATATCTATCAACTCGGGGAGGATGGTGTGTTTCAATTAAGACAAAACCACAGGGTCGTATTAAAGCCACTGATGTGGGGGATGAGGTTCCCAAATCAAGTGGATGAAATGTTGGGCGTAAATGTGGTAATTGAAGTACTTCATACCTTGTGTGGTAACCGGCACCTTGTTGAAGAAATTGAACCAGTATTAGAAGTGACCGAAGATGAAGAAGACGAACAATTAGATTAGTTGCTGAATTTTAGATGAAGAGACTTTTAGATAGTCTTCTTATTAATACATATCACATTTCGTTTATCATTATTGTTAGATATATATATATATCACATTCCGTTTTCATAGATATGCATTCAGGAGGTTCTGACCCACCACCCCAAACTACCGGGAGGTGATAAGGGGAAGCACATAGTTGTCGATGAACTTCGCCTAAGGAGGCGTCGCCCGCTGTTAGGTGACAGTTATTATAGGAGATGGGTATGTGGGGATGCCCCAGCCCACCACATACCCTAGTTTATTACGATTCAGATTTTATTCAATTATTCTCAAAATATTTATTTTAAATTGTTTTATTTACACTACAACAAAAAAAGCCTTCAGGGGCACTTTTTTTAATCCATTAGGGGCGTTTTCGGGCGCCCCTAAATCTGGCGCTCCTGTTGCCAAACCTTCTACAGGAGCGCCCAACAAGCGCCTCTAATTATTAGGCAATAGGGGCGCTCGCAGTAAAAAGCGCCCCTAATGGTCTTAGTGTGTTTGACAATCAGGGGCACTTGCAGTAAAAAGCGCCCCAGTTGGCCTTAGCGCGTTTGACAATCAGGGGCGCTTCTAACTGCAAGCGCCCCTGAATGTCAAGTGCGTTACGACCAACAGGGGCGCTTTCTACTGCAAGCGCCCTTGATTCTATGTTTTTTTAAATTTTTTTTTTGTTTCTGGTATATCCAATATTTTGCATCAACCAATGTCATCACCTGCATAAATCAGAAACAGAAACGAACCAACAACAACCAATATCAACTCAACAACCAAATTTCAAATCAACTAACCAATTGCAAATTAAATTCCAACTAACAAACTTATATATACCCATCTAATATACATACAAAAATTACATAAATCATTAACCAAATTCTAAATGCCAACATAGCCAACAAACATGACATGATCGACATTCAATGTGAGGAACCAAAAACCAGCTAACCAAGGAGGAAAACTCCATAATGATAAGAATAATGCATAATATCCTAGTATGATTCACACACCTAAAATCCATTTAACAACAATGGTGCTATCAGTAGGAATTAAGCTAACCTTGGACCATCTTCTGTAGAGCATCGATGGCCAACGTATCCGATGTTACAAATAAAGGATTTCGAGTCATTACTTTAGACACCGGTGTCTGATCCGGTCGCAAACCCTCAGCTATAACTCTAGTAGCAATATCCTGAACACAAGCAAATTCTTGCATTGTACATTATTACATCTCATATGCACACTCACTCAAAGGATACATTTACATTCACACATAAAAACACAAACCTTGTCGGTCATGATTCCAGAGAGCAATGCATTTGCATCAGTCAACAAAACAGCATCAACACGCCTTGCTGCCATTCGTCTACAGGCTTCCGAAACTGTTGTCCCCTCGGATATCGTGAGCGCTTTAGACAACCGAAGCTTCTTAATCGTCCTTTCACCCCCATTAGACCTAAATTCTCCAATTAACAATCACAATCAAACTAAAGCAATACAACAAAGCAACCGATCCATGGAAAGCTTTGGATTCAATTAACAAGATAAGTGTGTTTTATAATTAAATAATGTCCAGATGCTAACGGTAACCATAAAAATCAAAACAAAACAACGTAGCTAACTACAAAAAGAGAGGGAAAAAATAGAAAGATAAAATGAACAGGAAACAAAACACTCAACGTATTGGTATCAGTAAAGAATAAAAATATAAAAAGTGAATCTTCTAAACACAACGATGAATACATATATATGAATAAAGAGTTTAGTTGGATTTAGAAGGATCGGTTAATCGTAGAGGAAGAGAAGGTACATACTCGTGAGCGGGAGGAGAAGAAGGTTTGCTGGAAGGTTCGCTGGGGAATCCATTTTCAGACTTTTTGGACATGGAAGGAGGGCGTTTGTGGGTCCCACTATTCCTCCTCGTAATACACTACAAGAAAAACCTGTTTTAGCTACCAACATTTGCGACGGAGCTTAACCCGTCAGTAATTTGCCACGGATTTGCGACGGCGTGTATAAAAAGTAAGAAATGGGAAATTTCCCGCTACCGTTTGCGACGGATTAGAAAACGGTCGCAAATTTGTGACGGAGATCCCGTCACAAGCCCGTCGCAAATGTCATCAGTTTCCTTCTTATCACGCGTTTCTCATCTTCACTTAAAATATCACCACTTTCCTTCTTCTCTCATTCTTTTTTCTCTCACGCTGATCCTTCCTTTTTCGATTTCGTTTTAAGTGTTAACTTTTGATTTTTTTGATTTCGTTTTATGTTGCAGAGGCAGAGATACTATTCTGTTCGCTCCCTTCATCATCATTCATCATCATCATTTCGTTTTCTATTTGTAGGTTCTCAGCTCCTCCTTCATCATCATTCATCAAGGTATTTCGATTTCGTTTTCTATTTGTAGCTTCTTTCAGTTACTCATTTTTTATTTTTAGGTATTTCAATTTCGTTTTATGATTTAACTTACTTCTGGTATTTTTCGGTTTCGTTTTATGTTGCAGAGTGCAGACATACAAGCAAGGGATTGATTATTGAACAAGGGATTGGAAAAAAAAAGACACAAAAGGTATTCTATTTCTATATATTTTAGGGTTTGCTAGTTGCCTATTTCTATTTCTGTTTTAGTGTTTCCTAATTATTAGTTTGTGTATTTGTGTGCTTAATGGCTTATATGTTGACTGAGTTTTTTGTAGTTAAGTTATCAATAAGAAATTGCTATTCTGTTAGTTAAAACAAAGAGGAGGAAGAATGATATTACTTAAGAGCATTGGACTGTTCATGACAACACACATGCTTCAAGCGTGCTTGGATCTCCTGTGCAAGAGGAGAAATTGCTATTCTGTTAGTTAAAACACACATGCTTCAAGCATCTCTTGGATCTCCTGTGCAAGAGGTTTTCTCATTTTTGTTATGAATTTCTCATTTAATTTCAAAATTATGGACTTCGCTGAACTGTTGTATTTTTTACATGAATTAATCCAGGTTGCAGATTCGGTTCTTGCAATACAAAAGGTAAACATTTTGATATGAATTTTACTATATCTCAGTGATTCTCTGATATGGAGATAAACATTTTGTTTCTTCCTCGCTACTTTTTTTTTTGTAGTTTTGATTTGTTAGATTTGGAGTTCATCTTTTGGTCTTGGTGACTGATTTGGGCCTTTCTGTTTAACCTAGCATTTAAAGCAAAATGTCTGGCTGCTTTGTTGGACTGGATAGTTATTATCTATGAGTAAATTCTATGTTTTTCACATGTTATTGTCATTTAATTTTCTTTTATTTTTTTAATAAATTTATTTATCATGGGATGAGACTTGGAGTTCTGTTTTCCCGTACTGCTATGGTTTATTAGTTTGTCCAGGAAAGGAATAGCTTAATCTTTCGTGCATTACAACAAACTTGGACACAGTGAATATATTGCTTTCTTATGAATGTATTAAGATCATTAACACAGCTCATAGTTTGCACCATATATTCTTGATAACATCAGTTATTCTGGAGTGCTGTTCCAAATGCGAGAATGTTTTTTGTAATATTTAGTTGGAAGTCAGGTAAAATTGAATATTTGAATCTCAACACATCTTGGAGAATGCCGTCCTCTTCGAGAGCTTGCTAACCTCCTATGAAACTGTGAATTATCAGTCATCACTTCTTGAATATCACTGTTCTTGATTTTCAGCTCAGCTGGCCTGCATTACTTGATTGATCAATAATATGTCACTGTTTGGGCTTTTCAGACCTTAATTATGGGTAACCAAGATGGAATTGATGAAATGTCAAGCACAGGTGCTTCTGTTCTGCTCTCAGTAATAAAGCTGATTGACAAGTATGATCTATATGGGCAAGTTGCATATCCTAAGCACCACAAACAATCTGACGTTCCTAACATATATCGTCTAGCAGCAAAAACAAAGGTAACTTTGTCAATTTATTGGAATAAATGATAATGCGTTTAAGCTTTAAATTGGATTACAAGAAAATTGATATAACTGTCTACTTTTAGACATAGTAGTCACACTGTCCATAATAGTCAAACTGTGAGTTGCATTTGGAATTATTTGTTCAACTTTTGAATCATGAGTAGTAAATATCGTATGATTTAGAAACATATCAACAAACACACATGATTCATTGCCTAAAACATTCACAAAATAAAATGTTGTCATGAACAGTCCAATGCTCTTAAGTAATATCATTCTTCCTCCGCCTTAGTCACCACTTGTGCCTGTTCGTCAAGTGAGATTCATCCGGTTCTGTAAGCAGCATGCAGAAGGTGTATGAGCTGTGGTTGATGTTTCTGTTGATATTGGTCATGATGCTGCTAATGCACAGCCATTTATGAGCTGTAGGAGGCTTCCTTCTGGCTGTATTGTGCAGGATATGCCCAATGGTTACTCCAAGGTAAGTTCTTATCCAACTTCTTTGTTAAGATCTTTTTCCTTTGTATATTCCTGTTTCTTGCCTTCTGTATGAGTTCATTTTTTCTTTTTAAATTGTGGGTCTTTTCTTACTTGTGGTAATGAATGGGGTACTTTCTATAGCTGATGTTATGGTCTTGCATGATGGCCCCTTTTCTATGCTATCAAAAGTTTACAGTGTGTTTTGTACTTTTCTTACTTGTTTTTTGTACTTTCTGTATTGTGACTACTACGTCCAAATAGAATAATGTTGGAATTTGCTTCAGAAGTGAGTCTCTTCACAACTAGTTTTTTACTTGTGACTTGCAGTTGTTCTTAGACTTGTTGTGTGGTGTATGACTCAATCTGATTTGGACTATTGATACCACCAGTATTGTAACAGCCCAGGTCCAACGCATTGGCCACCCCAGCACTATTACATCACGGTCTTCTCTACCCCCTTGTAGAATTTTTGCCTTCCGTGGGAATCAAACCTTGCACCTGAGGCATAAGTGCAAGTTAAACACACCTCCCACTACCAATTGGTAGTGGGAGGTGTGTTTAACTTGCACTTATGCCTCAGGTGCAAGGTTCGATTCCCACGGAAGGAAAAAATTCTACAAGGGGGTAGAGAAGACCGTGATGTAATAGTGCTGGGTTGGCCAATGCGTTGGACCTGGGCTGTTACAAGTATGCTATCCAAGTTTTTTTTGAAGATGCTACCTTTGAATTGATTTTATTTAATTAACAATTTTGTTAATTGCCTGAACAATTTTGCTATAGTGAACAATTTTGCAATCCCAACTTTTTAAAACTCTCAAAGATTTGCAATCCTAACTTAGCATTAATATGCCCAATCTTTTTGGATTCCCATTACTAGCAAAATGCATATGCTAAAACATATGGTCTTTTTTGAACAGATGATTTTTTTTGAAGTTATTCTCAGACAAACAGGCTGCTCAACATTGTTCTATTTTTCTTTAATAGGGGATTAAGCCTATAATTGCAGTTCACACCGTTCTCAAATCTTCTATAATGTGTCACTCATGATCCATTTCTTTTTTGGTGTTTTGTATGTTTTGCAGTTCATTACAATCTCCGTTTTGTATGTTTTGCTGTTTGGTGTTTCTTAGTTTCTTTTTTGTTGGTGATGGTGTTGTTGTTGTTGTTGGTGGTGTTTTCTTAGTTATTTACGACATCAGAATTGAAAGGGGAACACTGAGGGGAATTTGGTATTTTTTATATCATATTTTTTTAATATATAAATTATAGATATATGATTTGTTATCGGAAGGGGAATTTGGTTTGGTTTATTAGTTATAAGAATAATTTGAGTGACAGTCTTTTTAATAGTTTGTTACAGCTCTATCTTTACATAATAGTTTGTTGACAGTCTTTTTCCTTTCCGTTTTAATTCTGTTTTATGACTTCATTTTGTTTATTGGCTGCAGTAACAAATTTCTTTGGAAACTTCTGTTTTAAGTACCTGCAAAATATGGACCAAGAAGAGAGAAAGTTGAGCACTGATAATGAAGAGAGTAAGATGTGGTCGCAAATCTGTCATCCTCAATTTGATAGTTCCTTTCACCTGCAAATATTTGTTTTGGTGGTATAAATTTCTATAGTTCTAAAGTTCTATTCTTTTATATTGATTTATTGGCACTAATTTAGCTTTCTGTTGATATGATGTGGCCGGTGCTCTAAAGTTCTATTCTTTTATATTGCTTTGTTACATTCTTTGATTTGGATATCATAAGTGTGTTTAATGGTTGCATAAAGTTCTCTTTTGTGCAAAGACTGTAAGTTGTTGTTTTATTTGACTAAGTTGTGATAATCCTCTTAAGGGATGATTTAGATTTTTTTTTTTGTTCTTAGTTCTTTAGCTGAGAAAACAGTAGCTTGGCAGAGTCAAACCAAATTTCTAAAAAGGTGAACTTTTACTCTTTCACCATATATGGAGAAAATTATTTCTGGAATCTCCTAATTAGAAGACCATTAACCTATGTGAAAAAACCAAATGTTCTGTTTTGACTTGGAAATTAGTCTCGTAGCAGCCCAAAGGGTCTCAGCCACTGGGTACCCGAGCGCTTACTAGCGTTTAAAGACTCTAATTACGGTGGTTTAGAAAAAAATTGGAAAGACTTGTAAATATATATTCTTTTTCCTCTCCCATCACATTTCTTTGTTATCTACAACAGGTCAGAGACGAGCTTGAACAATTGCTGGGTGATGACGATGATATGGCTGATCTATACTTGTCAAGAAAGGCAGGTTCACCATCACCAGTTAGTGGATCAGGTGCTGCTGCAAATTGGTTTGCTGCCTCTCCTCCTACCATAGGATCTAGGATATCCAGTGAGTAGAGCAAGTATTGCCACCGTTCATTTTGATGATGAAAATGATGTGAGGGAGCTTGAAATGTTACTTGAGGTAATAACTTTATTTACTTTCTTAAGGAAAAATCTTCCATGTTTATTTAATTTAATGAAAAAAGCTGTTTAAATGGTGTTTGGTCATTTTTGCCTCTCATGTTATGTTACATGTGTTCGTGTTAGTGTTATGTTAATGTTTGATGTGCTGATTACTGGTTTTTCAGTTAGAACTTTGCATCTGCAACAATTAGGGCTTGGTTGATTCTGTTTTGGTTTTTTAGTTTTTATAATTTTTGTTGTAAAGTAGGTCTGAAAACAAGTATTATCTGATTTGTTTTTAATTTTTAGAAAGAGAATCAAGCATGCCCTTTGTTGATGAAATGTTATAAAGTTGAAAGTGTTGTCAAGTGTCTGATAATCTGTAATCTTGGTGTTCAGATATTTCAGCAACTGTGCTAGCTTTTCTGTTGCTAATAAAATAAGCGGCAATAAGGATGAGAATCAACCATGCCCTTGGTGAAATGGTAAAGAGTTGTACTTGAATATGCATCAAGAATGTATCAAGAATATGCATCAAGAATGTACAAATCATTTTTGTGCACTTCCTTACGGCAACTCATTCTCCTTTTCGCTTATGCTAAATGCAGGAACACAAATTGACATAATTGTGGATGGCAACTCATTCTCCTTTTCGAAGATTCTACAATGATTATCAGGATGTGCTTCCTTCAACCTCCTTCCATTCAAATGGAATTTCCTAACATTTATTTCATGTTTAAGACTATTTATATTTCTCTCTTTTGATGTGTATGGATTATAAATTTGAATGTATTTCTTATGCATGAATTATGTATTTGCTTCTTTTGATGTCAATGCATTTTCAATCTTTCAATCCTTGCTAGTATTAAAATTTGACTTCAATTATTTATTAAACATAACTTAGTTATTAAAATTTGACTTCAATTACTATTAATCTAATTTTGGTCTTATAATGCTGTCGTAGACCCTAAAGCTTTGGCCCCGTGCATCGCACGGGTCAAGATGCTATTACAAAAACAGCATCATTCTGTTGGATGTATGATTTAATTTTTTTTTTAAATTTCCGACGGATTTGCGACGAAAAGTTGTCAGAGTTTGCGACGACTTTGCCACAGATATATGCGACGGCATTGCGACGGACAACTTGCGACGGGGAGTTTCGTCGCTAAGCATTTGCGACGAGCTGTTTTGCTACGACTTTTTGTCCGTCGCAAATGCCGTCGCAAACGCAAATTTGCCACGGAAAAAGGTCCATTTGCGACGGAAATTGTCGTCGCAAATGAGCGATTTTCTTGTAGTGATATGAGGAGGGAGGACGAAGCAGCGCCGTTCACGGAGGAGGGAGAAGCAGCGCCGTTCGCGGAGGAGGGAGAAGCAGCGCTGTCGCTCACGAACGAAGATAGGAGGGAGAAGCTGCTTCGTTCACGGAGGAGGGAGGAGGGAAGGCGCTGTCGCTCACGAAGGAAGGAAGGAGGGAGAAGCTGCTTCGTTCACGGAGGAGGGAGGGAAGCTTCTTCGTTCGCAAATGAGAGGGAGGCGGTACTGTGTGTGTGAGGGAGGCGGTACTGTGTGACTTTTCGCAAATGAGAGGGAGGTAGGGTAAAAGAGAGAAATTGGGCATCAGGAGCGCTTTTAGAAAGCGCCTCTAAAGCCTGAGCATCAGGGGTGCTTTTTAAAAAGCGCCTCTAAAGGGTGCGCCCTTTTTCTGCAGTTCTGTTGTAGTGTTATTTTACATTTTAGTATTTATTAATAATATAATAATATAATAATAAATATAAAAAAGCAGGTTTAGAAAAATTAAAACATTACATTAATATTAGCAACGAGGTTTTCTCTTGCTAAATAGGACACGTCTCATTTAAATTAGCGACGGATTGTGTTCACTCGCTAATTAGCAACAGAATTAGCTACGTATTTGGCCATCGCTAATTTGCGACGGACTGCCAAATTTTGTCGCTACGTATTAGCGACCAACGTTTTAGCAAGGGAATTTTTCTATCGCTAATTTCATCGCTAAAGGCTAGTAGCAATAGATTTCTTCCTGTTAGCGACGAATTTGACCATAGCTAACACTCTATTTTTTTTTTGTAGTGAGAAGGTGCGGGCTGGTTAAGAAAATTAGAGTTAACATATCAAGGGTATTTGATAAACATAGGGATGATAGGTTGTGTAACAAGCCTTAGGTTGGATGGAATTCCAACTGTCACATCACATGCTATTATGGTGTCCATATACAGACCCATTCAGGAGAGAAAATCATTGATGTTTTCTTTATATAATAATATAATCAGTATCATTATTATTACGTACAAAGAAATAAGAATGAAAACAAAATACAAAAAAGAAGATCTAGCTAGGTTGTATACTGAAGTGTAGAAGTTGGATGTGACAAAATGACAAATTCTAATTCGAAAATCAAACTAAAGTGTTGTAATTGTCATGGTCATGGGATGGTAAGGGCACTTTCAACGGATGAGGCCATGTGAAATTCATCAGTCCTTCCCTACATACTGAAAATCTTCAAATAGATACAACCATAATAAATGGCACCGACAATAAACCAAAGTCGAAAACAGTATTTCAAATTTTAAATTTTAATTGAATTAATACGTTTGTTTACGTTTACTAGCTAGTATTTGCGTGGGGATGGGGTTAAGATGAAATTTGATTAATCTCTTCCTTACGAAAGGAAAAAGGGAGCTGGATCCTTGGTGA
Organism: Astragalus membranaceus; assembly: GCA_039519185.1. Classification (NCBI taxonomy): domain Eukaryota; kingdom Viridiplantae; phylum Streptophyta; class Magnoliopsida; order Fabales; family Fabaceae; genus Astragalus; species Astragalus membranaceus. Next base: position 51,065,341 of record CM076849.1, read on the forward strand.
AGAAATATAAGTGTACTTTTTTCTCCAACCATTTCTAACAATGAGGTTTGAAGTTTGAATTTGCATACTAGCTACTTAAAAGAAAATAAATAAATAAATAAATAAATGTGGTAAATGGAAAGTTTGCATGATTAACCGACAATCGTTAGCTAACTCACAATTGTTGTTGGCCAACTGTAACTTAGGATCATAGCTTATAGATTAGAGACACATTCGTCCATACAAATTCTATTTTTATACGCAATTTACACAAATACTTATGCCACTTTGTTGGTGGGATGTAGAAGAGAGACGGCTTTTGGGACCGGATTTGATTCAAGAAACCACAGAAGATTCATCAGATTAAGGAATGGATGAAAGCAGCTCAGAGTTGCCAGAAAAGCTATGCTGATAAGAGGACTAGACCATTGGAGATTGATGAAGGCGATCATGTGTTTCTTAGGGTTACCCCTACGATTGGTATTCGTGGGGCATTGCGAGCCAAGAAACTCAGTCCTCGTTATATTGGACTTTTTCAGATCATCAAACGGATTGGACCCGTTGCTTATCGTATTGCCTTCCCGCCATCATTATCAAATTTGCACAATGTATTCTATGTATCCCAACTTCGGAAGTATATTCCCAATCCTAATCAACCATTTTGCCGCCATCATTATCAAATCTGCACAATGTATTCTATGTATCCCAACTTCGGAAGTATATTCCCGATCCTAATCAACCATTGAGTTTTGAAACGGTTGATCTTCGATCAGATCTTACTTTCCAACCTTACCCCAGTCAGATTCTTGAATGTGGTGAGAAGACTCTCCGGACTTGGACAATTCCAATCGTTAAAGTTGTTTGGAATAGATTCTCACTCGAAGAAGTAACTTGGGAACTCGAGGATGACATGCATGCTTGTTATCCATATCTCTTTCAATAGGTAAGACTTGACAAATTTTTTAGGACAATTTTTTTTTCAAGTTGAGGTGAAATGTAATACCCCAAAATAATTTTTAAATTTTATTTTGGATATTACTGGTTGCTATTTAAATTCCTAGAGGTATGATTGAATTTATGAATTAGTTGGTGTGATAATTTAGTATATTGGTGTTGTTTTGTTAAATAAATGTGAGAGTGTATAATAGAATAGTGGGGGTGCAAATAATATAAAGACCTAGAATGGTAAAAGCCCATCCCAAACACACTTCCAGCTGAGGGCCAAGGGAAGGATTCTTTCACGGGTCACATTTTTGTACCCCCACCAGTAGACACCATACCCCTACCGTTTTTTATTCCTATTTTACCCCTATGAAAATTGTTAAACGAAAATTTATCTAAATAAAAGATAAATGCATCTATAAAAAAATATTCGAAACGGATTTATCGTTTACTTAGATAAATCTGTTTAACCCAAAAATACATTACAGATTTATGTTTTTAGTAGATAAATCCGTAGTTGAAAAATGCACTACGGATTTATCTACTAAAAACATAAATTCGTAGTTTAAAAAATGCACTATAGATTTATGTTTTTAGTAGATAAATCCGTAGTTGAAAAATGCACTACGGATTTATCTACTAAAAACATAAATCTGTAGTTTAAATTTTTTTTATAAACTTGGGCATACAGATTTATCACAAATTTTCTTAAATCCGTTTTGCTACCTGCAATGCAAACTAGTAATGAAGGAATACATGAAGAGGGTTAGATAATTCATTCTTTCATTAAACAAACCTCAATAGGGAAAAAATCAAAGAAAAAACAACCTTAATTGTATTCAATGTTACTCTTATCATAATTTGAAGTTCTCGATATCGCAATTTGCGGATGATACTGTGTTGATGGGTAGAGTTACTTGGGACAACTTGTGGAGCATCAAGACAATTCTTAGGAGCTTCGAGCTTGTGTCGGGCTTGAAGGTTAAATTCCATAAAAGTAAGCTTATCGGTATTAATGTTCCGAATAATTTTCTCGATACAGCCGCTACTTTTTTGCATTGTAGACCGGAATCTACGTACCCCCTTCAAGTTCTTGGGGATTCCGGTGGGGGCCAATCCTAGAAGGGCAGCCACGTGGAAGCTGGTTCTTGACATGCTTTGAAAGAGATTATCTTCTTGGAAAGGGCGTATTCTTTCAATTGGAGGCCGGGTAACTCTTACTAATTCGGTATTGAATAGCATTCCACTCTATTTCTTTTCTTTTTACAAAGCCCCGAAGGTGGTTATCAATTCAATGATAAAGATTCAACGAAATTTTTTGTGGGGAATTATTGATGGTGATAGAGGTATGTATTGGGTAGCGTGAGATAAAGTTTGTAAGCCGAAGGGGGGGGGGTGGGCTCGATATAAAAGATCTAGAGGTGTTCAATATGTCTTTATTATCGAAGTGGAAGGGGAGATCGTTGGTGGACGGTGATGCTATTTGGAGGGGCCTGTTGTTACATCGGTATGGAGATTTTTCATCAGCCTTCACTCACGGCTCAGTGGAAGCAATTAACAAAGGTTCTAGAGGTTCACTTTGGTGGCGCGACCTGCTCAGTTTGGACTCATATCTCCCTCATTTGTCGGTGGTCTTTTTTCATATTTTTGCAAGTTGTATCACTAAGAATGCGAGTGTTGTTGATTGGGGTGCCTGGACTAGAAGTATTTGGCGTTGGCAGGAACCTTGGACGCATCTTGATGATCCCTTCTGTCGTGAAGAAGCTGACAATTTGCACCAGATTCTGCAGAAGATAAAACTAGATCCGGGTAAGCAGGATTCTTGGTTGTGGACGCAGGATCATTCTAATTCTTTTTCGGTGAGATCATGTTATCGGTTTCTGGTTAGTGGTAATGTTCAATTTGAGTCGGATATGGAGCTTAATAAAGTCCTACAGAAGCTGTGGAAGTCCGCAACCTCCTCCAAAGTTAATATTTTCGGTTGGCGTTTGTTTCACAACTCTTTGCCTTCTCTCTTGGTCAGCTTCTTCATCGCCACATTATTTCTAATGAAACGGAGAAAATATGTTCCTTTTGCGAACTGCACAGTGAGGAAATACACCTTTTTTTCTATTCTTGTAGCTTTGCGAATGATGTGTGGCAAAAGGTTTGCGGTTGGATGGGTGTGCAGCAAGCGGACAATCTCACTTTAATAGAACATTTTCGCTGGATGGGCAAACTAGGTAAGGGGAAGAAGGAAAAGAAAACTAAGCATTTGATTTGGTTGACTACTTGTTGGTATTTATGGCTTTCCTGGAATGCTCTTGTTTTCAGGAACGAGGAAGCCAACATAGCTTCCGTTATTACTCGTATTAAAAGTTTATCTTGGAGTTGGTTTGTGTATAGAGTGTGACACCCTCGACCCCGTCATGGCATAAATATAGCATAAGTAATGAAAACAACCAAAAACAAAGTCTTGTCCAAAATAAAACTTTAATTTAATGGGATAAAGACATCACATTTACAAACTTGCGGAATTATAAAAAAAAAAATATCAACTTACAAGTAAATCAAATAACCCAAATTCCCGATGTCACAATAGTTCAGAGCTGACCCTTACAAAAGTACATCGGAAAAATAAACTTTTAGTCAATAGCAAAAACTAGCTAATTCTAACTACGGTAACTCCGAGAGCATAATCACTCCCTGGGTCCAACAACATTAACACCTGCAAGCACATCATCTATACATACACAATGATGTATGCATAGCCACAACAAAGGGGTTAGTCATCATACATCCAAGTAGCATTTACGGTAAGAGAGATAAATGAGCAATGCACTTTATAACAATAACTTTTGCTTGAATAATTCAGCATCACATACATCCACGCCTATGAGAACATGTACTATTACCAACAACTAAACACACTATCATGTAATGATATATTACTAACAACAACAACAACAACAACCACAACAACAACAACTATAAGACCGAGATACCATGCTCGAACGGGATACCTTGCCCAATAATGACCTACTAACAACAGGAGCGACAACCGCAGGACCAGGATACCATGCCTGAACGGGATACCTTGCCCGATAATGCCCTACTAACAACAACAATGACGACAACTGCAGGACCAGGATACCATGCCCGAACGGGATACCTTGCCCGATAGAGCCCTACTAATAACAACAACGACAATTGCAGGACCAGAATACCATGCCTGAACGGGATACCTTGCCCGATAGTGCCCTATTAACAACGACAACAACAATGTGAGGACCGGGAAACCATGTCCGAACGGGATACCTTGCTCGATAGTGCCCTATTAACAATGACAACAGACTTATGGACTTAATCGAAGTGGTGTCTAACAACAACATCAACGACAACAACTATTGCGACGACGACGAACAACAACAACAACAACAACAACAACAACAACAACAACAACAACAACAACAACAACAACAACAACAACAACAAGAGTAGCAACAACAACGATAACGACAACGATGTACAACAACAACGACGAACAATAATAGCAACAATAATAGCAACCGCAACAGCACAACAACAACGATATCAGCAACAACGACAACGACATGAAGAACAATAGAACAACAGCAACAACAACGTAACATTAGCAACAACAACAATGTGGCATCAACAACAACAACAACAACAACAACAACAACAACAACAACAACAACAACTTCAAAATCAGCAATAACAACTACTGAAGAACTTTAGTATCCAGTGGAATACTATTGAACAACAAAAACAACAATAACCACAACAACAATAACAACACTAGAAGCAACGATACAATATCAACAATAGCAACCACTACAGGTACTCAACCGGCATGTCAAACAATTCATAGGTCGTATAAAGAGTGAAATATGACTGAAAGAAAATAATAGTAATTATAAACTAATTATCTTGGAAATTCTAAGACTAAAACGAAATCTAAAGGAACAAAAAAATGAATTACAGAAACTGTCTCACCGAAAAAGGAGTCCGACGTCAATTTTGCCGAAACGAAAAAGAGACTAGTGCTTCCCGAAGGTTTCGACGCGTAGAATTCGAAAACGACGTCCGTTTTCCCAACCGGAGACTGTGGTGGTCGGAGAGTGCGAAAAACACTCCGCCTAACGTTACAAAACGCGACAAACGGTGCTTCCTTTGAAGAAACGGAGGTTAGAATCGAATTCAGAAGAGGATTTTGAGTTGGGTAGTGAAATTTGGGATTAAACCGTGACCTAGAGAGAGAGAGAACGAAATCAGAGAAGGGGAAGTTAAGGGTTTGGTAACAATGATTATGTTTGGCTCATGGAGGAGGAAGAAGAAGCGTGAAAAGTAACTAAATAATAAAATAAAGAAGAGAATCAGGTAGGGTGCACTTAGCAAATAGGGGGTACAGCCAATAAAATTTAAAAAAACAAAACTATAATACATTCCTATTCTTAGATGTTAATATATAATATATAGTTATCTCAAAATAACAATGTTAATATTAATAATTACATCAAAATAACAATGGCAATACTAACAAACTAATGTCATCTAGACAACTAGTGTTATCTATCATGTTGATTACTATTGCTTTGATTACCGGCGGTAAGTGATTGGGCGGCCGTCCCTCCTACTCGTTAAGCTAGGTAACTCAAGAAATAACAACCAGACAGATTCTCTAGCGGTTCTGTAAGGATCCCTGATAGGGGCTTGAGCGTAAACATGTTGGTACCACATTATCGCCCTCAAGCTCTATTAAATTTCCTTCTTATAGCATGCCATGATTCTGCTGCGCTACTCTGATAATCTAACTTGTAGCTATAAGCATTACTCGTATTCTACCCCACTCATCTATCTTTACGGTGTCTCCCTTAGGCTCACTCCTAAGATATCAACTTAAGTCTTAACACCGCAACTATTCTGAAAGGACTATATGGGATGGGAATCTGAGGGGACATACCTATAAATACTAACAGAATATATCAAAGCACACTAATAGTCTGCTAATGGTTTGGTTAATTTCCTATGACAACATCATTCACTACACAAAAAGGGAGGAGCGACGGCGGTTAAATTTCTCACCGGCGGCGGTTTAAACCGCCATTATTGGCTGCTGGCGGCGGTTCAGGTAGCGCCGTGGATTTCAGCGTCGACAGGGTGTACTCGTGGCGGTTCTGGAAACCGTCACACAAACGGCCGCAAGTTTAGCGGCGGTTCTAAACCTCCGCAAATAATTAAAAATTATTTTTTGTTTAAATATGGTGGCAGTTTACAACCGCCGCTATCCAGTTTTTTTTTGTATTTTTTTGTTTAAATATGGTGGTAGTTTACAACCGCCGCTATCCAGTTTTTTTTTTTTGTATTTCAATATATGTATCTTTCTTTTACAAATTTTATAAATGTGATTATTAATTATATTTACATGTCAAGTATTAAAAAAAACTAAATTCATGCCAAAAACACATACAATGTTCTAAAGTTTATAAAACAAACATAGTTCATAATGTCAAAATAACTATAACTGGAACTTAGTTCATAACATTTTTTTTTGAGTTGAACACAATACTATTTATTTGAATTTAACCCGTTCAGCAACAACAGCTTACAAAAGAAAATATGGAATGACAGCCGAGTATGTAACTCAAACTCAACAAACAACAGGCTCAACAAAGAGTGATCCACTCTCTCCTAACAACTTGAAATGTATTTGGTCATAAAGATGCAGTAATTAATAATCACGATGATTGATTGACATTGATTGACAGTTTCATAAACCCTAATGCATAAAATTAATTTTTACCTTGTAATAGCTTTTTCTTTGGCTTCTTTGGCAGCAATTTCCTCCTTGATTATCCTAAACTTGGCAAACTTTTCAGAATCATTTAGAGGTTTTGATCCTTGACTTCTTGATGAAACTGGATCATCATCTGTAGTAGGATCGAAGATGGGTAGAGAGAGGAAGAGAGAAATAGAAGTGTTCTTCTTTGTTAGCGACTGTACGAGGAAGAGAGGAAGAGGTTTTCTGCCATAAAAATTGAAACCCTAATAGTGTTTGAGAGAGTGGCTTGTAATTGATGAAGCGTGGGTTTGAGACTTTTTGAGATCCGCGGGGAACAAAATGAAAATAGCGCGTCTTTGTTTTTTCACTAAAATAAAGAACCGCTGCAGCAAGAAATGGAACCGCCGCCGGTGTTTCTTGTTGGAGGCGGTTATACGGAACCGCCGCGGGAGTCAAGTTGAGCGGCGGCAGTTGGGGGTAACCGCCGCGAATGAAGTGCCGCTGAAGCTTCTTTTTTTGTAGTGATTGTTCTAATACTCACAGTCCTAGCCAATTTGAAACTTGTTAGCACCACAAGCACAAACTTAAACAGCCGTATCAATAATTCATGTAGAGCTCACAACAAGTCTCATAGTTTCACCACAATATCACGACAAAAGTTTACAAAGTGCACAACGATTGCAAAACAAACCACATAATCAGAGTTTACAGGTACAGATTATATACATGGAAGTTATGAAACAATTCACAAAAACACAAAGTTCACAATATTGTACGTCGAGGGAAATTAGACATATAAACGAAACAAAGTTAAATAAATAACATAAGAATGTAGTTAACATTTGAAACCATATTACATCTAATTACACACAAAAAATCAATAGTTGTAGCATTTAGGTGAAAGGAAACTATTACTTATAGTGATTAGAATATTACAGCATGTTATAGCAAAGCAACAACTTAAAATAATTAGGAACGTTTCCACAAACCACTCAGTCTGACTCATCAATACACAATTAAAACACATTATAAAGGTTTTACGCAAGACATAGTATCAATTAAGATGAGTTAAGTGCCTATTGGGCATCCAACAATAAAAATAAAAACTAATTTAATAGAAATTAGTCATCATTCAAGGAGGACATTTTTAAGTGCCTAAATTTCAAAGACTAATTCCAAAGCATTTTTTATTAAAACTCAAGCTTGTAATGTTATACAACGCATAGTATGCTATTTTTAATCTAAAAAAAAATTTCCATGCAAAATATAGCTTGACTCCTTAAGATTAGAGGTTGTACATGATGATAAATTAGCACCAGAGATATGTATAAAGTGCAACAGCAAAAGAGTAAAAGGTATGAAACAACAAAAACTACTATCATGGAACAATTCAATCATTCGCTTAAAATATATAATATAAAAAAAAACATATCACAAAGTGTCCAAGACCAAAGGATTGAGGAGTATGGTACTTAGAGAAATCTTAGTTCTAAACATTAACAAAGGAACTATATTTGTGAAATGCGAAGATAACAAAAACACAAAGGACAAACAAATTTTAGGATGGATGAGTATCTAATATCATACTATATGAATATATGAGCATGTGAGTACATATGCAAGTAAATACAAATTTAATATCGAACAAAACAAAATAGTAAATAATGAATATCATATAGAATAATCATTAATTTAAATGCATAGACATGCCAATTCATACCATCACAGAAGCTTGAATAATGCGAAAACTACATGTATCATTTTGAAGCATTGATACTCAAATAGGATTAAATATAACAATAACGATTACACAAAACTCACTATCAAATCGAACCAAATACATATATAAATAAGTGGTAACAAAAAGACTAGCAAAATAATGATTCGCAAGAAATCTCTGTATACATTTTATTCTTAGATAACAAAACCGTGTAAGATGAATCATAAAAAAAATAACCATCAAAATTTGAACATTAAAAAAATCAGAAATTATGGAAATTCCTAGTTCATAGTCGCAAACTATATAAGATGGAAATTACAATACAACTCATAAGATACAGAGTTCACACAGAAGAAAAATAGACAACACACACAGTCCGGTGAGGACCGAACTGCTCTGATACCACTAAATGTGACACCCTCTACCCCGTCATGGCATAAATATAGCATAAGTAAGGAAAACAACCAGAAACAAAGTCTTGTCCAAAATAAAAATTTAATTTAGTGGGATAAACACATCACATTTACAAACTAGCGAAATTATAAAAAAAAATATCAACTTACAAGTAAAGAAAATAACCCAAATTCGTGATGTCACAATAGTTCAGAGTTGACCCTTACAAAAGTACATCGGAAAAATAAACTTTTAGTCAATAGCAAAAACTAGCTAATTCTAACTACAGTAACTCCGAGAGCATAATCACTCCCCGGGTCCATCAACATCAACACCTGCAAGCACATCATCTATACATACACAATGAGGTATGCATAGCCACAACAAAGGGGTTAGTCATCATACACCTAAATAGCATTTACGGTAAGAGAGATAAATGAGCAATGCACTTTATAACAATAACTTTTTCTTGAATAATTCAGCATCACATACATCCACACCTATGAGAACATGTACTATTACCAACAACTAAACATACTATCATGTAATGATATATTACTAACAACAACAACATCATCATCATCAACAACAACAACCACAACAACAACAACAACCATAAGACCGAGATACCATGCTCGAACGGGGTACCTTGCCCGATAATGACCTACTAACAATAGGAGCGACAACCGAAGGACCAGGATACCATGCATGAATGGGATACCTTGCCCGATAATGCCCTACTAACAACAACGATGACGACAACTGCAGGATCAGGATACCATGCCTGAACAGGATACCTTGCCCGATAGTGCCCTAGTAACAATGACAACGACAATGTGAGGACCAGGAAACCATGCCCGAACGGGATACCCTGCCCGATAGTGCCCTATTAACAACGGCAACAGATTTATGGACTTAATCGAAGTGGTGTCTAACAACAACATCAGCGACAACAACATCAGCAACAACAACATCAGCGACAGACTTATGGACATAATCGATGTTTGAGTTGGGCTGGTGGGGTGACTGCTGCTGGGGGTGCTGGTATGGCTGTTAACAATTCAGCAAGTGCACTGAAAGCGTTGCAAGTAGTAAAATTACGGTAAGTACCGGTCGATTCCACAGGGATTGCGTGTTGTAACAATAGCAAAGTTAATTAATTCTAGGTTGTGAAAATTGGTTGATTTGTAATTGTGTAACGCGAAAGTAAAAACTATTGTTGAATTGATGAGAAAAAGCGATTAGGTGTCGAATCCTCTCCCTTCACCTATGTTATGAACTACCAGATAAATTATTTGAACTACCAGATTCAATTCACTATAATAAGTTAAGGACAATTCCTTGCCTCAGAACCCCTTTTACCTAATTGAGTTACCCTAATTCCTTAGGTGAATCATGCCAACCGGTAAAGCAATAAACTTAAGAAATAAAGAATTCATGCATCCAACCCCATATTCCTATGGTGATCACAAGTACATGATCTAATACCCCATATCCAGCATGCAACCCATATCCCTATGCGATCACATAACCTAAATAATTATAATTATCATATGTAACTATAAAGCATTACGATCAGAGGCACAGACTTATGATAATTCAAACAACTAAGTGTATTAACCATAACAAAGTATCCATAACATAGGTTCGGGGAGAATCATCTCTCCCTAATCTTAGAAAATTAGTTACACATGGTGAATAGAGACATAATTAGAGTAAAGAAAGCAATACAAGTAAAGATAGACATAGGAACCTTCAACCCTCGTTCCCAAGTGGTGAAAAGCTCCCAGAATCTGACTTTCCTCTGCTCCCAAAACGTCTGCTGCGCTCCCAATGACCAAGCTCTCTTGAAAAACGTAAAAACTGAATTAAAACCCTAACTTCAGCAAGCCATCGCATCGCGACACGAGCCCGTCGCGACGCGAAATCGAACAGAATTGTAGGTTGCCCCTGCATCAGGCTTCCATCGCGACGCGAACCCTCCTGGTCGCGACGCGATATAGAACAGAAACTTGAGTCTTCCCAATTGTGCTACATCTCCGGGCAAGTGTCTGGTTCGCCGAATGATAACACACAAACTGGAGGTCTTCAAGTACAAAATAACTCCAACAATGCAGGAATGGCTTACAAAAGGACTTCCTACTACAAATTTCTAATACTAAACTAAATCCCCATATACTGACTATAATACAATCAAAACCCCGCACAATTGGTCCTAAAATTGGACAACTTACATCATATGACAGAGAGTCAACAATGGCTGGCATGGCTGCTGCTGGCGATGCTGAACCTGCTGCGGTGGATACTGCTGGGAATAATGGGGTGCATACTGCTGGGAATACTGGGGCTGAGGCCACGGCTGAAATGCACCGCCGAAATGCTGTTGCGGCAGGTAGGATGGCATATGTGATGATGATGGCCTTGAGTGCTGAGACATCAGCTGATCCTGCAAAAACTTAAAGCGCTCCTCATTTATCCTAGCCTGCTCTGCAGCTATCCTAGCCCGCTCCTCCATGCGCTCCTCAGCTATCCTAGCTTTCTCCCGAAGCGCCTGCACTTCCCGTTCATTTTGCTCCTGCCGCTCGGCAAACTAATGATGGGCCTCGCTCAGTTGCTGGGTCAATTGCGTAACAACATTCAACTCACTAGAATTAGGAACATACGAGTGACCAGTACTCTTTGATCCCTAGAATGTGAAGAAGATAGACTCAGAATAATGCTTGTTCTGAAAGCAGCCGGTCCAATACCACCAGATCCTACCATACGATTACTCTTTTGGGGACCAACTGCTCTCTCCCAAATATCACGAGCTACTCCACAGGATCGATATCTGTCCCACTGCTCTACTGTGACTCATGGTATTCAGCCAGCCCATCCTGGAATCTCTCCTGAAAAAAATAACCCAACAAAGAAATAAATAACTAATTATTAATAATATATAATATAATAAAAACAATATATATATATATATATATATAAAGATAAATATAAATAATAAACATTATTATATAATTGTAAAAGTAGTTTTACCTGAATATTCCTCGCCCGATCTGTAGCAAACTCACCAGTGTCCTCTCGCATAACCAGTGTCCTCTCGCATATGAAGGTAGCGATGCAACTCAGGCAAAGTGATTGGCCTTTGATGCATCGCCTCCTATATATACATATAGTGTTATTAATTAATACACATGAAAATGACTAGTTAATTATAAATAAATAATTAATTAAGTAATAAAGTAATAAATTTACCAAACGCCTGTGATGGGTTGCAGTATTAACACTCCCCCCTATGTGTATGCAACCACCTTTTTCAGAAGCACGGTTCTTCTTGGCTTTCTCACAATAATTCTTAAATTCTGGTGTCTCCCAATACTCTCTGAATGAAGCCCAAGTTGAGTCTCCTATATAAGATGGCTTCGCATTCTTATTGCGCGCATCCCGCAGTAATTCAGAATAGCGATGGGAACATCTCTTATGGAACACTCACTCAACTTCTTTTTGCTGCTCTGGTAACCACGTACATTTTTCCTATTTAAGAAATTTACAATAATGTTGTTAATAAGACAAATTAATTAATCAAGTCAATAAGATAATACATCAAATTAATTATTTCGTAGAACAACTTTCCAAGAATGATTTTAACATCCTCGCAATTGCCTCTTTATCTTTTCTAACCGTCGTCCAATTCTTCCAGCTGCCGGTGAAATTCTCCTTAATTGTTTTTGTGATGGCGGTAGCTGTAGCCTTCGAAGGAAGAAACCTGTATTATATAAGTTATATAAAAGTTATATAAGTTATATAAAAGGCAACAAAAATAAGTTATATAAGTTATATAAAATGCAACAAAAATAAGTTAATAAATAATAATATATAATACTTACGAATCGCCAGCAGTCTCCAATATGATACGACCATCAGCTGTATACCTCGCCACCTCCTGGTTAACAGTAAATGTGCGTACCCCATCCGCATCAACATCTATCTGGGCTAAGCCCTCAGTACCATCAGGAATCTCTGACTTGCCTGCAGTACTACTACTAGCACCCTCAGACTCGGGTGGTGGCAAATATTTGCCACCAGAAACAACAACACGAGCTGGCTAACGACGACGCCCTAGGCGAGTAGAAGTATTCCTCCTACTAGTGCTGGCGTCATCACCCGTGACAGGTGGAGGAACATAGGTGTCGTCATGATCGGATCCTGAGTGAGACGATGTCATGACCGTATCTAGACATATACATTTAAACAAACAAACATATACTAAACAAGGTTAACATAAACATACTAAACAAAAATATATAAACATACTAATTAAACAAACATAAATTACATCCTTGATTAAAAATAGGTTAACATATATTGTTGAAACATAAAATAACTAATTAATTGGAATCTCATTCATTCTCAAAATCATCATCATCAGAGGAGTGAATTCTTGATACACCAATGTGGTCTGTTGCATCTTCATCAGCATGTTCTTCGTCATCAACTTCATCGTCGGTGTTTGGCTCATCACATAAACGAGTAATGGGTTCAACTTGAATCACTTCATTTACATTAGACATATCTTCTATTTGATATGGCACATCTTCCACCGTGTCATCATTTGTCTCAATGCGAGCTCTTGGTTTTATTTTAATTGCGACACCCAACCACGCCTATCAGTCCGCGTTGATGGATAAGGGACATAATAGACTCGTCTCCTATTTTGTGCAATGACGAACGGATCATACAATCGATATCTACTATTCATTTTAATGTCCACTGTATTTGACTTTGGATTCATCTTTGTTCCTCGAGCAGACGGATCAAACCAATTACAATAAAAAACCACTACCTTCTGACTAAAATCTAGATGGGGGTACGAAAGTTCATATATGTGTTGAACCACACCATAAAAGTCATCTTCACCTCCTTCAGTGACACCCTTCATGCAAACTCCACTATTGATTGTTTCTCTGTCCTGTGTCCATTCATTGGTGTGAAATTTGTATCCATTGACAAAGTATGTGTGCCATTCTTTAACACATCTTCGAGGACCGTCTGATTTGTTCCTCAAGTGTTGGTTGGTAGGAGTTGATGGGAGGGCATAAACATGTTGCCTAAACCACGTTGGAAAATGTGCATTAATATGAGCATAAGATTGTTGCTCACTTACGTCCTCTGATGACAAGAATTCCCTAAAAAGAAATAATTAATTGTTACACATTTGTCTACTTTATATTAACTAATTAAGATCGATAGTTAATATTGAGGAACATACTCAATAAATGGTTGCACCTCAGTACAGTTTATCAACACATGAACATGTGCTGAACTTAACTCTTCATCTGTTAGCCAGTGAATTGACTCCTTCCCAGATGGACGACCGGGTAGACAAAAGACAGACAAAGCTAAATGATGTCTAGGACATTCAGTATCCATTTCATTTCGACTGCTTCCAGGAGCAAACTCATTCTTGAAATAATAAGAACAAAAATGGGTTGTTTCACGGTGTAAGTAAGAAGAACATATCGATCCTTCAACTCTAGCTTTGTTTTTCACCGATCTTTTTGAATCACCCGTGAACTTAGAGAAAATGATATTAATTAACATAATAATCATCTATTTTAAACTTGTTTCTTATATTATAAAAATTAACTGACCTTTCAAACGGATACATCCATCTGTATTGGACAGGTCCCCCAAGTTTAGCTTCATATGCGAGATGCACCGGTAGATGCTCGATAGAATCAAAGAAACCAGGCGGAAATACTCTCTCCAACTTGCATAAGATAAGTGGGATGTCTTGTTCCATTTTTCAAAGATCATCAGCTTTTAGCGTTGCAGAACACAAATTCTTAAAGTGTTGACTTATTTCAATGAGCGGATTCAAAACGTGTGTTGGCAACGAACTAAAAGTGATAGGAAGTAAGCACTCCATGAATACATGACAATCATGGCTCTTCATCCCATGCAACCTCCCATTATCCACATCCGCACATCTAGATAAATTGGAAGAATAACCGTGTGGCAATTTCTACTCTTTTATCCACTGATAAACTGCTTTCGCTTGTTCGGTAGATAAAGTATAATTGGCTTTGGGTTTCAAAGTCCTAGTACCTTGCTCAACCAACAACAAATCCTTTCGTCTACAGTAATGATCTATATCCTTCCGAGCTTTCTCATTGTCTTTTGTTTTGCCTTTCACGTTCATGACAGTGTTAAATATGTTGTCAAATTTTTTTTTCTCTTTTTATATGCATTACACCGAGATTGTGTCTCAATAGATTATCTTTCCAATATGGAAGTTCCCAAAAAATACTTTTTTTTGTCCAATTGTGCCATTGTCCATAGCCATATGGACGAGAAACAACACCCGCTACGACTTCCAAAGGAGGGATATCCCTAACACTATTCCAAACTTCCTCTGGTGTCAACCTACGAGGAGGTCCAGCTGTTTCAACATTTCTCTTGATGAACGCATATTTCTGCTTTCTAAATGGGTGATCCATAGGTAAGAACCTACGGTGCGAGTCAAACCATGAAGTTTTTCCTCCGTATTTAAGAGTAAAAGCCTTTGTGTCAACCATGCAAATCAGACACGCCATCTTACCATGTGTCCCCCATCCAGACAACATTCCATAGGCAGGGAAGTCATTAATGGTCCACATCAAAGCCGCCCTCATCACAAAATTTTGTTTGCGTGCTGCATCATAAGTTAAAACACCATTCAACAACCTTTTAAGTCATCAATCAAATGTTGCAAATATATGTCAATACCAACTGTTGGATTACTTGGCCCTGGAATAATATAATTAAAAAACATGTATGGTTTAGACATACACATTTCTAGAGGAAGGTTGTATGGGGTAACAATAACTGGCCAACTTGAATATATGGTGTGAAACTATCAGAGCATAAACCAAGCCGAACATTACCCGCTGTCTCCATTGAAGTAAACATCCTTTGTAGCCTTGGTATAAGAGACGGATAGAACATTGCTTTTCGTGGAACCAGTTTGCCTCTGCTCATCCCTTTCTTACTCACACGATAGCGTAGATCTCCACACAACTTGCATTCCGACAACTCTCCGTCATTTATGCCAAACTCATCATTATAATAGAGCATGCAACCAGACACACAACAATCAATTCTTTTAGATTTTAAGCCAAGCTTCGATACCAGTCTTTTAGCATCATAATAACTCTGCGGCAAAAGCCCTCTAATGGGGGTTGCATCCAACATCATTTTGGTCATATATTCCATGCACAACTCAGCAACATTAAATTGAGACTTAAGACCCAACAACCGAACACACATTGATAATTTTGGTCTTTAGATCCTTCAAATAATGGTTTATTTGTCTCACTCAAATACATATAAAACCTTTGAGCTTCCTCATTTGGAACTTCTTCGGCATCATATTCTGGTTCTTCAAAACCTTTGTATGAATTTCCTGCGGATTTTCAAAATTTAAAATTCCCACTGTTTTTAATGATCCACCGTAAATTACCTTACCGGCGGATTTTTTTTTTAAATTATATTTCGTCAATCAATAATCCGCCGGAATTACCTAATAATAAGCCGGAAAATTTCTGGAGGAAATAAATCCACCAGAAAATCCCACAAATCCGCCGGAAATGTTCCGGCGGATACTATTCTGCCGGAAAGTCCTGACCGAAAAATCCAATTATTCTTGTAGTGTTTATGGAATGCTACTTATCAACTATAGCAATAACAACTTAAAACAGTAACAACATTAACAACAACTTGTATTGAATCAAGCACTACAACACTATTAGTCATGTTCCAATACATATACATTTCTACATAACACTAGAAGTAATTGTTCCCATCACAATGGCGTCGGGTACTAATTCACTAAAAGCCGCGCGAAGCTTAGGGATCATGGGACATCCCTATTGCTCATTATCTGACATACTAACTACTATAGAGTCAAACTACCCCCTTACCTCGACAAAATAACTTGTGTATCAACGAGAGCCAAGAAAATTTGCTTGTAGCGAAAGTTCAGCATTCGACACATAGAATCCGAAAATGACGTCCATTTTTCCAACCGGAGACTGTGGTGGTCGGAGAGTGCGAAAAACACTCCGCCTAACATTACAAAAGGCGACAAACGGTGCTTCCTTTGAAGAAACGGAGGTTAGAATCGAATTCAGGAGAGGATTTTGAGTTAGGTAGTGAAATTTGGGATTAAACCGTGACCTAGAGAGAGAGAGAGAGAGAGAGAGAGAGAGAGAGAGAGAGAGAGAGAGAGAGAGAGAGAGAGAGAGAGAGAGAGAGAGAGAGAGAGAGAGAGAGAGAGAGAGAGAGAGAGAACGAAATTAGAGCAAGAGAAGTTAAGGGTTTGGTAACAACGATTATGTTTGGCTCATGGAAAAGAAGCGTGAAAAGTAACTAAATAATAAAATAAAGAAGATAAATCAGGTAGGGCGCACTTAGTAAATAGGGGGTGCAGCCAATAAAATTGAAGAAAACAAAACTATAATATATTCCTATTCTTACATGTTAATATATAATATATAGTTATCTCAAAATAATAATGTAAATATTAATAATTATATCAAAATATGATTAATATCTAATAACACTGAACTACTAAAATAATGATAATAATGATAATAAAATGACAACAAATCATAACTAATATTTTATAAAACTAGTAAATAAATAAACACATAATTCAAATAAGAAAATAGTAAACTTTACTAAAATATATCAATTATAAAGGCAAACGCACACAAAACATGTCACAAAATTTCTATTATATTCAAGTAATTAAATATGGAAAAATAGGGTGTTACGTACATAGAGTAGGTAGCGCTTCTAATTTTTCTATTTCTTCTTGGTGGAATAACCCACTTACTTGTCTAAACAATGTATAATTCTCTTTGATTGTTTGGGCTTGAACACCCCTAGTGCTCTTTTAATGAAGTAATATTGTTTATCGGAAAAAAAAAACCCTTAATTGTATCCAAGTCCATTATATCGAATTTTGCCTTCTTCAAGACTGTTTTTCGCGTGTATTGAATTGCAAACTTTACCTGTCACAATGCCATGATTTTATGGTCTTTAACCAAAGTTTAAGCAATTGGGCTTCACAGAAGGTATTCTCATTTACATTCAAAAATAGTAATCACTCACGGTGAAATTCGGCAGAGAAAGGACAGTCTAAAACCATCCCTGCAATTGAAGGATCCTCAGCTCCATACATAAGACTCCAAAAGAGAGTATGCCTAAGTTTGGTCAAAACGGATTTAAATTTTTTTTGATAAATCCGTTTGCCTAAGTTTCCAAAAAAAATTTAAACTACGGATTTATGTTTTTAGTAGATAAATCTGTAGTGCTTTTTTAACTACGGATTTATCTACTAAAAACATAAATTCGTAGTTATATATTTAACTACGGATTTATCTAACAAGTAGCTAAATCCGTTATTCATTTCATACATAACGAATTTATCTATTTGTTAGATAAATCCGTTTTGCCAAATATTCAGGGTAAAAATGGAAAAAAAGTATCTAGTAGGGATATGGTGTCTAGTGGTGGGGGTACCAAAAACGCAACTGTAATTCATTTACTCATTTTGGCATTAGTTTGAAATTTTAGAAATGAAAGGAAAGAATTGAGAGAAGAGGGGCGAAGGGGGGAAATAGGAGGTGAGCAACCATGGAAGCCCTCTCTCATCTAAATCACCACAACTGAATCATTTTCCTTAAAATCACTTATTCTCCTCTCATTTTACCTAAAGAAAAGAGCTAAATACACCAACACACAGCTGGTCTTGCTCCAACCTCTTCCTCTTCATTTTTTTGGAAAAAGCATGAGGTGGAGGAGTTTGAGTTAGGAAAATTTTCTGGTTTGCATGTCATCTTAACGGATTCCTAAGGGTATTTCAGAATGTTGAAAAACATGGTATCCATGGAAATTAGAGAGAAAAGCTTTAAAGGTCTATTATATTGAAAGTATTGAAATATTACAAAATGAGAAGAGTTAATGGCAAATGAGTCTACCATCTACCTTATATACTAGTCAACTAATGGACCTTACAATCTAATGGTCTTACTATCTAATGGGCCTTACTAACCAACTAATAGGCTTATTATCTATATTTTAACAGCCTCCCACAAGCTGGACGGTGTTCACAACACTTTCAGCTTGAGATAAGCAAAACAAAGATACTATAAAAGCAAGGAAAATAAAAGAACAGTCCGAATTGGTAGCAATTGTGGTGCATAGCTCCTAGAAGTCTTCGACCAACTAATGGGCCTCTTCAAGCTTCTTCCAGCGTCTCCACAACATTCACTCCAAAAGAATCAACAGACCCCACTCTAGGGCATAACCATCCAAATGCCAAATAAATCAAAAATTGCTTAACCATCGGGAAGAAACCACAACTCAAGGTTTAACCACTCGGAGGAAGCAACAAACCAACACTTAACCATCAAGCAAAAACCACAACTCAAGGCTTAATCACTTGAATGAAGCAAAATGCTTAACGACCATAGGCAGAAGCAAAAACTAACAAGGCCATAGGGCAGAGGCTTAACCACCAAACAGAAACTATTCCGAAAAGTTTAACCACTTGGCAGAAGCACATCAACGCTTAACCATCAAGAGTACTCAATCACTCAAGACAAAAGCAAAATCTCAACCAGCATCAGCCCCAGATGGATACATCAGTACTGTTTGTATAAAATTATATTAGATTAAATTAGATTAGATTAGATTTAAGAAATACTCAACCAAAATGTTTTAAATAGGTAAATTTCTTATTTAGTAATGATTGATTATCCCTTTAGAGCATGAATAAAATGACCGTTTTATTTCATCAATCAAATCAATGCATTTTATCAAAAACAGAGTTCAAAATACATCCACAGACATAACTAAAGAAACTGCAAGGAGCATAATAAAACAAAAAAGAAAAGAAAGTTTCCTCGAGAAAAAAGAAGAAGAAAGAAAGTACCAATATATTCCTTGGTTGAAACCGTCAACAATTATATAAAGTATACTCTAGGAACAAGCTTTGAGATCTGGTTAGAAATATTAGACTAATTCATAGCAATTGAATAAGTTCAACAAAACCCCCTAAAAAGTAGCCAAAATCTCCTCAATCAGCTAACTTAGGGAAAAAAAGGAAAGACCATCACACAAGACAACACACTCTCCAATACTATTTTTATGATTAGCCAAAATTTATATATGTAAGTCCCACGTCTTTAGTAATAGGTCCCCTTAAAATAATAGAAACATATATATGACTTTCATCTAATCATAAAGAGTATTGGAAAGAGATTTATAGAGGGAGTATTGGTTGTATTCCTCTATGAAAATAATCACCCAAATCTGTTCCAGCGTTGGAGAACGAAATAGAAATGTTTCAACAACAATAAAACCAAAATCAGCCAACTTATGGAAAAATAGGAAAGGGAATACAAACCTCATAGCTAAATCCCTACAAATACATTTGAAAGGGTTGCAATTACAAATCCTAGACTCAGGCACTCAGCCAAGCTCCATGATGGTGTTAAGCCTAGCTCCATGTGTGGCATTGATTTTCATTCCTTGGTTTCCAACTCAGAATGAGATCACCAGGAGGATCATAAATTTTGCAGGAACGATTTTATGTGTAGAGCACCGGTCTCACAAGCTTGCCCAAGCTCTTACTTATAAAAATAGGAGGTTTAATGGGCCTATATTATATTTTTTGTATACTATTTTTTATGCTACGTTGGCTCTTTCCTTCATCATCACGCCATGTGCAGCTTCTTTGTCTTCTTCCTTTCCTTTAATGAAAGAGACCAATTTGAATATTTGATAAGAAATAGAAAGAGTCGACGTACGCATCATAAAAAATAGCATACAAAAAGCATAATATAGGCCAATTAAACCTATATATATTTATAAGTAGGAGCTTGGGTCAGCTTGTAAGACGTACTGGTGCTCTATAAATACACATAAAATCGTTCCTGCAAAATTTAAGTAATATTAAGCTTGGAAATGAGTTGTCTTGGAAAGAGAGGCCAATTAAACCTATGTTTGTATGATTTTTGCTTCTTATATGGGTTGAATTAATGTGTTTTTGTTTATGGAGGTCATATGACTGCGTTCTTTTCGTGGAAAAGCATATAGTTTTGCCATTCAGTTTATACACTAATAATGCTTAAGTAAGTTTTCCAAGTGATGTATTTAAATTTAAATTGGTGACTTACAAATTTTTACGCGTCATTATGAAAGTTTTTTGTTTTATTTATTATTCGGTATGTATTTATTTTGTTTGATTACTATAGTCACCATATCTCTAGGTATTAAGTTTTCAAAAAAACTTGGGACCTAATAAGTGATGTAGAGTCATTACGTAGTGGAAAATTTATTATATTTTTATCATGTTCTTATATTACTATTATTACAATAATTTATGCCTTTAAATTATTATTTGATAAGTAAGTCCCCTCATATTACTTAATCTATTTGATTACTATATTCTCTATTTGTTTTTAAATGTACGTCTAGTTACAACTGTGGAGTAAAATATATGTATGTTTGTGCTTTCAATTATTTGTCTTTGAATTCTTTAATTTTATACCCGCTGAAATGATTTTAAATTTAGGTGTACATATTTAAACTTCTTTTTCATTCAAATCTAACTTCACCCTCACCTCTCCTTTGATTATTTTGAAAACAGGTTCAATTCACTAGTGCAAATTTGACATTAAAAAACACCATTTAGCATCGGTTAATGTAGACGCGGTGGCAATTTTGCAATTAAGTGGAAATTTTGTGTTTTAGCGCCTACATTTAACATCAGTTGTTTAAACAACCGATGTTAAAAGTGTTAGTGTCAGACATTTAGCATCGGTTGTTTTAAACAACCGATGTTAAATGTGTATCTCCAACACATTTAGAATCGGTTGTTAAAACACCCGAGGCATAAATTATTTTTCCATCGCATTCGCTATTTCGCGTTCTGAACTCTCTCACTCTCTGAACTCTCTCGGTCTCTCAACTCTCTCGCCCTCTGAACTCTCTCGCCCTCTTCCTCGCGAACCTTCCATCTCTGCACATCCATGCTCCATCTCGAATCGTTATTGTCTCCTCCGTCAGCATCACCCTCGGTCGTGCTTTTCTCCTCCGTCCTCGCATCGCATGCGACTGTTCTCCTTCTCTAGTTTTGTCCTCTCCGGCCGTTCCGTGTATGCTCTTCTTCTTCTGGTGGTGGAGTGACTGAGTGAGAGAACCAGAACCCTAGTAGGAAGAAGAAAATCGATTTGAGAAATTTGGGAAAACAAATCCGTGATGTTTGGGAATCATAAGTGGGGAATCTGTGTTGCAACGTGTGTTTCCTCTTCCTCCTCACGCGAGCAACGACGGTGAGCACTTCCTCTTCTTCCCCTGCACTGTACAACTTCTGTTTGGGTGAGTAATCGATTTCTCACATGAACTTGAAACCCTAATTTGAATTATTGTTGAGCTTCTAGTTTGGTTCTGAAGTTGAAATTGATTTCTCACTCATTGTTCAGCTTCTGGTTCTGATTTTCAATTCTGATTCTAATTTACCCTGATTCTAATTTTCCAGTTTTCCCTAATTCTAATTTTGTTGCTGCCTGTGTTTCCTCTTATTACTCATGAAATGAGGGAAGCATACGATGCTTCTTTTCAGCAAAAAGACACAAGTGCTGCAGCTAATTCTTTTTTTTTTGTTTTGTTATGATTGTTTAGATGCATGAAGCTTCTCTTGTTTCTAGTAGATGCCAGATTGTTTAGATGCATGAAACTATTGTGTTGCCGTTTGCGAGCGCCTCTACTGCAGGTTGTGAAATCGATGGCTCTGGATGACCCTTGGCTTGTGTTTGTTGCGTGAAGGGGAGTTTGGTGTGCTACTCATAAATGCTGCCTCTGTTGATGATTGAAGTTCAATTAATTCACAGCTCCTATATTAATCTAAAGGCTTTGTAGCAGCCCTGCAAGTGTGTCACAATGACTGTAATGACTTACAATTATTGTGCTTCTTACATGAGGAGGCGGTCTTATTTAAGCACAATCATAATGATTTCACACTCAATATCCATTAGCCTGTTTGAGATTCACCTTTATGATAATATTGATTGTTATAGTCTTACATTTTTTTTTTGCAATTACGAGGTTCATCTTGAATATGAGACTATAATTTCAAAATCTGAAGAGGTTGAAGTCACTGGAAGATTAAAGTAAGTTTGTATTATACAGTTGCGTCTGACTCTAGGTAACTGCTAGTCTATGTTTTTGGTTGGAAAAAGTTTGTGTAAGGTTTTAAAGTATCCATTGGCAAACAATAGAAAAACTCATTATATGTTCCATTAACAACATTATCTTTTAGAAGACTAGAGAAAACTCATTTATGGTGTTGTGTTTTTGTTGAGTCAGTGTTGTTTTCTAAGATCTGTTGAATTGACATGAGTTGTATTATTGATTTTCAGATTATATATATGGTTGAGAAACTTGGCATTGAATCCAACAAAATTGATGACTTGTCCAATCTCCTTTACAAAAACTATGGAACAACTATGGCTGGTTTAAGGGTATGATTTCCTTATATTTATTTTCTGTTAAAAAATGGATGAAATTTATACTGATAGTAAGTATTAATGGTTTTTGTTTCATTTCTCAATACAGGCAATTGGATATGACTTTGACGATGATGAATATCACAGGTAACCTTTGTTTTTTGTTTACTATTACCTCAACCTCACTAGCACTTTCAAACTAACATGTGTTTATTATGAAATGGTGAAACTAATTATTTTATTACTGCTTACCGTTTTGTTCATGGGAGATTACAAAGTTCATGTTATTAAAGTACTAAGCAGACTTGGATTAGAAGACTGTTTTGAGGGAATTATATGCTTTGAGACTCTTAATCCAATTCACAAGAGCAATGTCTCTGATGATGAAGATGACATTGAATTTGTTGGCACAGAATTATACATTCCCATACAGTTTTCTTACTGTTTTTTATGATGCACAAGTCCATGATACTTATTTATTTTTTTACTAAAATTGTGGAAACCTATAAACTAAAACAAGTTATGCAACTTTTGTGTAGGAGAATATGCTACAGCTAGGGCAACATCAGCAGCTGGCACAATCATGGTTTCGTTTCTGTTATATTGGTTCTCTACATTAGTTTCAATCCCAAACATGAACTAATTTGTTCCCTTGTATATGTTTGTCTCTAATTTGAGTGACATTTGTTATAGGCTACTTAAAACTCACCTCTAATCCTCCATGCATTTTGTTATGGCTGATTGTTTTGATAGCTTTGTTGTCACAGACACTATCCTCATGGGCTACTTCTAGTGTTGAGGAGGTTGCTTCAACAGGACCCGACATTCGTTTTTTCAAACTATATGTTAGTATATTGCCCTCATTTCTTATTTCATGACTCTATTTCCTGTAATGTGTTTCTTTGAATACAGGAACATTTGCTTGTCAATGATTTATTACCAAGTACCTTAGTTTAAAAAAGTAATTTGCTTTGTTTTGTTTTTTCTTTTCTTCTCTTAGGTGATTAAAGACCGAAATGTAGTTACTCAACTTGTGAGAAGAGCTGAATGCGCTAGTTACTCAGCAAAAATCAAAGTCAGTTGCTTCTGAATCAAAGAAGGTTTTGATGCAATCGGAAGCACTCAATACTCTAATAGCAGCTGAGAGAATGATGAGGGAAAATGATCCATGGTTTTTAATCTTTGTTTAGAATATGCTGAGCAGAGAAAGTTGAGCATTGCGTTTGATCATGCAAAGAAACTGGTTAAGGTTGAAAGTGGGTCTAGTATTAATGGATATATAATACTAGCAAGGATTATATGTTACATTTCATTTAGAATTATACCAACCAACATGTGTTTATGCTATTATTTAAAGAAGGTTCTATAAAGCACAACTTGCTTCATAATTTGAGCTTTTATGTGCCAAATTTGGACTTTCTTTATAGCTTTTGAACTTTCTGATTGAAGCTTCTGTCCATAAATGTCTTCACTATCTTCATTTAAGTGACTACCTCTGTTCATATTCTCAGGGGCTGTTCATTTAAGTCACTATCAACATGAAAGAGGTACATTTATCATTCTATTCTTGCATGATAATATTTCATCTTTAAAAAAAACCCATGTCTTTGACACAGATTATTTATCAAAAAAGTTGAGATTTTGAGTGCTATTTGGTCTCTGTAGCCTCCTAACTGTTTGCTGCTATGATTTATGTTTGCAGAGGAGATACTACCTCACCAGTTCTTCATTGACAATTTGACATATATAAGCTCTCATTGAGGTTCTTTTGATAATATGCAGTTATTGGGGTTCTTTTAATAATAAGCTCTGATCAGAAACCTTTTGAAATTGTGTCTGTATCTACGAAGTCATTTATAAAGTTCATCACGTCTGTTTCAACAAGATCCCAGCAACTTTTGTAGAAGTTGAGGTTAAAGCCATTCGGGTCCGGGTTTTTGTTTCCATCACATTCCCACACCACCTCCTTACCTCATCAACAGATATAGGAGCTATCAGTAGTTCATTCTCCACTTCTGATAATCCTTAGTCATCAATTTGATATCTGTCACATCTTCCACTCAATGATCTCCATTTTTCAGCTTTATAATTTGATTCCTTCTTCTATTGTTGTAGGCACATGTGCAAATAATGTGTGTTCGCAATCCACTTGGCCCAAGACTTTTGTGCAAGCGACCTTTCTTTAAACTTCAATTGCTGCCAAAATTGAGCCCATAAATATTTTATCCGATCAGCATTAACGGGGCCTCCATTTGTTGCTGACAGCACTAGTGAGAATATAATCCTGCAACCAAGCAGGTGGTTGCCTAGCTCTCTGAGATCTTCTCTGCTCAGCTTCCTCTTCGTGTGCTACAGCATCAGGTGCTGCAGCATCAGTAGTATCATGACTCATGTTGAAAATCATGTTTGCAGGCCTTGCGGTTTTTCCATTTGACCAATTCCACTCCTTGTGCTCATCAAAAATAACATCACCACTTACCACAATCTTCTTGGTAGCTGGATTGAACAGTTTGTAGCCACCAGTTGAGTGAAATCCCACAAAAATCATCTGTTCTGATTTGTCATCTAACTTTTTCCTCAGTTGATCTGGTACATGCTTAAAACAAACATAACCAAATACTCTTATATGACCCAAACTAGGTTTGATACCTGTCCATGCCTCCTCTGGTGTGATGGAGTGTAATCTCTTAGATGGACATCAATGTTTAAGAGATACACTACAGTGGCAGCAGCTTCACCTCATAGTAACTTAGGCAAATTCTTCTCTTTCAACATGCTTCTCACCATAATCATGATGCTTCTGTTCTTTCTCTCCACTGTGCCATTGTGTTAAAACCTTGGTATCAACTCAGTGCAACTTCATTGACCGAGACCGTCTTCGAGTACGGTTCAAGTATCAATATATCAGCATTATATCCATGATCCACCGCAAACACTAGATAATCGTGTAGCTTGAGCTTGTTGTGGTCACGACGGGTGACACAAGAGGAAGATAATGGCAGGGTGGCCAAGAGAGAGGCCACTAAAGTTATTGCTTTAAGCTTCCACCAAATCAACTTATTTGTTGTACAAATGTTAGACCGACTTTTATGCATTGTTTGCCTCCTAAAATCTCTAGGCCATTATTGAAAGGCCTATTTTTCCTATCATTGCAGTCACAACACATATATTTGCTTAAGCAATCTAAACTCGTTGTGACAGAATTGCATACGGGTTTGAGTATCTCTTACTCACTTGAATAAATTCATTTTTGCTTTAAAAAATAACAATCTACCTTGCAAATTGCTCAGATTGCATTATCATCGAATTAAAAGGTAACAAACAACAAATTCAGCACATCATGTTAACAATGTTAATTAACAATCAAAGCCACACAAAAAAATTAACATACATATACATAAATACCTGTATGAGAAAAGAAATCGTATATAATTCATGAAGCAAGAAGTAAGCTATGAAAAAAAAAACAATTTAAAAATTCAAATTAAAAAACTCAAAAGCCTTTAGGACCAGTTTGATTCGAAACCTGAGGTTTCTGAGCCATAGAGAGACAATACTTAGCAATTTCTCTAAACCTCGGAACACTTCTCAAATCAACTTTAGTACCATCCTTAAGGGTAATGATAACGTCACCCCACTCACCAATGAAACGAGGAATAACCTGAACGTCTTTAACGACGTCGTATGAGAAGTCACTTCGATCTTCACCCGTTAAACCTGAGATAACGGTGACTCTAAGGTTAGTGAACCTGTATCTGAGGTAAAGAGCTCGAGAGACAGCGGCTAAGGTAAGAGGAAGCCAGACGAGTGTGAAACCTAGTACGAGGTTTGCTACGAGGTCTCCGTAATGAGCCCCACCGTCGAAGAATACGGTCTCGATGTTGGGTTTTTGGGTTTGTGGTTGGGTTGGGTTGGGTGAGCTTGTGGGTTTGTTGGTTGGAGATGAGGACACGTGGAGCCTTGTAGTGAGTCTACGGTAGGGGATGGGGAAGGAGGGAAAGAGAGATGGGGAGGTGGGTTGGAGAGAGTGGTGGTTGACGGTGGTGATTGTGGAGGTTATTGGTGGTGATGGGAGAGGAGTGCAAGCCATGATGAGTTTTTGTTGTGTTATCCGTTTGTAAAAGAACAAGCAGTATTGAGTAGTAGTCAATAAAATTAAAATCTTCAAAGAGGTTTTGTTTTTTTTTTTCTTTTGATATTTTGTTGGAGCTTTTGAGTGGTCTTGATCTAGCCACGTAAATGATCTTAAAACAACGCATGAGTGAAGAGAATCCCAATGCTTTTAAAATATGAGTTTTAATTTTTATAGCACCACAATTATAACTCATACCCCCATACTTTACTTTATTTCAATTTTACCCTTTTAAAAATATTCAAAATTTAATTCAGAATTCCAAATTTAGATTTTTTCTGGAATTATCTATGTAAGACATAATTCTGGAATAACATTTTCAGAACTTTTCGGATTTATCTTTTTAACATAAATTCAGAATTTATTTTTTAGTTTTTAGATTTTTAAACATAAATCTCGGAATTATGTTTTTGACATAAATCTGGAGTGTATTTTTACATTCCGGATTAGTGTCTAAAACATAATTTCGGAATGAAAATCAAATGTGGGGGTATAAAAATCAAAATGATGTTACCAAACTTGGGGGTGAGGACCTTCATTTATAGTACAACTTTCGGAATAGGTTGTTTAAACTGGTGTTGTAAGAACCGCACCAAATAGTTCAATCGAGAACCACTCATTATCTGAGAGAAGGAAGCTCAAAGAATTAAACATTCATTCCAAAGAAGTTTATCTAACGACTAGTTTAACCATAGTTGGACCGCAATTCAACTGCCCGGAACTGGTGTCGTGGTGCTTGCCTTTGCCTTCATCATTCTCGCTCCCATTACCTTCTCTTTCACCGCTGGTGTCGTCATCCGTGTTTGCTAGTTGCTACCGGCGTCGTTGTGCGTTGTTGTACCATTTGTGCCCCCTCTTCTTTCAACCGGACTGTGCCTCTGCTATTTGCTGATTAGTGACTCTCTCTTCTCTAATTCCAAGTTCACCTAATTTCTGACCGAGAATGTATCTATTTTCACTGCTCTAGTTTGCTTGCTGTAGAATAGCTCTATTTTAGGCGGATAGTTTTTTTATTTATCTCTTTTTTTTTAGAGAGAAAAATTATTGGATGAATCTAGAACCTGACCTGGTATGATCAGTTCAATGATGATACGAGTGTTCCTGGTATTCTTGATTTTGACTTTTATAATTTGTGTTGCTCTTGAATTAACAACAATGCTATGTTAATGATTATGGTATAAGAATAAACACGATTGCACAAATGCTGCAATTGGTTTTGACAAATGTGGAGACAAATGTACATTTATCTTGGCACCACCAATTTATTTTTTGGCTTAATTACAGTTTTGGTCCCCCTATTTTCCTCAATTCACGATTTTGGTCCCTCAAGTTTTAATTTCACGATTTTGATCCCCCTATTTTCCAAATTTATAAAATCAATAGTCCCCCACTGTTTGGTCAAAATTGATTCTGAGGTTTGACTCACTTAACCTACGTGGCAGCCATGCTGGCATGCCAAAGTGGATTAAAATTAAAAAACTTATATTTGTTTTCTTTTTAATTATTAATAATTCATAAATAAATAAAGTTATAAACCTTCTTTCTTCCTCACCCCTCCCCTCCGTGAACCCACTCCCCTCTCTTTCTTCCTCACCCCTCCCCTCCGTGAACCCACTCCCCTCCCCTCCGTGAACCACTCCCCTCCGGGAACCCCTCCCCTCCGTGAACCCCTCCCCTCTGCGAACCCCTCCCCTCTGCGAACCCCTCTCCTCTCTCACAGCCCAGCCCCTCTCCTCTCTCACAGCCCAGCCACCATCACACCTCCCTCTGCGACCTCACCCCTCCCTCTACAACCCCTCCCCTTCGTGACCTCACCCCTCCCTCTGCGACCTCACGCCTCCCTGTGCGACCTCACCCCTCCCTCTGCGACCCCTCCCCTCCGTGCGATGGCAGATCTGCGACCCCTCCCCTCCGTGCGATGGCAGATCTGCAAAGAGAGAGATCTGCGAAGAGAGAGATCTGTGAAGAGAGCGATCTGCGAAGAGAGAGGGAGGCATAGTGGGTTTCGTGAGAGGGGCGATTTGTGGTGGTGGGTGTACGGTGGTGACGTGGGTTTTCACGGTGGGGGAAGAGAGGGACGGTGGTGAGAGTGAAAGGGGGTTACGGTTGAGAGAGAGAGAGAGAGAGAGAGAGAGAGAGAGAGCTGCGAGGGAGAGGGGTGGTTGTTAGGGTGTTTTGGTGGTTGTGGTTGTCGGAGGGAGAGGGGTGGTTGTTATTTTTTGCCCAGATTCCTCTTCTTTGCCCAGATTCCTCTTCTTCTTCACGCTTCCATTGTTCTCTTCTTCACGCTTCCATTGTTATTTAGATCGAACCCTAAATTTCGTTCTCTACAAATTTGGTTTAGGGGGTGGTGTATGGTGTGGGTGCTTGTGAGTGAGAGAGGGAAATCGAAAAGAGAGAGACGGCCTGCGGGTTGAGAGGGAGGAAACATGGTAGTGTGGGCGGTGACGACGGTGGCACGTCGTAGATGCTAGCGGTGACAGGGTGCTTCACGTTGGAAATGGTGGTGTTGTGGCGGGCCTTCTGTCCCTTTCACCACCTTCTGCCCCTCTCTTCTTCTTCCTGTTCTTGACAACAAAACAACCAAGTGCGATTGCATTGCATCTGTGAGATTCAGAACATAGAAACTCCACAAGCTTCAAGTCATCAAATCTGAATTCAATCGTAAACAACAAATTGTTATTAATGGTTAATCGTAAACAACAACATTGATGACGTGATGGAGAGATGAGGATGATGACAGATCTGTTATTAATTATTTAAAAACAAATTGTTATAATAAAATTAATTTTTTTAGAAAATAAAATCCCACTTTGGCATGCCAGCATGGCTGCCACGTAAGTTAAGTGAGTCAAACCTCAGAATCAATTTTGACCAAACAGTGGGGGACTATTGATTTTACAAATTTGGAAAATAGGGGGATCAAAATCGTGAAATTAAAACTTGAGGGACCAAAATCGTGAGTTGAGGAAAATAGGGGGACCAAAACTGTAATTAAGCCTTATTTTTTCGTTGAAATTTCTTCTTTGGGTCTTGGACACCACCGGTTTGGACTTATCATACTGCGCATCTGTTCCTTGGATCATAGGATTATCAGCGTCATCTGACACATCACCCCAAAGCTTCCCAAAAATTCTCATGTCAGATGCTACCACTAGATTAAAAGTAGCATCAGTCTATAAGACATTTAACGAATCTAGCCTAGGATCTTTATCTCATTATTCTTTTCCCCACTAGAGTGCATCATTCCTTTGCAAGCACTAACGGTATGACTGATAGTCTTGCAATTCATATAGATGGAAGACAAATTTTCATACTCAATACCCCTTAAGAAAGCATAACTTGACCTTTCAATTGGCATTTGATTTCTAAGCTCTGAATTTCAGGTCTATATCAACCAGGATGCGTGCAAAATGACCAAAAGATATGTCAAATGAGTTTTTACTTGTAGTATCATCTAGACTAATTAGTATTTCAACACTGCTAGCAATTGACCAAGACCTGTAAGCCTAATCCAACATTGCACATTTGTATGTTTTATGAAGGATTAAAATCATGTTGCCAGGCGAATAACCAAAGCTACCTAGCTTGCAATGCCAAGAAGGCTGTGACTAAATTCTCCGTAAATCATCAACAATGGAAAACAAAATTCATAATATCATTTTCCTAAAGAGATCGGACCCCAGTTACCTTTTGGTTTCCAAAGAAATTGAATTTTGGATTTCAAAGCATCTATCTTGTAGAGTGTCTCCCTTAGAAAGTAAACTTCTCCCACGAAGGTGTGTCTTTCATCCTTCCAAACCTACCATGTACTCCTCTTCCGAAACTGAGATTGCTAAGTCATTCCCTTTAAAACACGTGCGAGGAAGTTGACAAAGAGGAATATCACAAATATTATTCGTTGATCCTGATAAAGCTTGTGCAAAAGAGATTTATTGTTTGTTGCCGCAAAATTATTCACCTTAGGTTAACCAGGAGCTACACTTTGTTAGGTATTGTTGTGGGACCATGGACGGACAAATCAGCAGCAATGTTTCCATTCACGCACTGAATCTGAAGGCACTGTGATGGATGGGACACAATATCTGAGCTTCGCACACAAAGATTATTTTTCTTCAAATCAAAAAGTTGATGTACATGCTCTTTTTCCAAATCGACGATCCCATTGATCAATTCTGGGAATATGACGAGGTCATCACCTGCAAGTGCACACTAGTAGAAAAACAGCTTTTAGCGTAGGCCAAAAGCCCACGCTAAAAGACCAGAAACGGACGCTAACAGTGTTTTAGAGTCGGATTAGCGTCGGCCACGCGTGGACGCTAAAACGGTCGAAGCTAATCCGTAGCGTCCCGTATTTTGAGACCGACGCTAATTAGCGTCGGCTAAGCCCACGCTAAAGCTGACACTAATTACAAGGCCGACGCTACAGTCAACGCTTGGAAAGTCAACTATTTAATATTAGCGTCGGTTTAGCCGACGCTAAAGTCAACTAAAGAAAAGTCTACAAAATGATATAGCGTCCGTTTAGCCGACGCTAAAGTCAACCAAAGAAAAAGTCAACAACACTCTAGCGTCCGTCTAGCCGACGCTAATAATTGGTTTTTTTTTTTAAAAAAAACAGTAACAGAACAGCCTACTTTGCTTTGAACACCTGCTAATATTTACCTTTCACCTATTACCAATCAAAATACAAAATACCATAACTAATCAGAACAACAGATCAAAGTGTGTGGCATCTAACATCTAGAGAAACTACAAAATCTATACCATAGTCATCATCAAAGTATTTGGCATCCAACATCTAGAGAAACTACAAAATATGTAACATCTAGAGAAACTACAAAATATGTAACTTCTACAAAATATGCAACATCTAGAGAAAAGTAAATCAATCGCTATCTTGTGACTCTTCATCCAAATCATCATCATAATCAGGATGGCTAGCACTACAAGATCCACCACCAGATCGACGCTCAAAAGCATCCATGCGATCAACACATAATTTTTTCAGCGCATTAAAATCATTTTCTAACTTCTGCGAACGCTCATTTGCCTCTCGAGCGTCTTGGGCAGCCACTTCAGCTCGGGCTATTGCATCTTGAGCCGTCTTCTCAGCTTTAAGTCTAGCTGCCCTCTCTTCTTCCAAAGCTGTCCCAATCATGAAACCAGAAGGATTCTGAGACGGTTGGGTAAGTGACTTGGACCCAGGTTGGGCATTCGCAGATAAGCCTCCTGTTCCATAAAGCCGACCACGGGTAGGACCCCCCACAGCCACCTTCCAACAATCAAGTGCCACTGCTCCATCTACCAGTTGATCATCACCACCTAATTCACCATTTTGTGCCAGTACTTCAGCCACGTTTTGTTTGTATGCATTCTGATCAATAAGAAAATAATGATAAGCTACTAGCAAAAGGACCAAACTAAACCAAAACAAAGTATACAGAATTAACCAAAAATTCAAGAAACAATGACAATAACTTACATAGGTAGTTTCAGCTCGATGTTCAACCCAAACACCAGATTTTCTCTTGTGGGTTTTTAAAAATAACTCATCTGGTCGCACATCTCTTTGCATCTCATTGCACTACAAATAAAATCAAGATGTAATCACAATCAATTAATCAATACTTCAATATCTACTGTTTCACTTAATCAGAACTCATTTCCAATACTTCACAATTAATTAAACAATACTTCAATATCTACTGTTGCACTACAGATTGCAGATTGCAGAATTATTTTTCAGTTTCTCTCAAATTCTTTTCAGTTCAGATTGCTGCAGAAAGTTCACCAAACTTAAACAACAATTTTTCCAACAAAATGGTGGATTTCTGCTACAACAACAGCATAGAGAATCGATCGAATTTGAAACAGCTAAAATCTTTACTGTTGAGGAACTAAAGGAGGCCACCAACAATTTCGATGAAGCAAAGATCCTAGGCCAAGGTGGCCAGGGAACCGTTTACAAAGGAGTATTAAATGATAACAAAATTGTAGCAATAAAGAAGTCCAAAATCAGTGACACAAGTCAGTTAACAGATAAGAGTGATGTGTATAGCTTTGGTGTAGTCCTAGCTGAGTTACTGACAGGGAAAAAGGCAATTTCTTTTGACAGGCCAGAAAACTTACTCAAAGCAGTACCATTTGCTTTCAATGTGGAAGATGGTCACAGACATGAGTTAAATGTCTCCACCTACCAAATGTGTGTACTCATGTTGTTTAATGATGCTGATAAACTTAGCTACAAAGAAATTGAGAAAGCAACTGAGATTACAGCTTCGGATCTAAAGAGATGTCTACAATCTTTGGCTTTGGTTAAGGGAAAAAATGTCCTTATGAAGGAACCTGTGACTGTGAGTAAAGATGTTGATGAGGATGACACATTTTTTTGTTAATGACAACTTCTGTAGCCAATTCTACAAGGTGAATATAGGAACTGTAGTTGCAGAAAAGGAATCAGAACCGGAGAAACTGGAAACTCTACAAAAAGTACAAGAGGACAGGAAGCCACATATTGATGCAGCAATAGTGAGGATAATGAAATCCAGAAAGCTACTTGATCACAACAATCTTATTGCTGAGGTCACAAAGCTCCTGCATCTCCAATTCCTTGCAAATCCAACAGAGGTAAAGAAACGGATTGAGTGTCTCATTGAGCGGGAATTTTTGGAGAGTGAAGAAGTTGACATAAAACGGTATCGATATGTTGCCTAGATTTGCTAAACTTGTTTGTTTCAGTAAGCTATCTATCAATTTACTCTTTCCATTCCTCTTGTTGTTTTATCTTATTAATGTTTGGGAGTTTTAATATAGGTTATCCTGAGAAGTGACAATGTTAATTATTGCTTACAGATGCAAGGTTTCACTGAAAAAATTCTCATTATATTCAAATAACATTAATTGACTCTCTTATGAAATTACTGTGTGTGGCACCAATGATTGCAGATTGCTAATGTTGCACTACAGATTGCACTACAGATTGCAGATTGCAGATTGTTTCAATTATACAACAGATTGCAGATTGTTTCAATTATACAGATTGCAGATTGCTACTGTTGCACTACAGATTGCAGATTGTTTCAATTATACAACAAGAAAGAAAAAGCCAAGATTCCAATTTGTATCTTGGTGATTCTGCTACCTTCTTAACTGCTTCCTGTAGCAGCAGCAATTGGACTCACTCAAAGAGTTTCTCCACATCATAACTGGACTCATGTAATCACTACTTATATGGATGTGTATTTTTTAATCAAAACAGTGAGAAATTAGAATTGTTGAGTTTAATACTTACTAGCTCAAGTGCTAAATCAATGTGAGCCTTGCGGCCTGAAGTGTGGACCGCTCCACCTCTTGTTGATGCTCTATTAATCTTATTTTGGTTGGAGATGTCCTTGAATTTTTGGTTAGCCCAGTATGCTTTAAGACCAATCCAAGCTTTATCCCCCATCCATTTAGGCTGAACATCTTTCTTTCTTTGCTTAGTAAGCATGTCACTGAGTCTTTTTTTGGCTTTTTGTTCAAACAAGTGTCGGACAATACTTGTAAGACTAGGATCCCATGACACCTTGTTCTGCAAATTACAATCCATTCTCTATGAGGAAAACACTTAATTTGTCACTATAACATTTAACAACTCATAAACTTTCAATATAAGTACTTTGCATCCAAATCAAACCCAACAACATACAAGAAGCCAAATGAGTCCAAATACTATCACATTTAACAACACAGTAAACAACAATTGATAACATAACAGCATCAGATTTTGTTTATGGATAGACAAGCCCTTGGTGTTAATAGCATCAGATGTTAATGTATAAAGGGCAACATGTTCTTTCTTTTTAATTAACCCCAAATTCTTAAACTCAGTAACAAGCTTTATATAATCCTTAGAAACCTCAAAAATCTTTAAATTAAGATGGTAACCAGTAAAAAGATTATCATGGTAATGCCAAGCAGCACCAGCACAAACAATGGATCAATATACAACAAGCAGCAAAAAAACACACGCACGAGTGTAAAATTAGGGATCATTGAAAATTAAAAAGCACCACTTTAGATCAAATCGATTCATCAAAAAATTGATTCACAAAATTGAAGAGTAGGAAGCAACCAAAACAAAGAAAAGAAAGAGACATTACCGTTCACGAAAAATGACCTTGAAGAAGCTGGCAAATTTGCTGGTGGAGTCAACAACAATCTCCAATTTTGTTCACCTGGAAGTATATTCAAATAGAAAAACCTGATAAGAAAAAGAAGCAGGAAAATGCCTCATCAACTCAAAATTTCAATTTTGTTCACCTGGAAGTATATTCAAATGGAAATATTGTTGACTGAGTTAGAAGGGTTCTGATGAGGCTAATCGTATTTGAGGAAGTGGGATTCTGAATGGAATAATGTTCATGAAAGAAGAATAATTGATAAGAAAGAGAAGATGTTGGCTCTGTGACAAGTCAAGTTAAGAGAAGAATTGGGAATGCAAAGCACATTATAAATTGGATTTCATTTTCAAGCTTCAACAGCATTCTTCAGATCCTGAGTTCAATTATGCAGGTAGACTGTGCATAAGCTGCAAAAACAGAAAATAGGCAGAATTGCCCTATGATATATACATTCTAGAACAAGCAGCAATCTTCACATAAAAGCATTGTTCCATTATCAGTTTGTTCTGCGCATCAGCCTAGCTCAATCTCAGTTTACACCAAGGTCAAAACAAGTTTGTAACCTTAACAAGCAAAGATCAAATTCACACCAACTTCTTTCAAAACAGACCCTGTAAAATTATGCATTTGATCTAAGAGGAAAACAATATAGATAAACCAATAATGAAAAATTCTAAAGATGGAAATGTATTAACCAATCAGAAGGTTTTTTCAGTCCCAGTATGTATAAAATCCAATCATGTAGAGTAATCAAGAGGAAAATAGAGATGTAAAACATGCCTAAAGAACCAAAAGCACAAAAGCTTGTTATGATAAATCTTTCAACTGTACAAGGAGTAAGCATTAGAACTTATTGTGTCTGAGTACATATTCCATTATTCTATCATTCCAACTCATTAGCTATGAAGGCAAGAGATAAATCTGCTAGGCAAAAGTGGAAGTGTGACAACAGAATTGGGTTTACATATAGTTTCAAAGCATCACAAAATTGTTAACAGCAGGTTTCTATGTGCTTCTGGAAAACTGATCTAAAAACCTCAGTGGTATTTGTAACACAAAATTATATCCATAGTCTAACTCTAACAAGGGAAAGACTCTGGTCTTAACTGAAAACACTATCTTATGTATACATTCTTGAAATAATCACAAGGATAGCCTTTAGAAAATCTCTAATAAATTGTGCAGCAATGAACTCAAAGAAAATATAAGCAACTTTAGCACCTGATACAAGATAAAAGAAGGTCACTTTAGCTTTTCCCCTTCTATAGAAAGACAAGACCACAAGTAATATTCAGCACAACATATAGTAAAATTCAGCTCTAGTTTATATATTTGAGATAAATGGAGTGAAGTATAAAAGATATAGCATTTCAAATAATCATACCAGTTCTGGAAGAAAAAGGAAATTTATTTCAAGGAAAACAATCAGCCATTGTTATGTAACAATATCACAATAAACATAGCAACATGACTCTTAATCAAAACTGAAGTGACAGCGATCCCATTGGACCATCCATTTTCTTTTTTCGTGTAGCAATCATTTCATGGATAAGCTTCACTGCCTTGTTTTCCTTATAGGATCGAATATGCATTATACTTACAGGATCGAATATGCATTATACTTAAAAAGATTCAATCTAGCTATAACAAAAACAATACCATTACATTTTAACTTTCCGGTCACGAGTTTTCAACTTCCACGTTCCATCCGAAATGCCCCAAACCCAATCTAACTTTCTCAGGTTGTTTTTAGTTACACCATGTCCTGTAACCATTAAACAAAAAAATTAAGAAACTACAAAGAAATCAAAATAAGAATTAACAAAGAAATCTTAACACACAATTCAGATATGTCAGCTACAATACAATGTACTCAACTATAATCTTACCCTAAGTAGTCAAATAATAATATAAATAGTAAATACATATACTGTGCATGTTTCAGCTAGACAATAAAATCACTCTTTTATTTTCTCTATTTGCATCATAGGATCCTAATTCCTAACACATTCATAATTTAGGGCTTTAGGGTTTTCAAAGACAACAAAAATCTGACCTTGAGAATAGAATAGAAGTAGAATAGAAGAACAATAGTCATCAAAAACACATTATAAACGAAGTCTCATTCAGAACAGAGAACACCAAAAACGAAGAACACCAAAAACGAAGCACAAAACTACGTAAGCAGGTGGAAATCAGATACAAACAAAGAACAAAACTACAAATCCTAAAATAACATCATAACAACTATATAGAATCAAAATCAGAAGAACAGAGGAAGAATACGTAAGCAATACCTTGGGGTTTTTTGTTTTTTCGATTTGAGATGAGAACGAAGAGAGAAGGAGCGATGGTGGAGAAAGTAGCGTTGCCGTCAGGGTGTTCTTCGTCTTCTTAGGCTGGCGCCGTCGCCTCTGTGTAGCGGAGGAGGAAGAGGTGAAGGCTTAGGGTTTCGGTGAAGAAAGGCGCGAGACTGAGAGAGTGATGGAGGGAATGAACAGAAGAAAGAGTGAGGGAGGGAATGAACAGAGAAGAGTGGGAGAGTTAGGGTATTTTGATAAATTAACATAAAACTAGCGTCGCCCGGCCGACGCTAATCTTATCACTTTTTAGCGTCGCATATCTTATCACGTAGCGTGGGCTTAGCCGACGCTAATCTGTATCTCCTTGCGTCAACTATCATTTTTTGCTTAGCGTGGGCTTGGCCGACGCTAATCCGACGCTATTAGCGTCCGTGTCGGGGGCCGACGCTACCAAATGGACGCTAAATTGAGGTTTTCTAGTAGTGGCATGCGTAACAGCAAAAGGTGCAAGAAACACGCATGGCAATTCTGCAGTGGAGACAGTAAAGCATGTTGACATGTGCGTCGGTGTGTCACGCACAAACGAGATTGGATGCAAGGCGGCGCCCGAGTGTAGGATCTGTAGTAAGTCCTCTGCCATTGCGGCAACTTTTCCCCCTATAAAAGTGAATATGTTACTTAACATACATTAGACATGAAGAATGTTTGCAATTGGAGGTAATATGGGTGTTTGCCGTGAGTTGAGAACAATTCTTTACTCCTTTGAATAAAAATGTCAATGTTACATTATGTTTCTTAATTGTGATTCATATCAATGTATTAGTTTAAATGATAATTTTTCACAATTTCAAGATTCCGCGTGCACCGTATTGTGTACCACACTCTTTTATAACTCTTTTTCTACCTTATTGAGCTCCTTTCATAATTTACTCTGGCCAGCTGTCCTGCCCCTCAAGGCACCTATAATGAGCGAGGAATTAGTCACTGCTGTTCGTGCGGTAGATACCCGGATTTACCCAAAAAATAATGTGCAACCACTTGTTTATTCACATCTGTGTTAATTTGGATCATTTTAATCGGTGTTGTTAAATATCAGAGATATCTGCGCCATAGTGATATTACATAGCAGATTTTGGATGCTCCGCAATTAAATGATACTTGCAAGATATATCATACAGGGCAAAGCATATTGCTATATTTTGTTTTTTCACTCAAAACATATAGTGTAGCGGTTTTTTGGGTAAACCCGGTATCTTCCACGACGACTGTGGAGACTAATCCTTCGAGGTACTGGAGTTTATTTAAGGGCTGACCTCTCCCAAACGATTTCTCTCCATATAGCGGTTTGTACAGGCTTCTAAAAACAAAATAATAACAAAAACCCATTCAATATTCAATAAATAACACTATTTACTTTAATAAAATAGCACTAATAACATAACCCATTGAAGTAACACTAATAACATTACTTTAATACACGTCAAAAAAATAACATTACTTTAAAAACATTACTTTAATTCAATAACACTAATAAAAGTGTAACATCCTCAAAAATAATTAATCGAATTATTTGGATGTTGACCCAAATTAATTATTTTTAGTACTTGATTGGTGTATTTGTCGAGTGCTAAAGTTAATTAATTGGATGTCTCAGAAACGATAAACTGATAAAACGGAATAAGGGTGATTCGGGGGAGAAATAAGAGATTAAGAGTAATATGGTCATTTAACCATATTACCACTTAATAGAAGAAAGAAAGAAGAGAAGTCAAAGAAAGAAAAGAAAGAAAGAATCGAAGGAAAGAAGAGAAGAGGAGAAAGGAGAAGAAGAAAAGAAGAAGAGGAAAGAAGAAGAGAAAGGAAGAAGAAGAAGTGAAGATCTAGCCCCAAAATTCATCATCATCATCATCCCTCCTCCACCATCAAAACCCAATAGTTTGGTAAATTTCTCTCCAATTTTCCCCCTTGCTTATTGACTTCGAAAATTGAGGGTTTGTGGGGAAAATTTGTTGAAATCATGGATTGTTAGGTTGTGTTGATGATTGAGTTATGTTTAGGATCGAAGCTAGGAGCGGATTGATCGCGTGGTGGAGCTCGAATCGAAGTTTGAAGCGGTTTGGTGATATAGGGTTCCGTTCGGGCATTCTCAAGTCTCAGCAAATTCGGTTCGGTATCGGGTCTCGCGTCAAGGGTGATTTTTACTCACGTTTAGGTTTATTACGTTTTGGTATAATTTGTGCGTCGATTGGTTCCGAGAAATTTTGAGTAAAAAACCGTTATTTTGAAAAATAGCGCTTTTGGATAAATTTCGTTTAGATTGAGTTTTTGATTGGATTGATTGATTGTGTGGTATTGATTGGGTTTGTTTTGTTGGTTGTTATACCTGTTTTCAATCGGAACGGGAATCGGAATTGAGCGGAATAGTGAATTTTCCGAAAAACCGAAAAACCTGCAGAATTCTGAAGATGGTCGCCTCGCGACCCGACCCATCGCCTCGCGACCAGATCAAATTTTGCAACGAAAAATGCCACTGACTCTTTTCGCGTCGCGACGGTTTGCAGTTCGCGTCGCGACGGTTTGCAGATTTTCAGCATTGATACACTGATTTTGTTTTCGCGATAACTTTTGATCCGGGAACCCGATTGAGGTGTTCTAAGATGCGTTTGAAAGCTTATTCAGAGGCCTAACTGAATATTCTATTTTTAAGGCAAAATGAACTGTTTTTGGAGACGGAAAATGTGTTGAAAGGTGATGAGTTAGTATGCGAGAGAGAATGTGGATTTAAATTGTAATGTTTAATTGATTGTCTGAGGTAATGAACCCTGAGTTCATGTGTCTGTAGATATATTTATTATATCGAGTTGAGTGACGACCCATGTTAACATACTAGGCGGGGGAAGTCATGATCCCTTACCCTAGGCCCGCATACCATTAGGGAAAGTACTATTGGTAAGGGGGTTCACCGGGATTTAGCACAAGATTGCAGTCGATGTTATGTTGAAAGTTTTGTTGTACGATACACCGGGATTTAGCACAGGATTGCAATCGGTGTCGTACTGAGTCTTAACACGTTCACCGTGATTTAGCACTGGATAGCAGTCAGTGTCGTGTTGAATTAAAATGCACGTGGTTAAATTAGACCACGAATGAAATAAAGTCCTATAATACGGTTCACCGGGATTTAGCACAGGATTGCAGTCGGTGTCGTGTTAAGTTAAAAAGGATTCATAATTGAACCGAGAGTGTAGATAGGGG
The DNA here is from genome assembly GCA_039519185.1 of Astragalus membranaceus. Taxonomy (NCBI): domain Eukaryota; kingdom Viridiplantae; phylum Streptophyta; class Magnoliopsida; order Fabales; family Fabaceae; genus Astragalus; species Astragalus membranaceus. The sequence continues at coordinate 51,106,567 of CM076849.1, forward strand.
TCTCGGTAGAACTCACTGAGATTGTATCTCATTGTTTATATGTTGTTGTTTTACAGAGAAACAGGGACAGAAGAAACCACAGAGGCACGAGTAGGTGGCCCGGAAAGATGGATGATGACTTAGCTTTACGTTTAAGTTTATGTTCCTTCTGTTGTCTATGTATTATGACACCATGACATTAGTGTTATGTTTATCTTTCATTCCGCTTTCTTGTATGACTCTAACTAACATAGTTGCTGACAGTTTATGGTCTGAGTACCGTATGGTCTTATTTGTGTATAAGACGGTTATGTTATATTTCAGCAAAAATTTTATAGTGGTATTCAGTGTCTGAGCAGGAAATATTATCTCTGATGTGTTATTGATGTGCACTTGGGTATTTTTAACAAATAAAAATACCGGGGTGTTACAAAAAGTTTTACCTAGCTGGGTAAAACTTTTTGGAAATGATGTGTTTCTTTCCGTTATTTCTTTTTTCCTTGTTTTCACATGTTGATTTTCCAAACACACGTTTAAATTTCACTGTTGATTCAATTTCATCCATATGAAGCTTTCTTTATTCTGCCCAACATTAATTGAGGTAAATTTAGAGAAAAGAAGGTTGAGTTTGTGGAAAAAATGGAAAATAAAATTGCGAAAATCCATAAGAGAAAAGGGCAATGGTTGAGGCTAGAAAACGAAAAATTTCTTGAGCTAGAGAAAACAGCTATAAAGTTTTGTAGCCGCAGAGTAACACTTGCACCAAGGAATTTTTTTGCAAAGAAATTTTTTGCATTCTTGAGCAGATCTTTTCAAGAAAATTGCTATACGGGACAAAACCATGAATTGAACACTTTATACTCTCTTAATCCCAAGTAGGTAGCTCAGTTGGCGAGCTAAGGGATACCGAATGAGTGCACCAAATGAGTGCAAGAAGGAGGTCCTGAGTTCAACTCCCGGAAACTAACATTCCCCCACCCCCACTAACATTGCTTATCAAAAAAAAACTTTATACTCTCTTAATCTCACCTTGTCGAACCAATTCGACTTGTACAATTTCTTTTCCATCAATACGTTCCACAATTTTAGTTCTTCTATACGAACCCATTCATATCATAATGTATTACTATTTTTTGCTTTTTGGGAGAGAAGATAGAAAGTTAGCCGTTGAAGGCCATGGGGAACACAGAGCACCAAACCATTTTCTTTAACATAGCAAATGGGAGCCAAAAAAACCATGCAAACCAGATCTGGGCAAACCCATTTTATTTCAAAATCTGAGCTTAAGAAACATATTTGACCAAGAGGAAAATGAAGAGGATAAGACGACATAAAACATGGTCGAAGCTGAGGGAGGCGGTGGAGGATAAGAGGTGAGAAGCGGTGAGAGCTGAGGGAAGCGGAACTGAACCGTTTTGAAGGAGGCGATGAGAGGCGGAATAGAACCGAGGTTAGGGAGGCAGAGACACAGAGATGACTCAGATCTGGTTTTTACACAAAGAAAGAAAGTGACGAAGGAGATGGAAAAAGAAAAGGGAAATGAGAAGGGAAAACAAAAGTAAAAAAGGAAATGTGATCTGGTTGCGGAAACGGGGAAATGAGAATTAATTGATTCTTATTTTTTTCATACCGAAAATGTAAATGAGAATTAATTGAAATAATGATTTAAAATGTGATTAAAACAGTATTAAAAGTTGAATAAGTTGTGGGACCCAAAATGAGTTCTTTAAAGGTTCACCATTTGAGTAAATATTGAGTGTAGTTGTTAAAAGTGACGTGGAGGTATGGACCCATTTAAGAACCATTTTTTGGTTCACCATTTGAGATGCTTTTAAAGAGGCAATAATTCTAAAGAAATTGTACAAGTCGAATTATGGTTGCATTTAAATGTATGGATAATGATCTGAAGATATTGAAATAGTATTTATAAAATTTAGATAATTAGATAATATTTATTTATATAATTATATGTTATTTATTATAAGAAATAATATTTTTATTAGAAAATATTTAATCTTTTGAAGATGGGAAAAATAACATTAATCTAAAGCAAAAAACTAAAAAACAAATAAAATAAAATGAAGTCAAAAATAGAAGCTAAAATATAAAAACGTAAGAATGAAAGTAAAACTAGGAAATTAATTCCATAACAATATGGAAAGTAACAAATAAAAAAAGGGAGGAGAGAGGAGAAATAGAGGTGAAGTGAAGGTTTTTTTATAAGCAAATGTTAGTGGGGGTGGGGGAATGTTAGTTTCCGGGGTTTGAACACTGGACCTCCTTCTTGCAACTCCTTCATGTCCCTTAGCTCGCCAACCGAGCTACCTCCCTGGGACAGGTGAAGCGAAAGGTAGATGGAGTTCAAGAGAAAAGGAAATACAGAATGACTAAATTAAAAAGGTTGATATTTACAATGAGCTTTGTTTTTTAAAATTGCATGGACTAAAACAAAAAAAAATCTCATATTTGCAGGGACTAAAACCAAAAAACCTCATATTTGCGGGGACTAAAAATGTTAGATAGTTATATTACAATATATTAGGGGTTTAATATTAACTAGTTGGGCTTCTATTTTGTGGTTGTTTTATTTAGGCATTTTAGTTTTAGGCCTTTTTTTTTTTAAACCCAGAGCGTGGGGTTCAGCGGTTGGGGCTGATCCTCTCTTAACCAAGGGTAGGGGGTTCGATCCCCACCTTGGGTACGGAGCAGCGTTAAAACTTTGGGCCAGCTGTCCTGTCCCTCGGGGCACCTACCATTCAGCGAGGGGATTAGTCACTGCGGTCTGCGGTGGAGGGTAAAACCAAAAAAAGTTTTAGGCCTTTTATGCATTTTTAATACTACTACTTCGAAAAGTCTTTTTTTCTTAAACTACAACTTCAATGAATAATTCTAGTTTTAGTTTTAGGCCTTTTAGGTAGTTATATTACAATATATTAGGGGTTAAATTTTAATTAGTTAGACTTCTAATTTGTGGTTGTTTTATTTGGGCTTTTTAACTTTTGTTCATTTTTTATAAAAGTACGCAAACATAGTATTTTAAGCATTAATGAATGTGTTAAAACTATCACTTTTATTCTATTACACTCGGTATAACTGAACATATTGCAATAGATGATACCCAACATATCACTATGAAGGTTATGCTACGCCAGGCTACTATAGTGCTTAGTCGAGAATAAACAGTTCATGGTGTCTGGTCTTGAATTGGTCGTGGGGTCTCCAATACTGAATCTTGTTCCTCCATTTTTGGTGGAGTTCTTGGTTCGGAAATAGAGTAAACACAGGGGAATACAATTCTTGATTAGTTGTTGGTGACTCTTGAAGTTCCTTAATTGAGTTGGTGAGAGTTTATCCATGGTGTCACGTATAGTAATACCTTCAATTGGTGTTGACAGAGTGTTCGGTATCAATGGTGTTGTAAGTTGTAACCTCATTCACTCCTCTGTTTTTAGATTCAGTTCATAAGTTTCTTACTTTTTTTGAAAAATGAAAAATAGACTTGCGGAAATCAATAAAAGAAAAGGGCAATGGTTAAGGCTAAAAAAACAAAGATTTCTTGAGCTAGAAAGAGCTTTAAAATTTCGTACCGCAGAGCTACACTTGCACTTAGGAAATTTTTACAGAGAAATTTTTTCAGATCGATAAGTCTTTCCAAGAAAATTGCTATATGGGACAAAAACATGAATTCAAAATTTTATACTCTCTTAATCTCATGTTGTCTAACCCATTCGACTTTGTAAATTTCTTTTTCATCGATAGTTCCACAATTTGCATTTGAAATGCTTTTTTACTCGCTTGTTTCGCTAATTCAGTAGTATTATTCAATAATATTTTATATTGGTTTACGAAAAAATTAATATTAATGTTAATTTGTTATTTGGATTATACATTTTATATATTTTTCAAAGCTTGAGACAATGATTCTACAGAAGCTATATAGTGATACTTATATAGTAAGGTATTTTGGGTTTTGTATAAATGTATTTATATTTACCAAAATCGCTACATTGGGCTTACATTTTTGTTTTGTTCCTTCTTACATTATTATGGTTTTATTTGAACGTATGGATAATGATCTAAAGATATTGAAATAGTATTAATAAAATATAGATAATTAGCTAATATTTAGTTATATAATTAAATGTTATTTATTATAAAGAAACAATATTTTTACTTGAAAACATTTAATCTTTTGCGGAAAGGAAAAATAATATTAATCTAAAGCAAAAAAATAAAAAATGAATAAAATAAAATGAACTCAAAATAAAAGTTAAAATATAAAAACCTAACAATTAAAGTAAAACTAGAAAATAAACAATAACAGCAAGAAGTAACAAATAAAAAAAGGGGAGGAGAGAGGAGAAGCGAGGTAGATGGAGTTCAAGAGAAAAGGAAAAATAGAATTTTTATAGTTTTTTTAAATCATAAATGGTTGCTGATTGGCATGTAATCTAACAACAAAAAATTAATAAGAAAAAGTCACACGAGTTGTGCTTAACAACTTACAAAGCTATGCTCATCGATAATGAGGCTCAAAAGCAAAGTGATTGTGATTTCCTAACAACTCACACATATATTGCTCTTATAATTTTTTTGGTACTCACTACAAGAAAATCGCTGATATCCGTCGCAAATGTAGGAAATTCCGTCACAAAATGACATTTCCGACGGCATTTCCGACGGACAAAATTCGGTCGCAAAAACGCTCGTCGCAAATCCGTCACAAATTTCCGTCGCAAATCCGTCGAAAATTTTTAAAAAAAAAAAAAATTAAATCCTACAAACACAAAATTTCACCAATTAATTATACAAATTTCTTAAAAGTCCTACATGTTTCTCAATGTGATAAAAAACGACTCATTTGGGGATCGAACCCAGAATCTCTGGTTCCGTAGACCAGCTCCTTATCCATTGGGCCATGGAGTCAGATTTCAAGTTTTAGGATAAAAGCATTCCATATCCTGAATATTAGTAAGACCAACAAAACATGAATTCCAGCAGCATACAACTGCACACAACGACCACACTGATATACACATGTTAGGCATATATGCATGATAAAATAAGGCGGAAAATTATCAATCACATACCATAACCAAAACTAAAGTATCATAGCAGTTTTTTGTTGAATAAAATCCAGCTAACTAGAGTGACAAAGACATGAGGTCAAATGATCAATTAGTAGCTGAACCGGACTCTTCTCTGAGCGATCGGTCCTTTTGTTGAAATAAATCTGTTTGTGCTCGTGCTGTCTTGGGGGCTTGGTGCCAGATGTTGAGGTCGTTCCTGTATGTGGGCTGGTCGTGTGCAGAGCTCCCTCGGGGTGTACCTACGATGGTACTCCAACGCCCAAGTCAGTGGGGTGATTTTGTGTAGTAATATTGGATAAAAACGTACCTTTCATATGATGTCAGGGTCTCGTTATATAGCACCTGGGTGCTGAGGGCGGCCGTTGGATCTGCGAGAATTCCTCTCCACCGTAGATCCTCCCATCGTGGGTATAAGTTGGCGCTGGTCGATGTTGGGCCGCTCGCATAGGCCCAAACCTCTTTACGGGTTGCGACCCGATCCAAAAGTCGTGTGATGCTGATTACGTACTGCGTCGTCCGCGTCGGTCCAGTATTCATTATGGGCTGCAGCCCAATCCAGAACAGTTGCCCCCCAGGCCGAAGTCGTTCAATAGAACGGGTTCAGGCCTAAGAGTCGGATTCCTTTCGATGCGGCGGGTCGCCTCCATATTGGCCGCCTGCGCTGGCCCGCGTCGAGAGGACCTGATCGTATGCCCGCTCGATTGAGCCTGCTCGCGCCTTCTAACGATGTGGTGTTCTGACAGATATGACGTTCTGAGAGGACAAGCGTGACACTTCGATGGGACTGTCACCATACTTCACGCTTTTCAAGAAAGGGGGCGCTTGATGATGACGGTTCAAATTTCGAGGAAGATCATCAATTTAGAAGGGGAAGGGACGTGTCCCTTCGCGTTCTGACTGAACCCCCCTATAAATATGGGGCACCCTTATGTCAACTTGTTTACTTTCCGGATTTTTTGCTCTGAGGGCGACTTCCTTTCTCCGACGAACGATCTATTTTCCGGCTACTCTGGCACGGTGTTTCCCGATCAGCGAATTCAAACTCCGGCGCGATCTAACTTCCGATCGCCTCATTCTAGTGATTCACAGTGCAACGAAACTGTATCCCGCTCCTGGTATGTAGTTTTACTTTTCGGCTTTTAGTAATTTAAATCGCATTTCTCTTCTTGTTAACATTAACATGTGCGAGGAGGGGGTGTCAGACTCGGGGTCGATCATGTCGCCCCTTTCCGTAGGTCATCTTCGATGGTCTGACTTTCATGCTCCCTTCTTGCAGGTTTTCTTTCTTCATGGCGCGGACGAAGCTGACCGCCCAAGTAACTGGTAGCCCGCCAGTTTCCTCCAGCGACCCATCATCCTACAGATAGGACGACCTCGGATGGTGGATTTACTCCTACGCCTCCTGCTGAGGGATCGGATGTTGCGATACCCGCTCGCCCCGTATACTTCCAGACGAGGGAGAGTCATGATCCACCTTCTGCGTCCTCGGCCCCTTCGGAGCGGGTAATCCAGCCAAACGCCGAAAGCGGGGAGGCCGATTGGAGAGGCTCTCTAGGGGAGGATCGTTCTTGGATTTCGTCGGCCGGATTCCGTCACTATTTAAACCTGGGGATGAAGTTTTATCGTATTTTGCCGGGCTGGTTGGCGCGCCGGACCAGGTGTGGGCGGTCGAAGGCCCTGCTTCAACGGAAAACGTGGCTATGATCCCGGCCACCTTAAAATTCACCATGTATGCCACTGTCCTTCGCGACGTGGGGATTCATCCGCCATTTACATACTTTCAACGTAGTATTCTTCGTTATCTTGGGGTTGCACCCTCGCAGCTGCACCCTAACTCGTGGGCATTTATCATGGTGTTCGAGCAGTTATTGAGAGTGATGGGGCGAGAGTGCAATCGGCAAACTTTCTTCAAAATTTTCGAGACAAGTAGGCGACCAGAGCCGGGCAGCGATCGGAATCGGTGGGAGCATCTGAGTCTTAAGGCTCAGTCGGACTACAAGATTTTCAAGCCGTTTTCTGACTCGCTCAAACCCTGGAAGTCGTCTTTTCTATGGGTAGTTCCAGTTTGCGAGGCATCTCAGCGGATGGTGGGGACGGTTGACTCCGGTGGGCGAGTAACGGTCATGCAATATCCTATAGCGTGGACGTACGCTCATTTTCGTCGCATGCCCGCCACGTACAGAACCCGTTGTCAACTTGGCGAAGAAAATACCGAGACTCTGAGGTTGCTTGAGAACTTGGCCTCTTGGATGGAGGAGGGTCTGATCAAATGTCACCAATTGGTGAAAACGACCGATGATAACGGTTTCAAAGTCGCACTTGGTATGGGTAGTCGTACCCCCCCCCCTTTTTTTTTAACCGTGTTCTTACCTTCTTCGCAGGTGAAATGGCCGGTCTAGGTTTTGCCGAGTTGATGAAACAAGCTAAGAAAGGGAGGAGGTCCCAGGTCGGCCCGTCCACCCCTGCAGTTACCCTTTCCCCGGTTCCTGAGGGTTCTGTGGCTGCTGAAGGTGGCGAGAGAAGTCCGCCTGTTGCTGGGACGAAGAGGGGACGTCCTCCTCCCACTGTCGATCTGACCCAGGATGACCATGCTCATAAAAAGTCCAGGGCCCATAAAGGACCTCAGAAGAGTTCGGCCCTGGCGATCGATCTGGAGGAAATGACCGATGAGAGCATCATCAGAGGGTTCCGCGAAGACCCCCTACTGTTTGCGGCCGAGGTGGTCAAGGCTGGGTCTCACCTGGTCGCGAAATTGAAACACGGAGAAATGGAGCGGACAAAAGGTAATATTCTCCTCGCCCAAAATTTATGGTTGGAGAGTGATAACTTAGACAAAACCGACAAGCTTAGTCGTGCTCATGTTTATATCTTAGAAGTTCGGGAGGAGTTGGAAGCTTTCAAGAAGAAACTGCAAGATTCAGAGGCCGCCCTTCAGCCTACCGTCGCTGCCCTCGACGAAACAAGGAAGTCGCTCTCCATCGTTACCCAAGAGCGAGATGACGCCCAGGTCGCATTAACTGAAGCTGAGAAGAATTTGCAGCTTGAGGTGGGGAAGGTTAGCGATTTGACTGAACAGATGAGCGGTTTGAATCTGGAAGTTGCTGAAATGAGGTCGTCCATTGAAGCTTTGAAGAAGGAGCGGGAAGAGGCTTATGCCCAATATGATCGGCTCGTTCATTCCACTGTTTCAATTTGCAAGGAGCGGTTCGATGAGGCTCTGGCCCAGGTGCGGTGCGTCTACCCGGACCTTGTGCTGGACCCGGGTGTTATCGATTTTTCCCATTCTTATGTGGACGGTCGGATCATCAAACCTGCTGAGGAGGACGAGGAAGGAAACGTCTTAGTGGAGGAAATGGTTGTTTTCGATCGTTCCAATTAGAATTTTTGTAATATGCTCCAAGTACTTGTCTTTTGTTTTTGGGCGGCTTTCGAGTCGTCCCACTGTTGTAATATGTACTATGCTTTTGGCTTTGAAATCGTTATTTTAATCGTTTTGTTTAATTCGTTTATCCTTCGGGCAGTTTACTGGACCTCGTATCTAGACTTAACTCGCCCTTGGGGGTGCGACTTTCGGTTGTGAGCGCTTCGTTTCTTTTAATTCGTGTTTTTAGCCTTCAGGTCGTTTACCAGGGTCCGTCCCTAGATTTAACTCGCCCTTGGCGTTGCGACTATCGATTAAGATCGCTTCGTGTTACTTAGATCGACTAAGTACTACTGAGCCCGCCCAGTGGTTTATCAAACTCGGTTTGATTTTAACCCGCCTGGCGGTTGATGGATCTGTATGGAAAACAGAAAAGGATGAGACAACATATAAAAATATACCATCTGTCGTGATGGCCGGGCGGGCCTCAATAAAAACCCAGTGGGAAAAGAGTGTCCCGCCCGGTGTTCTTACTTTATTCATTCAGTGTCAATGACAGAGTTACAATTTGAATTTAGTCAAAAGTTTAAACAAAGTATCGCCTGAGGTTGGCCGCGTTCCATGTTCTTGGCACCGCCCCGCCTCCCATGGTTTGAAGTTGGTAGGCGCCATTCCCTGTCTTCGAGACGACTCGGTAGGGACCTTCCCAGTTTGGAGCGAGTTTACCTTGAGCTGCGAACTTCTGTCCTATCGTCGCTCTTCTGAGGACGAGCTGGCCGATGGTGAATTCTCTAGGGACGACCTTTAAGTTGTGTCTTGTTGCCATCCCTTGTTTCACAAGTGCTTCTTTCAACGACGCTTTGGTGCGGAGTTCTTCAACCAAGTCGAGTTCCTCTCTGAGTCCCTGATCGTTCTCATCGGTGTTTTTGGGATATGCAGTTCTCCAACTGAGCTCTCCAACTTCAACCGGGATGAGTGCCTCCACCCCGTATACCAACTTGAATGGGCTTTCACCTGTGGTGGAGTGTGGGGTGGTCCGGTATGCCCATAGTACGAAGGGGAGTTCTTCTGCCCACTTGCCTTTGGATTCGTCCAGCCTTCTTTTCAGCCCGCGCAGGATCACCCAGTTGGCGGCCTCTGCTTGTCCGTTTGTCTGTGGGTGCTCGACTGATGTGAAGCGCTGCTTGAGTCCTAGTTCCGACATGTATTCTTGGAAGTTTTTGTCAGTGAACTGGGTGCTGTTGTCCGAGACCACGACCTGAGGGACTCCGAATCGAACTAGTATATTTTTCTTGAAGAACTTTAAGCAGTTTTTGGAGGTAATAGTCGCTAAGGGCTCGGCTTCTACCCACTTGGTGAAGTAGTCTACTGCCACTATTAAGTATTTAAGCTGTCCCGGGGCTGCTGAGAACGGGCCCAGAAGGTCGATTCCCCACCACGCGAACGGCCATGGAGCGGTGATGGAGTTCAATTCGACCGGGGGGGCGATATGTATGTCCGCGTGCTTCTGGCACTTATCACATTTTTTTACTAGCTCGTTGGCATCACCCTCCATCGTTGGCCAATAGTATCCCGCTCGAAGTGCTTTTTTGGCTAGTGCTCGTGCCCCTAGGTGATTCCCACATATCCCTTCGTGGATTTCCCTTAACACATAATTGGCCTCTTGTGGTGTCAGACACTTCAGTAACGGTGTTGAGAGTCCCCGGCGAAACAATTTGCCTAGACACTTCAGTAACTGAATCAACTCGTTTGCCTTGTCGACAACAAAGTCAACAATCCCCGGCAACGGCGCCAAAAACTTGTTAACAATTTGGCAAGTGTACCAATTGTCGCAAGTAATACAATTTATCGGTAAGAACCGGTCGATCCACAGGGATTGCGCGTTGACAACAATAGCAAATTGTAAATTCGTAGATTGTAGATAGGTAATTAATCGAGTATTTGGTAACAGAATACGAACGTGAATTAATAATGCAAGAAAAACGACTAGGGATCGAATCCTCTCACCTCGCCTATCACATGAACCTCAGCCAATTCAAGTTAATTATTCAATTTCTAGATTCAATTCACAAAATTAGGTTAAGGACAATCCCTTGCCTCAAAACCCCTTTTACCTAATTGAGAAACCCTAATCCCTTAGGTGATTCATGCCAACAGGTAAAGCAATAAACGTAAGAAATAGAGAATTCACATATCCAAACCCATATTCCTATGGTGATCACAAGTATGTGATCTACTACCCCATATCAAGAATGTAACCCATATCCCTATGTAATCACAAACCCTAATTCATTACAACTAGCATATGTAGAAGTAAAGCATTACACAAAGAGGCATAGACTTATGATAAATTAACCAAACAACTGAATCAACCATAACAAAGTAATCAATAGATAGGTTTGGGGAGAGTCATCTCTCCCTAATCAAAACAAACTACAAGGACAACATCAAGGAAAGAGAAGATAGAAATAAGGAGAAGTTACACATAGAGGAATCCATAAGAAGTCTTCAAAACCTTGTTCCCAAGTGATTAGAAGCTCCCAAAAACGCCCCCCAGCTGCTGCTCCAAAGTGTGGCTCAGATCCCAAGACGAAGTCTATTGCAAAATTCCTGAAACAGCTTTAAAAACCCTAATTTTTACGCACCATCGCGACGCGGCCCGTGGCCGTCGCGTCGCGACAAATGACAGAAACTTCAGGTCTCGCAAAACTGCTCCAGGTCGCGTCGCGAATCCCTCCTGGCCGCGACGCGAGAAATGACAGAAAGTTTTGGCTTGTAAAGACTCCTCCACATCGCGTCGCGAACCCTCCTGGTCGCGACGCGAAGAATGACAGAAAGTTCTGATTTACCAAAATTCCTCTAGATTGCTGCATTTCCGGGCAAGTGTCTGGTTCGCCGAAAGATGCCACAACCAATTAAGAGGTCTTCAAGTCCATTTAGCTCCAAAAGTGAAGGAATAACTTACAATTGAACTTCCTACTACAATGATCTAAAACTGAACTAAATCCCAGATAATGACTGTTATACAATAAAAACCCTGCACAATTGGTCCTAAAAATGCCTAACTTATATCATATGACTGGGAGTCAACACAACCCCAAACTTAAACTTTTGCTTGTCCTCAAGCAAACAATCAATTCAGACTGTGGCTGCTTTTCTATTTAGATGTTACATATAATACATCAACCTTAAACACATCAGCACATCAATTATCATCATCAATCTAATACAGTGGCATGACAACTGAATTGGAAATACCGAATCATAGGCAGGCAGCATTCTCAAGTTTTCTCTGTACGCACATCTCACCAGTGTTTCACTCTTGAGGTGTTTTGGGTATTCACTCAATTCACAGTACCTGCATCATCGTTTCATAGGCTTGACAGAGTTCTATATCATCTTAAACAAATGAAAAGCATACACACATTTTGAGGACTTTAAGGGTTATAGCGGGGCTTAGGTAAGGGTGGATACATTTGGATAAGTAGGTTGCACTTGGAGTTAGGCCTACCTCTCTTCTTTTGTCAATTTCACGCAATACTCACCCATTTTCCCAAAGCATTTAACAAAACAAGAGAAGGAATTTATTTATTTCTTTTTTTTTTGATATGTATATATATACATATATATATATATATATATATATGTATTTTTTTTCTTTTTCTTTCTTTCTTTTCTTGTTCCTTCTCTTGTATACCACCCCAAACTTAGTTCGTTGCTATTCCACGAGCAACCCCAAACTTAAGACTTTCCCCACTCTCACAGCTTTTGTTACCTAACTCCAAGTTAAGAATTAACTAGGCTATGATTGTCAGAGAAACAACATACAATTTTTAACAACAGGCTCAGAGGGGCTAGCAGAGGATAAACATTAATAGGTTGGCTTGAAAGGTTCAGGGGTGCCAAAAGAATTGCCTCAGTGTGTATGAAAATCAAATGCAAAAAATAATTAAGCACAATGTCAAGTTCTGCAGACTAATGCAAGCAAGGAATACACACACAATATATAAGACGTGTTTAGGCTCAAACCTCACAGTTGGGATCGTAGAGATGGAACTTGAGAGATGCTGCTCACAGATGATAAAGAACTTCTGCAACGTTTGTCATGACCCCTGCTATTACTTGATGATAAAACTTGAAGTGCGAGTGTCAAAAGGAAAAATGAAAACATGCGAAGCCAAATGCCACACATCCTCATCATTGAAGCTGCTTTAACAAAAAGAGAATAGGGTAGTGGTGCCTCAATATCACAGAGTAAGTTATAATAATAAGTACAGACCAAAGTGCAAAATATAGTCAGAATGGGGTACAATAAAGTACTAAGCGCTTCTTTAACGTCACTAGCTTGACGGTTGTCAGAGGATGACTCAGTCTGACTCAGGTGGAGAACTCAGCCTCTCCAATGCCTCTTTAAATTCTTCTTGGGTACACTTTCCTTTCAGGTTGCCGTTCCTCTCGCTAGATGATGCATGAGAGGAATGTAGCAGAGGATCCACAGACATACCCATAACTTTTTTAGAATCTTTCGATACCATAAGAGAGTTCTCAAGGGATGAGTGGGGGCAAATTCTGTTTGCAACAATGGGATCAGGCGCCTCACTACCACAATACCCTTCTTTTTCCTTCGCTAGGCATATGGACTTTAGCTCATTAAAATTCACAGCTTCATCTTGGACTCTCAAGGTCAATGTTCCATCTGCCATGTCAACTCCAGCTCCACTAGTTGCTAGGAAGGGTCTTCCCAAAATCAATGGGGTGTCATTGTCTTCATCCATGTCAAGAACCATAAAATCCACTGGGAAGAGGAATTTGTCAACCTTTACCAAGACATCTTCGACAACCCCCCAAGGATACCTTATAGACCGATCCGCAAGTTGCAACGTCATGTTGGTCGGTTTCACCTCCCCTCCGCCAAGTTTTTCCCACATAGCCAATGGCATCAGATTAATGCTTTCCCCTAAGTCACAAAGAGTCTTGTCTATGGTTACACCACCAATTGCACAAGGCATGGTGAAGCTCCCGGCATCTTTCAACTTAGGAGGCAATTTTCTTTGAATAATGGCACTACACTCAGCTGTCAAGGCCACTGTCTCATCTCCCTTGAACTTCCTTTTCTTTGTCAACAACTCCTTCATGAACTTGGCATAAACCGGCATTTGCTCAAGTGCCTCTGCAAAAGGTATGTTGATTTGAAGGCGTTTGAAAATATCCATAAACTTGGAGAACTGCTCATCTTTCTGATCCTTCTTGCTCCTTTGAGGGTATGGCAACCTTATGTATGAAGGAATTTCTTTGGGCTTCTCGTCTACCTGCAAATTTTCATTAAACAAATTTTCTTTTTGGTTAGACTTCACGGCTCCCTCATTTTTTCTTCTCAACTCATTTTCAACACCTTCATTTTTCTTTGTCAACTCCTCCCTCAACTCCTCAGTTTCACCGCTTCCTTCTCTAGGCTTGGGTGTGGGCACTTCAGCAGGGTTCAGCTCTCTACCACTTCTCAATGAAATAGCATTACAAATTTCGTGTTGAATGTTGTGACTGGTACTAGCGGAAGAGAGCTTGTTATATGCTTCTGTAAGTTTCTTTGACAACTCCCCAACTTGACCCTCTAAGTTCTTCATAGCATTTTCATGGTTTTTCTCCATACCCTTCATAGCTTGCTCTAGAGATTGGAAGGTGTTCTTGATCAATTGCATGCACTGTGTCAGAGCATCGTCCAAATAAGTTCCTTGGTCATGAACTTGCATTGCTTGAGCAGTTGCTGGAGTTTGAGACCTCACTTCCGATGCAGCAGCCACTTGTTGGGTGAGAGATTCAATTTGAAGCGACATTAGCTTTTGTTGAGCCAAAATTTCACCATTAGTGTCCAACTCCAACATACCCTTTGTAATTACAGCTCCACAGTCATTTTGCATGCTGTACTCATTTGAACTCATGTCCTCCACTAGCTGTTTGGCTTCCTCCCAAGTTTTAGTACCCAAAGAGCCTCCTGCCGAGGCATCTAACATCATCCGGGTTTGAGGGTGCAATCCATAACAGAAGGTTTGCATCTGCAGAAAATCTTCTATGCCATGCCCAGGACATTTCAGAACTGACAACTTGAATCTTTCCCAGGAATCATACAATGACTCGGAATCCCCTTGTGAAAAGTTGAAGATTTCAGTTCTCTTCTTGATTAACTTGGAGATAGGGAAGAATCGTTCTAGGTACTTGTTTTCAAGATCACTCCAAGCATTGACAGTTCCTGGAGGGATAGTGTTCAGCCAATCTTTTGCCCGGCCTGTTAGAGTGAATGGAAACAGGCGCACTTTCTTGGAGTTTTCATCAACCCCCTCAGGATAGGTGGTTTCACAAATCTCATGGAAATGGGAGAGGTGTTGGATGGGGTCTTCAGCATCTGACCCTGCAAACTGCTCTGATTTTAGTGCAGTGAGAACAGAAGACTTAATGTCAAAGGTAGCGGCCCATGCTGGTCGGAATGTGTAAGCCTGAACGCCCTGATTTCTCCTCCCAAAGTCATTGAGAATGCGTCTTGTGAGTGGAATTCCGGCCATAACTTCCTCTTGCCTTGGTTCATCTTCAGAAATGGAGGTTGCAGTTGAGTGTACCTTGGACTCTCCTTTGGCTTGTTGCCTTGCTAGTTTAGCTTTCTTCCGGTCCGCCTTTTCTGTTTTCTCAATCACGGGGTCAAACAACAATTCTTGCGAATTTTGCCGCCGCGTAAACAACTTCTCTGCACCACTTAAACAAACCGTCAACAAGTCCAACACAATAACTAAGTATCTAGATAGAGAAATTAGACTCAACATTTTAAATGAAATAAAATAAACAGTAATCAACAAAACATAAAATTAAATACTAAGAATTAAACAACTAAAATAATAAATAAAAATTTAACAAAAGACTAAAAAGAATATATGTGCACCTATGAATCAACAAATTTAAGTAACTAAAGATAAAACAAAACAATCAAAAACTAAAAATCTAGAATCAACTCGTTTGCCTTGTCGACAACAAAGTCAACAATCCCCGGCAACGGCGCCAAAAACTTGTTAACAATTTGGCAAGTGTACCAAATGTCGCAAGTAATACAATTTATCGGTAAGAACCGGTCGATTCCACAGAGATTGTGTTTTATTATCAATAGGCAAGTAAATTAATCCTTAGACGTAATAGTTGGACAAAAAGTGAAGTAACGGTAAAATAAAGCAAACGTCTGTAAACAATAAAATAAAAGCGATTAGGGGTCGAATATTCTCCCCTCACCTATCCTATGATCCTTCAGTTAATCTCAAATTGGTTGTTTAAATTACCAGATTCAATTCACAAAATTAGGTTAAGGACAATCCCTTGCCTCAAAACCCCTTTTACCTAATTGAGAAACTGTAACACCCCTTTTCTATACGGTAATTTGTTTTATAAAATATCCGAGTTTTCAAAATTTGTTTACACCACAAGGGATGTCACACTTACTTCACTAAAACGTCACTCTTCAAATAACTCGCTTTTCGAAAAACAGTCTTATAATAACTTCAAAACGACATTATCAAAAAAAAAAAATACAACTTCACATCGAAAATTCAATAGTTTAGTCATAAAGGGCATTACACTATGCCAGGCTTGCAATACTAAAATCCGATAACCACAACATGTCATAAATGACTTAAAACAACATTCATTCCCCTCCCTAGTGTTACATATCAGAGCATGACGACTCGACTCAAAAGTGAAGCTAAGACCTTCACTGGGGATCACCTGCACGTTACCAACACGGGGGCAACATTCAAACAGGAAAGGGTGAGCATCATTTCAGTCTATATAATAGAAAATATGATAAGGACTAAATCATAGGCTACACACTAGAATAATCAGCATCCAAATACACTAAACATCCACATCACAGTCGTCATTCACATCATTTACAATACTCAACTCATGTCGTGTAAGCTTATGAAAATGCAACCCACTCGCGGGTATATGCATGAAGGTACCTTTTCACAAAACGTCGCTTAGCCACTCAGGCCTTATCATCACTTAGCCACTCAGGCCTCAAAACATCACTGGGTTTATGCATATGGGCATGAGACACTATGACATGCACCACTCACAATACACACATACACAAATACTCAATTTATGGTCAACTATGTGACCCGTCACTTACCGGTTTGCCGAATAAAGGCACAGCACCTGTCATTTCACAATTCACACACAAATAACGTCACTTAGCCTTTTTAGGCCTTAACATCACTTAGCCACTCAGGCCCCAAATGTCACTTACACATAAACATCATTCAACTCAAACATTAGCCACTGAGGGCAAAAACGTCATTTGACTAACCACCAAGGCATCCTCGTCATTTACACATCATTATCGTTAACTTTGGCCACTAGGGGCAAAACAGTCATTTGACTAGCCACCAAGGGCATCCTCGTCATTTACACATCATTATCATTAACTTTGGCCACTAGGGGCAAAACAGTCACTTGACTAGCCACCAAGGGCATCCTCGTCATTTACACATCATTATCATTAACTTTGGCCACTAGGGGCAAAACAGTCATTTTTGACACTACCGTGTTAAAACTGTTGTTTATACACCAAAAGGGATTTTTAAAGAGTTCCACGTCATTTTTCAATGTCACTGGGACGATCACCGGGGGCAGCCACTTGGGCGCCCACAAACAGTCAGAAAATAACAACTTTTCATTTTAAAAATTGAACCCACAAATAGACAACGTAAAAAGCTTCACGGCACTTTTCGAATCGTTCAAAACGGACGTCTGAGTCAAAAGTTATGATAAAAACAATTTTGGAAAATCAGGCAACATCCAGGGAACAGGCGCCTTAGGCGCCCAGGCAACCAGGCAACAAGTGCACAGGCGCCCAGCGCCCAGGCAACAACAACAACGCACACAACACAGCACGGGCGCCCAGCGCCCAGGAGCAACAAAGCGCAGCGCAACGCAGCACGGGCGCCTAGCTCCCAGGGGAACACGCGCAACGCAGCGCAACATAAAACAAGACACGGACACGGGCGCCTAGCGCCCAGGCGCGCCCCCCACGCGCAGCACAACACAACACAGGCGCCCAGCGCCCAGGACAGGCACTCAGCGCCCAGGAAACTGCAACAACGCCCAGAATTTCTGTTTAACAATTCTTCAACACTAAAAATTGGTTTCTTAACAAATTTTAAAGTGTAAAAACTCCATTTTTCCAGCAACTAAAAAAAACACCTTTCTCATTCAAAAACACTAAAACTCAATTTTATCAAAACTCAATTAAAACCAAACAACACCACTAACCCCATCATGGCGCCCTAGGCGCCCAACACCCACAACCCCTTTTTGCGACCCCATTCTTCAACAAACCAACGCATAGATCAACATTCTAATTCACATCCCATACGCATAACACCACCAATAACGAAATTCATAGATCAAACCCAAGCAATAAATCAATTCGCATAGACTCATGATATACATATATATGAAAGTTAACATCAAAACATCAAGAACGTAAAGAACATCAAGAACGCAAAAGAACATCAAGAACGCAAAGGAACATCAAGAACGCAAAAGAACATCAAGAGCATCATGGATCTAGTAGGAACCTTAGATCTAGGACCCATCATATAATTTATTAAATAGAATGATAGAGCTCCCCTAACCTTTTTTTCAAGAAGAACTCGATGCCTAGGATGCAGTCACCTACAGATCCACAGCAACAACGGAGATCCCTTCCTCTTGATCTTCGAATCCTCTTCTCCTTCCTCTCTTGGCCGCCCCCTTGCTCTCCCTCTCTTCCTCACGCCCCTCTCTTCTTTTCTCTCTTTCTCCACTTTCGCAAATGATAGCTAGGAAACCCTAACCCCTTGTGCCTTGCTACTTCGCATATGACTTAATTCATGGGCTTGGGCTTCTCACTTAAGCCCAAGTCCATCTAATTTGGCACCTCCATCTTCTTAATACCCCCTACACCTTTTAATATAATTTCTAATAATTAAAATATATCCACTTAATTAATTTAAATTCCTAAACACTTAATTAAATAATTTAATTAAATATTTAGGGTGTTACAACTCTCCCCCACTTAGAATATTTTCGTCCTCGAAAATTTACTCCAACTCACGAAACGAAACCCAATCTTCTTGTCACTTCCAACCATCCCCGTCCATCACCCTTCTCCACATTGTTACTCTTAATTAGACGTTCTAATCTGAAGGTCATCAAAGTCACACTCAACTACTCAAACACCGTGACACTTCACTTAGGCACCCACACCTCATCATCACTCACCTCTACAACTGCCTCGGTTACATCTACTTCAGTTCTCCATCACTCTTCTTGCCACCCATACGCTGCACTTAGGCACTTTATGCTTCAACCACCCTAGCTTCTACATACATTGATAACACTGCAACACTGCACTTCGTCCCACTTATACTTCGATTTCCATATACTTCGACAACACCACACGTCGACTCCCATTCATTTCAACCCACTTATAGTCAGGTACCCACATCTCGGCTCTTATGTCACCCTACGCACCTAACCTTCATCTCTTCTTGTTTCTTTGGTCCTCTCACACTATGATCGAACTTAGCTACGACTACAACACCCATTCACTTGAAATTGGCGCGACACCCATTAAAGTACTTCAACGAAAGTGACAACACCAACCACGACATCTTTTCGCTGAGAGTTCCTCAACTCCCATTTCTCCCCCCTAGGTCCTTCATAGGACCGACTCATCGACAACACTTCATAACTTCACCAAAGTGAAGCACACACCACATTAATCACATCAATCACAATTAATTACGCGACTCCCTTGTCAATAAAGGACTGAGTCAACGTACATAGGGACTAAACAGCACATAAAATAAAGTAACACATAATAAAAAAAATCGAGACAGCAACCTCTCACAATACAGTAGCAGTACTAAAGAAAATAGGAAGACAGCTCTTTTCAAAATTTACGAAACGGCCCACTTGATTCAAGAAAACATCATTTTAATTTTTAAGAACTCGGCACTTTAAATTATTGAGAAAACAACACGTTATATTTGAGTGAACATCACATTTAAGTCGAAGAAAACAACAATCTAGATTGTAGAGAACAGTACACTTTAATGTGCGAAAACAGCAGCAAATACGGCAACATTAACGACATAAAATAAATGGCACACTATTAATCTCAAAGTAAAACAGCATCTTTAAACGATATAAGAACAGCGCACTATTATTTTTCAAAACGAAACAGCAACTGTAAACAATATAACCAACTCTTTAACTTTGGGATAAGCACGTCAATTTTTGTAAACATCCTCGTAAAATTTTGGGTAAACAGTGTGCTTGAAAATGAGTACACAGTACATTAAATTTATAAGAGCAGTGGCAAAACAACCACATTATTTGAGTAAAACGGCAACAGCAAGACCAAGAAGGACAACAACAA
Organism: Astragalus membranaceus; assembly: GCA_039519185.1. NCBI lineage: Eukaryota > Viridiplantae > Streptophyta > Magnoliopsida > Fabales > Fabaceae > Astragalus > Astragalus membranaceus. Next base: position 51,126,458 of record CM076849.1, read on the forward strand.
CAGTAAGGCGTAAACAGTGGTCTTTTAGCGCGCAACAACAGCAAAACACGGAGTGAAAATAATACTTCCTTTTAGCGCGCAACGGCAGTGGAAACAACACGTTTACAACATAAAAATTAGCGCTTCATTTTCGTAATACAGCAATACGATTATTTCATAAAAACAGCAACTCATTTCATAGAAATAAACCGCAACACAGCAACTCATTTTTAAGCAAACCGCAGTATTTTATTTTGAAAAAAGCAAGACAGCAACTCCGAACAATATACGACAGCACACTATTCATCTAAAAAAAAAAATAGAACAGCGACCTGAAACACTGTCAAACAGCACACCATTTATTTTAAATACAATTGTAACTTTGATTTCTTTGAAAACATCAAATCCAATTATCAACTCTACGAACCATTATCAATTCAATTCAATCCGATTCAATTCAATCATCACCTTATATTTTAGAAAAATACACTCTTTTCTTTTAGAAAATACCACATTTCAAATGGGGAAAACATCGCATTTTAAGCTGAGGAAAAACAGCTCCTACAAAAACAGCGCTTAAAACAAAACTGCGCATAGAAACAGCATGCAAAACCGAGTGAATAACAGCAACCCATTTACTTGTAAATACAGTATCTCATATATCTAATTTAAACGATGAAGCGGCAACACCTTTTCAACATAAAAACAGCTTACTATTATTTTTACAAACAACCAGCACTTTAAACAATGTAAAAACAACACACCATTGTTTCCAAACAAAACGGCAACTCGAAACAGTGTAAAAACAGTACACTATTTATTTTTAAAACAACACAGCAACACATATACACAATTAGAATTTGGCGCCTATACACCCGTGGGGATGTATAGAATACATACTTTCAAAACATTTAATTTTCTTTTTAAAACGTCTCAACTCATTGTATTCACACGTCAGAACATACAAATTAATTATTAAAATTTATAACACATCATACTCCTCATCTTAATTCAATCTCAATCATCATCAAACATCAAGGCACGAAATTACACGTGACAACATCAACATCACAATGTACTCAATTCCTCATCAATTTTACACCTACTCGTCAAATCACAACAATACTAAAAACACCCAATGGCAACAAACAAAATTCACCACAAGGTCTTCGTCGAAAATCGACGAGAGACACAGAAAACACACCAAGCAACACATTACAGTCATACACAAGGTACTCAGAGTAGACACACACATAGCAGCAGTAAGACACTAAGCAGCGCCAGTAACAACAATAGCAGTCATACCGTCTGACCAATTTAGCTAATCACTGCAACACAACTTATGGTTAGAACGAGTACCAAGACTCGAGAGATAGCTAGACTCCACACTGGACAACTTGGCCGGACAGACCGAACTGCTCTGATACCACTAATGTAACACCCCTTTTCTATACGGTAATTTGTTTTATAAAATATCCGAGTTTTCAAAATTTGTTTACACCACAAGGGATGTCACACTTACTTCACTAAAACGTCACTCTTCAAATAACTCGCTTTTCGAAAAACAGTCTTATAATAACTTCAAAACGACATTATCAAAAAAAAAAATACAACTTCACATCGAAAATTCAATAGTTTAGTCATAAAGGGCATTACACTATGCCAGGCTTGCAATACTAAAATCCGATAACCACAACATGTCATAAATGACTTAAAACAACATTCATTCCCCTCCCTAGTGTTACATATCAGAGCATGACGACTCGACTCAAAAGTGAAGCTAAGACCTTCACTGGGGATCACCTGCACGTTACCAACACGGGGGCAACATTCAAACAGGAAAGGGTGAGCATCATTTCAGTCTATATAATAGAAAATATGATAAGGACTAAATCATAGGCTACACACTAGAATAATCAGCATCCAAATACACTAAACATCCACATCACAGTCGTCATTCACATCATTTACAATACTCAACTCATGTCGTGTAAGCTTATGAAAATGCAACCCACTCGCGGGTATATGCATGAAGGTACCTTTTCACAAAACGTCGCTTAGCCACTCAGGCCTTATCATCACTTAGCCACTCAGGCCTCAAAACATCACTGGGTTTATGCATATGGGCATGAGACACTATGACATGCACCACTCACAATACACACATACACAAATACTCAATTTATGGTCAACTATGTGACCCGTCACTTACCGGTTTGCCGAATAAAGGCACAGCACCTGTCATTTCACAATTCACACACAAATAACGTCACTTAGCCTTTTTAGGCCTTAACATCACTTAGCCACTCAGGCCCCAAATGTCACTTACACATAAACATCATTCAACTCAAACATTAGCCACTGAGGGCAAAAACGTCATTTGACTAACCACCAAGGCATCCTCGTCATTTACACATCATTATCGTTAACTTTGGCCACTAGGGGCAAAACAGTCATTTGACTAGCCACCAAGGGCATCCTCGTCATTTACACATCATTATCATTAACTTTGGCCACTAGGGGCAAAACAGTCACTTGACTAGCCACCAAGGGCATCCTCGTCATTTACACATCATTATCATTAACTTTGGCCACTAGGGGCAAAACAGTCATTTTTGACACTACCGTGTTAAAACTGTTGTTTATACACCAAAAGGGATTTTTAAAGAGTTCCACGTCATTTTTCAATGTCACTGGGACGATCACCGGGGGCAGCCACTTGGGCGCCCACAAACAGTCAGAAAATAACAACTTTTCATTTTAAAAATTGAACCCACAAATAGACAACGTAAAAAGCTTCACGGCACTTTTCGAATCGTTCAAAACGGACGTCTGAGTCAAAAGTTATGATAAAAACAATTTTGGAAAATCAGGCAACATCCAGGGAACAGGCGCCTTAGGCGCCCAGGCAACCAGGCAACAAGTGCACAGGCGCCCAGCGCCCAGGCAACAACAACAACGCACACAACACAGCACGGGCGCCCAGCGCCCAGGAGCAACAACGCGCGCGCACAGCGCAGCGCAACGCAGCACGGGCGCCTAGCGCCCAGGGGAACACGCGCAACGCAGCGCAACATAAAACAAGACACGGACACGGGCGCCTAGCGCCCAGGCGCGCCCCCCACGCGCAGCACAACACAACACAGGCGCCCAGCGCCCAGGACAGGCACTCAGCGCCCAGGAAACTGCAACAACGCCCAGAATTTCTGTTTAACAATTCTTCAACACTAAAAATTGGTTTCTTAACAAATTTTAAAGTGTAAAAACTCCATTTTTCCAGCAACTAAAAAAAACACCTTTCTCATTCAAAAACACTAAAACTCAATTTTATCAAAACTCAATTAAAACCAAACAACACCACTAACCCCATCATGGCGCCCTAGGCGCCCAACACCCACAACCCCTTTTTGCGACCCCATTCTTCAACAAACCAACGCATAGATCAACATTCTAATTCACATCCCATACGCATAACACCACCAATAACGAAATTCATAGATCAAACCCAAGCAATAAATCAATTCGCATAGACTCATGATATACATATATATGAAAGTTAACATCAAAACATCAAGAACGTAAAGAACATCAAGAACGCAAAAGAACATCAAGAACGCAAAGGAACATCAAGAACGCAAAAGAACATCAAGAGCATCATGGATCTAGTAGGAACCTTAGATCTAGGACCCATCATATAATTTATTAAATAGAATGATAGAGCTCCCCTAACCTTTTTTTCAAGAAGAACTCGATGCCTAGGATGCAGTCACCTACAGATCCACAGCAACAACGGAGATCCCTTCCTCTTGATCTTCGAATCCTCTTCTCCTTCCTCTCTTGGCCGCCCCCTTGCTCTCCCTCTCTTCCTCACGCCCCTCTCTTCTTTTCTCTCTTTCTCCACTTTCGCAAATGATAGCTAGGAAACCCTAACCCCTTGTGCCTTGCTACTTCGCATATGACTTAATTCATGGGCTTGGGCTTCTCACTTAAGCCCAAGTCCATCTAATTTGGCACCTCCATCTTCTTAATACCCCCTACACCTTTTAATATAATTTCTAATAATTAAAATATATCCACTTAATTAATTTAAATTCCTAAACACTTAATTAAATAATTTAATTAAATATTTAGGGTGTTACAGAAACCCTAATCCCTTAGGTGATTCATGCCAACAGGTAAAGCAATAAACGTAAGAAATAGAGAATTCACATATCCAAACCCATATTCCTATGGTGATCACAAGTATGTGATCTACTACCCCATATCAAGAATGTAACCCATATCCCTATGTAATCACAAACCCTAATTCATTACAACTAGCATATGTAGAAGTAAAGCATTACACAAAGAGGCATAGACTTATGATAAATTAACCAAACAACTGAATCAACCATAACAAAGTAATCAATAGATAGGTTTGGGGAGAGTCATCTCTCCCTAATCAAAACAAACTACATGGACAACATCAAGGAAAGAGAAGATAGAAATAAGGAGAAGTTACACATAGAGGAATCCATAAGAAGTCTTCAAAACCTTGTTCCCAAGTGATTAGAAGCTCCCAAAAACGCCCCCCAGCTGCTGCTCCAAAGTGTGGCTCAGATCCCAAGACGAAGTCTATTGCAAAATTCCTGAAACAGCTTTAAAAACCCTAATTTTTACGCACCATCGCGACGCGGCCCGTGGCCGTCGCGTCGCGACAAATGACAGAAACTTCAGGTCTCGCAAAACTGCTCCAGGTCGCGTCGCGAATCCCTCCTGGTCGCGACGCGAGAAATGACAGAAAGTTTTGGCTTGTAAAGACTCCTCCACATCGCGTCGCGAACCCTCCTGGTCGCGACGCGAAGAATGACAGAAAGTTCTGATTTACCAAAATTCCTCTAGATTGCTGCATTTCCGGGCAAGTGTCTGGTTCGCCGAAAGATGCCACAACCAATTAAGAGGTCTTCAAGTCCATTTAGCTCCAAAAGTGAAGGAATAACTTACAATTGAACTTCCTACTACAATGATCTAAAACTGAACTAAATCCCAGATAATGACTGTTATACAATAAAAACCCTGCACAATTGGTCCTAAAAATGCCTAACTTATATCATATGACTGGGAGTCAACATGGTGTCAGACACTTCAGTAACGGTGTTGAGAGTCCCCGGCGAAACAATTTGCCTTCAATAACCGAATATGATGATGCCCGCCTTCGCGTGAGAGCAGACTTTTTTGGGTCGTCTTCCTCTTCCCCCAACACGATGTACCTTAGGATGGGATGGAATCATGTCGTCCCTTGACCAATCATGGAGACATCGGTACTTGGAGCTGTTTCTAGTTGGACGCTGGGTTGAGGGAGTATCTCCTGGATTACGCTCCTGTGGTTTCCCGGGGTTTTTGTACTCGCAAGTTTCGAAAGTACGTCCGCCCGTCCATTTTCTGACCTGGGGATGTGTCAGACTTCTGCGCTTTCGAACTGATCGAGCAGCTCTCGTACCTTAGTGAGGTACCTCCGTAAAACTTCATCTTTGGCATCATACGTTTCTCCAATCTGGGACACTACTTACAGGGAGTCAGAACGGAGCTCGACCCGTCGTGCTTTGAACTCCCTGGCGAGCATAAGTCCTGCAATGCATGCTTCGTACTCTGCCTGGTTATTTGACGTAGAAAAGGAAAATGTCAGCGACACCTCCACGGTCGTTCCTTCTGGGCTTTCTAAAATCAAACCCGCCCCGGTCCCTTTGCAGTTTGAGGAGCCGTCGACGTATAGCGTCCAGGTCGGATTAGGCCTTTCTTCCTGGATCGGGGTCATCTCGGCTATGAAGTCTGCCAGAATTTGTGCCTTTGTGGTCGTTCTTGTCTCATATTTCACGCTGAATTCTGAGAGCTCTACTGCCCATTTAATCATCCTTCCTACAAAGTCGGGTCGATGCAAGATCTGTCGAACGGGCTGATCTGTTCTGAGGACGATTTGATGAGCCACGAAATACGATCTCAGTCTTCGAGCGGCCACGATTAGTGCAAGAGCTAGCTTCTCGATCCTTTGGTACCTAAGTTCTGGTCCCTGGAGTGCTTTACTCACAAAATACACAGGATTCTGTTTCTCCCCGTCTTCCCGCACCAGTACGGCTGCTAGGGCTTCATCACTGATGGAGAGGTATAGGTACAACGTTTCCCCGGGCTCTGGGGTGGTCAGGATGGGCGTTTGCAACAAAACCTTTTTCAGCTGATCTAGGGTCTGGTCGCATTCGACCGACCATTCAAACTTCGCCTCCTTCTTAAGTAATTTGAAAAGTGGGAGAGACTTGCTGGCCGCTTTTGAAATGAATCGCGATAGCGCGGCTATCATCCCGTTCAGCTTCTGAATCTCTTTTTTGCTAGTGGGCGACTTCATTTCTGTCACGGCCCCGCATTTATCTGGATTCGCCTCAATCCCCCGCTCTGTTAAGAAGAACCCCAAAAACTTACCCGCTCTGACTCCGAACGTGCACTTCTCAGGATTCAATTTCAGCGAGTTTTTGCGGGCCTCCACAAATATCTCTCTTAGGTCGGCCACATGATCAATGTCTTGTTTACTTTTTATGATCATGTCGTCTAAATATACTTCGACCGTTTTGCCGATCTATGACTGGAAAACTTTATTCATCATTCTCTGATAGGTCGCGCCGGCATTTTTCAGTCCAAAAGGCATGACCAAGTAACAGTAGTTCCCTCTCATCGTCATGAAGGCTGTCTTTTCCTGGTCGGGCGGGTGCATTGAGATCTGGTTATAACCCGAGTAAGCGTCTAAAAACGAGAGTAACCTGAAGCCGTTTGCGCTGTCAACTAACCGGTCTACGCTTGGTACTAGAAATGCGTCTTTAGGGCATGCCCGGTTAAGATCAGTGTAGTCGACGCACATGCGCCATTTCCCGTTGGCCTTTTTGACCAGAACCACGTTAGATAGCCAGGTCGTGTACTTTATTTCTTTGATGAACCCGGCTTCCAGCAAATCATCGACTGCCTTACTGGCGGCTTTCCCTTTCTCGTCACCCAGCACTGTAACACCCCTTTCTACCCGTCGCTTTGTTTATAAAAATCAGAGTTTAAAAATTTCGTTCATAGGGAATGTTACACACACCTCAATAAAACGTCGCTTATCAATTTTAAAAACAGTTTAACTCAAAGGTCATACATCCACGTAGCACGTCACAATATCAGAATCTCAAGCCTCATTTTAACGTCTCTTATAAAACTCAACATAACCAAACCAACTACGCAGCGGAAAATAATTAAAACATAACAGAAAGGTCCACATGGACATAACAACCAGAAAATCATTAATAAAACATCGAGTTCGTTTTCCCCCCTGAGTGCTACGTATCAGAGCATGACGACTCGACTCAAGAAGTGAAGCTAAGGCATTCACTGGGAATCACCTGCACGTTACCAACACGGGGGTAACATTCAAACAGGAAAGGGTGAGCATCATTTCAATCCATATAATAGAAAATATGATAAGTACTAATCCTGGGCCACGCACTAGAACAATCAGCATCCAAAAACACCAAATATCACATCACAGTCAACCATTCACATCACTTACAATAACTCATCTCATGTCATATAGATTTATGAAATGCAACCCACTCGCGGGTATATGCATGAAGGTACCTTTTCACAAAAACGTCGCTTAGCCCTTAAGGCCTCATCGTCACTTAGCCACTCAGGCCCCAAAACGTCACTGGGTTTATGCATATGGGCATGAGACACTATGACATGCACCATTCACAACACACAAACACACAATTACTCAAATCATAGTCAACTATGTGACCCGTCACTTACCCGTTTACTCGCAAAGAGCACAGCACCTGTCAATCCATAATCAACACAAAACATCACTTGGCCATTTAGACCTTAACATCACTTAGCCCTTCGGGCCCCAAACATCACTGGTTTTTCATCGTCACTCACACATAACATCAATCAACTCAAACAATAACCACTGAGGGCAAAACGTCATTTGACTAACCACCAAGGGCATCCTCGTAATTTACACATCATTATCTACAACTTTGGCCACTAGGGGCAAAACAGTGTTTTACACGTCATAACTAATAATAAATAGCCACTAAGGGCGAGACAGTCATTTAACTAGCCCCGAGGGCATCATCTTCAAAATCATCATTTTTGACATTACTTCGCTAAAATTGTTGTTTATACACCGAAAGGGATTTTTTTAAAGAGCTTCATATCATTTTTCAATGTCACTGGGACGATCACCGGGGACGGCCACTTGGGCGCCCACAAACCATCAGAAAATAACAATTTTTCATTTTAAAAAGTTAACCCACAGATAGACAACGTAAAAAGCTTCACGACACTTTTCGAATCGTTCAAAACGGACGTCTGAGTCAAAAGTTATGATAAAAATAAGTTTGGGAAGAATTAGGCAACGTTCTGAAAATTGGCGCCTTAGGCGCCCAGGCAACCAGGCAACACGGGCACTGGCGCCCAGCGCCCAGGAGCAACCACGCGCAACACAGCGCAACACAACACGGGCGCCATGCGCCCAGGGCAACAACGCGCAACACAGCGCAACACAACAAGACACGGGCGCCTAGCGCCCAGGCGCGCGCACAACGCAACACGCAACACAGCGCCACAGGCGCCCAGCGCCCAGGCGCGCACACACGCACAACGCACACACCTCAGGCGCCCAGCGCCCAGCATAGGCGCTTAGCGCCCAGAAACAGCAGCAACATCCAGAATTTGTTCAACAATTTCTTCAACACTAAAAATTGGTTTCCTAACAAATTTTAAAGTGTAAAAACTCAATTTTTCCAGCAACTAAAAACACACCTTTCTCATTCAAAAACACTAAAACTCAATTTTATCAAAACTCAATTAAACCAAACAACATCACTAACCCCATCATGGCGTCCTAGGCGCCCAACACCCACAACCCCTTATGCGACCACATTCTTCAACAAGCCAAACGCATAGATCAACATTCAAATTCTCATCACATACGCATAACACCACCAATAATGCAATTCATAGATCAAAACCAAGCAATAAATCAATTCGCATAGACTCATGATATACATATATATGAAAGTGAACATCAAGAACATCAAGAACGCAAAGAACATCAAGAACATCATGGATCTAATAGAAACCTTAGATCTAGGGCCTATCATAGATTTATTAGATGGAAGGATAGAGCTCCCCTAACCTTTTTCAAGAAGAATTCGATGCCTAGGATGCAGTCACCTACAGATCCACAGCAACAACGGAGATCTCCTTCCTCATTGATCTTCGAATTTTCTTCTCCTTCTCCTCTTGGCCGCCTTGCTCTCTCTCTCTCTCTTTCTCACGCTATTTCTCTTTCTCTCTTGCTCTCTCTTGCAACTTCGCAATTTTCACCAAAACCCTAGCCTCCAACTAGCCTATCCACTTCGCATATGACAAGAATAATGGGCTTGGGCTTCTCACTTAGGCCCAAGTCCATTTGGTTTGGCACCTCCACTTTCTAATACTTCCTACACATGTTCGCATAAATTCTAATTAACTAAATCACATCAAATAATTTAATTTAAATCCCCAATTACTTAATTAAATAAATTAATTAAATAATTTTAGGGTGTTACAACTCTCCCCCACTTAGAATATTTCGTCCTCGAAATTTACCTGATCAAACAACTCTGGGTAGGATTCTCGCATCTTGCTCTCTAGCTCCCAAGTCATACTCTCGCCGGCAGCTCCTAGCCAGACCACTTTCACTAATGCAATCTCTTTGCCTCTAAGCGCTTTCACTTCACGATCCTCAATTCGTACGGGCATCGTCTCCACAGTGAGATTATCCCGCACCTCTACATCGTCCATATGGATCACATGAGATGGATCCGAAACATACTTCCGAAGTTGTGACACGTGAAACACGTCATGCAAGTTCGAAAGATTTGGCGGTAAAGCCACTCTATAAGCCACATTTCCGATTCTTTCAGAAATCTGATAAGGACCAACAAATCGAGGAGTGAGCTTCTTCGATTTCAACGCTCGACCCACACCGGTAATAGGAGAAACCCTCAAGAACACATGCTCACCCTCCTGAAATTCTAAATCCTTCCTCCGCTTGTCATGATAACTCTTCTGACGACTCTGCGAAGCCTTCATCTTTTCACGGATCATCTTGATCTTCTCTGTAGTCTCCCGGACAATCTCCGGTCCCAATACTACACTCTCTCCCGACTCATACCAACACAATGGCGTCCTACACTTTCGACCATACAATGCTTCAAACGGTGCCATCCCAATACTGGAATGGTGACTGTTGTTATAGGTAAACTCAATCAACGCAAGGTAGGAATCCCATGATCCCCGCTGTTCCAATACACAAGCCCTCAGCAAATCTTCTAACGACTGAATTGTCCTCTCTGACTGACCGTCTGTCTGGGGATGATATGCCGAACTCATTTTTAACTTTGAACCCAATTCTTTCTGCAAACTCTTCCAAAACTCGGAGGTGAACCTCGGATCCCTATCTGACACAATACTCTTCGGAACACCGTGCAGCCTCACAATTTCTTTGACATATACCTCTGCCAACCTCGACACTGGATAAGTGATATTAATAGGAATAAAGTGAGCAGACTTCGTTAACCTATCAACGATCACCCAAATAGCATCATGACCCTTAACTGTATTCGGCAATCCCGTCACAAAATCCATCGCTATGCTATCCCACTTCCACTCTGGAACCTCCAACGGTTGCATTAACCCTGCAGGCTTCTGATGTTCAACCTTCAACTTTTGGCAGGTCAAACAGGCATACACAAACTGTGCCACATCTCTCTTCATACCATACCACCAAAACATCTTTTTCAAATCTTGATACATTTTCGTCGCTCCAGGATGGATACTCAACTTGCTACGATGACCTTCCTCTAAAATTGCCTTTCTCATCTCTTCGTCGTTCGGAACACAGATCCTACCCCGGAACCTCAACACACCACTGGAATCTAATTTGAAATCTTCATCCTCAGATTGACCAACCCCACTAATTAAATCCACTAACTTGACATCTGACTTCTGAGCCTCTCTGATGCTGCTCAGGAAATCATTATCGATCTTTAACATTCCCAGCTTGACACTGCGAGGTGTCATTTTACAAACCAGACTCAAATCTCTGAATTCTTCAATTAACTCTAATTCTTTCACCATCATTGCCGACATATGCAACGACTTTCTGCTTAAAGCATCAGCCACTACATTAGCTTTGCCGGGATGATAATTCAAACCAAAGTCATAATCCTTCAAGAGTTCCAACCACCGACGCTGTCTCATATTCAACTCTTTCTGATCGAACAGATACTTTAGACTCTTATGATCACTGAACACTTCGAACCTCGAACCATAAAGGTAGTGCCTCCAAATCTTGAGCACAAATACCACAGCAGCCAACTCCAAATCATGCGTAGGGTAATTTTTCTCATGAACCCGCAACTGCCTCGACGCGTACGCAACGACTTTCCCATCCTGCATCAACACACCACCGAGACCCATCTTCGAAGCGTCGCAATACACAACGAACGGTTCCTCTGGATTAGGCAACGTCAAAACAGGCGACGTCGTCATTCTCTTTTTCAGTTCCATAAAACTTTCCTCACACCGAGCATCCCAAACAAAAACTTTACCCTTGCAGGTTAACTGAGTCAACGGAAGGGCCAACTTGGAAAAACCCTCGATGAACCTCCTGTAGTACCCAGCCAAACCCAAAAAGCTTCTAATTTCTGTTACGGACTTCGGAGACTCCCACTCCATTACTGCTTCTACTTTTGCCGGATCAACCGCAATACCATTACCAGAAATCACGTGCCCAAGGAAACTCGCCTCTTTCAGCCAGAATTCACACTTCGATAACTTAGCATACAACTTTTTCTCTTTCAAAATTTCCAACACTGACTTCAGGTGCTCAGCATGCTCTTCCTCTGACTTAGAATAAACTAGAATGTCATCTATGAAGATTACCACAAAACGATCTAGGTAATTATGGAAAATACGGTTCATATATTCCATAAATACACCAGGAGCATTGGTCACACCGAACGGCATTACCGAATACTCATAATGCCCATACCTTGTCCTGAACGCTGTCTTCTGAACATCCTCATCCTTTACTTTAATCTGATGATATCCGGACCTCAAATCAATTTTGCTGAAAACACGGGCACCCACTAACTGATCCATCAGATCGTCGATCCTCGGAAGCGGATACTTATTCTTGATAGTTACCTTATTCAGCTGACGATAGTCCACACATAACCTCATGCTCCCATCTTTCTTCTTCACTAACAATACCGGAGCTCCCCACGGTGATACACTCGGTCTTACAAACTTCTTTTCAAGCAATTCTTCAAGTTGCGTCTTCAACTCAGACAGTTCTGACGCCGACATTCTGTACGGTGCCATAGACACAGGCCTCGTACCAGGCACAAGATCAATCGAAAACTCAACTTCTCTTTCCGGTGGCACACTCGGAATCTCATCAGGAAAAACTTCAGGAAACTCGCGTACCACTTCCAGTTCTCCAATAACAGCCTGACTCTCAGCAGACAACGAAGCCATCAACGCAAATAATTGAACTCCTTCTTTCTTCAACTTCTTCAACTGATCAGCAGATACCAAAACAGAACTTTCTTCACCGAAACTAACCGACTTGCTACGACAGTTGATATGAACGTGATTATTCTCTAACCAGTCCATGCCTAAGATCACATCCAGACCTCTCAATGGCAAACAAACAAAATTCACAATAAAGTCCCTGCCGAAGATCGACACGGGACACTGAGAACACACCTGGGACGTAATCACCGACCCCTTCGCAGGAGTATCGACAACCATATCCCCACACATAGCAGATAAAACAAGACCCAATCGTTTACAGCAATCAACAGATATAAAACAATGGGTAGCACCAGTATCAATAAGAGATTTCAGAGAAGTACCATTAATAAAACACGTACCTCTAATCAGACCATCATCATCATCAGGCTCCTCTCCTGCCAATGCAAATACCTTCCCAGTAGACCTTTCCTTTTTCGGCTTTGTACACTTTGTACTGATATGCCCAGACTCACCACAGTTGAAACACACCACATCCTTGACCTTACACTCAGCTGCCATATGACCCTTTTTACCGCAACGGTAGCAATTCCTTTCATCAGACCTGCATGTAGTACTCTTGTGGCCAGGCTTGCCACACTTATAACAGACAATGCTAGCAGGGGCATCTCCCCCACTAGAACCCTTACCTCCAGCAGCTCTCTGATAACCCTTACCCGCAGGAACCTCATACGGCTTGCTTCGACTCTGAAACTTGCCCTTTTTCTCAGAAGTAGCTTTGTAGCGAGCAGTACTGTCCTCCTCGAAGATCCTGCAACTGTCAACCAGATCTGCGAACACACGAATCTTCTGATAACCAATGGCCTGTTTAATATCAGGCCTTAACCCATTCTCAAATTTGATGCATTTTGAAAATTCAGCTGTAGCCTCACTGTAGTGTGGATAAAATTTTGCTAGCTCCACAAATTTTGCCGCATAGGCAGTCACAGACATACCACCCTGCTTCAGCTCTAAAAACTCTATCTCTTTCTTCCCTCGGACGTCTTCAGGAAAATATTTTCTCAGAAATTCCCTGCTGAAAACCTCCCAAGTAATCTCTTCCTGCACAGCCTCTAACCTCTGCCTAGTAGCCAACCACCAGTCGTCGGCCTCCTCGGCTAACATGTGGGTACCAAAACGGACCTTCTGCTCAACAGTACAGTCCATCACCCTGAAAATCCTCTCGATCTCCTTCAGCCAAGCCATAGCACCATCTGGATCATATTTGCCCTTAAAGGTGGGCGGATTCTCCCTCTGGAAGGTAGTCAGACTCCTAAAACCAGCATTATCTCCAACATTCTGCTGACCCTGCACAGCCTGAGCCATAGCTTGCAATGCAGCAGCAAGAGCAGCGTCGTTCCTCCCAGCCATTATGAACTATCACTGCAGCACAAACCAAAGGTTCAGAACTAATCTATTGTCATAAGACACTATGACAGGACAACATTGGCCGGACAGACCGAACTGCTCTGATACCACTACTGTAACACCCCTTTCTACCCGTCGCTTTGTTTATAAAAATCAGAGTTTAAAAATTTCGTTCATAGGGAATGTTACACACACCTCAATAAAACGTCGCTTATCAATTTTAAAAACAGTTTAACTCAAAGGTCATACATCCACGTAGCACGTCACAATATCAGAATCTCAAGCCTCATTTTAACGTCTCTTATAAAACTCAACATAACCAAACCAACTACGCAGCGGAAAATAATTAAAACATAACAGAAAGGTCCACATGGACATAACAACCAGAAAATCATTAATAAAACATCGAGTTCGTTTTCCCCCCTGAGTGCTACGTATCAGAGCATGACGACTCGACTCAAGAAGTGAAGCTAAGGCATTCACTGGGAATCACCTGCACGTTACCAACACGGGGGTAACATTCAAACAGGAAAGGGTGAGCATCATTTCAATCCATATAATAGAAAATATGATAAGTACTAATCCTGGGCCACGCACTAGAACAATCAGCATCCAAAAACACCAAATATCACATCACAGTCAACCATTCACATCACTTACAATAACTCATCTCATGTCATATAGATTTATGAAATGCAACCCACTCGCGGGTATATGCATGAAGGTACCTTTTCACAAAAACGTCGCTTAGCCCTTAAGGCCTCATCGTCACTTAGCCACTCAGGCCCCAAAACGTCACTGGGTTTATGCATACGGGCATGAGACACTATGACATGCACCATTCACAACACACAAACACACAATTACTCAAATCATAGTCAACTATGTGACCCGTCACTTACCCGTTTACTCGCAAAGAGCACAGCACCTGTCAATCCATAATCAACACAAAACATCACTTGGCCATTTAGACCTTAACATCACTTAGCCCTTCGGGCCCCAAACATCACTGGTTTTTCATCGTCACTCACACATAACATCAATCAACTCAAACAATAACCACTGAGGGCAAAACGTCATTTGACTAACCACCAAGGGCATCCTCGTCATTTACACATCATTATCTACAACTTTGGCCACTAGGGGCAAAACAGTGTTTTACACGTCATAACTAATAATAAATAGCCACTAAGGGCGAGACAGTCATTTAACTAGCCCCGAGGGCATCATCGTCAAAATCATCATTTTTGACATTACTTCGCTAAAACTGTTGTTTATACACCGAAAGGGATTTTTTTAAAGAGCTTCATATCATTTTTCAATGTCACTGGGACGATCACCGGGGACGGCCACTTGGGCGCCCACAAACCATCAGAAAATAAAAAATTTTCATTTTAAAAATTTAACCCACAGATAGACAACGTAAAAAGCTTCACGACACTTTTTGAATCGTTCAAAACGGACGTCTGAGTCAAAAGTTATGATAAAAATAAGTTTGGGAAGAATTAGGCAACGTTCTGAAAATTGGCGCCTTAGGCGCCCAGGCAACCAGGCAACACGGGCACTGGCGCCCAGCGCCCAGGAGCAACCACGCGCAACACAGCGCAACACAACACGGGCGCCATGCGCCCAGGGCAACAACGCGCAACACAGCGCAACACAACAAGACACGGGCGCCTAGCGCCCAGGCGCGCGCACAACGCAACACGCAACACAGCGCCACAGGCGCCCAGCGCCCAGGCGCGCACACACGCACAACGCACACACCTCAGGCGCCCAGCGCCCAGCATAGGCGCTTAGCGCCCAGAAACAGCAGCAACATCCAGAATTTGTTCAACAATTTCTTCAACACTAAAAATTGGTTTCCTAACAAATTTTAAAGTGTAAAAACTCAATTTTTCCAGCAACTAAAACGCACCTTTCTCATTCAAAAACACTAAAACTCAATTTTATCAAAACTCAATTAAACCAAACAACATCACTAACCCCATCATGGCGCCCTAGGCGCCCAACACCCACAACCCCTTATGCGACCACATTCTTCAACAAGCCAAACGCATAGATCAACATTCAAATTCTCATCACATACGCATAACACCACCAATAATGCAATTCATAGATCAAAACCAAGCAATAAATCAATTCGCATAGACTCATGATATACATATATATGAAAGTGAACATCAAGAACATCAAGAACGCAAAGAACATCAAGAACATCATGGATCTAATAGAAACCTTAGATCTAGGGCCTATCATAGATTTATTAGATGGAAGGATAGAGCTCCCCTAACCTTTTTCAAGAAGAATTCGATGCCTAGGATGCAGTCACCTACAGATCCACAGCAACAACGGAGATCTCCTTCCTCCTTGATCTTCGAATTTTCTTCTCCTTCTCCTCTTGGCCGCCTTGCTCTCTCTCTCTTTCTCACGCTATTTCTCTTTCTCTCTTGCTCTCTCTTGCAACTTCGCAATTTTCACCAAAACCCTAGCCTCCAACTAGCCTATCCACTTCGCATATGACAAGAATAATGGGCTTGGGCTTCTCACTTAGGCCCAAGTCCATTTGGTTTGGCACCTCCACTTTCTAATACTTCCTACACATGTTCGCATAAATTCTAATTAACTAAATCACATCAAATAATTTAATTTAAATCCCCAATTACTTAATTAAATAAATTAATTAAATAATTTTAGGGTGTTACATGCACCCTCCTTCTTTGGGCGATCCATTTTGCAGTGGGATTAACGGCCAGGTGGTGACAAGCTACCTCTGGTGGGACGCCTGGCATGTCCCCGGCACTCCATGCGAAGACATCAGCGTGTTCCCTCAAGCATTGGATTAACTGATCTCATATCTCGGTGGGAAGGTCGCTTCCCAATGACACAGTCTTCTCTGGGTCGCTCCCCAGTTGTACTCGGGCGAGTTCCCCGTGTGGCTCAGGTCTTTTAATTCTTTTCTTGAGCTCTCGGGTAAGGTCATCATCTCCTTCTTCAGGTTCACTATCCGGGTCGTAGTGGGCATCCAGATCAGCCACATTGACTTGCCTCCCGCCCTTGTTAGCGGCGTTCGTCTTTTTCGTTTCATGCTCTCCTTGTTCCTTCATGCTCATGAAGTGGCATCGTCGAGCGGCTTGCAGATTTGCCGGGACGGTGACAACCTCATTGCTGTCCGAATAGAATTTCATCTTCAGATGGACGGTCGAGGTCACGGCTTCCAACTTTCCCAAAGTGGGACGACCGATGATACATTGGTATACCGATTTGCATGGTAATACCAAAAAATTTACTTTCACAACTCTGCATTTGGGTTTCTCCCCGCTGTCGTCCCCGAAGGTTACCATAAGTTCCAGCATCCCAAGAGGTGTTGTGGATGATCCATTGAAACCTATTAGGTCAGATCCCCGATAGGCCGTCAACTCGCCCCTTGGTATCCTCAAGATGTCGAGGAGGTCTTCAAAGATGATATCAGCCGAGCTTCCCTGGTCGACCAGGATTCTTCTGACCTCGACATTAGCCATTACCGCGGTGACGATTAGTGGGACATACTTATTAGGCTTCCCATCGAGCAAATCATCGTCGCCGAATGCCAAAGGCGGCCTTTTTGAGGGGCGACCGGGCGTGGAGGTCGAGGCGACGTTCATTATTTCTTTCCAGCGTCTTTTCGATGATTTGTTCGTTTCTCCTCCTTCCATAGGGCACCCTCCAGTAATCACCATCGCGACCGCGCGTCCCCTTGACCTCCTGTGGTCGTTTCTTTCTTCACTGTATTCTTCCTCGTCTTCCTTTGAGCCTTTCCCAACTTCATTCACGATCGCCTTACCCTTTCGAGGGGACCGATCTCTGTCCTTCTCTTCTGGTTTCTCTGTAGGCCCTTTCTTCACGTATTGGGTTAGCTTTCCCTTTCTGATCAGTTCTTCGATGTCGTCTTTCAGGGCCATGCAATTGTTGGTGTCGTGTCCGTTACTTCTATGATAACGGCAGTACCGGCGAGACGGGCGTTGTCCTTCTTTAAGGACTAGTGGTTCGGGCCTCTTAATATCTTTGAATTCCGTGTTCGCGCACTCGGCCAAGATCTGGGAGTACGAGGTATTTAGTTTGGTCCGGTCAGAGAATTTCTTCTGCCTGAATTCCCTGGATGGTCCTTCTCTGTCTCCTCTATCCCTCCTGGTGTCTTGGACCCGGTTCGATTGGGGCCCTGCGACGGCTTGGGTTGCCATCGCTCTTTCCTCATAGTTCATAAATCTCTGCGATCGGCGTAGGAAAGTTTCGAGGTCTGGCGGCTCGTTCACACCAGCTTCTATCTCAAATAAACTGCCAGTTCGGAGGCCGTCCCGGAGAAACCATAGGCGCATATCGTCCTCCAGCCCACGGACATTGGAGGCTTCTCTGTTGAAGCGCTCAACATACTCACGGAGGGATTCATCCGGGCCCTAATCGCTTTCAAGATGGCATGTGATTTAGGCTTCACCCTTGATGCGGTGAAGCGGGCACTAAAAACTCGAGCCAGTTGCTCCCAGGACGAGACACTGTTGGGCCTTAATTCAGTGAACCACTCCAGAGCGGGTCCCTCTAGGGTTAGTGGAAAGATTTTGCATTTAACCGGCCCGTCTGCCCGCCTATACTTCATTACCAAGTCAAAATATCGTAGGTGGGCGTCGGGGTCCTTTACCCCGTTGTACATTCTGAGATCAGAGGGTGGCTTCTCCAGTGCTCGCGGGATAGGGTACTCGTCGATTCCCCGGGTGAAGGGTCCCAAGCCGTCATTGCCCGTCCTCCTACGAGATGGTCGGTCCTCGGGGTGGTGACCCCGATGACCACGTCGTGGAGGAGGTGATTCATACCTATGAGCCCGTGGAGGAGGTGCATCCCAGTAGGGACGAGGGAATCTTTCCTGTGATCTACTTCTGGACCGAGTCAGTGACCCAGAGGAGTCGTACGAAGATTCTTGGTAGGACTCTTCCTCGGGCCAGTATGTCGGATCAGTCGAGGAAAGGGGGGTTCGTGGTTGCTGCTGGACCAGTCCTCGCCTTCTTGGGGGGCGATCGGTGTACTAATTGCCTTCTCGGGGGAGATCTATGTCTTCTGGAGGGATTGCCTCTTGGTCTCGACGATTCGTCGTCGCGGCGACGCTGTTCAGGCGCGGTGTATGCTCTTCCAGAGACGACTTGGTCGGCGATGTTTCCGTTCCTAGCTCTCAACAACCCGCGTAATTCTTGCAGTATCTCGTTCGGCAGCATGACGCTTGTATGGCCGGGAGGAGCCCCTTGTGCACTGGACGCAGTATCGCCTACGTCGGCGGCGTCGCCCTCCGGTGTTTGTTGTCGCTGGGGAATTTCGGTCATGTTTCGTGGATGCGGGGCGCTGCGTGGTCTGCCTCGCGGAGCCATGTCTATTGGAGTGGGGATGTTCGCTCTCCCACTGTGGTCGCCACTGAACCGGACTCTTCTCTGAGCGATCGGTCCTTTTGTTGAAATAAATTTGTTTGTGCTCGTGCTGTTTTGGGGGCTTGGTGCCAGATGTTGAGGTCGTTCCTGTATGTGGGATGGTCGTGTGTAGAGCTCCCTCGGGGTGTACCTGCGATGGCACTCCAACGCCCAAGTCAGTGGGGTGATTTTGGGTAGTAATATTAGATAAAAACGTACCTTTCATATGATGTCAGGGTCTCGTTATATAGCACCTGGGTGCTGAGGGCGGCCGTTGGATCTGCGAGAATTCCTCTCCACCGTAGATCCTCCCATCGTGGGTATAAGTTGGCGCTGGTCGATGTTGGGCCGCTTGCATAGGCCCAAACCTCTTTACGGGTTGCGACCCGATCCAAAAGTCGTGTGATGCTGATTACGTACTGGGCCGTCCGCGTCGGTCCAGTATTCATTATGGGCTGCGGCCCAATCCAGAACAGTAGCGAATCATAACAAATCAATAACCATAAAATGTAGAAAGCAATCCCTTTGCACACAAGACAACAATTTGATGTTTTTACATTAAGCACAATTAAAAGATAAATAACTTTTAGTAATTTTTCAATTAGAGTTGGGCAAACCTCCTGTAGTATCTGAAGAAGATCTGATAGTTTGCAAGGTACTTGAAGGAGTATAATCACTTTCATCATCAGTAAAAGAGGCAATTTCAACATTATCATCACCATCATATTTAAGAGATTGTGATGCAGATTCACTTTCTTCCTTGTCTAGTGAAAATTCCTTTGACAAGTTGCTGTTTGGTGATGAGCTGGAACACTCTATATCAAATGGTTGTCAACTGAATAAGTCAAATGAATTGCAACAACCCCTGCTTGTGCACAACAAAAAGGGGAAAAAGATATTTAATGCTCAACATTTTTGAAAAAGTATTTAAAAGTCCTATATTCTATATTGTAAGATTTTTGATACTCTTCAAATAAAAATCATCCAATAGTTATAGAGCCAAGCTTGGTAGCAGGTATAGAAGTACTAACACTGACTCGTAATCATCCAATAAAAATCTGTTACTCAATCTCATACATTAAATAAAATCACTATTTGTTGAGAAATATTTTTTTCTTCTAGATTTACCTTCAATAGTTATAGAGCCAAGCTTGGTAGCAGGTATAGAAGCCAGAGCACCATGAAATCCACCCATGGGAGTGCGTGCAACACCAACAATGCACACATCTGTTGCAACGAAGAAAAGATAAGAATCAATATTAGTCTAATATGGTAACTGTATCCAGCACACAGCCAAAATGGAACCATACACCACAAACCAAAGTTGGAAGTAAATAGGACTGATATAGAACTGATATAGGAGCCAAACCCTGAAATGTGGGAATTAATTATTAATTAAAAGTTGGAAGTAAATCATAGGCAGAATATCACAACACAACAAGATTCAAATATGCAAAACAACATTATCAAGTCATACATATAGAATCCATTTCCTGCAACAAAGTCGAGAAATTAATCTACATGGCAAGTTCTAGGAGCATATGATGTGGTATACTAGGACTTCCATTGTTGAAGAGAACCTGCAAATCATAGATGAAGAGAACCTTGTATGTGAACTGTGAAAATCAGGTTGCTAATAAATGGACTTGAAAATGCATAGCATCAGTAATTATTTCTGTCATAGTTTGCTGAACATTCAACTCCTAATAAAACTTGCAATCCTCTTAAACACTCAACATGTGCTCATATAGTTGACATACATGACCATGAGCCATATCTAAATCATCCCTTAAGAGGATTAACACAACCTAGTCAAATAAAACAACAACTTACACTCTTTGCACAAAAGAGAACTTTAGGCAACCATTCAACACACATATGATATTCAAATCAAAGAATGACAGTGGGGATATTGAACACTAGTCGAATCTGTGGCATCATATCTTAAAGATCAGAAAAACACCATAACAGAGATAATATAATGCAGTGAACTAGGATAATAAAGGTCAAGTGACTCAAGTATGTCAGATTCATGGAAGGTGAACAACATGTATGTATAAGCACAAGGCTCACCTTTCTCTCTATATTAGTTATATGCCTATCTTCCTCTGGAAACACAAGACACCCTGAAGGTATGCATAAAATCCCACACCAAATTCCAAATTCATGCTGGCATTATCCTATCCATCCAACACCTTAATCAAGAACAGCAATAGCATCCTCCAATTTTGTCAATAAATGCTTCAGCAACATGGAGCATCTCACCAGCTGCAGAAAAAAATACAAGACACTGAAAATGGGAAGCTATTCTGTGGAAGGGAGAAGATTATGATGTTATTGAATGAAGGGAGAAGATTATGATATTATGACATGCAAAACTACAAATTAAAGAGGGATTATATTCATCAGCCAAACTATCAAGTTGTAGAAGAGAGTGATTGAACAGAGAGCAAGACGATAAACCCACAACACAAGTCAATTTGGTTTTATGTCAAGAAGATTAACCATGGAAACTATATACTTACTATGCAGATTGATGGAGAGATATTCAAGGAATAAAAAGATTAGCACATGGTTTTTATTGATTTGGGCCATAGATGTATCCCCCAATTACAGAGAAGATGGTAATATCTCATTTAAGGTGGTCCGGTTTGGCCATAGATGGAGAGGACTTGTAAAAGCATCAGAAATGGTAAAATCCCCCAAGTGACGTATGAGTACAATACTTAGAGATAGAAGAAGAGTAACAACTACTGATTCAAATCTAAATCTAAATCAAACTCAAACATTAACAGAGAAACCTAAGCATGAAATAGAAGATATCTCAATTGTTGGCATTAGTAATGCATTGAATTTCATTCTAGGACAGAAAATTGTAACTGATTACCCTGAAATCTTGAGTATGGTCAATATTGGGAAACCCATGGAATATGGCCCCAGTGTCTTGATTACCCTGAAATAAACAACACATATGTACTACAACAAAAGGAATGTAGGATGCATTTGGAATCAATAAAAATATATTGGGATTTGGGATGTAAAATATATGTTACCAGTCCACCAGTAGATGATGTCACAGCACGTTCATCCCAGGGTAATGGAATCCCATCAAATCGGTTATACATCCCTCCCCGTCCTTGAGTGGTACCAACGCGATGATTGATAACTATGTCAGCCATTGCTCTGACTTTGTGTTGCTTCTTCTTTTGAAGTAAAGCTTTTAATTGATGCTCAGAACCATATTTACTATTGAGAGAGTAAAGGTTCCGTGGAGTGTAACCTGCAAAAGAGAGTGAAGACAAGAAATCATCACTTTGTCTTCCTGAGAATCAAAGAAAAAGATAAATCGTCCGTTTTAAGACCATATATAACTCGATGCATAATAATAATCCTTCTAAGGCTGTTAACCTTTAGGTGAGAAGGAATGAGTTGGGGCCGGCAGCCATGCTGAAGTAAATCCAGCTTTAGCTATGTCAGGAATTTTGTTTTCTAAATTTGCCCACCAATTGTGTTTGTGAGACTCCCAGTTGAATGCCTGCAAAGCAATTTTGTTCAATTTTCAGTTCTACTGAGTGAAAAGTTCTTGGTAGTCTTACATAAATAATAATAATAATAATAATAATAATAATAATAATAAAAGATGTGGTAATGTGGTATGAATATCATAAGCATTCACACAATAAGTAAATCCTAATGGTATGAATGCCTGTAATTTTTCGCGTGGTTGAGTGAGTTGAAGAGTGTGAAGCACCTCCCTATTTATAGGTTTAGGAAAACGTAAGATTTTTAAAAAACATTTAAAGAAATGATGAATCGATTGTTTGATGAAGTTAAAATGTTGATGAATCGATTCTTATCATTTTAGAAGACATAAGAATCGATTTTATGGCTAGTTAAAAAAGAGAGGAATCGATTCTTTACATATGGAGAACATAGGAATCGATTGTTTGTTTCTTTGGAAATAGGAAGGAATCGAATTTCAGGACATCCTGAATAGGATAAGAATCGATTTTAACTTTGTTTAAAATGAGGAGGAATCGATTCATAGCCTATAGGATTGCTTGAAAATTGATTTCATAGTCTTCTGAAATAGAAGGAAATCGATTTTAGCTTTGTGTTGAGTATATGTAGAAATCGATTTCATGCTTTAAACATATGATTAAGAAATCGATTCTTGGCCTTTATGAGAGCTTGAAAATCGATTTCATGGCCTTTAGAAAATACTATAAATCAATTCTTGGCCTTTGGTGCATAATAGAAATCGATTCTTGCTTTCCACAAAAATGTTTTTAGGTTTAGGTGCCACCTTATGCATGCATGCAAAAAATATTTTTCAAAACCCTAATTTTGATGCATCATGCATGTTTTCAAAAATCATCTCTCAGCTACTCAAATGTCATAGACCTTAAGTGATAGGACCTTACACTGTGTCCTAAAGAAAGCGGATAAATAATTAGGTCTTCATCTTCAAAGGTGGCTTCGTCTCCAAGCTGCTCCACTTTAATGCTTCATGCTTTTTGATTCCCGTTCTGTACTTATTCAACTTGAACCTGTACTTTCATGCAACTGCAACCATTAGTAGACAAGATGTTATTTGTTATCATTCAAAACAAAGAGTGTTTGTCCTTGGTTCAACAACTCCTCCCCTGTCAGTTCCAAAGGAGGAGTGAACTCAGTAGGTAAAGCGGAAGAAAAATCCACTGATGCTCCAGATAATGCTGGCGAGGTCAGTGGAGAAGAAAGTGCCGCTGAGGAGCGAGAAAGCAAGTCCAAACACGATGAAGAAAGAAAGAAGCCTGTTGTTGGAAAGCCTGCTAGTGCTGTGAGATGTGCTGCCGCAGCACCTTTAGCTTCAAAGATGAAGAAGCCTGTTGATGCTACCCCTGAGCCTGCGCCCTTCCAGCTGCCACCCAAGTCAACTTGGACGAGAAGAAAAATGTGTGATATTAGACCCCCAAGAAGAAAAAAGAATGTTAATTGAGGAAGAAGAAGAGGAGGAAGAGGAAGAAGATGCTGCTACACCCCACCCTACTAAAAAGAAGAAGTGATCCCACCCCTTTGCTATTTTCAATTTTAGTTTAGGCTAAAGTGCTCCCGGGGTCCCTTATCTTTATTTAAAGTAACGAATTAGTCCTTTATGTTTTTTTTGTCCCAAATAAGTCCTTTATCTTTCAAATTTTTGACACATAAATCCTTTTCCGTTAACAGTGCTGATTTATGTGTCAAAAAAAAGGATTTATGTGTTAAAAATTTGAAACATAAAGGACTGATTTGGGACAGAAAAGGATTTATGTGTCAAAAATTTAAAACATAAAGGTCTGATTTGGGACAAAAAAAGATAAAGGACCAAATCGTTACTTTAAATAAAGATAAGGGACCCCGGGAGCACTTTAGCCTTTAGTTTATGTTTTAGTTGATGTTTTTCTTTTTGTTAGTCAGTGCCCATCTCTGACTTAGTCACTTGACAGTGAGGACACTGTCATTGATTAAGTTGGGGGTGGAGCAGTTGTTACCAATTTTAATGCATTGCTGTTAAGTGTGCAGCTGCTGACAGAGTGAAGTGCTAGCACAGCAGTAGTGGGAGCACCCCTAAAAAAAATGCTCCAAGGCTAAACCCAGTGAGGATAACCAGAATTGGTGTGGACTTAGAGCTTTGAATGAAATAGCCTAGCCCCTATAGTATACACTTAACTCCTGCATTTTGGAAATAGGTGAAAGGCTTTACTTAGGTGGAACTTAGGTGAAAACTTAGCAAGGACCGAAACTGCCTGGAATTTGATAGAAACTGCATGTAGGGTAAAAGTCAAGTTTGGGGGTAGTCTATTAGTAGTAAGGCTGAATGTTATAAAAATCAAATATGTAAAAAGAGGGTGCACTTTTGCAAAACAAATAGAAGTTCAAAATCAAAGAAGTTACTCTCTTGCAACAAGGTTGGTTTGGTCACTGTGTAGGGAGGCTGTTTGGTGGCGACACCATTACAGTTTCAGTCGAAGCAGTGGTCAGGCTAGCCGATAAAAAAAAAGAAGTGCACCCCTCTGTTATCAATTGTAATCAAGATTATATGCCTTAGTGTACACAATTTTAAGAGGGCTACCCTTGTGTGAATCATTGTAAACTTTGCTTGCAGCTATTGAGAAGGAAGGGTAATGTAGGAAATTCTAGGTAGGATCCGAAGCCAAGCCTAGTAATTGTCGGAGCCTATAGAAGGAATGCAGGAGAACACACACACATTTAAGCTAGGGGGAAAAAGCTATGATTTCATATGCTGCTAGGGGTTCTAAAAGTATTAAGTCTGAGGGGAAAGCCTTGAGAAAATAAAAGCTGAGTTAAAAACCTGTTTTGAGTGCTATCATATGTGGTGTGCTGAGTGCTATGCTGTTGTGTATGTTTTGATTCTGTGCTGTTAAGTGTTTTGGCTAGTGCTGTCATTACTTGAGGACAAGCAATGGTTCAAGTTTGGGGGTGTGATAACTCAAAAAAATGTGAGTTATTTATGCCTAATCAAATGAGAATTATCTTGATCCAAGAGTAATTTAGGTGAATAAATGCGAAAATTATACAGAAATAGCCACGAGTATATTTAGTTGTGAAAATTATAATTTTGGGCACGCAAGTGCCATTTTGTGGGATTTAACTTGTGTGCTAGCGTGCAGGATCTTTAGTGAACTAGTACTGTGGTGAGTGCTATGGTAGCAGCGTGGCAAACAGCTGGTGATAGAAACAAAATTAAAGGCATCTCAGGTGGTACAAGCAAGAAAAGGGTGTTTTGTCTCTTGTGAGCATGTGCATTGTAATGACAACGCATTAATGGGCCACTAAAAGACAAACAATCCTTGATTTTTGGGTTGGCAGCACTGTACCCGATTTGCATTGGCCCAATTGGTACTTCAAGTGAGAGAATATCCTATAAAAAGGCACTTTAATCTAAAAAGGGTATGACCGATTGTACACAGCAGCAGCCTCCACAATTCCCTAGGTCAAAGAGTACTGTTCCATTGTTTTCATCACTGTACTTCGTCTTCCCCAACCATCTCTCCACATTTTCAGTGCTGAAACTCCATTGTTGAAGCTGGAAACTCAGAATCAGCTGCACAGATCTTCATTCTCGCAGCACAGAAGATCTGGAGCAGATCTACAGCATCTGAAGCTTGTCTTAAGCTTCATTTTGTTTGTATAATTCTGCATTCTTCTGAACACTCTGTTTTCAGTGCTGTGACTGTTTTGATGGCTCCTTTAATGGTAGTTAGGTGCTATTTTGTCATGTCTAAGCTCGATATGAGCTAAATCTCTTTATAGTCAAGACTGTGGTGATGTAATTAGGATCTATTGATGTATAATGTGATTAGTGCTTGACACTTCATTAATTTGCGTGAGTAAATGCCATACATCCGTTTTAAACTTGATTACTTTAATTTGGATAACGTGCTTTTATTTTTGTAAAGAAATTTAAGTGCTGAATTCGCAAATTAACATAGTTTGAAGAGTAATAGGAATATTACCCTTTCCTAGTGAAGAATAGGAATATGAAGCTAGGGCTATGGTGTGAACTGAAACATGCTTTTCAACCTACGGAATGAACCTCATGGGAGCTTAGTGTTATACCCCAATTTTGCCCGATCTCTTTATCGTATTTGTTTTAGCCCCGTATCACAAGCCCATGGCATTTCAAGCACTGTTTTGGTTTTAATTCGAATCGGTTTGTCCAATTGGGCCTATGCCCAACCTTTTGGGCCTAATTTCGTTAGCTTGCCTAATTGGGCTTATGCTTAGTGTTTTGAACCAGTTTTTTTATAAATGGGCTTATGGGCTTATGTCTAATGTTTTAGTCATTTGCCTAATTGGGCCCATGTGGCTATTGGACCTATTTTGGTCATTTTTCTAATTGGGCCTTATGTTAGTCATGTGTCTAATTGGGCCTTATGTTAGTCATTTGTCTAGAATGGGCCTAATTTAGTCATTTGATCAAAAAGTCACAAAAAAATATATAAATAAAAATCAGAATTAAAAATAATTTTACAATAATCCCAAAAAATCTAAAGATACAAAAATACAAAATAATCCAAAAAATCAAAAAAACGAAAATACAAAAAAAAATAGCAGCAGTAGATCCATGGGCTGATACTTGTTGCCCAAGAGTCCAATAACCTGAAAAAGGAAATAAAATCAGGTTAGAATCAAAGAATTCATTTTCCTAAACCTAAAAATGCCTATATAATCAACAATCCAGTCAACAATCGAGACGGTCAGAAAGCAATTACGAAAGACACGAAATTGAGACCAGAATTCAGAACCAAAAGATTAGGGTTTTTCACATTGAAACCCTAATCGCAAAATACTAAAAAATCAGAAACAGAAGCAGCTAGGATAATAGTAGCAGTAGAGCACAACAGCAACAACAGAGCAAGCAAAAGGTGAATATCAGAAGCTGGAGTAAAGGTTGGTCCTTCTATAAACTAATATTAGTTTGCTAGTTTTTTTAGAACATATGAGCACCCCCTTCGTTAAACCCTGATTTTTGTTGAAATATGGTCCCTAGTTGAAGATATAATCTGTCCAGAAAAAAAACGCAAACAGAATTTGTAGACGTTGATTTAGGGCTTTTAAAAATCACCAGGCTCTAGCTGAATGTAGCTGTGTAGCGTCATGCTTGGTTGTGTCACGGTGTTGGCCGGTGGCACAACACCGCGGTGGTGGCTGGTGATCGACGACCTCGGTCAAGCTCGGTTGTGTCGCGGTGTTGGCCGGTGACACGGCTTCGCGGTGGTGGCTAGTGTTTCGACGCCGGAAGACAGGGTTGTGCTGATTCGGTGGGTGCCCTGGCTGCTGTTTGCAGTTCTCTCTGACGGGCTCCTCCCCTCTGCCTTCAGCTCCTGAGCCCTTCCCCTCTCCTGGCCTCCACCTCTAACCTCGATCAGTTGGAGTGTGCTTAATGTGAGGATAGTGAGGTGATACTGGGTGTTGTGGTGTGGCACTCAATTGGCGGCGGGTGGTGGTGTGTGGGGGCATGCAGGTGTTGCCCTGCTTCGGAGTTTGGGTCCCTTGATTACAGTTAGCAGTTCTCTTCGCTGGGCTCCTACCTTTGCCTTCAGCTTCTGAGCCCTTCCCAATCGTCTCTTGGCCTCTGTAACACCCTGATATTTTTATTGACTAAAAATGCCCGAGTGCACATTAGAACACATCAGAGATACACAATTCCTGCCTAAATACTGAATATTGCAACGTAGTTCAACTGAATAATAACAAAACAGTCTTGATACACGTAAGACTATAAGATGGTCTCAGACCAAAATATTCAGCAACTACATCATTCAGTATCATACAAAATAGCGGAAGAAAATACATAATATTGTGATACACAGAATACAAGGGAAAACATAAACTAAGCACAACAGCTAAGTCTTCAGCAACCATCCAAGTACAACCTACTCGTGCTTCTTGGATCGCCTCTTTCCCTGTTTCTCTGTAAAACAACAACATTTAAACAATGAGATACAATCTCAGTGAGTTCTAATGTGCACTCGGGCTTTTTTAGTCGATAAAAATATCGGGGTGTTACAGTTGGTATTAGAGCGGTTCGACCTTGTCGGACTTAGCTTTTAGGGTTTTTGCTTTCTCCAGTCGTGATTTTCTTAGTATGCTATTAGACATTGAGCTTGATCAACTTAATACTTTGTGCATATTTCGCAGAATCATGGCCAGAAGAGGTAGAGGCGTTCCTCCTCCTGTTGATCCACATTTCGAATGGATGCAGATTGTCATTGAGAATCAGCAGAAGATGATGCAGGATATGTTGCAAATGCAGCATGACCAAATGGGTCTGTAACAGCCCAATGTCCAACCTCATCAAGAAGATCCTAACCGGACATATTTCCAATTTCAAAAGATGAAGCCCCCGACTTACAAGGGAGGATCGGATCCAATGACTGCCTATTATTGTATTGATTCAATGGAGAAAATTTTTCAAACCTTACAATGCGGAGAAGAAGAGAAGGTAATATGTGCGGCAAATGTGCTCAATGAAGATGCCCACACCTGGTGGTGTAATGCAAGGCAAATGATGGAACTCCAAGGAACTCTCCTCACTTGGGACAACTTCAAGGAATTGTTTCTGAAGCAATATTTCCCTTCGGTGAAGAAGCTAAGCAAGCAGGCAGAGTTTGTAAATCTTAAGCAAGGTGACTTGTCTGTTGGGGAATATGCTGCAAAATTTGAAAGACTATCTCAGTTCTATGAGTTGGGGAGGTACGCCCCAAATGATATGTGGAAGATGCAAATGTTCAAAGAAGGTCTCCGAGCGGATGTGAGCCAAGGCCTCAGTTCTTACACTCTGGTTAATTATCCTGCCTTAGTACAACAGGCATATGTTGCTGAGGAGGATCTGAGGAAAATGTATGCCGAAAGGAAAGATTATTTGAGGGGTAAGAAGAAAGTTGCTGAATCTTCTACTCCAAGCAGGCAATTCACGGAGGACGATTACAAGGGGAAGCAGGTGCAATCAGTGGATCCCTCCAACTTCAATAATTGTGCTATATGTGGAAACCGTCATCGTGGTGAGTGTCGTCAGAGGACAAATCGGTGCTATTATTGTAATGAAGAGGGCCACTATGCAAATGAGTGCCCAGCGAAGAAGAGTTTTAAAGGGACACCAGATGCTCCGAGGCAGGGACGAATCAACACTTTGGATGCTCAGACAATCACACCTAAGGACAATCTATTGAGGGGTATGAGATCTCTTTTCAATAACTCTGTTAGTATATTATATGATTCGAGTGCAACCCATTGTTTTATAGCTCAAGCATAGTGTCAAAAATTATCTACTTGTCATACGAGACAGAAATTTTGTGGTAGAATCTATTTGTTTGCCTATGAGAAGTATGAACATCTTTCCGTGTTTAGGATTGTCGTCTATTCAGCTGGTGAATGAATTTCTGTATGTTATAAAGGATGAAGTTTCTTCCGTACTTCCATAGTGAGAGGTAGAATTCTCAATAGCATGAATTCTGAGAGTCAGGTCAATCTCTATAGTTCCTTGTCGAATGTCTCCCTTAGAATTAAAGGAATCGAAATCCCAACTTAAAGAATTGATATCAAAGAAGTTCATTCGACTGGGTACGTATGCATGGGATGTTCCAGTGTTGCTAGTCAAAAGAAGGAAGGTAGCATGAGGTTGTACGTTGCTTATGACTTCGAGTGAGGTATCATCCAAGAAAGACCAATGTTGTAGTTGGTGCACTGATTGGGCAGAAGATCTATGCCGATAAAAGAAGAAGCTTGTTATATTCGAACTTAAGAAATTGGAAGACGATATGCGGACTCGATATCCGTATTTATCATCTCGAGGAATGTTTGTTCAAATTTTGAGGACAAAATTCTTTCAAGTTGGGGAGAATGTAACATCCTCAAAATAATTAATCGAATTATTTGGATGTTAACCCAATTAAATAACTTTAGTACATAACTGGTAAATTTATTGAGTGCTAAAATTATTTATTTGATGGCATTAGATCGTTAACCGGATAATACGGGTCAAGGAAGTTTCGAAATCGGAATAAGGGATTAAGATCAATACGGTAATTGGACCACGCTACCACTTATTTATTAATTAAATAAGTATGTGTGTGTGTTAAATGAAAGAAGAAAGGAAAGAATAAAAGAAAGAAAAAGAGGAAAGAAAAAAAACGCAGAAGAGAAAAGAAGCATAGGCCTAACTGAATAAGCTTTCCAACGCATCTTAGAACACCTCAATCGGGTTCCCGGATCAAAAGTTATCGCGAAACGAAAAACAGTGTTTGGTTGCTGAAATTCTGCCAACTGGCGCGCGAGTGGCGCGTGGCGCGCAAACGGCGCGCAAACGGCACGCGAACAGACAGCAGGTTCTGCCAATTAGCGCGCGAGTGGCGCGTGGCGCGCAAACGGCGCGCAAACAGACAGCATGGGGGTCTGTCAAGGGCAGATTTTGGCGGTTTCGCGCAAAAACCGCGATTCCGCTCAATTCCGATTTTCGTTCCGATTGAAAACAGATTTGACAACCATAAAAACAGTCCCAATCAAAGTCACACAATCAATCTATCCAATCAAAAACTCAATCAAAACGGATTTTACCAAAATACGACATATTCCGAAATAACGGTTTTTGACCCAAGATTTCTCGAACGATTCTCGTTTCGACCGAAAACAGCCCAGGCAATCACAACATCACATAAGAATTCAACATTTCACAATCAATCAAATCATCAAAAACTCATTGTAAACGAATTGTATCAAAACGCGACATATTTTCAAATAACGGTTTTTATCTCAAAATCCCTCGAAATCAATAAACGTAAAAATTATCGAAACACAAAAACATCCTAAGCGCGAGTAAAACTCACCCTTGACGCGAGAGCCGTCACCAAGCCGAAATCACCGAGACGAAATCACCGAGACTCCAAAAATCCCCAAACGAAACCCTATAATCACCAATCCGCTCTCAACCTCGAATCGAGCTTCAATTCACTTTCAATCTTCCTTGGGCTTGCTTCAGATCATGAATAACCAACCAAAATCATCATCAATCCCCCAAATCATCCCAAATTCGAAATTCAAATAGAGGGGAAAAGAGGAAAATAAGCTCACCAAAACTAGGGGGAAAGGAAGCTAGTAGGAAGGTGATGATGATGGTGAAAAACTTGGAGTTTGGGTGGTGATGGAAACCCTTCTTCTCCTCTTTCTCTTCTTCTTCTTTCTTTTCTCCTCTTCTCTTCTTTTCTCCTCTGCTTCTTTTCTCTTCTGCGTTTTCTTTCTTTCCTCTTTTTCTTTCTTTTATTCTTTCCTTTCTTCTTTCATTTAACACACACACATACTTATTTAATTAATAAATAAGTGGTAGCGTGGTCCAATTACCGTATTGATCTTAATCCCTTATTCCGATTTCGAAACTTCCTTGACCCGTATTATCCGGTTAACGATCTAATGCCATCAAATAAATAATTTTAGCACTCAATAAATTTACCAGTTATGTACTAAATTGATTTAATTGGGTTAACATCCAAATAATTCGATTAATTATTTTGAGGATGTTACAGCCTCCATCTCTAACCTCGATCTTTGGGAGTGCGCTTAATGTGAAGATAGTGAGGTGATTATGGCTGTGGTGGTTTGGAGTGTGTGCGCATTAGGCAATGGGTGGAGGTTGTGGGGGCTATTCTGGTGTTTCCCTGCTTCCTTTTTTGGGCTGTCCTGGTCGCCTAAGAATATCTTTTATTAGAACTCTTTGGTTGTTTATTTTAGGGGCCTTTGTTGGGCATTCTATTATTGTTTTCATTGCCAAGGGTTTTGGTGTAGTCCCCCCTTGTGTTTTCATGTCTTCTTTTTATTTTATTAATAAAAACATTTAATTGTGGCTTAAAAAAAATCACCAGGCTTGTAAATACGAGATCAAGAGCAGAATCATGGCTAAGGAAAAATTAATAGTGTTAAGGTTTAGTTGGTTCCGAAAGACAGGAAATTAGTAATAAACTGAAATAGGCTGATAACAATAAACCAGTTAGCATTCTGTTTCCTCTAAAAATTAGGAATAGTTACAAAATCCAGAATAAGGAGATTTAGTCTTGTGTTACTAATAACATTCACAGAAAAATTTTAGGAAGATTGAAATAATAGTGTTATGGCTTCATTTTCGAAAGCAAAACCGAACCTATCTTCGTCAAAATAGATGAAAAAAGGGCAAAACCGAACCTGTCTTGTGAACCCCACCGTGCATCTTCACCGGCGACGGCCGCCGTCGTCGAAACACCACTGTAACATCGCCGTTGTTACTGGCGCCCTCGTCGCCGGCCATGGATCGGCTAGTCAGCGTCAGTCTTCGCGCCCTGGTCGTCGTCACACAGCCATCGTCACGCCGTCGTAGCTTCATCACCATCGTCCGGTCGTTTTCGTCTTCGCCCCCGCCGGAGACATCGCCGTCACCTCTGTCTCTGCCGGTCAAGGAACGGCCGGCCGTCGTCGCTTCCTCCTCGTTCGTCCAGCATCGTCTTCTCTCTCTCTTCTTTCCTCTTTCCCCTGCTCCTCCATCGTCTTCTCTCTCTCTTCTTTCCTCTTTCCCCGCTCCTCCTTCGTTTTCTCTCTCTCTCTCTCTCTCTCTCTCTCTCTCTCTCTCTCTCTCCGCAAATCTCTCCCCGCAAATCTCATCCTAAATCTCGCACTCTCTCTCCAAAGAAACAGAGGCGCCGCATGAGAAGAATGAGGAAACAATTAGGGTTTCCTTCCAACCCTTTCCATATATATTATTGTTTTTATTTTAAAAAAATATATAACGTTAGATTACTAGTCACACCACGCGTGTTTATTCATATGTCCCCCCAGCTTAGGCCCAGTCTCGCTGGCCTTCAAAAATAGAAACTGAATATGACTCTACTGGTTGCACCCCTCTTTTAATTATACAACTCTCTTCCTGCAAACTGCACCCCATTTTACTACTGCACCCTCTGTTTTCGTTTTTATTATTTTCTTTTACAAAAAACCTATAAAAACAAATAAATAAATATTTCATTTCCAAAAAATAAAAATAGGGGACTAAGTCGACTGTACAGTCGGGTTAGTTTGCTTTTTGGGGCACTAATGAACCGTTACAGATCATGTCCTAAAATCCCTATTTAAAACAAACAGTTTCTAACTTAAAAAATACAAACACATTTCTTTCCACAAATCAAATTTTAAAATAGGAGATTAAGTCGGCCGTACGGCCGGGTTAGTCACCGTTTTAGGACGAATGAACCGTACGGATCAAGAGTCCTAAAACCCCTATTCAAATAAAATTAAACCACCACACATCAAACTATCTTCCAAACGTAAAAAAAAAACTCCATTTTCACAAAGTAGGGGACTAAGCCGACTGTACAATCAGGTCAGTCATCATTTTAGGACAAATGAACTGATCACTCAGGAGTCCTAAAATCCCTAAATAAAATACGCCAACAAACAAAGTTTTCTACTGAGAACTACGTGTGATTTGACTCTCTATTAAGAGATACGTAGGAGCAGAGGGCGGCCAACCTCTGTCAATTGCACTAATAAAAAACCTTTTTCAGTCTTTTCCTAAATAATCATTTTCATAAATAAAATATCAATTTTCTTCTTTCTCTTCAATTCACAATAAAAGGGTAAAAATAAACATTTTCATAATTAATATTCTTTCCTACAATTAATTTGCAGGTAACCTTCATTAGGAAGGATGTCGTGGGGTGCTAATACCTTCCCCACGCATAACCGACTCCCGAACCCTTATCTGGTCTCAAGGACCCTTATCCATTCCAAAAGGGATTTTCCAATGTTTTCCCTTAAATTAAACTTTGGTGGCGGCTTCATCTTTTGAACCTTCGAGGAATCCTCACCCGGATTTTTCGATCGCTACACTTAGGAATAAGGAAACCTTGACAACATTTCGTTTCATAGAGATAGGAATATCCATATTCATTCTGCACACTGAGTGTTGTCTTACCATCAATCACAGCATTGCATTAATAGTGGTTAATTACGGATCCTTGTCTTGGCTATACTCATCTCTCTGATTCTACCGCTTTATTTTACAGTTTTCCTGTCCTCATCCAATTACCTTAATCTTTGCACAACAATGAATTTTTACCATGCTTCTACTTTTACATTTTACTCATTAATTCAAGTGCTATCAAATAGAGTTAGTAATTAAACACTAATCCTCGTGGGACGATCTTTCTTATCACTTTATTACTTGTTTGACTGTGTATACTTGCACACGTTTTTGCACAACATAACTTCTCATCTGAAAGTTAACATTCGAATAGTTTATGATGTCTAGAAACCAACATATGGACCATTTGTGCACATTATTGTCTGAATATAAACCGGGTCATACTTCCTACATCCCCCTGGTTACTCAATGGACACCCCCAAATCCTATGAAAAGATCAAAATGCCGTTAATGAAACGTGCGCACCCTTTTTTTCTGGGATTACGAAGATTCAGAAGTTTACTTCCGAACCGGTTCGAAAGTTTAGTTCCGTACCAAGCCCCCACTGGCAGACACCCCCATTTGCAAAATTTTTAACAGGTACGGAACTAAACTTCTGAACCGGTTCGGAAGTTTAGTTCCGTACCTGTCAAAATACAGCGTGAGGGTTTGGAAGTGTATTTCACGTGAGGGTATTTTGAGAATAATTGAGTGTTGGGGGTGTCGAGTGAGTAACTGGGGTTGTAGGAAGTATGACAGCGTGGGGGTTTGGAAGTGTATTTCACGTGAGGGTATTTTGAGAATAATTGAGTGTTGGGGGTGTCGAGTGAGTAACTGGGGTTGTAGGAAGTATGAGCCATATAAACCTTTGAGAATTTATGACTTAGTCCTAGGCCTCTTTTAAGCCTAATTTACTTTTTTTTTTGTCAAAGCCTAATTTTCTAAAGAGCACAATGAAATATATAATGGGCTATGAGAGAAAGTGCAAGTCGACATAGTTAACAAATGCCATAATATTGACCAAAATCTGAACCATAAAATGAGAGTGTTTCGGTTAATACACTCACCAAAATGAATCATTAAATGCATTTAATTACAAGATGAGTCCTTAAATAATTTACATATAAAAAATAAAATAATTTACATATAAAAAATAAAATAAAAAGAATTAGGAGAGAGACTGACACAAATATTTTGACTGCTGCACACCAAATTGACCGCATATAATCCAAATGCATAGGAGGAAGGTGGCCGGTAAAATAAAAATACAAGGAATAGATCCTCTATAGTGGGTATTTCTCCATTTTTTTGTAGTGGGAAAATCCTCACCGTTAAATAGTCTCTCTCCCTCATTTTATTGTTAAACATACTGTAACATCTCAAAACAATTAACTAAATTATTTTGATGTTTAATCCATTTAATTATTTTATGGTGTTTGATTGATAATTGTGTTAAGGGTTAAATATGTTTTTAGTCCCTACAAAATCGGCTCCTTCTAAGTTTAGTCCCTACATTCACGAAATAGGCGTTTTGGTCCCTACATTTTTTTTCCGTTTTCATTAATAGACCCTGTCGTTAAATCCATCTGATTAGACTTTTTTTATTTGGGGTAAAATATGTTTTTGGTCCCTACAAAATTGGGTCATTCTAAGTTTAGTGCCTACATTAACGAAATAGGTGTTTTGGTCCCTATCTTTTTAACAGCCATGTCACATTTCTGTTGACTGATCAGATGGATTTAACGACAGGGACTATAAATGAAAACAGAAAAAAAATGTAGGGACCAAAACGCCTATTTCGTTAATGTAGGGACTAAAGACAAAAACACAAATTTTTAAGGGACTAAAAACATATTTAACCCTTGTGTTAATTGAGTGCTAAATTAAATTATTGGTTGATGTAGGGTTTTAAGTGAATAGTAGATAGAAAGGGGTAATTTAGGATAATAGAATTGAGTGAGGGCATAGAGGTCATTTTACCCCCACACCCTCACTTATGTTGTTATTAAAAGAAAAAGAAAAGAAATAAAAGAGAGAAAGAAAGGGAGAAGTCGAGGGAGAGAAGAAAGAAGAGAAAGAAGAGAGAAAAGAAAGGAAAGAAAGAAAGAAGAAGAAGGAGAAGAGAAGAAGAAACACCCACCCAAATCCCTAAGCTTCAAATCATCATCATCTTCACTTCATTTTCGTTTCTACCATCTTAAAGTAAGTTCACTCTCTCTTTTTCCTATCCTTTGAGTTGCGAAAATTGTGAGATTGAGGAGTGAGATGAGTTGTGATTTTTAGGTCAAGATGGCTTTTGAAAGTACATAGAGGATTAGAAACAAGCCATAGTAGATTAATGGAGGATGGAAGCTAGATTTGGTGATTGGACTCTTCTTGGTGATTAGGGTTGAAATTGGGAATATGGAGAAAATTGGGTATTTCGGTTCAATCGTTGTACTCGCCGTTTGAAGGTGAGTTCTTACTCAGTTTAGGCTTGATTGATATGTTGAGTTGTTGTTTCGGTTTGTTGTATGTTATCGAGAAATATTTTCGTGTAAAAACCGTTAAAAATCGTTTTTGTTGTCAAATTTGTTTTGTTAGATATGATTGGTTGTTTGCCTTGTTGATTGGACATGTTTTGGTGTGGTTATGAACTGTTGTTAAGATAGGAATGTTAGGGATTCGGTATTGGAACCATTCGGATCGCAAAATGACGCAAAACCGATTTTTAAAACTGAGAAAATGGCCACTGTCATTGGGACACGGCCAGTGTCCCAATCTGTCTTTTTACATGTTTTTCAAGGTAAATGGTTCAATCCTTCCCTAACACACTTCTTAACCTTTCCAAATGATTATATTAAATTGTCTTGAGTTATAATAGTTGTAATAACCGTATAATTAGATACGAGTGAGTGTACACGAGAACTTGATAATAAAATGGACTACAAGTTCATTCAAGTTTATGTTAAATGCTTATGTAGTGACAAGAATGACATGTGATATATTTATATCAAAGAAAGGGTGACGACCCAAAAAATTAGCATACTAGGGTAGGGAAGTCATGAGCCCGAACCCTAGGCCCCTGTTCATGTTTGCCCGCTAGCGCAAGGTTAGCGGATCGGGTTCACCTGGAATCGAGTAACTGGTTATCGGTGTTGTGCTAAGCCAAGAAAAGTTTGCACGTAGCTATCCAAACCAGAGTTACGAGTTAAGAAATGCGTAATGAACCGCGAGGGTTTAGTAAGGGGTCTCGATAGAACTCACTGAGATGTTTATCTCACCCTTTATATGTTGTGGTTTTACAGAGACACAGGGAAAAGCAAAAGCTAAGAAGCATGGCTAGACGGTGTATTATGAGGAGTTTGAAGACTTAGTTATTTTACTTTTGTAATTTCCCTTGTTTTAAGTATTTCGATTATATGACTTGTACTCGTACAAAAGTTGTATATCATTTCCGCTATTTCTGTCTCAGGATGTTGAACCAATGTTTTAAAAACCGGACCGGTCGGTTCAACCGGTTGAACCGGGAACCGGACCTCCGGCCGGTTGGTTCAACCCCATTTGAACCGCAGTCCTATTGAACCGCCCAGAACCGGATCGAACCGGGGAAGAACCGGGTTGAACCGCGGTTCAACCGCTTTGAACCGGAAACCGAACCGGATTGAACCGTCCGAAATACATTTTTTTATTTTCAAATTTACCTTTTTCTCCAAAATTTAATATTTTTTATTTTTTATTTAATAAATTACTCATCCGGTTCAACCATGGTTGAACCGATTGAACCATGAACCTGAGGCCTCGCCGGTTCGATCTCCGGTCCGGTTTTAAAAACATTGTGTTGAACACTAGGTTAATGAAAAGATGTTAAAATAGGTTTTATGTAATTAAGTACTTCTAATATGAGGGTACGAGATAAGTGGGACTGTTTGATTATCTTTCATCAAAGATTTTTAGTTGTGTTCAATATCTAAAACAGGAGTTTATCTCTAATGTATGCTACAAGTTGTGCATTTTAGTATTTCTCAATGGTAGAGAGACTTGGGTGCTACATTATGGTATCAGAGCAGTTCGACCTAGTCGGGCTTAGAATAGTTAAAGTTGAGTTAGTTTCTTGATTTTACTTGTTATATTTCTTCTTATTATGCTAAGAGACATTGAGCTTGATCAACTCAATACTTGGTGTGTTGTTTGTAGAATTATGGCAGGTGGATCAGGAAGCAACCGACCTTTGGTTGATCCACACTTCGCGTGGATGAAACATACGATAGAAAGGCAGCAAGAAATGATGCAACAAATGTTGCAGCTTCAACAAAATGCTCAGCCTTAAGTGCCGCAACCTCCGTAAGACCCTAATGGGCTTATTTCCGTTTTCTAAAGATGAATCTGCCAAGTTTCAAAGGAGGAACTGATGTGATGGCAGCTCAATATTGGATAGACTCCGTGGAGAAGATTTTCAGAGCTCTTCGATGTAGTGAGGAGGAGAAGGTGATGTTTGCAGCTCACATGCTAGAAGGTGAAGCAGAAACATCGTGGCGTAATGCTCATAACCTTATGGTGAACCGGGAGACTCCTATTACCTGGGATAATTTCCAAAGATTGTTTCTGGGGAATTATTTTCCTGCAGTGATGAAAATAAATAAGCAGGCAGAGTTTGGGGCACTGAAGCAAGAGAATATGACGGTGGGAGAATACACTACTAGATTTGAAGAGTTGTCTCAGTTTTACCAGTTGGCTAGGTATGCACCTAATGATGAGTGGAAAATGCAAATGTTCAAAATGGGTCTTCGTGCAGATGTGGCTCAAGGTCTTAGTTCCTATACATTCACCAATTATGCCGCTTTGGTACAACAAGCCTATGTAGCAGAGGATGATCTCAAAAGACTGTATGAAGAAAAAAGAGAATACTGGAAGGGTAGGAAGAAAGGAGCTGAGACATCAACACCGAATGCAAGGACAAAGGGTAACATCAATAAAGGAAAGCAAACTCAATCGTCTGATTTCCCAAAGTTCAACAAGTGTTCCAAACGTGGGAAGTACCACCGAGGCGAATGTCAACTTGGGTCCAATCATTGTTTTTATTGCAAAGGGGAAGGTCATTATGCTCATGAGTGTCCAGTAAAGAAGAGAAATGAAGAGGGGCATGCTGTTACGACGCACAGACGAGTCTATACCTTGGATGCTCAGAAAGCCAAGGCTACAGATAACTTGCTGAGGGGTACGGGATTTCTTTTCTATAACTCCGTCAGTATTTTATATGATTCGGGTGCAACCCATTGCTTTATATCTCATGCTTGTGTCTATCGGTTGGGCTTGGCTTTAACGCCGTTGCCCCAGCCGATTTCTATTCAAACTGCTGCTGAGGGTAGTGTTCAAACCCAAGCTTTATGTGAAAACTGTCTACTTTCCATAGGAGACAGAAATTTTGTGGTAGACTTTATTTGTTTGCCAATGAGGGGTATGTACATTGTCCTGGGTATGAGTTGGATGTCTGCGAACCATATAACAATTGATTTCTTTAATCGGACTATCGATTTTGCCTCTGAATCAGTGGAGTTGCCACAGACCAATTCCAAAGCATTTATCTCTTTCACTTCCGCAAGTCATTGTCTCTTCCAAGGCGCGGAAGCTTATGCCATGATTTTATCGGCATCGACTGAAACATGTTTAGACTTAACTTCTGTGCAAGTAGTGAATGAGTTTCTAGATGTATTTCCAGATGAAGTTTCTTCCTTACCTCCAGATCGTGAGGTAGAATTCTCCATAGAATTGATTCCGGGCCACATGGCCATTTTCTATTGCTCTGTATAGAACGTCTCCTTTAGAATTAAAGGAATTGAAAACCCAACTTGAAGAACTGATTTCCAAAGAGTTTATTCGGCCTAGTGCTTCACCGGTGCTCTTGTATTACTTGTCAAAAAGAAAGATGGGAGCATGAGACAATGTATTGATTATCGTCAATTGAACAAAGTTACCATCAAGAATAAGTACTCTCTGCCAAGAATTGATGATTTGCTAGATCAACTTCGGGGAGCTTCAGTGTTTTCCAAAATTGATCTAAGGTCGGGCTATCATCAAATCAAAGTTAGAGCTTTGGATATTCTGAAGACAGCCTTCCGCACTAGATACAGACATTACGAGTTTGTAGTGATACCCTTCGGTCTAACCAACACTCCAACTGTATTCATGGATTACATGAATCGAGTTTTTAATCCTTATCTGGATCAGTTTGTAGTTGTATTCATTGATGATATCTTGGTGTACTCTAAGACCATTGAGGAGCATGTACAGCATCGCCGAATTGTTCTTAATGTGCTCTGAGAGAAGAAGTTGTATGTTAAGCCTTCGAAGTGTGATTTATGGATGCATGAAGTGAAGTTTTTGGGACATGTGATATCTCAATCGGGTGTTGTAGTGGATCCCATCAAGGTTGAAGCAGTTGTGAATTGGGAACGGCCATCTTCGGTTACAGAAGCAAGGAGTTTCTTGGGACTAGCCGGTTATTATAGGAGATTCATACAAGGTTTTTCTCAGTTGGTCCTTCCAGTCACTCGGTTAACTCGCAATGGTCGGCCCGTTTGTATGGGACTCTGATTGTGATGAATGTTTCTTAGAACTGAAAGCTCGCCTGACTTCTGCACCAATTCTAATTCTTCCAGATCCGTCCCTGGGATTTCAAATTTACAGTGACGCCTCTGAGAAGGGTTTAAGATGTGTTCTTATGCATAATCAACAAGTTGTAGCATATGCCTCCAGACAGTTGAAGCCTCATGAAGAAAATTACCCAAATCATGATTTGGAGTTAGCAGCGATTGTGTATGCGCTGAAAATTTGGAGACATTATCTCTATGGTTCTCGTTTCGAAGTTTTTAGTGATCACAAGAGCCTTAAATATCTGTTCGATCAGAAGGGGTTGAATAACAAACAAAGGAGATGGGTAGAATTTCTTAAAGACTATGATTTTGAGTTAAAGTATCACCCTGGAAAAGCCAATGTAGTGGCAGATGCATTAAGTAGAAAGTATCTCCACACCGCCAAGTTAATGATGCATGAGAAGGCTCTATTAGAATCTTTTAGGGACCTTGATTTGAATGTGAGACCTAGAAGAAACTATTTGGTGTTGAGCCATATTCAGATTTCTAGTTCATTGAGGAATTCAATTCGTTTAGCGCAAGAAGTTGATATGGAGCTTCACAAAGAGGGTTACCTAGTTTCACTGAGGATAGTGACAGTTTTATTTGCTTCAATGGTAGAATTTGTGTGCCAAATGATGAAGATATTAAGAAGCAAGTATTAGAGGAAGCTCACAAAAGTCAATATACATCCTGGATCTATCAAGATGTATCAGGATTTGAAACAACTGTATTGGTGGCCAGGAATGAAAACAGAGATAGCAGGATTTGTGTCTCGATGCTTAACTTGTCAAACGGGTTAAGATAGAGCACCAAATGCCTTCAGGCCTATTGCAACCTTTAAATATACTTGGATGGAAATGGGAAAGTATTTCCATGGATTTTGTAATGGGACTTCCACGGTCCCAAGCCGGTAATGATTCTTTATGGGTGGTTGTAGATCGTTTGACCAAGTCAGCTCATTTATTTCTGGTTCATTCAAACAGTAAGATTGCGACGTTAGCGGATGAATATATGAAGAACATAGTGAAGCTTCATGGAATTCCAACTAGTATCATCTCCGATCGTGATCCCAAGTTCACTTCACGATTTTGGAGAGCATTAAACATGGCGCTGGGAAACTAAGGTTTATGTCAGCACCGCTTATCATCCACAGACAGACGGCTATACATAGAGAACAATTCAGACTTTAGAAGACATGCTTCGAGCCTGTGTACTCGATAGCGGAGGTAAGTGGGAAGATCATCTTCTGTTAGTGGAGTTTGCCAACAATAGCAGTTACCATTCTAGTATTGGAATGGCTCCGTATGAAGCACTCTACGGTAGGAAGTGTAGGACTCCATTATGTTGGTGGGACATTGGTGAACAAAGCTTATAAGGACCGAATTTGGTTCGAGAAACTTCAGAGAAGATCCAACAGATAAAAGAAAGAATGAAGATTGCTCAGAGTCGACAAAAGAGTTATGCCGACAAAAGGAGAAGACCATTGAAATTTGATGAAGGTGACCATGTGTTTCTCAGAGTTTCACCTACTATTGGGACCGGTAGAGCATTGCGGGCTAAGAAACTCAGTCCTCGATATATTGGACCTTTCCAAATTACCGAGCGAATTGGGACAGTAGCATACCGTATTGCCTTACCGCCAGCCCTATCGAACTTGCACGATGTATTTCATGTATCCCAGTTGAGGAAGTACATCCCTAATCGTGATCAACCGTTAAGTTTTGAAGAAGTGGAACTTCGATCCGATCTTACTTTCCAACCTTATCCAAGTCAAATTATAGAACGTGGTGAGAAGACACTCCGAACCAAAATGATTCTGATTGTCAAAGTTGTTTGGAATGGATGCTCACCCGAAGAAGCAACTTGGGAGTTGGAAGATGATATGCAGACTCGCTACCCATATCTTTTTCAATGATGTAAGACTTGACGAATTTTTGAGGACAATTTTTTTTCAAGTTGGGGTGTAATGTAACATCCCAAAACAATTAATTAAATTATTTTGATGTTTAATCCATTTAATTATCGTATTGTGCTTGATTGATAATTGTGTTAATTGAGTGCTAAATTAAATTATTGGTTGATGTAGGGTTTTAAGTGAATAGTAGATAGAAAGGGGTATTTTAGGATATTATAATTGAGTGAGGGCATAGAGGTCATTTCACCCCCACACCCTCACTTATGTTGTTATTAAAAGAAAAAGAAAAGAAATAAAAGAGAGAAAGAAAGGGAGAAGTCGAGGGAGAGAAGAAAGAAGAGAAAGAAGAGAGAAAAGAAAGGAAAGAAAGAAAGAAGAAGGAGAAGAGAAGAAGAAACACCCACCCAAAACCCTAAGCTTCAAATCATCATCATCTTCACTTCATTTTTCGTTTCTCCCATCTTTAAGTAAGTTCACTCTCTCTTTTTCCTTTCCTTTGAGTTGTGAAAATTGTGAGATTGAGGAGTGAGATGAGTTGTGATTTTTAGGTCAAGATGGTTTTTGAAAGTACATAGAGGATTAGAAGCAAGCCATAGTAGATTAATGGAGGATGGAAGCTAGATCTGGTGATTGGAAGCCTTTGTTGGTGATTAGGGTTGAAATTGGGAATTTCGGGGAAAATTTGGTATTTCGGTTCAATCGCTTGTACTCGCCGTTTGAAGGTGAGTTCTTACTCCGTTTAGGCTTGATTGATATGTTGAGTTGTTGTTTCGATTTGTTGTACGTTATCGAGAAATGTTTTCGTGTAAAAACCGTTAAAAATCGTTTTTGTTGTCAAATTTGTTTTGTTTGATATGATTGGTTGTTTGCCTTGTTGATTGGACATGTTTGGGTGTGGTTATGAACTGT
Organism: Astragalus membranaceus; assembly: GCA_039519185.1. NCBI lineage: Eukaryota > Viridiplantae > Streptophyta > Magnoliopsida > Fabales > Fabaceae > Astragalus > Astragalus membranaceus. The sequence continues at coordinate 51,170,765 of CM076849.1, forward strand.
TGTTAAGATAGGAATGTTAGGGATTCGGTATTGGAACCATTCGGATCGCAAAATGACGCAAAACCGAGTTTTAAAACTGAGAAAATGGCCACTGTCATCAGGACACGGCCCGTGTCCCAATCTGTCTTTTTACATGTTTTTCAAGGTAAATGGTTCAATCCTTCCCTAACACCCTTCTTAACCTTTCCTAATGATTATATTAAGTTGTCTTGAGTTATAATAGTTGTAATAACCGTATAATTAGATACGAGTGAGTGTACACGAGAACTTGATAATAAAATGGACTATGAGTTCATTCAAGTTTATGTTAAATGCTTATGTAATGACAAGAATGACATGTGATATATTTATATCAAAGAAAGGGCGACGACCCAAGAAATTAGCATACTAGGGTAGGGAAGTCATGAGCCCGAACCCTAGGCCCCGTTCATGTTTGCCCGCTAGCGTAAGGTTAGCGGATCGGGTTCACCGGTAATCGAGTAAATGGTTATCGGTGTTGTGCTAAGCCAAGAAAAGTTTGCACGTAGCTATCCAAACCGGAGTTACGAGTTAAGAAATGCATAAAGAACTGCGAGTGTTTAGTAAGAGGGTCTCGATAGAACTCACTGAGATGTTTATCTCACCCTTTATATGTTGTAGGTTTTACAGAGACACGGGGAAAATCAAAAGCTAAGAAGCATGGCTAGACGGTGTATCATGAGGAGTTTGAAGACTTAGTTATTTTACTTTCGTAATTTCCCTTGTTTTAAGTATTTCGATTATATGACTTGTACTCGTACAAAAGTTGTATCTCGTTTCTGCTATTTTTGTCTCTGGATGTTGAAAAAGAGGTTTTATGTAATTAAGTACTTCTAATATGAGGATATGAGATAAGTGGGACTCTTTGATGATCTTTCATCAAAGATTTTTAGTTGTGTTCAATATCTAAAACCGGAATTTATCTCTGATGTATGCTACAAGTTGTGCATTTTAGTATTTCTCTATGGTAGAGATACTTGGGTGCTAGACATACTCTCTCTTACTTTTTAATTTATAGGAAGACACCAATTTCACTAGACCATAAAGTTATGGGAGAAAATCTTTTCGCAAAAATACCAAATCTTTTACACGAACATTACAATTGCTTTTTCTTTTTCTTTACGATAAACATTACAATTTTCTTAGTTAATGGCATGCAGGATTAAATTAAACTACGATTTTATTTCTTATTAAAGTGGCTTATAGCGAAATGAAAATGGCTTGTGTTGTTATTTCAAAATTTAACAAAGTTTATCTTGATTTTTAGTCATCTTTTATTTCAAACCAAACTGTACATCAAGGTGATTACAAAGAAGCTTCTAATGCAATAACTAATCTTGAACAAAAGGTTATATATAACTTAATATATAAAAGGGAACTTAATTAATATATATATATATATAGAGAGAGAGAGAGAGAGAGAGAGAGAGAGAGAGAGAGAGAGAGAGAGAGAGAGAGAGAGAGAGAGAGAGAGAGAGAGAGAGAGAGAGAGAGAGAGAGAGAGAGAGAGAGAGAGAGAGAGAGAGAGAGAGAGAGAGAGAGATAGATAGAGAGAGAGATGATGGACAAGAGCTGACTGGAACCCACTTAAATCACATGGGCAGGCTTAAAAACTCATCCTATATTTAGTACCCAAAAGAATCCAATGTCTTACACACATACCAAATATGTGTATGACATGGTGGTCTTGGTATTCTTCCAACTATTTTCCTGTATTTGTCTATTACATTATAGGGATTCTTTCTTTAAAAATACAATATATAAACATCCGAATAGTGGTAGCACATGTATGAAACAACTAACTCATAGCATCAACCTCGAAGTTAGATGAAATTAACTTTGTACTTACAGATATGGATATAATCTTGTCATGTTTATAGATTTCCCATGAGAACCTAGTATAGTTGCCGTAACCAACTAAAATGCCACTTAAAAATTATGTCATAGCAGCCAGCCGTTTACAGAATCCACATGTTATAATAGTACTTTTTAGTTATGGATTTTTCTATGGGAAATTTGTTCTGGATCCAATTTTAGTTAGATAATGGCCTAGGAGCCCGATTGCATCCAGCCCAGTCGCACGACTATATATACCACTTGGCGCTCCGAAATTTGGTATGCTTTCTTCATTCCTCATCCTCGCATATCTTGATTATGGACTGACTTAGGATTGTTACTTATATTTTAACTATGCGTGTATTTAAATGGTAAAATTAACGGCTAAAGTTTTAACAACTTCATAATTTAATTCACATGTGTATATATTTTAAAATTTGTTACATCTGAAATCAGTAGCGGATTCAGGATTTTGGGTCAGGGGGTGCAAAAAAAATAATTATAAAAAACTGTTGGTTTATAAGATTGTTTAAATTTTTTTTCAAATATCCTCACTTAATTTACTCAAATTAAGGAATCAAGATATCTAACTCCAAATTTATTTAAGAGTAAATCGCCAAATTAGCCTCTAAGTTTACACGTCATTTCCTATTTAAGTCCTAAAGTATATGAAAATAAGAAGTAGCCCATAAAAGTATGTGATATCGGTAAACTTGCTTCCTAAAACTTTAAGTCACTTACAGAGATTAATAAGACAGATTTATTAAAATTGGTTGTAAATTTAGTGCAGATTTTAAGGTACTAGTGCAAATTTAAAAGTTCAAGGTATTCAAAAAAATATTATATAGAAGTACTAGTACTATTTTTTTAGGCCGTTCAACTCCCTGAGATATACATTGGTCCGCCACTGTCTGAAATCAGTTAATACTAAAGTAAGTAATCTCAACCATCACTAGTGCAGAAAAGGGATTTAAAGTCAGGCAAATTGGCCTTTTAAAGTCAGGCGCCGGCTTGACTTCTATTAAGGTGACCTCGTATGTCAGGAGCTTTAAAGTCAGGCGACGGTTCGACTTCATATGTTTGTTTTTAAGTCGAGCTTTTAACCGCCTGACTTTAATTACTAATGTTCGGTCGAGACAATAACTTTTAAAGTCAGGCACTAGTCTGCCTTTAAAGATGCTTTTAAGTCGAACTTTTAGCCACCTGACTTTGAAAGTTTTTGTTTTAAAGTCAGGTTTGTATCCACCCAACTTTAAAAGTCTTTATTTTTTTAATTTTTTATTTAGCTTTTAGGTGATTCACCCTGCATATATTAATTCGACTCCATCGGTGGCATCAAATTCTTTAAACCTAGCAACACACGTTCTATATAAAAGTACTAAATTTTGCTTCAAAAGTATCATTAGCGAACTAGAACTTAATTTAGTAGTTCAACATTCAATTGCCTAATATCGAAACAAAGGTATATGATACGATACACAGGCAAAATTGCAAATATCAAAGATAGTAATAACTAAATCCTAAGCTTAACAACTAACAAGATTAACTAATGTTTACAAAAGAATAAAAGAAAAATAAAAATAAAAATAAATACTGGAAAAATATACATCAAGCAAGGGCAACACTGAGGTGGACCCTGATGGAAACATAGTCCACATTAAATAAATAAAAAATAGTGGTAACGAGGTTGATGAACCTCTAAGAAATAACATGTCATAGGTCAAAAATAATGATCATAGTGTATTAATTCATTTTTACCTGCCAAACATCATAAGCCGCGTTGAGTAGAAACAATGGGGTCTCAATATGTTCGACTCTATTCTGAGGAAAGAAGCACTAAAGAAAAGAGACTCCACATGTTTAAAATTTGGATGTCTAAAGTAAATTTAAGTTATTAAGTTATGAACAACATGGCATCTAGAATAAAAATTACCAAAGTTGGATCCATTTTGCTGAGACAACATTCACTACAAAAAAACTGGTCATTAGCGAGGGAAATTTCCCTCGCAAAATGACCTAAATCCGTCGCTAATAGTCATTTGCGAGGGAATTAGCGACGGAATGGTTCCCTCGCTAATTCCCTCCTCGCTACTGGGATTAGCGAGGGAATTTTAATCCCTCGCTAATTCTCTCGCTAAGTCTGACTGTTTCTGTTTTTTTTTAAATCTGCTTTTTTTTATATTTATTTTAATTATTATTATTACTATTATTATTATTATTATTATTATTATTATTATTTCCAGAGAGAGAGAGAGAGAGGAGTGAGAGTGGTGGTGGCGTGGTGGTCGTGGGGAAGGTGGCGTGGTGGTGCTGTGTGGATGGTAGAAAGAGAAGGAGAAGAGTAAGGGAGAAAGAGAGAGAGAGAGAGAGAGAGAGAGAGAGAGAGAGAGAGAGGGAGAGAGGAGTGAGAGTGGTGGTGGCGTGGTGGTGGTGGCGGTGGTGAAGGTGGCGTGGTGGTGATGTGTGGTGTGAGAGAGAAGAAGAGGAGAGAAGGTGGTGTGAAGGTGGGGTGGTGGTGGTGGTGGTGGTGGTGGTGGTGGTGGTGGTGTGAGTGAGAAGAAGAGGAGAGAAGAAGAGTGAGGGAAGAGGAAGGGTGGCGTGGTGGTGGTGTGGTGGTGGTGTTGTGGTGGCGTGGTGGTGGTGTGGTGGTGGTGTGAGTGAGAAGAAAATTAAGGGAAGAGGAAAGGTGAAGAGGAGAGAAGAAGTGTGAGGGTGTTGTGAGTGAGAGAGAAGAGTGAGGGTGTAAACGGATTTTAGGGAAAAAAGTAAAAAATTTTGCGAGGGAATTAGCGACGGAACTGTCCGTCGCTAATTGCTGCACATTTACCAACCCCTGCACTGAGTCCCATCATTTGAAAAATGTCAAAAATTAGCGAGGGAATTAGCGAGGGACTGAAATTCCGTCGCTAAATACCTGCACTGAGTCCCATCATCTGAAAACTGTCAAAAATTAGCGAGGGAATTAGCGAGGGACTGAAATTCCGTCGCTAATTTTCAAAATTTCCGTCGCTAATTTTCAAAATTCCGTCGCTAATTCTCAAAAAATACGACAGCCCCAATTCCCTCGCAAATTCCGTCGCTAATTCTAGTTTTTGCGAGGGAACATTAGTCCCTCGCTAATTTCCGTCGCTAATGGACAATTTTTTTGTAGTGATTCTGGCAGATTTTTATGTACTTCCTACAATGTCAAAACGACAGCCACATGACATACTTGTACTGGTTTTCTTAATCTTACATCAAAGAAGTAAATCAACTAATGCAAGAGTTTATTGCTAAGGTCCATAATTGTTACAACAGAACTACATTAATTGTTACCTGTAACTGAACTACACCTCCAAACAGCTTCCCCAGTGTTCGTCCACCAGATATATCAACTCTACATGATTGAACAGATAATCAACTATATCTCAAGTTTCTAGTCAAGGAAATAAGCTAGGAGAAGTCATCTACAAAAAAATATAAAACTTACACACCTATAAACATTTCACTTTGGAAGATTTTGGAAACAGGCTTTGAAACTCATCACAATGTATTATGGACGCCAAACCGCCTGCAGAGCATCCAGAGAGAAGGGCCTGATACACATTTATCAATTACCATCCATGCATATTAAGACTGAATATAACAATATAAAAAAATCTGGAAAACTTGGTCGGCGTTCTGCATTCCTTGTGACATTAATTCCTCCATTGCAGCTACCCATATTTTTTGTCCACGAAATTGAGGTTGAGCGCTGTGAGGCGTGAGAATTGCATGAACTTGTTTTTGACCACATACTGATAATGAAAATTAAAGAAAAAAGGAAGGGGGTTCGCGACATGATCAAGAAAGAGCACCACCACCACAATCCCTAAATCGGAAAGGGGAAAAACAAAATGACACCAAAAAAAGAAATAACGACAATTCTAGATCAGATTCAGAGCTACCAATAGAAAGCCAGAAAGAGTCAACATCATCTAGAGTTGACCACAATCGACGATCACAACAGGCCTAGAGGTCTTTCCAGAGCCAGATCCAACCTTCTCAATATCCTTCACAACATTCAATCCTTCAACAACTTGACCAAACACAGCGTGCTTTCCGTCAAGCCAATCAGTCTTAGCGTTACAAAATGAAAAACTGAGATCCGTTTGTTCCGGGACCAGTATTAGCCATGGAGAGGATTCCAGGACTAGTGTGCTTCTTGATGAAGTTCTCGTCAGCGAACTTGGCGCCGTAGATTGACTCTCCACCGGTGCCGTTTCTGGCGGTGAAGTCGCCTCCCTGACACATGAAGTTAGGGATCACACGGTGGAAGGCAGATCCCTTGTAGTGGAGTGGCTTGCCGCTGCGACCGTTTCCTTTCTCGCAGGTGCAGAGTGCGCGGAAGTTCTAGGCGGTTCTTGGAGTGAGACATTAGCGAAAAGCTCAATCACTATGCGGCCGGCGGGTTGGCCTTCGATGGTCATGTCGAAGAAAACCTTAGGGTTCGACATAGTCACAGAGAGAATTGATGTAGTGAGTGGGTGAATAAGAAGAAGAGTGATTAGGGTTTAATTCCGTGAACTTGTTGAGCGCGAGAGAATGAAATCAGGGAGAGAGTGTTTTATATTTTTAATTGTTAAGTACTTTTGAAGTCAGACTATATACCGACCTGTCTTAAAATGTTAAAAGTTTTATTTTTAAGGTCACACATTGTTAGCATGCATTTTCGACAGGTTCAATTAAATGCAGTCAACGAGGTTTGACTTGCTAATTTCAAGAGGAAAGGTGTTGATTTCGACAGTGAGAAGTTTTCCCAAGAAGGTTCGACGTAGTGCTTAACATAGTGGAAATTAAAGAATTGAAGCCAATGGTTCGACGAGAAGAAAGTTAGTGATAGATCAGAAGTCAAGTGCTCGTTGTTGAAACAGCATAGCAGTTATTGTGGTCGAAGACATGCAGTTACCATTTTTCAAATTCTATGTACAGTTAGTTAGTTATTGTGTTTCCCTCCTTGTATAAATAGTAGTTTTTCATAGGAAAAACAGGTCACAAACTCACATACAGAATTCTGAAACTCAAACTTCCAACATCACAGAGAAAACGAGTCAAAGAACAATGTATGAACTTGTGCACCATTCTCTTTACAATTAATGCAATTTCATTTTTACTTTCTTAAGTTTTCTACATTTTATTTGTTTTCTCTTTGCCTTCTACTCAGAATTCTCCCTTGTGGAGATAACTTCGACGGTTATCTTCATGCTTTCAAGTTTCTGCATTTTATTTTTTTTTTCTTTGCCTTCTACTCAGAAGTCTCCCTTCTGGAGATAACTTCGACGGTTATCTTCATGCTTTCAAGTTTAAACAGCAAGAACACTCATAATTTTTGGAAAAACTCTAACACAAATGTTCTAGGATTTTCTAGTTGATCCTGCAAGCAACATTAATTTGTAACTAGCGGTGTTTACCAAAAAACACGGTAAACAAATTGGCACCCTCGGTGGGACATTTGTGCTAATTTTTAAAGTTTTTTCGTTGAAATCTTAAAACTTGTGATTTAATCTGTGCATGCGTTTGAGGAGTGGTAGACATCTTTCAAAAAAGGCGCGCTCTAATGTAAACAATACTTCTGCATAAAATGCACAAAGTTCACAAGAACAAGCGTCAGTTAGTGACGCTAACGCTACGAATGTCGTGGGAGTAACCGCTTCCATGCCTTTTTGGACATTATGCGATGGCTTCTGTGCCACCAATATTAGGACCAACAAGTCCTTTAATGGCTAATCCAATGATTGGAAATATGCCATTTAATTTGATGGCATGCCTTCAGAAAAATTCGTCTACGTATGCAGACAATGTAATTACAGGATTTACGCCTACACATAGTTCATCAGAGAACATTTTTAGTCGAAATGTTCAACCTTCATTGACCACATCATCTTTGCTGGCATTAAGGCAACAAATGGATGATAATAATCATGATATGGTTAATATGTTAACACAACAAATTGGTACAGTGTTTAACCCTCTAATACAAAACACAAATAATAGTTACCAAATGTTAGCAACACAAATGGGAAGAATTGCTGATTTCTTTGGCACTCCACCAGTGCATAACCAGCAAATTCCTCAAATTCAGAATGTTAGGCCTGTTGAAATCCCCGTAGAAAGGCCCAACAATGCAGTTCCCATCAATAAAGGGCAACAACTTGTTGTCGAAGAGCCTGTTCCTGATGTTGTGTTAGTCAATAGGAACCAAAATGCTGATGAAGTGGTTAGGAAAGTCCAACAAAATAATTTTGGAATTCAAAACAATTTGGCTAATCTTGTCGAAAATATTCTAGCCCAAAATGGTCTTAATTTAGGCCTACATAGGCCTAATTTTGTGTCACCTTTGTCGGATTTTATATTGCAAACAGAATTGCCCAAGGGATGGAAAATCCCTAAGTTCACAAAATTCGCAGGGGAAACTAACGAATCTACTGTCGAACACGTTGCCCGTTATTTAACTGAGGCTGGTGACATAGCACACAATGAGAATTTAAGAATGAAATACTTTCCAAATTCTCTAACTAAAAATGCTTTTACTTGGTTCACCACTTTACCTCCATATTCCATTTTTAATTGGAATCAGTTAGAGAAGGCTTTCCATGAGCAATTCTATATGGGCCAATGCAAGATTAGTCTTAAGGAATTGACCAGCGTTCGACGTAAAGTGGCGGAGTATATTGATGACTATCTCAATAGATTTAGACTTCTCAAGGCAAGGTGCTTTACCCAAGTGCCTAAACACGAGTTAGTCGAAATGGCTGCTGATGGCCTAGACTATTCTGTAAGAAAGAAATTAGATACTCTGCACTTAAGAGATATGGCACAATTGGCTGATAGAGTTCGACAGGTCGAAAGGCTTAAAGCTGAAAACGTTAGGACTAGTAGGTTCAATAATAAAAAAGAAAAGGTCGCATATGTCGACAATAATGACAAGGACCAGGAATTCGACATATCGTATGAGGATGTCAAAGAAGAGGTTAATATTGCAGAATTAAAACCCGGGCCTCCTTATACAAGTAAAGTGTTAAAGCCATCAGATGGGAAAATCCTGTCGAGCCTATATAAAAATGATAAGTTTGTTACAAAAACTTACACCTTTGATGTTTCTAAATGTGATGAAATATTTGATCTTTTGGTTACTGATTGTCAAATTTTGGTGCCTAAAGGCCTGAAAATACCACCACTGGAACAAAGAAAGAAAAGGGGTTTTTGTAAATTCCATAACTTTTTAGGCCATAACACTTTTCGTTGTGTTGTTTTCACGGATTTGGTCCAGAAAGCTCTCAATGAAGGTAGGCTGAAATTTGGTGACAGATCAAAGCCTCCAATGCAAATCGACACTGATCCTCTTCCAACAGCAGAGGCAATGTATGCTGAAGTAGACATCATGGTTGTCGAAGCCACTAGAGTTGTTGCTGGAAATGATAATTTGACAAAAGATACTGAAGTTTCTAAGGCTATTGTCGAAATGGTCACTGAAGACCAATATGCTGAGAAAATGAAAGTTGCTTACCCAAAAGCAGAAGAGGAATTAATTGATTTCCTTAATCGTTGCAAGATAAGCAATACGGAAGTGAGCTATGTCCAAGATGCAGTTCTGTCTTTGACAAAGAGGCTGCAAAGAGCCTTGAAGGTTATCGACCTCAATTGAAGCGGAAAGGAAAATGGGTCGACAAAAGTCAAAAGTTCAGTTTCAACAAAAGAGGGATACCATACAAAGTTACTTTGACAAAACATACTCAGAAAGAGCAACTTAAGACTTATGTTCCATCAACAAAGTCTCCTGTAGAGAAATGGGTGTACTCCGGTGGAAAGAATACTGGATACTTACCCGTGAATTCTGGTGGGAAAAGTGTTAGGTATCAACCAAAACCCACAACAATGGTCAAGGGCGGCACCAGTACTACTGGCCAAAACAAGGCACTTGAATCTAACAAGTATGCCTATAACAACAATTACAAGGGGAAGAATCCCATGACTAAACTTCAATGGCGCAGACACCAACGCCAAAAGAAAGCAATTGGTGCAGGACAAGTAAAGAGTTCTAACAAAAAACACGGTAACCAAGTGGCTGTCGAAGTGGCTAGAAAGCCAGCTACTGAGAGAATATTTCCTCCACTCTCAGCAATCAAAGAAGGCTTTGACTTAGAGGAAGAACTGGAGTCTGATTTTGCTGATTCTGGGTCGGAATTTGATGTCCTATGCAATGTGGTCTCAATTCTACCAATTGAGTATGATGTAGTTTCCGAAGTGAATAATGTCGAGGAAGATTTCGACGAAGAGACTACTTATAAACCAATTTGTTACCATGTGCTGAAGAATGGTTGTGTCGGGGAACAACATGCTGTATTTGAGAAACCAGATTGTGGAATGATGAACCATCTCAAACCTTTGTTCATTCAAGCTAAAGTGAACAACATAGGTGTCAACAAGATTCTGTTCGACGGTGGTGCTGCTGTAAACTTGATGCCACAACATTTGTTGAGGAAAATTGGTAAATGTGATACTGATTTGAGGCCACACAATGTGGTACTCACAAATTATGAAGGTAAAACTGGCCACTCACTTGGGGCCATTGAAGTCGAGTTAGCTGTGGGTAGCATCAAAAGATCAACATTGTTTCTTGTAGTTCCTTCTAAGGCTAACTACAACTTGTTGCTAGGAAAATAGTGGATACATGGCGTGGGGGAAATACCATCAACTGTTCACCAAAGGCTCATTATTTAGAGAGAAGACGGTTTGGTCGAAAACATTGAAGCTGATCAGAGTTACTTCAAAGCGGAGGTAAATACTATCACTAAGAAAACTTTCGACAAACAATTGCCGAACAGTGCGCCATGTTCTTCTTCTGATCTTGGTTATGTACACCAAGATAATGTGTTTTCCTCAGTTACTCTTCACCCAAACTATGGATTTATTTGGGAGAGGGAGGTTATGGATGGGGGTAATCACCCAAGAGGCTTTTGCAAGCCTACTGGGTGGGATGGACCATAAATAGTTTATTTATGTCTAAGCCCAATGCATGGGATAGAATTACGGCCTATGTGGCCGAAAACAAAGAAAAAGCGGCTTTGGAAGCCGAGTTACAACAACAAATGGATGCTGAAGCCAGTGACAGTAATAGTAAGGAAGAATTGGTCGAAGACCAAAGGCTTGATTGTGTATATGATAATGAGTGATTGCTCTGCATTATATGTATAGTTTGACTAGTTTTTAATTAGTTTTTCTTAAGTTTTTCTCAATTATAGTGTGTTTTAAGATCGTAATAGTTTGATTTTTATTTGTTAGTTTTTAGATTGAATTGGGTTTTAGTTTACCTGTTTTTGAGATACTTGATACCTTTAATTCGTGTGTTTTTGTTGTCCTTAGCCTAGCTATGACAAGAGCTTACCTAGCGGTTCAGCAGATACAAAAAAAGGAAAAATTTCACTTCTGGTCGCGTGGCGAGGGGACTAGCTCGCCAGGCGATGGTGGCTGAGTTCTGGTCGCTGATTTGCTTCGGGTAGCCTGGCGATGGATTTTGCTCGCCAGGCGATGGTTCTTCTGGGCGCTGTTTTTCTACAGGTAGCCTGGCAATGGGTTTCGCTCGCCAAGCGATGGTGTTAAAAATTCCTTGTTTTTGTTCAGGTCGCCTGGCGATGGATCCTGCTCGCCAGGCGATGGGTCACTTACCCAGCTCATATTTAGGCCTGTAACTAGAATTTTAGGTCATTCTGATCATTGGGAACAGTCTCGTTTTGCGCTCTGAAGTCCGTGACGGCAAGGATTCGCACTCCGCTGACCTTCGTTGATGATTCAAGCTTGTGAACAAGTCATTGGAGCATCAATGTTGTCAGCTTCTCCCTCTAGTTTGATCTTTTCTCTTGTTATTTCTATTTTTATGTCTAGCTAAATTTCCTATTGTTGGGGATGAGTAACAATTCATGAATCTTTTATGTTGTTGAATCAAACCTCTATTATTTGAATGAATGTTATGATTTATGTTTCAATCTCTGTCCTTAACGCTTTCTAGGATTTGATCACTCTCAGGATGATTTATGATATGTGATTACGAATGGAAGTTTGAATTACATATGCTTGAGAATTGAAATCTGTTTATTTCTAGTATAGGAATAGTCATTGGTATTCAGAATCATAAGATAATTGTTGTTACTGCTGCTTATTTCTCTTTAAGGTCACCTAAGGAAATAGGGATTTTCATTAGGAATAAAAGTTCTCTTACCTAAGGAATTAGAATTAGAATAATTGTAACAATTTGATCATAGCTCATAAAATAAGTTCAATAACACGTTTGATTCGTTAGATATAAGAGTGAAGTAAATTGAAGCTCGTCCCCAACGCTTTTTAATTCATATAAATTCACACTTGTGTTCTTTGTTATCGTTATAAATTAAAATCACTAAAAATATTTACAGCTTTATCACTTTAATTTCTTGTCAAGCAAATCCAATTTAGTCCCTTTTCAATTTAGAAGTTAAATTGTTAAACTGAAAATTAACCGCAGTCCCTGAGTTCGACACTCGGTCTTTCCGTACTATTACTTGCAACGATCCTGTACACTTGCCGTGATACCATCAAGTTTTTGGCGCCGTTGCCGGGGACTGCCAAATTTTTATCAGCTTAATTTTTAATTTCTTGATTGAATTTTAATTTATGTCATTTTATTTTAGTTTTATCTCTTAATCACTTACTCTTGCTCTAACTTTGTTTATGCGAGGCACTGCCTCAGCTGACCTTCTCTTTGATCCAGAGATTGAAAAGACTGCAAAGGCTATCGAAAGGCTACAAGAGAAAGGAAACTCAAAGAAAAAGAAGCAGTAAGAGAAGTAGAGATTGTATCTGAGATTCCTGTGATTGAAGATATGGATGACCCACCAATGAGACGTACTCTTGGAGACTATGGGAATCGTGACACAAACAGGCAGAGGTTACCAATTGCTCATCAACCGGTAACCGTGAATAGGTTTGAGATCAATCCAAGACTGTTCCGTGAATTTAGGGAGATGCAATTTGGTGGCAGACCATGAAGATGCAAACAAACATCTCACCAATTTTGCACAACTATGTGAAATAGTGAAAGTGGATGGTAATACTGATGAAGCTAAGAAACTGAGGCTTTTTCCATTCTCTCTAAAGGATGAAGCCTAAGAGTGGTTTGATTCACAACCTGAAGGAAGCATCACTACATGGAATGATCTTGAAGACAAATTTCTTGAACAATTTTCCCCTCCTTCCATGTTCATTAAGAAGAGGGGAGAAATCAATAGTTTTGAGCAAAAAGAGGGTGAGTCTCTCTATGAGGCTTACAAAAGATTCAGGATAACATTGAAGGCTTGCCCGAATCATGGTTTTGATGACCATCAGCAAATGCAAATCTTTTGTACTGGGTTGAGACCGAATGCTAGGATGATGCTTGATGACTCAGCAGGTGGTTCTTTGAATTTCAAGACCGCGGTAGAAGCAAGACAAATAATTGAAGCTATGGGTTCAAATGATTACTTGGCGGCTCATGATAGAGGAGGTACATCTAAAAGAGGTCTCTTTGACTTAGATGCTCAAACTGCCGGGTTGACTCATCAGAAGATAATCACTCAACAGTTGGAAGAACTGAAAAAGGGAATGGAAACTCAAAAGTTGAATTCTTTGCAGCACCATCCTGCTCAAGTAAATGCTACGACAAGTTTGAAGTGTGATTACGGTGAAGGTCCACATTTTAATCAGGATTGTGGACTTCCCTTACCAATCCAAGAGAAGATATTTTTCGTCAAAAATAATTTTCATACCCTAATTATGTCCGACTAATTGAAAAATCCCAAAAATTTTATTCTCGTCGTTTTAATCGTACGCGTATCTTTTACGTTCGTCGTACGTTTATTTCGATACTCTTTTTTGTTGATATTGCTGTATTATCATAAAATATAAAATATAATAAATAAATAAAATGCAATACAAAATCAGAATAGACAAAGTCTTTTTTATTTTTCATAAGCAAATCTTTGTACACATTTAGACAGAAATAGTACCAAAAACTAAAAATACAAAATTCAAAAAAAGAGGGGAAAGGGCGCAGCTTGCAGCTGCCCCATCTAGGGTTAGGGTTATCATTTTTTTTCCTCAATGACTGTCCTTTTGTGCCACCTATGGCCAGCTAGCTTTTGTCCTTTGATCCTTATCCAATCGCTGTCCTTTTGATTCTTCCTCAAATGCTGTCCTTTTTGCTGACCGTCCTTTTTGATTCCTCACCTCCATCACACCAATTCACCTATAAAAACAAAAGAACAATGAACAGTAAAGGGGGAGTCTGTGAAAAAATACGCAGATACACAGAAAACACAAATACAAAAAAACAGAATAAAATTAAGGGAGAAGAAAGGAAGAAGAATGGAGGAGCTTGAAGCTCCGGCCACCCCCACCCCACCAAGGGTCACCACCGTGACCACCCCAAAGCCACCACCTCACGGCCAGTCACCTCTTAAAACCACACCCCGCCGCTATCTCTGACTCTACTGAAGCCCATCAACATCAACCCCAAAAACCACAAGCAAAGTCCCCACACAAGAACAAATATCAACATAGATAAACAGAACAACATCCATCACAACAACGTTGAATCACACAATATCATGGCCGTTGAGGCTCGCCATCTCAACCTTTTTTCTCCCCAACCCGTACCCAACAAAGAAATCATGACGAATCCAACATAAGGAAGCATCGTGAACATGTATAACAACTACTCGCTTCTTCCACTCTCCGACACAACCACCACGTCGGAGAATATCATCCCAACACAACCACCGCCGTACAATCCCTTCATAGCCGAATCGCTTCATCACCAAGCCGCCACCACCATCCCGTCGCAGGAGACGGCGCAAAGCTCCGTAGCAGCACCCCCTTCTCACTCCATCATCGCGTCATCTACGCCCGATGCTGTGACCTCCGTCGCCATCGCGGGCACCGATACCATGGTTCCCCTCCGGCGGGTGGGCCTTCGCCGTCGCGTTCTCTCCCTCTTTCCCTTTCTCTCTTTCGTTCTCCCTCTCTCCCTGTGAGCTCTCTCTCTCTCTCTCTCTCTCTCTCTTGCTCGCTTTCCCTTTCCTTTCGCGTTTCCCTCTCTGTCTCTCTCTCTGTTTTGTTCTTAGCAGCGGCGCTGCAAGTGAAAGAAAAGAATGAAATTAGGGTTAGTTGAAAAATATCCTCATATATGCCTTCAATTTAACATTTATTTTATTTTATTTTAAATTTAAGTGCCAGTTTAATTCTTGCACCCCTCCTTTTACTGTGTTAATCCCCCACGCAGCCCACCCTTTTTGACAAGCCCATAACTCGTGGGCTAGGAGATCTGGAATCAAAAAGAAGGCTACTACTGACTGCACCCCCCTATGTTTCAATGCTACGCCCCCTGTTTTTTTTTAACTCAGATTCGCTATTTACACCATCCTTGTTACTTCGTGTACCCCCTGTGAAAAGCCCACGAATTCGTGGGCTGGCGGAACTAGCAGTGGGCTGCTTTACGCACCCCCAGTTTTATTAGTACAACCCTCTTTCTGTTAATTGCACCCCTGTTTTACTATTACACCCCACCGCCTTTTTGCATGTTTTTTATGTATGTATTTATTTCATCTTATATACTAACTCTCACTCTTCCTTCTTCTAATAATAACACCCCCATTTTACTACTGCATCCTCTCTTTGCATTTTTTATTATTTTCTTTTACAAAAAAAAACCTATAAAAATAAATAGATGAATATCTCATTTTCAAAATATAAATAGGGGACTAAGTCGACTGTACAGTCGGGTTAGTCTGAACCGTTACGGATCATGTCCTAAAATCCCTAAATAAAATACATCAACAAACATTTTCTAATCCTAGAACTACGTAGCCTTTAATTCTCTACCAAGAGATACGTAGGAGCAGGGTCACGCCCCTGTCAAGCGCAAAAATAAACAATTTTCGTTACCTTTCTTTCTTAATTCATTTTTTTTACAAAAAACCACAAAATATAAATAGGGGACTAAGTCGACTATACAGTCGGGTTAGTCTGCTTTTTAGGTCACTAATGAACCGTTACGGATCATGTCCTAAAATCCCTATTTAAAATAAATAATTTCTAAATTTAAAAAATACAAACACATCTCTTTCATTTCGAAAATCAAAAATCTTATTTTCAAAGTAGGGGATTAAGCCGGTCGTACGGCCGGGTCAGTCATCGTTTTAGGATAAGTGAACTGTGGTCCTTCAGAGCCCCAGCGCTCCTTCAGCCCTCAGCGGCCCTTCAGAGCCCCGGCGCTCCTTCAAACCCCCAGTGGACCTTCAACACAGATCACACAGTCCTAAAACCCCTATATTAAAAAATACCAACCAACAAACATTTTCTATCCCAAGAACTACGTAGCTTTGATTTCTCCATCGCACCTGGAGATACGTAGGAGCAAGGGGAACACTCCCTTCAAGCACAAAATACTAAAATTTTTATTAAGTATTTTTCTTTCAATAAAAGGGTAAAAATTAACATTTTCAAAATTAACATTTTTCCTACATCTAATTAGCAGGTAACCTTCCTTAGGAAGGATGTCGTGGGGTGCTAACACATTCCCCATGCATAACCAACTCCCAAACCCTAATCTGGTCTCAAGGACCTTTATCCACTCCAAAGGGATTTTTCGATGTTTGCCTTAAAAATTAAACGTTGGTGGCGGCTTCATTTTTGAACCTTCGAGGAATCCTCACCCAGATTTTTCGGTCGCTACAGCTGGCGACTTCACTGGGGATCTTTTAGAGAGTCAAGCCTAGTCTAATTAGTTGTAGGATTAATTGTCGATTTAATGTTTATTTTTACCCTATCCTTTTGTCTTTTATTCTTGCATATTATATTATTTTCATGTGATATGTAAACCTTAGGATAGAAGACTATTATGTTTGTATGTGTGATTATTCTTTTATTTTATTGCCAATTATATTCTTTTATGTATATAAACCATAGGGTAGAAGACTATTATTGTTGTATATGTGTTTGTTTGTTTTGCAGCTTGGGGGGTATTCTTGATATTTTGCTCCTTCACACACTCCACTATCACACTTTTGCACACACGTGAGAATAGTCCTATACCCGGACTGGAGCAAAAACTAAGTTAGAACGAGACTGCGTAGTAATGGCCCTCGGGATGTACGTCCAGCTCGGTGGTTACGAAAGTCTCACCTAGAGTTTGGTCCCTTCGAGGGTGCTATCACTTCTAATAGCTTGCCTATTGTTGTGGCTAGCGTTCTCGAACGGGGTCGTTGGCTCTAGGAACCTTATTAGGACCTTGTAGAGCTACCCTTTGAAAGGTTCACCTAACAGACAAGCCCTAGACCTATTCTCTAAGGAACCCTCGTAGGACACAAAGGAGCCTCATATCCCTGCATTTAAACAAACACTGATACATTTTTCCAGTCTTCTTAAAAGAAAAAATTTCAAAAAAATCATATGTTATTTTGGCATTTTTTTTAGCATACGTCATGCATTTTTACCTTTTCCTCTTTGCATAGCATAAAAAAAATTATTGCACATTCACATTTCATTTTTCATACATTTCTATGACCCAGGGGAATTGTAAGACTTTCTTTCTGACAAGATAGATCAAACATTTGCATTAATAAATCGTAAGTTTCTTTCAATTCAGCGTCAAACAGAAAGTTACAATTTCCCCGGCGTAACACGAAATCATACATTTGCATTTCATGCACATCCATGCACACATTCATCCATGTAAAAAAAATCAGAGCAAACAGAGCAAGTTGGTTCGTCAACACATATGCGCCTGGTTTCCCTTCTCCAAAAAAAAAAAACAAAAACATTCAAAATCATGTCAAGCATCATGCATTCTTTTCTTTCCATGCATAAAAAAAAACCACTGCGAGTGTCATGCATTTTATTCCCTCGCATAAAAAAAAGTAATTTTTAGCCATATAACATTAGCATCTCATTTAGCATGCACCATCATTCATTCATAAATAATTCACAAAAATCATTATCAAATAATGTAGACATTTCATCATTTGCAACATCATGAGATGCATGTAAAAACATAGCATTCATATGTCGTTTCACTCATCCTAATAAATAAAAAAACACGTTGTTTCATCGATCATTCATACGTCATTTCATTCCCCGTTTCAGCATGCATCATTTCACAAAATTATGTCATTATTTCTGCATCATTCAAAAGCTACGCCTTTGGTTAGCATCTCATCCTGATACATAAATGAGGCTATGCATCAGTCACATGCTGCATTGCCCCCAAAAAAAAATCATTTAGAATAATTGGTCTTTCCAAGTGATCATTCATGCACGCATCTCATGCATTTGCATCATGCATACTTATCACCACGTGTTCCTTCATGCATTAGGACACGGGGGGCATGTAGTTTGATTATCCCCATTGCATACGCATAGTTAATCTTTTTTAAAAAAAAAAAAAACATCATGCATTCATAATAGAATAAAGCCGTTGGTCCTTTCAAGTGATCAGTTCCTCCATGCATTTCATACATTTGCATTTTCATCGTACATATCCATCATCATGTGTTCATTCATACGTTACATTCCAAAAAAGGGAGAAAAAATGTAACAGTATTTCATTATTTTTCCATCATTCATCATCAATTGAAAAATGTTTGCATCATTATCATGTTGCAAAGTCATTTACAATAATTGTTTCTTTGCATACTTGACATAGCATTTCATTAGAATCAAACAATCATTTTCACTGCATGTGTCGTTTTCTAGAAAAAAAAAAACAAAAAAACATATCATCACTCTTTTCATGCATCATTGAGCATCAATGAGAAACTTTGCACCTGTTACATGCCGCATTGTCTCTTAAAAACCAAAATCCTGTAAAATAATTATTCCTTTGAACATCTTAGATGTCACTGGAGTCAAACAATCACATGCATTTCATACACTTACATCTTCATCATCCATGTCCATCATAATGTATCAGTTCATCTATCACATTTTGTCTCATTTTCTTAAAAAAAACCATGAGCATATTTTTTTTTCTCAAAAATTGATGAGATGAGGCGAAACTGATTATTCTTCTTTGGAAAAGTTTAGGTTAGCTACAAACTCAATGTTTTTTCAGAACACCCAACTTTCAAAAAAGGAAGTTATTCACTTTTTGCTGCTCGTTCACAATTTTTATTCAGCAAAATGACGCATCTCATCAGTCCCATGACAAATGATCCAAATGGTCCATTTTGTTAACTAATGTGTTATCAAAAATTTCTCCTATCATGTCGCTGACTATGTTAACTCTCTTTGAAGCATTCGTATAGTGAACTTGTATGCAACACGCATTTACTCTTGTTTGAGTCAGTTAGTGTCCATATCTTTCCCATCATCATTCGTTGTTCATGTCCAGTCCCACCCCGACCATCCCATAAGGTGCATATTCTCCACACAAGTACCTAGTCAACCATTTGGTTTGTTCCCAATGATGAAATTTCATGAGCTAACACTTTAGACCCCAAGCTGGGGCAAGTTTGTGATCACTAGATATCTTTTCAACATTGTATTCCCTTGGTGCAAGTCCTTTACAAAAAAAAAACAAATAAGCCTGTTAGGTTGAAAACTCGCAAGAGCAGCCTAAGCAAAAACTTAGGGCAAATAAAAGAAATAAAGAGAAAAAGAGCGGATATATAAAAATAAATAATTTTTGTCCTTGAATTAATTTTTGAGAAAAACAAGCAATCATGATTTGAAATGAAGTTTGGTCGTCTTCCCGTACCCTAAAAAAAAGGTTCTTTACTACCCATTTGAGCCAAAAAAAAATCAAAAAATCTTTCAGTCACCCTAGACAATGATCAATTCCACATCAAAAATGGTGTGTCACTTTTATCAGCTCACTCTACCCCAAAAAAAAGAAAAAAGATCACAAAAAATGTGAAATTCAAAAAAGAGGATTAAAAAAGAAAAAAGCAAAAGCAATAGAAATTGTGAGCTGATACATAATATCACCAAACACAGGAGATATCCTTCTCCGAATAAACCCACAAACACCTCCTTAGGCCGAATTATCATTTCTTCCACAAAAACCCAAATCATTGGCCTTAAACACTTCTCCGAACCTACTTATCTTTTTAAAAAACGTCATCGTATCAATAAACCATCAAACACCTCTTTGAGCCCATTTGAGTCTAACTCCACAACCCCGTAACCATTGACCACGTTATAAACCTCTCTTTCATAAACCTCTAAACACTGGCCACATTACAAAGACCATGCTGATCTGCGGCTGATCACTTTCATTTTCTCAAAGATTTAATTTTAGGACAAGTAAGATTATTTATTTACAATATATTTGCTCAAAAAAAATCAAAAAAGAGGATAAAAAAAAAGAAAAAAAGAAAAAAAACCAAAGGGCTTGCTCTCCAATGTTCATTCAAATCGCACTGATATCGAGACAAGGTTTAGTGATCACCAATTGAAATTCTCATCATGTCAAAAAAACTCAAGACTGTCACAGTCTTTGGGGATTCACCTAAAAGAGAACCAAAAGTTTATACTAGGACCATCACCTAGATCCCAAAGCGGGGCATACCTTCCACCTTTCATGCTTCTTGAACTTGGAAAATGTCCGAAATCCATCCCATTCATATACCCCATCCAATCCATACGACCAATTCCAAAGACCCATGACCCTAACTCAATTACCTTTCATAACCCCACTAAAAGCAATCATTTAAATATCATTCCAAAGTGGGACAATTCCATCACTCTTCACTTCACCTAAAGTCGGGGAAATTCGCTCCACACTCATCTCATCCCCTTGTCATATCCACATCCACACAACCATGTCGAAGCATATTCTCAACCCATTATCCTAAATACAGCCCTTCACAATGTTACTCCAGTCGGGGCAACCTTGCTCTCGTCAAGATTGGGGCAGCACCAAACGCCAAGGGTTGAGACAAAATCTTTCGCCTGCCACCCTTCATTCCAAAGTCATGGCGTTCCCAATTCATAATTTCCTCTACACCCCTTACTGTTGTCATCACTAGGCAGGGGCAGACTATTCGATCACCTTCACCGGTAGTCTAAATCAGGGCAGCTCCACATTTCTTGAGCTGGGAAAAACCTACCTTTCATGACTTTGGGGAAAACCTACCATTCATCCCATCACGTGTCATATCCGTCTTACCAAGTCAACTGATTCATTCATCTGTATTAGCACTACTCTACATGTCTACTAAACAATGCTTCAAAGAGAGAGAACACAAGTTAATAATGTGATGCTGAACACTCACTCTGTTAACCTTGTGGACCTAAAATTCTTTCAATCATGGGACACCGTAAGGGAAGAACAACGTGAACGAGTCTGTAAATACAGTCAAGTACGGTTGCACATTATTGACTGTAAATAACAACCTTGAGATTGCCAAAGCTTGAATTCAAATGAAATCCAATTTTTCTTCCAAGGAACGATTATTGCAAAATATTCACTTCTGTGCCTCTTGCATCAAAAGCCTCATCTCTCATCATTACAAAAATCTTTCTGCACCATCAATAAAATCATAGCATAAATCATCCCGCCATACAACCATGCATCCAATAAGCGATGATTCCAAAACATCCACTTCTCAATTTCTCGCATAAAAAAAAATCTTTTTCTCATCTCAAAAACCGCAAAAATGCATCATCAATAAATCATACCATACATTTCATTCCACCATGCAAACATGCACCTACCATGGCACCTGCATCAAAACATTACATTTGCATTTGCACGTCATCTGCACTCACATATACTGCTTATCAATTTTTTCGATCAGCTTCAGCATCCACAGTTCATGGGCCTTTGTAGTTCATTTGTTTCCACATTGCACATACATGACATTGCATGCATGCACACACATGGCATTTTTTTACTCCGATAGACGTGCCAAGCGTCGGTCTCGTCGTTGCTAAAAATATGTCTACATCACAAATTATATCATTGTACCATGCATTCACGTGTCTTCCTTTATCCACCATAGCAGTTGCATCAAAGCATTACATTTGCATCATTCGTGTTTCATACATTTATCATGTACCAAGAAAAGAAGCAAAAAAAAGGAAAAGAAGAAAAAAGCAAAAAGTAAAAAAAGGCAAATAAGAGAAAAAAAATCACTCATTACATTCATTCATTCCGCTTAAAATCAATCATTACAGACGCATACATTACATGCATATGACCCGTTGCTCTCTAATCGACTTCAAGTGTCAATCCTTATTACTTCCACTTCTTAAGTCAATGCGACAGGCGTTGAATCTTATATCAAACACCAGATCGCAGTGTTAGCACAGAGTCTAGCATAGATCCTTCAGACCAGTTTGGTCCTTCAATTCAGTTCAAATTAACACGTCAAAGTGATGGCTTCGAACTCTACCTTCAGATCTTAACGTCGCCACTGAGCGCGGCAGATCCTTCAGACCCCCAGAGGTCCTTCAGGTTAGCTGGGTCTGCCTAAGACATAGTGGACATCCTTCGTGGTCAACATGTCAGTTCTAGATCTGATCTTGACCCTCACGGCCGCATCGACGTATGTCACCCTCAGACTGTTTTATTAGTACCATAGCTAGTTGCAGTCCATCAGACCATTTTGGTCCATCGGGCCCAGACAGCCCTTCAAACCCACCGGTCCTTCAGTTTAATTCAAATCAATGCGCCAAGCATCGACTGTGAATTAGACCCTCAGATCATTATGTCGATACTTCAGGGCATCGATCCTTCAGACCCGCAGTGGTCCTTCAGAGCCCCAGTGCTCCTTCAGACCCCGAGCGGTCCTTCAGAGCCCCAATGCTCCTTCAAAGCCCCAGTGCTCCTTCTTTATTCCTTTCTCGTCGATGCCCCAGGTGTTAACCGTTTTCTGTTAGTTCTCAAACTCTACACTTTTCTACTAAGAGGACAAAATTAGCAATTGTCTTATCTTTATTTCTATTCCTACTATGAAAACCCTTCAGTTTATCTACGGAATATAAGTAAAGAGGGGCAGCTGTCATACCCTAATTTTGTCCGACTAATTGAAAAATCCCAAAAATTTTATTCTCGTCGTTTTAATCGTACGCGTATCTTTTACGTTTGTCGTACGTTTATTTCTATACTCGTTTTTGTTGATATTGCTGTATTATCATAAAATATAAAAAATAATAAATAAATAAAATGCAATACAAAATCAGAATAGCCAAAGTCCTTTTTATTTTTCATAACCAAATCTTTGTACACATTTAGACAGAAATAGTACCAAAAACTAAAAATACAAAATTCAAAAAAAAGAGGGAAAAGGGCAGCTTGCAGCTGCCCCATCTAGGGTTAGGGTTATCATTTTTTTTCCTCAATGACTGTCCTTCTGTGCCACCTATGGCCGGCTAGCTTTTTTCCTTTGATCCTTATCCAATCGCTGTCCTTTTGATTCTTCCTCAAATGTTGTCCTTTTTGCTGACCGTCCTTTTTGATTCCTCACCTCCATCACACCAATTCACCTATAAAAACAAAAGAACAATGAACAGTAAAAGGGGATTTAGTGAAAAAATACGCAGATACACAGAAAACACAAATACAAAAAACAGAATAAAATTAAGGGAGAAGAAAGGAAGAAGAATGGAGGAGCTTGAAGCTCCGGCCACCCCCACACCACCAACAGGGTTACCACCGTGACCACCCCAAAGCCACCACCTCACGGCCAGTCACCTCTTAAAACCACACCCCGCCGCTATCTCCGACTCTAATGAAGCCCATCAACATTAACCCCAAAAACCACAAGCAAAGTCCCCACACAAGAACAAACATCAACATAGATAAACAGAACAACATCCATCACAACAACGTTGAATCACACAATATCATGGCCGTTGAGGCTCGCCATCTCAACCTTTTTTCTCCTCAACCTGTACCCAACCAAGAAATCATGACGAATCCAACAGAAGGAAGCATCGTGAACATGTATAACAACTACTCGCTGCTTCCACTCTCCGGCACAAGCACCGCGTCGGAGAATATCATCCCAACACAACCATCGCCGTACAATCCGTTCATAGCCGAATCGCTTCATCACCAAGCCGCCACCACCATCGCCGTCGCAAGAGACGGCGCAAAGCTCCGTAGTAGCACCGCCTTCTCACTCCATCATCGCGTCATCTACGCCCGATGCCGTGACCTCCGTCGCCATCGCGGGCACCGATACCATGGTTCCCCTCCGGCGGGTGGGCCTTCGCCGTCGCGTTCTCTCCCTCTTTCCCTTTCTCTCTTTCGTTCTCCCTCTCTCCCTATGAGCTCTCTCTCTCCCTTGCTCTCTTTCCCTTTCCTTTCGCGTTTCCCTCTCTCTCTCTCTGTTTTGTTCTAAGCAGCGGCGCTGCAAGTGAAAGAAAAGAATGAAATTAGGGTTAGTTGAAAAATATCCTCATATATGCCTTGAATTTAACATTTATTTTATTTTATTTTAAATTTAAGTGCTAGTTAAATTCTTGCACCCCTCCTTTTACTGTGTTAATCCCCCACGCAGTCCACCCTTTTTGACAAGCCCATAACTCGAGGGCTAGGAGATCTGGAATCAAAAACAAGGCTACTACTGACTCCACCCCCCTATGTTTCATTGCTACGCCCCCTGTTTTTTTAACTCAGATTCGCTATTTACACCATCCTTGTTACTTCGTGTACCCCCTGTGAAAAGCCCACGAATTCGTGGGCTGGCGGAACTAGCAGTGGGCTGCTTTACGCACCCCTAGTTTTATTAATACAACCCTCTTTCTGTTAATTGCACCCCTGTTTTACTATTACACCCCACCCCCTTTTTGCATGTTTTTTATGTATGTATTTATTTCATCTTATATACTAACTCTCACTCTTCCTTCTTCTAATAATAACACCCCCATTTTACTACTGCATCCTCTCTTTGCGTTTTTTATTATTTTCTTTTACAAAAAAAACCTATAAAAATAAATAGATGAATATTTCATTTTCAAAATATAAATAGGGGACTAAGTCGACTGTACAGTCGGGTTAGTCTGCTTTTTAGGTCATTAATGAACCGTTACGAATCATGTCCTAAAATCCCTAAATAAAATACATCAACAAACATTTTCTAATCCTAGAACTACGTAGGAGCAGGGTCACGCCCCTGTCAAGCGCAAAAATAAACAATTTCCGTTACCTTTCTTTCTTAATTCATTTTTTTTACAAAAAACCACAAAATATAAATAGGGGACTAAGTCGACTGTACAGTCGGGTTAGTCTGCTTTTTAGGTCACTAATGAACCGTTACGGATCATGTCCTAAAATCCCTATTTAAAATAAATAATTTCTAAATTAAAAAAATACAAACACATCTCTTTCATTTCGAAAATCAAATATCTTATTTTCAAAGTAGGGGATTAAGCCGGTCGTACGGCCGCGTCAGTCATCATTTTAGGATAAGTGAACTATGGTCCTTCAGAGCCCCAGCGCTCCTTCAGCCCTCAGCGGCCCTTCAGAGCCCCAGCGCTCCTTCATCCCTCAGTGGCCCTTCAGAGCCCCAGCGCTCCTTCAGGCCCCCAGTGGTCCTTCAACACAGATCATACAGTCCTAAAACCCCTATATTAAAAAATACCAACCAACAAACATTTTCTATCCCAAGAACTACGTAGATTTGATTTCTCCATCGCACCTGGAGATACGTAGGAGCGGGGGGCACACTCCCGTCAAGCACAAAAAACTAAAATTTTTATTAAGTCTTTTTCTTTCAGTAAAAGGGTAAAAATTAACATTTTCAAAATTAACATTTTTCCTACAACTAATTAGCAGGTAACCTTCCTTAGGAAGGATGTCGTGGGGTGCTAACACCTTCCCCATGCATAACCGACTCCCGAACCCTAATCTGGTCTCAAGGACCTTTATCCACTCCAAAGGGATTTTCCGATGTTTGCCCTAAAAATTAAACGTTGGTGGCGACTTCATTTTTGAACCTTCGAGGAATCCTCAACCGGATTTTTCGGTCGCTACAATAATCTCTTTTCCAACACTTACACACCAGGCTGGGGGAATCATCCGAATTTCTCTTGGAAGGATCAAGGGAAAAGCCAAAACACTCCTCAAAAGAAAGCAGATTGGGAGATTGCAGTGGAGGGACTATCTGCACAAACTTCTTCATTCATGGAGGAAACAAGAGCAGGTTTCAAAAGTCTAGAAGCTAGTTCTAAAAATCAAGAAGCATCCATCAGAAATCTAGAGACTCAAGTGGGCCAACTGGCCAAGCAAGTTGCACAAAGACCTTCAGGATCTCTTCCAAGTGACACTATTCCTAATCCAAGGGGTGGTGAAACAGTGAATGCTATAACCACACGAAGTGGCAAAACAATTGAAGTTGTAGGAAATAAGAGTCCAGAAGAAGTGATTGAGTCTATTGACAAAGCTCATGTGGGTGTTGACGAGAACTCTAATGTAAAAGAGAAGCCAAAATTGCCAAAACCAATTATTAAGCTACATTTCCCCCAGAGACTAAAGAAAGAGCAAAATGAGAAGCAGTCTGCCGGTATTGATGAACCTTCTAAGGTGCAAGAGGATACTACTATGAAAGAGAATTCTTAGCTTCCAAAGCCAATCATCAAGCTACCTTAGCCTCAAAGATTGAAGAAGGAGCAAGATGAAAAACAATTTGGAAAGATTTTAGATGTTTTCAAAAAGTTACAAATTAACATTCCTTTTGCAGAAGCTCTTGAACAGATGCTAAAATATGCAAAATTTATGAAAGATATCCTTTCAAAGAAGAGGAGGATCGTGGATGAGAAGATGGCCATGCTCACTGAGGAGTTCAGTGCAATTTTGCAAAGGAAGCTTCCACAAAAACTCAAAGATCCCGGAAGTTTCTCTATTCCATGCACTATTAGGTATAGAACTTTTGGGAAAGCACTGTGTGGTTTGGGAGCAAGTATCAACCTAATGCCCCTCTCCATTTTCGAATAATTGGGGATTGCTCAGATAAAATATACCATGATGACTCTGCATCTAGCTGACCGTTCGGTGAAACGTCCATACGGGGTAGTCAAAGATATCCTTGTGAAAATTGACAAATTCATCTTTCCGGTGGATTTTGTGATTCTTGACATGGAAGAAGACAAAGACATCCCGTTGATTTTACGAAGACCTTTCCTAGCTTCCGGTAGAGCTGTGATTGATGTGGCGAATGGAACTTTGACATTGAAAGTCTAAGATGAAGTTGTGACTTTCAATGTCCTCAAGGACATGGACCCTAAAAAGGGAAAAGAAGGGTGTTATCGTATTTAGGTGCTTGATCCCATAATTGAAAAAAGAATTCATGATCAAGACCTCCACTCACCTATTGAGAATTCACTTGTTGTATCAAAAGATTTTGAAAATGGGGGTGACACTAAGGAAAAAGAAGTTGTTGCTATGTCAGTGGATCCTCTGTTCTATTCCCCTCATGCAACTCCTAGAAAGAGGAAACTTAAGCTTAAAAGGAAAGGTACCGAAGGAGCACTGAAGGAGGCACCTGAGAAGCAGAGTCCTCCACCTGAGCCAAATTAGAGAATCGCCTCAACGTCAAGCTTAGGACGATAAACAAGCGCTTCACGGGAGGCAACCCATGCGAGGTAGTGTTCTATCTCTTCTCTTTTTTCATCTTATTTTACTTAAATTTGTTTTTTGTAATGTCCTTTCTATTTAAGTCTCGTACTGTGTTTTGTTGAATTGTTGCTAGACTTGCCTGTGATGTGTGAGCAGTAACACCCCATAATTCTAGTTAACTTGGTTGATTAGTGACTTTGAGGGTTGTTGGGTGATTGAGTTTGAACACTTGTTTGCATTTAAATCCCTTACATGCCACTATTTAATAAGTTAAGTTAGCATGTGCATGATGAACACCCAGCTGTTCAAAAAAAAATATATGATTCTCAGCAACTGAGCATGGTATAACAAGAAAACATTGGGCATTAATTTCATTACTTTGACTCTCTCACAGCCTGTGAGCTTTTGAGCATAAACACTCAATTCATCGATTTGTGAGTGTCTGTGCATGTGTATTTCTTCAGAACTTGAACTTAGTTCTTGATTGCTTTTGCATCGCATATACACACACATACATGATTGAGGACTGCTGTTTTCTTGGTAGCTAGAGCCTTAAAATGCCTACCCTTAAATCTTGACCTTTAAGAAGCCCATTTGAGCCTAAATCCATTTTTTTCTGGTTACAAACCTCATTACAAGCCATTAACTGAAAGACCAAGTGTCCCACTTGTTTGGAATTGAGGAATGTGTTGTCATTATGTATCCTTAGATATGAGTTAAGTTTGGGGTTGCTTGAGTGATGAATCCCCATCACATGATGTTTTTCACTGCAAAAAAGGGGAATTTTACTTAATAATTTGATGAATGAATGGAAAGTGTTAGGAGAAAATTAAGAAGTTGTTCTATTTGGGATTTAATTGCTTTGCAGTGTTTATGCTGGGTTTTGTGGTGTTTTTGTGCCCAGGGACTAGGTGAAGAGAAGAACGAAGAAATGCAAGCAAGCAGACTCAAAAATCCAAAGGAAATAAGGTTTCTGCCAAATCGCGCTGAAGTTGCACTGGGAGCGCGAGTGAGGCGCAAAAATCCACTGTAGCGTCCTCCATCCGCGCCTAAGTGGCGCTGGAAGCGCGAGTCGCGCGCGGATTGGCAGGAACAGTCACACAGAGTTGCGCTTAAGTTGCGCTGGGAGCGCCAGTGAGGCGCGAAACGCCGGAAAACACGTTAAAGCAGGCCCAGCACGCGTTTTGAAGGGACTTTTTTTGGACGTTTTTGGAACCCTAGAACAAAAGAGGAGCGATTCCGTCTGACGGCTACCAAAGAATCAAGACTTGGGAACAATGATTGAAGCTTCATATGTGTTCATCATCATCTTCCACTTGTAATTTTCTTTGTTTCTCTTCATTAATCATGAATAGCTAAACATCTTTATGTTAGGGATGAAGGAATATTGATGTAACTCTATTGTCGCTGGTTTAGAATTATATTTGTATCGTACGCTCTCGTATTTTGTGTATCGAATTTCTACGCTTAATGCTTTTTATGGTTGAAAACTCATACAATGATATTTTGTTCAATTATGAAATGGGAGTTTTATTCTAGAATGTTTGAAATTCGATACCCTCAATTGGTAGTTTAGGAATAATCTATGAGTTGTTGTATATTGCAAACTCTTGCTTTAATGCTTGTTGTTAATTAGAATCACCTAAGGGATTAGGGCTTTTAGTTATCGACAAAGGACTAGTTACCTAAGGAACTAGGAATTGGTTAATGTTGTGAGTTTGATAGCAAGATTAGAGAGAGAGATTAACTTTCAAATTAAATCAGTGGCAATAGGGTGAAATCAATAGGAATTCGTCCCTAGCACCCTTTACCATCGTATCCTTTTCAACTCGTTTTTCGGCTGTTATTATTAAAAACACAAAAATATTTTATTGCTTTACTTCGAGCTTGACAGCTCAGCAATCATCAAACCAAAACCCTTTTAAACCTGGTTCCTATTAGTAGTTGTTAACATCTTTAGTAAAATAACTTCGATCCATGAGGACGATATCCCGGTACTTACCGGTTTATTACTTGCACGATTCGGTACACTTGCCGAAAAGTTAACATTGAGGACAAGCAATTGTTCTAAGTTTGGGGTGGGTATACCAAAATAGGTTGTAAAAAAAAGAAGAAGAAGAAAAGACAAGTACCAAAAATGTCAAGAAAAAAAAAGAAACAAATGAAAAAGAAAAAAAAAGAAAAAGAACACAACAAATATTTAGAAAAGATGACAAGGACAATTTTTCCTTGTGGGCAATTGATAACGAGGACAATTTTTCCTTGTGGAGAATTATTTTGAAGAAGTTTGGAGAGTAAGGATAGGATATAGAGTGAAGAATGCATTTCTCAAAGGCTTGATTGTGTATATGATGATGAGCCTTTAGGTTTTGAAAAGGACCCAATGGGTTCGACCAAGAAAATACAAGCACGAGATCCCTTGCGAGAAATTGACTTGGGAGATGGCTTTGTGAAAATGCCAACATATATTAGTGCAAAGATTGACAAAGCTTTCAGGGTGCAGACTGTCGAACTTTTGAAGGAATTTAAAGACTGTTTTGCTTGGGACTACAATGAGATGCCAGGTTTGAGTCGAGAAGTAGTGGAATTGATGCTGCCTATACGACCAGAAAAGAAGCCAGTGAAGCAGACACCAAGAAGATTTGCACCACAAATCCTGTCGAAGATCAAAGCAGAAATCGAAAGACTACTCAAGAGCAAGTTCATCAGAACTGGTAGGTTTATCTTGTTTTGACGAGGTACCAGTACCTTTCTTCGTCACCTTCTTTGTTGATGTTGTTGTGTCATCTGTTGGAGTGGGTGAAATAGGCACAGCTGCAAACATTCGACAGTTACGATAATAAGTCATACATGAAAGGAAAATTAAATTTTTTTCTAAGAGTTTTATACATCACCTGTTTCGACAGTAGAAGTGACTCGAACATGCTGAATGTACATATGTAGATTACCCTCAAACCTGCATAGTCGAACCACATATCAACCATTGTGGAAGTGGTGGTCGAAATACCAAAGCCAGTTTACTGGTTGGAAAAGGCAGGAATTTAAGTTTGTTGTGTGCTAAAGCAAAAGAGTATTTATCAGTTACATAAGATGGAAAAACCATTGTTGGAATTTTGTCGAGAAGTTTTTGTTTTAAAACTCTTGTAGCTTGAGAAACACTTCGACTAAGATTATTTGGATCATATACCGTTTCAAAGTATTTTTGGAATGCTTGAATTTCTTGAATGTGCTTACCTTTTTGGTTTGGTCTTCTTTTTCTGGGAAGAAGGAAAAGCAGAGATTAGATTCGACAGCAATGTAGCCTCTTCGACATCAGCAGATTTTCTTTTGAAATACTCTTTCCACCACTTTGAAAATTCTTTGGTGCAAGAAAATAAAGGCTCAAACTCAATGGGGTCAAAGTTAAAAGGGGCGTTGGCAAAGCTATTGAGGCATTCTTTCCATTCCTCTTCATTTTCTGGAAGTGTCATGTCTTTCCTAGATCTGAAAAAAGGACTTGGTCGAAGCTGACATAACCCAAATTGTCTTGCGACCAGGCTTGGGTGATATGCGTACGCACCAAATAGAGCTGTAGCTTTTCCAGGTGCTATTCTAGCTGACAGAAATTTTGGAGTTAAAAAGGGATCCCAAATCTGGTTGGTTTCTTCTTCGTCGACAAAAGAAGTTGCAGGAAACTCTCTTTTAAACCAGTCTGGTCCATAAGTCCTTTTGACAAAAGGTGCCATTGAAGGGGCGAAATCTTCGCAATTCATGAACATGTTGAATGCTTTGGAGAACAAGTCTTGTGGGGATACCCCTATCTCCCTAGGTTTTAGAAGAGCAAGCCCAATTCCTTCGACATTCCTCGTTTCGACCATTTCAGTATAGTCTCCAGGAATGTACATTTGCAGCTTCGACTCAAAAGTGGCAAGAAGCCACAATTGGAACAACCAAACTGGTCCAGGGACCAAGTAATTTCCTTCGGGCTTGAGTTCTTTTAATGCATGAACTCCTTGTCGTAATCCTTCATAAAGTGATCCTAAAATAAGTTGGCCAAGGTTTATCTCTCGACACTCGTGTAGTTGAATGGCCAAAGGAATGTACATTTTTGCCACTTGGAGTGACGAAGAGCAGAAAACATAGAAGGAGAGCCACAAAGTGAGAAAAGTGATGTGTTCTTCGTCAAAAACTTCTTCAGTGGTGAGGACATGTTTGTCTTCAATGTATCCTTTGAAAGAAGCACGCTTGAAGTCGAATTCATGGTTGTTGCCAATAGTGTTAGGGTCGAAAATTTCTCCTGTTAGTTTAAGTCCAGTTATGGCAGCCACATCTAGCAGAGTAGGAGTGAGCATACCACATTTCAGATGTAGGCTATTGGTGGTCAGCTAAGTGTAAAGCTGCATAGCTTGACCTTGATATCTCGACCCATATCTCGACAGCTGAATCAGGTCGAAGATGCCTTGTGCTTTCCAGGTTTCTCCTTTCTTCGACTCAATTTTGTTAAGCTAGTTAATGTAAGGTGGGTGATTCTTGTCGACTGGTGGTGAAGACCTAAAAGCCCTATTTGGGTTACTCATGAAATCCATCACATATGGTCCTTTGTTGAAAATCCTAGGGCTATATCTATGATAGCTACGGAAAACCTCTTTGATTTTGTCAGAATCATCACCAGAGTGAGGAAGAGGGCCTAAGAATGCATGCTTGTAAGGTTTAGGAGAAGGAATTAGTACCTGAGATTGCAAAAAAAATGCTTCTTCTTCTGTCAAAGCTGGTTCAGCAACGAAAGGCCGTTTTCCAGAAGCTACAGTGCCAGAAGCTTGAACATTGGAAGATGACGCCATTAATGATAGTTCTGAGTTTTTCAAGTGGTTTCACTACTTCACTGTTCGGCTTTTACAGGAATAGAGGTCGCGTAGTGTTGGATGAAGAAATGAAGCTTCGCAAATGGATTTCTCTGGTTCGTAAACGCTGGATTTCACAAGGAAGAAGAAGAGAAAGGGTTCGCAGAAGCAGAGAGAGTAAAAAAGGGAAAATGAAATGGAGAAGTTGCTTTTATAGCTGTTTTAGCTAGAGAGAGAAAAGGTAAACCTTTGGATTTTCTTTAAAGAGCAGTTATTTGCAACAAGTAGTGGGGAGTTCCAACACAAAACGTGGCCCACTAAATCTGAGATAACGGCGCCATAAAGTGCCTTTACTCGAAGTGTCTTTTCAATTCTGAAAACTGATGGTAGTGACGTCATAAGATTCGACATAAAGTTGTTGATAGTAATTTCAAAAACGTCATTTTCTGCCTTCATTTAAAACTCAGTCGAAAAAGACTTTTTTGGGGGGCAATTTGTTAGCCTGCATTTTCGACAGGTTCAATTAAATACAGTCAACGAGGTTTGACTTGCTAACTTCAAGAGGAAAGGTGTTGATTACGACAGTGAGAAGTTTTCCCAAGAAGGTTCGACGCAGTGCTTAACTTAGTGGAAATTGAAGAATTGAAGCCAATGGTTCGACGAGAAGAAAGTTAGTGATAGATCAGAAGTCAAGTGCTCGTTGTTGAAATAGCATAGCAGTTATTGTGGTCGAAGACATGACAGTTACCATTTTTCAGATTCTATGTACAGTTAGTTAGTTATTGTGTTTCCCTCCTTGTATAAATAGTAATTTTTCATAGGAAAAACATGTCACAAACTCACATACAGAATTCTGAAACTCAAACTTCCAACATCACAGAGAAAACGAGTCAGAGAACAATGTATGAACTTGTGCACCATTCTCTTTACAATTAATGCAATTTCACTTTTACTTTCTTAAGTTTTCTGTATTTTATTTGTTTTCTCGTCGTCTTCTACTCAGAATTCTCCCTTTTGGAGATAACTTCGACGGTTATCTTCATGCTTTCAAGTTTCTGCATTTTATTTGTTTTCTCTTTGCCTTCTACTCAGAATTCTCCCTTCTGGAGATAACTTCGACGGTTATCTTCATGCTTTCAAGTTTAAACCGCAAGAACACTCATAATTTCTGGAAAATCTTTAACACAATTGTTCTAGGATTTTCTAGTTGATCCTGCAAGCAACATTAATTTGTAACTAGCGGTTTTTACCAAAAAACACGATAAACACATATGTTTACGCTTGACTTAAAAACACGCGTGCCAAATAATTTTTTTATCGTAATTACAAGTTTGCCACCGCCTCTGAGTATAAAATCAGGCATCTGAGCGCTTAACTTTAAATTTCTAATTCTTTTCCTATTTTTCCACTGGTGCATTACAATTGAAGATTGATATTACAACAGATCTATATTATGGAGATATAATTAGTTGAAGTTCCTTCCTTTCTTACAATAGTTAAGTTTTACTTTTCAACTCTCACACTTTAAACCCAGCCATAAACAATGGGATTCCGTTCTTATATGCACAACACAATAAAAATAAAATATTAGTACATTCTAATAAAATACAAATTATAGCATATATATCAAAATTTCAGAACCACATGTTCTCCACACTCTTTATGAGCATTATAATCCCAAACATACCGGGAATGCTCACATTCTGAAACTCTTACAAAACACCCTAACCACTCTATGATACAATTGTCCAATCAGGAACCGCCAAGCACGTGGCCACTAAACGATTCCACCATTTATTAATTATGTCCATTGAAAAAAAAAACCTTTGCTTAAAATCATAGTTGGCTTCTGAAACTGTCACCAAAATGCCAAAATATTCCGCAATTTTTTTAAGCCAAAGTTCACATGATCCCATAAGTATAAGATTAC
The DNA here is from genome assembly GCA_039519185.1 of Astragalus membranaceus. NCBI lineage: Eukaryota > Viridiplantae > Streptophyta > Magnoliopsida > Fabales > Fabaceae > Astragalus > Astragalus membranaceus. Next base: position 51,204,960 of record CM076849.1, read on the forward strand.
CATTCTTAATATATAACTTGATATTTTCTAGGCTATGAAGATTGCATCACATGTATTGCTTAACGGAAAAATAGATTCTTGCGTATATCAGGTATTTACAATGAAGCTGCGCATTATATATCATCCACGGCGATTGTTGACCTCTTCTAACAAATGTGTTTCCATACACACCGGCCAGGGATCGACCCAGGACCAAATGGTTAAGGGACCCAAGTATCTACCAGTTGTGCCACATTATATTGGTATGCATTATATATTTTTTAGTTAGGTTCTTCTTATGATTCCATATATATCCTAATTAATATTAGTATCTGTTCGGTACCGTATCTCCTGCTACGTATCCGATCTGGGATAGGTAGACCGGTCCGAGATAGTTGGTACGTGTATCCTTGGTTGTCCGAGTTGGTGCTCCGGTCCGAGGTGGGGTGGTACCTGCAATGTCACTCCGACGCTCAAGTCAGTGAGTGAGTCAATTACAAGTGAGAGTAGGTGAGAGATGAATACCATTAATGTGAGCATTCAATGCTTATTTATAGGTATCTGGAGTGGAGGAGGGCTGTTGGATCTAGGTCTGCAATCTCCACCGTTGGATGAATTGGACCCTTTGGTGTTGGGCCTTTTTGGTGGATTGGCCATTGAGGCCCAATCCATAACAGTACCCCCCCAAGTCGGGTCGCCTTAAGGCGAGCTAGACTTGTTAAGAGATTTCGTCGGGCCCAAGCTCGGGCGAGATACTTCACGACATACCGGGCCGATCTGAGGGAATCAGGTCGCGCCGAGTGACTCGAGGCTGCCCGCTTTGAGAGATTCCGGTCATGGCGGGATAGAGAGAGACCGGGGCGAACCGATGGAAACGAAGCGATCCGGTCATGGCAGTGCCTTGATTTCTGTGCCAGCTGGCAACGTCATTGATGGGACGCGTCGTTCGAGGATGATTGGGGTAATGATGGCGCTTGGAACGACGCGCCTGTCTAGGGGCTAGTCTTGGGAAACGTAGCCTAGGCCCAGGCCCATTTGTGGCCTTCTTAATGTTCTATAAATAGGAAGGGGGGATCCCCCTTACTTGGATTGTTTTTCTGCGAATTGCTCTGCTTCCGATCTTAAAGTCGTTCCGGAGCTTATTCCTCTCTTCAGAGTTGTGCTGTATCTCGGTGACGCCTTTGCTGTTCGCGACCTGCCTCCATTGTTCGACGAGCTTCGATTTTCGTAAGGTTAGTTTTCCTCTTCTCTTTGTTGCTTCCGGCTTTAGATCACGACCGGGTTCTTTCCGGACCCGCATTTGTAGATACAGATTGGGGGTCATCAAGTCGGGTTCCGACTTGGTTGTGGACCCACTGTTTACGTATCAACCTGACTCGTCAAGCCCCCATTTCTGCAGGACCGATCTGGCGAGGACGAAACAAACCCGTCGGGTTGCTGACATAGATCGCCCTCATTTCGCACAAACAATGGCTTCCGGATTTGGAGAGTCGACGGAAATTCGTGCTAGTCCCCCCGGGTCAGCTATTCCCGAGGTTCAAGACGACTTGGGCTCCGCTCCTACTCACGCTGAAGACCGGTCTCCCGAGGCTCCCAGCAACGAGCCGGTAGATGAAGACAACCCAGAGGTGGTGGTTCTTGATTCGGGTGATTCTGATGCCGAGCCCGACCGTGAAGAACAAGGCAGTACTAGTTGGAGTTCGGAGGAGAGTGAGGAGGAGGTGGCTGAGAGCCGAAACAATGAAGACGGTCTTGGGCATTGCGGGGAGCCCGCATATGAAGAAGGTGATTCTGAACAATATCCCTGAGCCGGAGTAGGGCCGGTCAATGTTCCCGTGTCCCTACCTCTCACTGTTCCCCGGGAGTATTCCTGGGTGTCGGAGGCGTTGAGGGGGATTCCGTCCCTTTATAGGACCGGTGACGATATGAGTTTCTTCGTAAACCGCCTTTCCCGGAAGGATCAGATCTGGAATGTGGAGGGAATGGCTGAAGACCAGCATGTGGCCGTCTGGCCGAAAGCTCTTAAATTTGTTATGTACGGGGTGACGATCCTTGATATGCACGTTAGCCCCCCGTTCACCGCTTTTCAACAAGAGGCTTTGGAGATCTTGAACCTCGCTCCTTCCCAACTACATCCCAACTCATGGGCGTTCCTCCGGGCTTTTGAGTTGATGTGCATTCATCTGGAGAGGTCGATCTCCTGTGACCTCTTCTTCCACCTTTTTGAGGTTAACCGGAGGCATGAGGATGGAACTAAAGATCGGTGGGAACATGTGAGTTTCCGGGCTAAGAGAGGGTTAAAGATTTTCATGCCTTATTCCGACTCTCTTAAGAACTGGAAAAATAAGTATTTCTTTGTGGAGCCCGTGAATGAGGAGGCAGTGAGGCATGTCGGCCAATATTCTTCGGACGGGAAATCATTGGAGTTCACAAAGTTTCAACTGGGATGGTCTCTCTCTCATTTTAACCGGAGGCCTCATTCTTACACCGTCGGCTTAGGGCGGCTATCCCAGGTTGATCAGGAGTCGTTGGCGATCTTGACGAACTTTGCCGACCTGATCATCTACCGGGATCCCAAGAAATTTGGGATTGACGTAGCCCGATTGGTTGGGGCTGGGTCGAAATCTCAAGTAGTCGCCGTTCTTGGTAGGTTTCTTGGTAGATAACCCCGCCCATCATAATTTTTTGACTGCCGTTTCTTTTAACATTGTTTATTTTCCTTTCTTTGCAGATAGCATGGGGCCGGACAAGTTCTCTCGCCTGACGGCTCTTGCAGAAAGGAAGGCCGGGGTTAAAAAGGAAAAACCCGTTGCTGCCATCCCGATTAGCACCATCCTGGAGGCAGGCTCGGCTGGAGCAGAGGATCGGGCTGCGGATCTCTTGCAGAGAAAAAGGGAGCGCCCCCTACCGCAAGCAGACCCTGCTTCTACTTCACATGCCCCGGCTGCTCGGGCTTCAAAAAAGGGGCGCCATGGGAAGCACCGGACTTCTAGGTCTTCCGGCCTTTCTATTGACGTCGACTTCCTGCAGAAGCATTTGGAGGATTCCCGGGTCGACCCGGTGGAGGCGTCTCTCAGGTTATTCCGGCATCTTGCCGACGTGACGAAGCTTCAGAAGGTCGAGGCTGAGAATCAGGCAAAAGGTAACCCCAAGTTCCGAGGTGCACTCTTTGACTTTCCTTCTTAGTTATCTCTGTTGCTGACTTCCTTGTTTCTATTATTACAGGGGCCCTGGTGGAGAGGGACAACGAAAGAAGAGCCCGGGAGGAGTTGCAGAAGAAATACGAGACTCTGGAGAGGGATTAGACCGAGCTTAAAGCGGCTGCGGAAAAATTTGAAAAGGAGAGGGACTCTGCCCTTAACTTGTGCATGGAACACGAGGTTCGAATCCAAGATCTCGAGAGTCAAGATAGGCAGTCTGCCGAGGTTATTTCTTCCCTGAGGGCTCGGATTCAGGAACTCGAGGCCGATCTGGTGAAGGCGAGGCAGGCCCAGGTCGGGTCTAGCGTTGATTCTTTGCTTCGGATTGCTGAATTGGAAAGAGAGCTTCAAGAGGTACGTGCCAAGGCAGAAACCTTGGAGGACGAGGTGGTGGAGGTGGCTCAACTGGCTATGGACGTGGCCGAGGAGAGCTTCGAAAAAGCCCTTGCTCAAGTCACTGTCATCCATCCATCCCTTCCTCTGGACCGGGGATTTATTCGCTTGAACCATACCGTAGCAGACGGGCGTATTGTCCGGCCCTATCGTGACTCTGATGCGTTCGATGTCATTTACCCTCCCCCTTCCTTGCCGTGATTGCTGCTGATGGGGAAGTTCTGAATTTTGCTGCTTTTTGGGTTCCGGGTGGAACCGGTGGGGAAATAAAGCCCCGGGTTCCGGGCGGAACCGGAATTTTGTAATATGCCATTATCTTTTTGAACTAGAGGACCCGGCCGTATCCGGGATAATTTGTAATGAAAATGTAATTTAATGGGCTTCCGGTTTCATTTACCTCGGTTTAGTCTTTATACTGTTGTTTTACTTTTGTGCACTTGCGTTTGATTCGCTCAAGTGGTAAACGTAGCCTTAAGGACAGTTTACCGGGACTCGGCCCCGATCGAACTCGTCCCTTAGGGTTGTGGCAACCTCGGCCAAATAGTCGTAACAATGATCGCCTTCGGGGTAGTTTACCGGGACTCGGCCCAGATCGAACTCACCCTTTAGGATAGCGACAAACCTCGGTCAGCTAAAAGAAAATAGAATAGGCGATAAAATCGGTAGACACCGCATTCATATAGGATAACATCGGTATACACCGTTCATTAGATAAGATGAGTTACAACATCGGTATACACCGCAAACATAATTGATAACATCGGTATACACCGTTCTCCAGATAAAATAAGAATAACGTCGGTATACACCGCTCTTCAGATAACATGAATTACAACGTCGGTATACACCGTTCTTTAGGTAAGATGAGAGTCAGCTGTAATATTTTCTCAGTTTAGTTGTGTTCCATGTTCTTGGGATCGCCTTGCCGGACAAGGTCTCCAATTCGTAGGCACCTCTGCCGGTTTTAGATAAAACTCGGTAAGGTCCTTCCCAGTTGGGGGCGAGCTTGCCCTGTGCGGCGTTCTTCAAACCGACATCGGCTCTTCGTAAAACTAAATCACCGATCTCAAGGTCTCTGGGGATCACTTTCGAGTTATATCGTACTGCTACCCTCTGCTTTATTATTGCTTCTTTAAGGAAAGCCTGACCTCGGACCTCGTCGACGAGGTCGAGGTTTTCCTTCAACGCCTGGCTATTGTCCCCCGGAGGTTTCGGGTGGAGTGTCCTCCAGCTCAGCTCCCCGATCTCCACCGGAATCACGGCCTCTGTCCCGTACGAAAGTCGGAAAGGGGTTTCCCCCGTTGAGCTCTGTGGAGTAGTTCTGTAGGCCCACAGCACGTAAGGTAGCTCTTCAACCCAGTTTCCCTTTGCTTCGTCGAGTCGTTTTCTCAGTCCATTGAGAAGGACTTTGTTGGCAGCCTCGGCCTGACCGTTTGTCTGAGGGTGCTCTACCGAGGTAAACCGGTGTTTGATCTTAAGGTCTGACATGAGTTTCCTGAAGCCTTTGTCGGCGAACTGTGTTCCGTTGTCCGTGACTACAACCTCGGGGATCCCGAATCTAGTCATTATATTTTTCTTGAAGAATTTGATGCAATTCTTAGCGCTGATGATGGCCAGGGGCTCAGCTTCAATCCATTTGGTGGAGTAATCCACCGCTACTATGAGGTATTTGATCTGGCCGGGGGCAGTTGGGAATGGCCCCAAGAGATCTATTCCCCACCAAGCGAATGGCCACGGCGAGCTTAAGCTGGTGAGCTCCGTAGGGGGTGCTATGTGGACCTTGGCGTGGATCTGACACTTATTGCACCTCTTTACATAATTTCTTGCATCGGTCTCCATGGTTGGCCAGAAATATCCCGCCCTTAATGCCTTTCGAGCCAGGGATCGACCTCCAAGGTGTTGCCCGCAGATTCCCTCGTGGATCTCGGCCAGGACGTAGTCCGCTTCTCCTACTTCGATGCACTTCAACAGTGGTGCCGACAGGCTTCTTCTGTAGAGGCTTCCATCGATTATGGAAAAAGAGGAGGCCTTCCTCCGGAGGATCTTGGCTTTGCTCGGGTCCGGAGGCTCGTTCCCCGTTCTGATATAGTCTATTAATGGCGCGATCCAACCCTGGCTTTCTTCTACTACATTAATAGAAAGATTTGCTTCCGGGTTCAAGATTACGCTCGGCTTGCTCAGTGTTTCCTGGATTATTGACCGGTGATTCCCCGGAATTTTGGTGCTGGCAAGCTTGGAAAGGATGTCAGCCCTTATATTTTCCGATCTTGGAACGTGCTTCACTTCCGTGAATGTAAAAAGGGAGAGCAGCTCCTGCACTTGGGTTAGGTACCTTTGCAGGATCGGATCTTTAGCCTCGTACTGTTTCCCGATTTGAGACACCACCAATAATGAGTCGGTATTTAGGGAAAGCCGGGAGACCTTGAGGTCGATCGCAAGCCGGAGTCCAGCTATGCACGCCTCATATTCCGCCTGGTTGTTTGAGGTAGGGAAACCGAATGTGAGTGATACTTCGATTATGATGCCCGTCGGGCTTTCGAGCATTAACCCTGCACAACTTCCTTTTGGATTTGAGGATCCGTCTACGTGAAGTGTCCACACCCCGTCATCCGGATCGGCGGGTGCCATCTTTGTGATAAAGTCGGCAAGTACCTGGGCTTTCATGGCCGGTCTTGTTTCGTATTTGATTCCGAACTCGGAGAGTTCTACTGCCCATTTGATCATTCGTCCTGCTAAGTCGGGTCGGTGCAAGATCTGCCGAATTGGATAATTAGTCCGTACCACGATTTGGTGGGCGACGAAATAAGGTCGGAGGCGGCGTGCCGAGATGAGTAGAGCAAAGGCGATCTTCTCTATTTTCTGATATCTCACCTCCGGTCCATGCAAAACTTTACTCACAAAGTATACCGGGCTTTGACCAGCTCCGGTCTCCCTGACAAGCACGACTCCGATGGCCTCATCTGATATGGCTAAATACAAAAATAAATCTTCCCCTGGGCTCGGCCGACTTAGTATGGGAGGTTCGGACAGGACCTTTTTGAGCCGGGAGAGTGCCTCGTCCCGCTCTGGAGTCCATTCGAAAGTTGCTTCTTTCTTAAGCAGTTTGAACAATGGGAGTGATTTGAAGGCGGCGTTGGAAATGAAGCGAGATAGCGCAGCTATCATGCCGTTGAGTTTCTGGAGCTCTTTCTTAGTGGACGGGGTCCGTATTTCTGTTACCGCTCGGCATTTATCCGGATTGGCTTCAATGCCCCTTTCCGTGAGATAAAAACCCAAGAATTTTCCAGCCCGGACTCCGAAGGTGCATTTTTCCGGGTTTAGCCGCATATTATTTTTTCGAATTTCCGCAAAAATCTCTTCCAGATCGGATATATGGAGGTCTTCCCTTTCGCTTTTTGCAATCATGTCGTCGAGGTAGACTTCTACGTTACGACCGATCTGATCTCGGAATACCTTGTTCATCATCCTTTGATAAGTGGCCCCCGCATTTTTTAAACCGAATGGCATGACCCGGTAGAAGAAATTACCGCGGTCAGTCATAAAGGCCGTCTTCTCTTGGTCGGGGGGGAACATCGGAATTTGATTGTATCCGGAATAAGCATCCATGAACGAGAGTAAGCGAAAACCTGAAGCATTATCGACGAGCCGATCAATGCTAGGAACAGGGAAGGCGTCCTTAGGACAGGCCTTATTAAGATCGGTATAGTCAACGCACATACGCCATTTTCCATTGCTTTTCTTAACAAGTACAGGGTTTGAGAGCCAAGTTGTATACTTGACCTCTTTTACAAAATCAGCCTTAATTAAATCTTCAACGACCTTAGCCGTAACAGCTGCCTTTTCCTGGCTTTGAGCTCTTTTGCGTTGGGCGACCCATTTTGCCCCGGGGTTCACCGCTAGCTGGTGACAGGCGACCTCGGGGGGAATCCCGGGCATGTCCTTTGCTGACCACGCGAAGAGATCGGTGTGGGATTTGAGGCAGAGGGTGAGCTTTGCCTTTACTTCATCGGGAAGATCGGATCCGATCTGGACGGTTTGGGTCGGGTTCTCTCCCAGCTGGATTTGTATGAACTCCCCATCAGGTTGAGGTCGCCTAATTTTCTTCTTTAGCTCACGTGCTAACTCGTCGTCGTTTTCCTCCTCGGAGCTGTCCGGGTCATACCTCGCGTCGAGGTCCGTGACGTTGACCTCGGCCGCTGGACCGGTTCTTTTCTTCTTTGGGCTCCTCTGAATCCTTGCCTCTATGGGGGGAACCCCCTCTTCTGAGGCCAGCCTGTCCGCCTTGACATGAAGATAGAAGCATCTTTGGGCGGACTCTAAGTCGGCGTCAAGGGTGATAACTTCGTCACTCAAAGAGTAGAACTTCATCTTGAGGTGAACCGTTGAAGTTACGACTCCGAGTCTTCCAAGGGTGGGCCTCCCGATGATACAATTGTAGACCGAGGGGCATGGCAACACCAGGAACTTGGTCTTGACCGTCCTTTCTAGTGGCTCCTCTCCATAGGTGACCATCATTTCCAAGTAGCCAAGAGGTTTGGTTCGAGACCCGTTGAAGCCCGAAAGATCCGACCCCCGGTAAGGGGTGAAGTCCTCCTCTGAGATCTGCAGTTTTCTCACCAGGTCGATGAAGATGATATCAGCGGAGCTCCCCTGGTCGACCAGAATCCTTCTTATTTCATGGTTTGCCATGACCGCCCTGATTATGAGGGGTATGTGTTTATTTGGCTTGCCATCCAATAAGTCTCGGTCGCTGAAGGCCAAGGGTGGGCGCTCCGGGCCTAAGGTGATTGCCGAGGTGGAAGCGGCACACATGACTTCCTTCCATTTTCTTTTCATAGTTTTGCCCGATGCCTCGTCGGGATACCCCCCGGATATCATCATCATTACAGGTCGGCCCTTTGATTTTCGATAGTCGCGCTCGTCCTCCGAGCTCTCTTCTCGTTTTTGCGGGGCTTTACCCTTTCGTTTCGGATCGGCTTCTTCCTCCTTAACCTCGCCCTCGTGTCTGGGTGCTTTAGCCACGTACTGGCCTAACTTCCCTTTCTTAATCAGGTCCTCGATGTCATCCTTCAAAGCATTGCACCGATTTGTATCGTGCCCTTTGCTCCGGTGATACCGGCAGTACTTGTTGGATCTCTGTCCCGGCCTGTGTGGGAGCGGATCAGGGAACTTGACTTCTTTGAACTCAGCGTTCATACATTCCGCCAGAATCCTGGCCCTTGTTTCATTCAGATCGGAATATTGTTGGTGTCGGTTCCGAGTTCGGAGCCTATTGTCGTTCCGGGGTTCCCTTTCATAACGGGCCTCTACTGCCTGACGCACCGGAGCCTCCTTTTCATACCGAGGCTTGCTCGTTCCGGGGTCGGCATCTGTCTTTCTTGCAACAGCGCCTTCTTCATGGTCAATGTATTTTTGAGATCGCTGGAGGAACTCGGCAAGCGACTCAGTTTGGTTGATTCCGACGTCGATCTGAAACAGACTTCCTTCCCGCAGACCGGCTTCCATGAAGAATAGTCGAAATGAATCGTCTAAGTTCCGGACCTGAGCCGCCTCTTTGTTAAATCTTTCAATGTAGTCTCGGAGAGACTCGTTCTCTCCTTGCCGGATGGCTTGTAAGACTTTTCGAGATTTAGGTTTCATTTTGGAGTGGGCGAACTGGGCCGAGAATAGCTTTGCAAGTTGGTCCCAGGATGATATCGAGTTTGGCTTGAGGGCTCTGAACCAGTCCAGAGCCAATTTCTCCAGCGTAAGAGGGAATATCCGGCATTTGATCTCCTCTGGGACATTCCTGTATTGCATCATCGTGTCAAAGTAATCTAGGTGTCGATCAGGATCGCCCGTCCCGTCATGCATCTTTAAGCCCTCCGGGGGTTTCTCTAAGTGCTTGGGTACCGGGAAATAGTCGATTTCCGCTGTAAAGGGTCCCTTCCTAGTCGCGGACCTCTCCCTCGGAAGAGGCCTCCTGGTTGGGCGTCGGACGGGGGATCTGGGAGACAGAGGGCGCCGACGTTCAGGCCTCGGGGGACTTCCCCGGCTTATAGAACGTCGCCTTGGGGACGACGATGCTAGTGATGAGCTTTGGTGAGTTGACTCCCCGGGGTAGTAGGTCTCGTCATAAGTCTCGGTTGGGGGAGTTCCAAATTCTTGTCTCCCTCTTTGGCGTGGTGGCGAGCGATGGTGGTGCCTCCTCCAAGCAGGGGATCGGTGACGTCTTTTACTGGAGGTCCTCCTGCTAGGAGAGTAGGTTTGAGGGGAAGTACGATCCGGGATATCTCTAGCCCGGACTTCGGCCATCTCGGCCTCCAGCTGGGAGTAACGCTGACTCCTTTGATCAGCCACGGCCTGCCTTGTCAGCAGTTGGATGAGCTGTTGGACAGCATCGATCGGTACCGGGACAGTCGGGGCTAGAGGTGGAAACTGGTTTCTAGCAGAGCTTATAGGGATCATCGCCCTGGATGAATTCCGGCCATGGGCCGAGCTGCGAGGGAGAGTGACCGCTACCCCCTCCGGGGTTTCCTGTTGCTGGTCGGGTCTGACCACGACGCTGGATACGTTTCTTCGTCGTAGTTCCGGAGCCATTGCTGATCAAGGAGGTTGGGGGAAAGACTAGAGTATAAGGCCCTCCCACTGTGGTCGCCAATGTTCGGTACCGTATCTCCTGCTACGTATCCGATCTGGGATAGGTAGACCGGTCCGAGATAGTTGGTACGTGTATCCTTGGTTGTCCGAGTTGGTGCTCCGGTCCGAGGTGGGGTGGTACCTGCAATGTCACTCCGACGCTCAAGTCAGTGAGTGAGTCAATTACAAGTGAGAGTAGGTGAGAGATGAATACCATTAATGTGAGCATTCAATGCTTATTTATAGGTATCTGGAGTGGAGGAGGGCTGTTGGATCTAGGTCTGCAATCTCCACCGTTGGATGAATTGGACCCTTTGGTGTTGGGCCTTTTTGGTGGATTGGCCATTGAGGCCCAATCCATAACAGTATCTGTTGGAACTCTTGCGTGTGAATTGAAAAAAGTCTCACATTAGATAGAACTCTTGTGTGTGAATTGGAAAAAGTCTCACATTGGATAGGCTGAGCACTTCTATTAAAAAGCGTATAAAAGGAGAGTTTCTCCTCATTTGCAAATCACACAACTTGACGATAAATTATTCCTCAGGTTTTCTCTCTTCTCCCTAAATTTCTTTCTTCTCTAGAAAACTTGAAGCATTTTTAAGCTTAGTTTCAAAAGAGTGGTTTTTTATAACCAAAATTTCTTTCTTCTCTAGAAAGCTTGAAGCATTTCCAAGCTTAGTTTCTAAAGAGTGTTTTTTCATAACCATATTGAGGGTGTATATCTTAGAGAGAATTTTCACGGTGCAGTGAACTTTCGTAGCAGTTTCGATTGGGCTGTTTTATCCTGGGGACGTCGTGGTTGATAGCTTGCTTGCACCTTGGAGCAGTGCCACGAAACGTCTTAAAGAGAGCGACCTAGTCCGCGGCTCATCCCAGTAATCCCTTCGGCTTGTTCTTGAAACCAGTGTTGTTTGGGGAAAGTTCTGACTAGGAAAGACTTAGTACTTAAGAGTGTCTTTGTGACCCACCTCTCTTTCTTGGGAACCTACTCAGATAACTGTATCAAATAATATATAAAACTTTCCCAAACTGGAAAGAACTGTGCCTTTCGGGCGAAGCAATATTGCTTGCAAGAAAATACTATTTTAATTAAAAATATGTCCTAGGTCACCCCTTATGGTCATTTGTACGTAGTGTTACATGTAATCTACCGATACTTTTCAATTGTATGAACACATTATTGAACTTGAACCTGACATTTTTTTTATAATTCATAGAGTAGCTAGCAGCAAAAAAAATTATTCCTGTTGTTTGGAAGTTATGTGTTAAGTGTAATAGATTTACATATTTCCAAAACATTTCTACGTTTTCAGTCACTTGTTTCAAATTGTCTTCAAAGTTTTTTTTTTTTACAATGTCTTGTCATTACTTAACTTTTTTTTTTTATAAACAAAATATAATAAGGAAATACTGAACTCATTACAAGGGGCTAGTGTTCAAACAAGTTTGCAAACGCCCCCAACGACGAATTATAACACCACTAAGGCAATAGGAGTACAACAAAAAATTATAGATCTCAAAAAAAAAAAATTATAGAAGGAACACACACACACTTCCTTCTAATTCTGAAGGAACACACAGTTTACATAGTTTCACACACACACACACATATGTGGATCGATATATTGTATGTTATGAGAATTTCTTGCAGTACACTTACTAGTCTTGTGTTCCACATCTTTATTTCTTGCAATGGTCTTGGAAAACTTTCTTTATAATTGTGTGCATAATTTTGATCACACAATTGATGTAGAACTGAGAACTAAAAAGAAGTATAACTTATAAAAAAAAGTTTCAACGTCGGGGGTTTGCTAATAACCGACAATAATACCCCTATATTGGTAAGTTTATTTAAGTATTAAAAGTCCAACTTACTACAGCTGTGGAAACTGCACCGCTCCATAACTGGTGTTGTATCCCTTAGTTGTAGAAGTGGGTCATGGGACTACTTCCTTCTTGGGGACCCACTCCCTTAGGATTGCCTTCCTAAGGCAATTCTTGGCATCTAATCAGCATGAGTGTACTAATAGGTAGATTCTTAGGTGGGAGGGAGACCTTATGGTGTGGGATCTTACTTGGAGGGACTTTTTGGGGGAACTCTTACATAGCTTACCATCCATGGAGGCAGATAAGTACTGGCTCCGGAGAAGGATGCCTGAAGAGTTATATTCCTCTTCGATACACAACTTCGACTCTCTGTCCGATTTGGAGGAGCATTCCACACATGAACCTTTTATGCATTTGGCCTTTTTTGTGGCAATTGATTTTGATAGGATCCCTTGTAGGGAGAATCCTTTTAGTAGAATGGTTATAAACGATGTAGCTTCTACGACTTGTATTCTTTGTGGTGACCACCAGGAATCTTCTAAATAATTGCTTCTCACTTATGATTTTTCTCTTTTAGTATGGTATGCTATATGTGGGTGGGTGGGCTTGTCATCGGTGGTTCTCATGATCTCTCCTATACATTTTTTTTTTTGTTTTGCTTGATTGGGAAAAAGTGTACGTTGTAAGAAGTGTTTAGAAATGATCTGGGATGCAGTTATCCCGGCTCTTTGGAGGAGCGAAACAATTGTATCTTCCTAAGTAGATGGGTTGATAGTATTCAGGGTTCTATAGAGGATTAGAGTTTTCTCTTGGAGGTGGTTTCGGATCTCCCCACATGTCTTGAAATGTTTGTAAGGGTTGGTGTTCCCATTGTACTCCTCTACTTCTTCTGTTTCGATCTCCGGACCCAATGCCAATAATCGCTAACCCACTCCCCCATTTTTCTTCATTAGTAACTGTTTTTTTCTTTATTTCCTAGAAGAACTTGAGTAGTATTATCTTTAGACAAGCCACACCAATCCAACCTCATGCCAAAAGCTATCTTGCTTCTCGTTGCAAATTCTGTGAAGAACATAATCAAAGAACAATGGAGCATCTGCATCTTCCCTCATCAACAAGAATTACATCCTTCCGCCACCAAAATGCTTGCTAAGGCAACTCCACCTCCAATTAGCCACGTACTAGAAAAAATTCCAAATTTTTTATTCCTAGACCATCCAAGTACGTTTTTGGTAAAACTTTGTCCAACTAACTCAATTCGCCTAATTTTAATCATTCTCACAATCAATCAAGAGAAAATTCTTTTGGTTTCTCTCGAGAGATTGTTGACTTTCTTTGGAGTCTTATAACAAGAGAAATAGTACAAAGGTAGACTCGTCAAAATTAAATAGTTATCAATGAGATTCCCCCACCAACGATTTTTTTAGATAAGCAATTGTATTAAGGGGCGCACAAGGGGTGCACCAACCCCTTACACCTAGGGGCATCGTTAAAGCCTCTGAGAGTCAAAACCAATTGGGAAAAAGACCCAGGGAGGGAAAAAGAGTACCCCGACTACAAATATTGTTACATAGAGTGTTATTATAAACACTACAATGATGACAAACAACCCACCAGACAATTATTCCAATCCGACCACCCAACCTCACAAGCTCTCCCTTGCCTCGCCTTGAACCAGCCCCACGCGCAATCTTTAATGCCTGCAACCAAGGAAGGAATTGATACTACCTCTCATTTGAAAATTATTTTATTCCGAATTAACCATGTCCAACGGTCTTCCTTCTGTGCAGCTGGAGAAACCGAGACCAATAATTCTTTCATATACTGTATATTTTGTTCTTCGTTTGGCAGCAACTCCGCCGTCCACTCCCAATTCCAACGCCACATGTTTCCTGACCATGACCACATATCTTCCACCACGGCTTCTTTTACGGAACATGAATTAGACATAGATGGAAATAGCTCAGTAAAAGTACCTGTCCCCATCCACTTATCGTTCCAAAATTGCACCGTGTTACCTCTCCCTAATTTAAGATTCACAATATCGTTGAACCATCCACCACCCAAATTTGAACCGCCCCCCAATTGACATAAATCTCTCCACCATAACGATGTTTTCCCCCCACCCTCTTCTATATTAATTTGCACAAGGCCATCTACCTTTCAATCCATATCTCACCGTCAAAATTTCTTTCCACAAAAGGTTACCCTCCTCCACCAAAATCCTCCATCTCCATTTTGTTAGGAGAGCTATATTGAATGGCTTTAAATTTTTAATGCCAAGCCCGCCTTCTTTTTTTTGGTGTGCATATTTTTTACTTCACCCAAGCCATCTTCTTATGCTCTCCATCACCTCCCCAGAAAAATTTTCTTTGAAGCTTAATTATTTCCTGAATCACTTTCTTAGGAGCTTTGTAAAATGAGAATAAGTATAGTGGGAGAGATGCTAATACCGAATTTATAAGTGTGACACGTCCTCCGATTGAAAGTTGTCTACTCTCCCAACTGTTAAGTTTTGCTTGAATAGAATCAATAACCAGTTGCCAAGTGCTCAAACATCTTGGATTTTCTCCAACCGGTACACCAAAAAATATAAATGTCGTTGATCCCAATCTACACGAGAGAAATTGCGATATCCCCTCCATATTCTCTCTTCCATGTTTATGCCTATCACATTGCTCTTTGCAAAATTTACCTTCAATCCCGACACTAGTTCAAAGCTTCTTAGAATTGCCTTCAAGCACACCACACACTTTTTTCACCACCATCACAAAAGAATATTGTGACATCCGCGAATTGTAGAAGTTCAACCGAAAGAGTCTCGCTTAACTTGAACCCATTTAGACTATGAGATTCCACCCCCTTCCTCACAAGACCCGCTAAACCTTCTGCTGCGACTAAGAATAAAAATGGTGCAAGAGGATCTCCCTGTTTTAGTCCCTTCTGAGCCACAAATTCTTCGGTTGTGCTACCATTAACCAATACTGAAATTGAGTTAGAAGAAAAGCATGCGCGCATCCAGCCCCTCCATTTCACGCCAAACCCCAATCCTCCCAACATGTAGTCCAAGTAAGACCAACTCACTGAGTCGTACGCCTTTTCAAAATCGGCTTTTAGTACCACACATTTCTGTCTCTTCCTCTTTGCCATATCTAGGACTTCATTTACAACTACCACCCCGTCTAGGATATTTCTCCCGACTAGGAAAGCACTTTGCCCACTCGAAATCACCCCCTTCAACACCTTTTTCAACCTCCCCGCAAGTACCTTAGCAAGCATCTTGTACAAGCTACCAATAAGTGAAATCGGCCTATACTCCCCTAATCCTTGAGGGTTACTATTCTTGGGAATAAGTGCAAGAAACGATGCGCTTATTGCTTTCGGTAATCTTCAGGCGAAATTAAATCCCAACAACTCTTGATGAAATTGAAGTTGAACCCATCCGGACCCGGGCTCTTGTTCCCATCACACTCCAAATAGCCTCCTTTATCTCCTCCAACGAAAATGGCTCAAGTAATAATTCAGTATCCCCTCTTGATATTTGATTGAATTGGACTCCATCAAGTGTAGGCCTATTATACTCCTCCTCTTTGAATTTCTCTTCAAAATGGTCTCTTATTGCTTTCTTAACCCCCCCCACATCTTCTACCCATTCTCCATTCACCAATACTTTCACCAATTGAGTCCTTCTTCTATTGCCTTTTATGCATGCATGAAAGAAACGACTATTGGAGTCACCTTCCGCTAGCCATTTGATTCTTGATTTTTGTGCTAGTAAACTTTCCTTTGCATGTAATTCCGCCCAAAAGTCATCATTCAATCGTTTTCCTCGTTTCCTCGTCAATGCCAACCCCTTCCGAAGACAGCTTCTCAAGTTCATTCAACTCACACACTATGTTCTCAATCTTTAAGTCTTTAAAACCAAAAGCCTCCCGATTGCACACTTTGAGTTTTTCTTTTAGAATTTTCAACTTTTCCTTCAACACAAAAGAGCCCCTACCTCCCACTTTAAATGATTGCCAACAATCTATCACAAACTTCTGAAACTCCTTATGTTCCAACCAACAGTTGTTGAATCTAAACAGTTTCGGTCCCCCAATTCAACTTCGAAGTCATCAACCAAACTGGACAATGATCGGAAATTTCCCTATCCCCTATCCACTGAGCACTTATACTCCACCTTGAAATCAGCCCTTCAGCCAATAAAATTCTATCTAGTCTACTTGCCCTCCCATCCGAACCAAAACAAGTGTATTTTTTTCCTAATGCTGGCATGTCTACAAGCTCCATATCTTCTATAAAGGCTGTAAATTCCCTCGCCTCAACTTGGTTAAAGCTATTTGAGCACCTACTCCTCTCGTGTCTCGAAACCACAACATTAAAATCACCTGCAATGCACTAATCCCCCACCTCAAATTGTTCTTTCAAACACCTTAAATTATCCCATAATCTCCTCTTACCCCTCATACTACATGCAGAGTACACATTCACCAAGTAACACACATTACCCTCTACTTTGGCACACACCCCTATGAAATTTTCACTTGAGAAAGAGAACATAACCTCCATAATATCCGCTTTCCCTACACTTAGCAGACCTCCTGATTGGCCTACCGCATTTTTGTTTAACCAATCGAAATTTCCATCACTCCAAATGCTTCCTATTGACCTTCTAGAAATATCACTACTATTAGTTTCTTGGATCATACACAAATCAATCTTCTCTTCCATTATTAACCTTTTGAGGCGCCTTCTCTTTGCGCCCCCCTCCCCACCCTCTTATATTAAATGTTGCAATCTTCATTGAGAACCATTTTTTCCCCTTCCTTCCCTTTGCCATCTTGTCACGAATCTCCAATGATTTAATTTTGCCCGAATAGCTCATCATTATTTCCTCCTATTACACCCAAGTTGTCTTTAGCAAAGCTCCACAATTTGTTTGCAAGAGATATCTCATGTTCCGCCAAAAATCTATCGTTACAAAAGCGAATACCCGAATCTCCAATTGACATGTCTCCTATAACAGTCCCTTCACCTTCGTAATTAATAGAAAGAGATAATCCCGGATTAGGAGGATTACGTTTCACTACGTACATCCTTGATGATTCTGAATTCCCATAAGAATCTTCAACTGAGTGAATCAATCCCTTTGCTTCCTCACTTACGATCCCCACTGTGACTACATTTTTGCTAGAAGTCTTCTTTTGTTTGCAGATTTTTGCTTCCTCGCTTACGATCATCCCCTTGCTGGGCCCATTTTGTTCAGATGCTGTAAGTATTTGAGTCTCCAAAATTTGCGGCCCATTTTCCTCTATTTGCTGCTTAGTGTTGTTTGTTTCCCCAATGATTCCTGAACCACAATCTTCTATTAATTCTACCTGCCTTTTCAAAATACTGACTCACCATTTACACCAGCCATAGATGGCGCTGATTTTTCCTCTCTCCCATTAACAATATCACGTTCCACATTCTCCTCATTTAAACCACCATTATTCACCCCATTGAAATCACTATTATTCTCCCCATTTAAATCACCCTTGTTCAAATTAATTCCTTCGTATCCCAAGTAGGTAGCTCAGTTGGCGAGCTAAGGGTTATCGAAGGAGTGCACCAAAAGAGTGCAAGAAGGAGGTCCCGGATTCAAACCCCGAAAACTAACATTCCCCCACCCCCACTAACATTGCTTATCAAAAAAAAAATCAATTCCTTCGTTGATATTTTCCCCATTTAAAATACCATTATTGCCATTATTATTTTCCAATTCCCTTTCAACCTCATCATTGTTGTTTGCTGATTCATGCATTACGTTTTTACCCTCTTGCCTGTTAGTCCTTTCGTCTTCCTCGTCTTCCCCGTCGTCATTTGAGTAATCATCTTCACCATCTTCGTTTCTGAACAATGGCGGGCTGTCCCCGTCTTCACTATCATCATCACTGCCAGAGCTATAGTCAGAACTTGCTGGTTGTTTCACCTGAGTTAAACCTTCCCAATGCATCAGACCGCACCATTCCTCCAAAACCTTGATGTGAAACATTGATCCATTTATATTAGCATGTAGTATCATGTTGAAGACGTCATAGCATTTCGTTCTAATAAGAATTCTTTCCACATCCATCGAATTCTTCTTTCTCGTATTCTTGTCCACGCCCAGGAACGTGCCAAATTTACGTGCTATCGCCGAGAAGAACTCATTATTCCATGCATGAATTGGCACCCCATGGCATCGCACCCACACTACTCTTTCGTTATCGGCCTCCGAAGGGCTCCATTTTCTAATTTCATCGAACTTCTCATAAATCTAGTCTTTTGCGTCTGTTATGAGGGCAGGGATGATCCTTTCCTCCATTTCCTCCATAAGAACCTTGTTGGCACCCATAGGAGTCACCTTCACCGAAAAAAAACCGTGCCAATTGAACCACTCCTGTAGCGACCGAAAAATCCGGGCGAGGATTCCTCGAAGGTTCAAAAATGAAGCCGCCACCAAAATTTAGTTTAAGGGCAAACATTGGAAAATCCCTTTTGGAATGGATAAGGGTCCCTGAGACCAGATAAGGGTTCGGGAGTCGGTTATGCGTGGGGAAGGTATTAGCACCCCACGACATCGTTCCTAAGGAAGGTTACCTGCTAATTAGTTGTAGAAGCGAAAGTTAATTTTGAAAACATTTATTTTTACCCTTTTATTGTGAATTAAAAAGAAAGAAGAAAGTTGATATTTTATTTGAATTTAAGAAAAGGATTATTTAGGAAAAAACTAAAAAGGTTTTTTATTAGTGCAATTGACAGAGGTCGGCCGCCCTCTGCTCCTACGTATCTCTTGGTAGAGAATCAAATCACACGTAGTTCTTGGGTAGAAAAAGTTTGTTTATTGGTGTATTTTATTTAGGGATTTTAGGACTCCTGAGTGATCAGTTCATTTGTCCTAAAATGATGACTAACCCGACTGTACAGTCGGCTTAGTCCCCTACTTTGTGAAAATGGAGTTTTTTGAAGTTTGGAAGATAGTTTGATGTGTGGTGGTTTGATTTTACTTGAATAGGGGTTTTAGGATCCGTACGGTTCATTCGTCCTAGAACGCTGACTAACCTGACTGTACCATCGACTTAATCCCCTATTTTGAAAATTTGATTTGTGAAAAGAAACGTGTTTGTGTTTATTTTAATTTAGGAATTGTTTGTTTTAAATAGGGATTTTAGGACATGATCCGTAACGGTTCATTAGTGACCTAAAAAGCAGACTAACCCGACTGTACAGTCGACTTAGTCCCCTATTTATATTTTTTGGGTAGAAATATTTACTTATTTATTTTTATAGAAAAATGTAAGTTTGTGAAAGAAATATTAACTGCAGGAGGTTGTATTATTAAAAACGGAGGTGTGGAAAACAGAAGCCCAGTTCGTTTTTGGTGAACTGGCCTGCGAGAACGTGGGCTTCCAGTGGGGGTTACAGTAATGAAACGAGGGGGTGTGTTTAGTAAACTGAAATAAAAAAAATAAAAATAAAAATGAGATAAAATGGGAGGGGGTATAAAAGGAGAATTAGGGATTTTGAAACCTAATTTCCTCCTCTTCCTTTGTTGCGCCGCAACGGCCACACTTAGGAGAGAGAAGGAGTGATTTTTGGAGAGAGAGAGGGATGGACGCGCGGAGAGAGAAGGTAGAGAGGAGGGAGGCAGAGAGGGAATCATGGAGAGAAAGAGATGGAGAGGAGATGGTGCGACTGAGAGGGATGGAGGTGGTGCCAAGCTCCGGTGACCCGCGCTTGGCTCCTGGTGAAGACGCTTGGCCGGCCGTTCCTTGGCCGGTGTGGAAGATGATGGCAACGAAACGGGTTTCAAAGGCGATGGCTACGATGGGAGAGGAGGTGCGAAGAAGACGACGGCGTGGTAGTCCACGGTCGGTTCACGGCCGCGACGACACGTTTTTGGGAGACGGCCACCGTCACGGTGGTCGAAACTGGTACGGTTCTACCCCTTCTTATTTCGCTTTTTATTCCTCTGCTCCTATTCTCTGTTTTGATGTTTTTTTTTGTTTCTCTGGGTGGTTCTCGGTGGGAGGACGACGGTGGCTGTTTTCGCTTTGGAAGGCCATGGAGGGACGCGGTGGTGTGATGGGCTCACGGTTGCGATGACTAGGTATTCAGGCCAACGACCACCGTCTACGGTGGTCAGAATCTAAGGGTAAATTTGAATCCCTTTTTTGCTTTTCTCTTTTTCTCCTATTTCTTCTACCGGTTCTTTCCTAAATTCGTGTTTTAGGGTTTCAGAAATCCCCAAATCTATTTCTCACCTTTTCTAATTTGATTCCCTATGTGTCTCTTGTTTTGAATCCTATTTTTGGTGCGATAACCGTAACCGAAGCCATATTATTTTTTATAACCCTAATGTCTATTATCTAATGCAAAACAGTCTAGTTTCTTTTTCTTCAAAATGAACAAAACCTAAGCCCTATATTTTTAAAATCATCTCCAATCTTAGACGTTGGTTCCTAATTTAGTTCATATGTACACAAAGATAAATTCCTTTTTTACATTACAGCGTATTTCACCCGTGTGATAAAACAGAAAACATAAAAAAGCAAACGGGATGACTAACCTTTGTTCCAGCTTCTGTTTGATCCCCTCTTGCTATTGTTGTTTACTGACGATTGGTGCTTCTGTTCTGTTTAACTGCTTATGTTTCTGGATTTCTTAATGTTTTGTTATTAGGGTTTCAGTGTGAAACCCTAATTTCTACTCTGAAATGCTCTAAATTTTCGTATCTGTTTTTTTGGGTTTTGTGTGTCTGAATTACGCTGATTTTTATAGGTGTGAAACGTAATCGAAAATTTATGACTAACGATTTCGTTTCCGTTTCAGATATCGGGCTTATTGAGAAGCCTTGGAGAGCAAGAACAAGCCCAGAGAGCTGCTGATCTTTTTTGTATTTTCGTTTTCTACTTTTTTTGGATTTTTTTGGATTATTTTGTATTTTTTGTTTTTTTTCGATTTTTTTGGATTATTGTAATATTAATTTAATTAATTCTGATTTTATTTAATATTTTTTGGTGATTTGATCAAAGGACTAAATTAAGTCCAAAATACCAATCATAGGCCCATTTATTAAAAACGGCTCAACAAGCTAGATGTAGGCCAAAATATTAGACATAAGCCCATTTATTAAAAACTGGCCCGAACTATTAGACATAGATCGAAATTAGACAAACTGGCTCTAAACTAAATAAAATACTAACATAGGCCCGATTAAATAAATTGCATTAAGGCCTAATTGCTCAAATATATGTTCAATTAGACAAAAAGCATTTCGGCCTGATTGAACAAATTATTAAATGCTGACCTAACTAAACGAGACAACATCGAATGAGTCAGAAACTGATCTCGTAGCAATAGGACTTGTGACTTATGACACGCAGAATAAGTGATAGAAATGATTGCGAAAAAAAGATCGGACAAAATTGGGGTATAACAACTCCTGTACCATATGAGAACTTTCGGCAATTTTCACAACCCCAACATACATATTTTTGAACGAGACAAACTCCTCCTCCACGCGTTGTACCACACGTCACAAATGTTCTTCTTTCGATAATACACAATTTTTTGATCATACTGTTTCTGTCTATCGTTCCACCTTCCAGTGTTACTCTTCTTCTCAACGTATCTCTTTGCCTCCCCTCTTTTGTTGAATGCGTTGTCTTCATCGTTTCTTTTCCCATTCTTAGCCGGCGTCTCTTCATTCACTTCTACACCTCCATTCCCCCTTCACCTCCTTCCATATTTTGTGGGTTCCCTGCATTGATGCAACATTAACCTTGGTTCCGATCCTGTCTCTTTCGAAGCTAGGGAGGTTCACATGGATTTTCTTTGCACCAAAGATGATATTATCGAGTTTCACCGCGAAGATTCTAGGTTCATTTACATCTGCAAATCTAACGAAGCCGAATCTTTTCCCCCATTTGTTCCTCTTTGGCGGTATGACAACCTCCAATGCCTTGCCGTATACACTACAAAAAACGGAACGGATTGCGGGGGTTTTTAAGTCGTTTAGCGGCGGTTTTAAACCCCCGCAACGTATTCTGCGGGGTTTTTAAAAAACGCCGGAGAATCAAGTGCTGCAATCTGTTTGCGGGGGTTTTAAAGAAACGCTGGTATAGTTCCTGTTAGCGGGGGTTTTACTGCGGGGGTTTTTAACCCCGACAATTAGTGGAGGTTTTTTTGAGGGGGTTATAAACCTCCCTAACCCGTGGTGATTTGTAGGAGTTTTTTTTTTAGATAAGCTGTAGGAGTTTTATTTGTATAGATTTTTTATTGCCATATAATTTATAGGACTTTTTTGTGGGGGTTACAACCTCCTATTAGAGACAATATTTCTTTTCTAATTTGAGAATTTCTTTCCTCATGGTTGAGACATCCTTACAAACACCTGGTTCCAAATCAATGCCAACTTTGGTATTTCCAGACGCATGTTCTGCATACAGAGATGATATAATCTCCATTGCATTTAGCCCAGCATTCTCAGCCAAAGTTCTAGGAATCATCTCAAAACTTTCAGCAAATTTTGCTATAGCATACTGATCCAATCCTGTTTCCTTGAAGGAAAAGTCTTTCACCCTTTTAGCTAACTCAATTTCAGTTGCAGCAGCTCCAGGTACAATGCGGCTATCCCTGCACATGGCCTTGTAAGTGTTCACTCCATCATCAACAGCTCTTTCAAGATCATCTAGTATGCTATCAGTGCTTCCTCGTAATACAACAGTAGAAATAGAATTTCCACCACCTTAATTTTTCACAATGGCGACCCTAACACCACCAATTTCCTCGACTGAAAGAGAATCAACATATCCAAGATCATCTGGGTTTGGTTGGCTAAGTTTCAGCATAGCAACAGCACCAGCTGTTCGGCAAAATCGACGTAGTTCAAACTTTGAACTGATTTTCAGAACCATAAGCTTGTAGCGCTCACAGAAATGCAAAGCCATCTCTCCTACTGCTCCTCCACTGACTATCACGGTGGCACCAGAATCTGCTACTGCCTTGATGAGCTCCTACTCTACTTTATTCTCTTCAGATTTTGAATAATTTTCTAGCTGCTCAACTGTATGTTTGAGGACAGTTCCTTTAGTATCAGTTGCAGAAGTATCATTGATAATATAAATAAATATATAGGATCTCCTGATTGGTTATTACTAGTTACTACATATTGATTATAATTACACATACATACGCTTCATAACATATCACACACATGGAAAATTATTCAGATTCATGGGATAACTATTGGGTTGGTGAGCTGCTACTTTCATGGGATAACTACACGGGGAGGGCATAACAACCTGAATCATATAAAGCCAGCCTATTGCATTTCCTGACCTAACCTAACAATGGAATATGCAATATGAAATTGCCCCAGTTTGTTATATAACAATGGCTAAAAGTACAGACATTAATTTTCAAATCACTTTAACTTAAAGCAATAAGAATTACATTTTAGATTCTTCCAGTCATTACAGAAATAATTATCAGAAGAAAATTATCCAGATATCGACTTGTCAATTTTCTAGTAGAAGAGTTAAAAGGAAAAGGTACAACAAAATCAACCCGAGCAAGGTCTCCAGTAGCATAATCTCGGAACAGCACATATCCATTTGGCTGCAAATGGAGAAAGGGTATATTACTTTCATCATACATTAGCTAGTTATCTAGCAAAGTTATAGAAAAATACAACAACTTCTTACTTTGACAACTTTTGTAACATTCTGCAAAACTAAAGACATTTTTTCTGGGGACACTGCAGATAACATAAACATCTGTTTACCAAGTCAGCTATTTAAATAACAATCTTAAAAAAAAAAATTCAATAACAATAGCAGAGAAGTTATCTGAAACAAGACAAGAAAATGATGGCTTGCAGCAAATTAAAGTAAATGTGATCCATAATTTCTCTGCATAAACTTTAAGCATTATAAGGTATAATCTCCATTCAGAAGTTTAGTATACCATTGTAACAATATCAACAGAAGATGGAATGACCTCTTTGCACAGATCATCACTGTCAAGTCGGAGACAAAAGCATGAACATGGGACTCCTTGAAGTCTTCATGTGTCTGCAATAAACAAGACAGGTTCATTCTTGTTACATTTCTCTGCACAAATAATCTTATCAGAAACTTTTACACCATTAGATCAAGATTGAATCAAAAGCATACACCCAAGTCAAGTCACTAAACAAGCACACATAGAAATAGATTATGATTTGACAGACAATTAACATAGAGTAGATTTCCAACCTTAACCAACTCAATAGCTCGTGGTGAGAAATCACACGCATAAACAAAACATCTTGATATGACGCTATCACAGGAAAAATAGTATTTCCAGCTCCACAACCAGCCTGTATAGTAAACATCATTTATTGAGAAAGCATAAATGATGAGCTTATAAACCATAGAAGTAGAAAGAGCATAATGTGGGAAAATATACTACCTCCAAAATCACTTTTCTCCCTCCTCCCTGAAAATTGAAGATAACTTACATCATTAGCACAGAAAACAACAACACATTGAAGAAAAAAATCAAACTAAAAACTAAGATATTATTCGTTACACTAACCGAAAAGTAATCACCCCCATTCCTTATCCAAGTAATGCTGATCTTTGAAAAACTGAAGAGAGGAATCATCACTATAGTCAAATTACAGGTTTAGCTATTTAAATAACAATCTTAAAAAAAATTCAATAACAATAGCAGAGAAGTTATCTGAAACAAGACAAGAAATTGATGGCTTGCAGCAAATTAAAGTAAATGTGATCCATAATTTCTCTGCATAAACTGTAAGCATTATAAGGTATAATCTCCATTCAGAAGTTTAGTATACCATTGTAACAATATCAACAGAAGATGGAATGACCTCTTTGCACAGATCATCACTGTCAAGTCGGAGACAAAAGCATGAACATGGGACTCCTTGAAGTCTTCATGTGTCTGCAATAAACAAGACAGGTTCATTCTTGTTACATTTCTCTGCACAAATAATCTTACCAGAAACTTTTACACCATTAGATCAAGATTGAATCAAAAGCATACACCCAAGTCAAGTCACTAAACAAGCACACATAGAAATAGATTATGATTTGACAGACAATTAACATAGAGTAGATTTCCAACCTTAACCAACTCAATAGCTCGTGGTGAGAAATCACACGCATAAACAAAACATCTTGATATGACGCTATCACAGGAAAAATAGTATTTCCAGCTCCACAACCAGCCTGTATAGTAAACATCATTTATTGAGAAAGCATAAATGATGAGCTTATAAACCATAGAAGTAGAAAGAGCATAATGTGGGAAAATATACTACCTCCAAAATCACTTTTCTCCCTCCTCCCTGAAAATTGAAGATAACTTACATCATTAGCACAGAAAACAACAACACATTGAAGAAAAAAATCAAACTAAAAACTAAGATATTATTCGTTACACTAACCGAAAAGTAATCACCCCCATTCCTTATCCAAGTAATGCTGATCTTTGAAAAACTGAAGAGAGGAATCATCACTATAGTGAAATTACAGGTTTAGCTATTTAAATAACAATCTTAAAAAAAATTCAATAACAATAGCAGAGAAGTTATCTGAAACAAGACAAGAAATTGATGGCTTGCAGCAAATTAAAGTAAATGTGATCCATAATTTCTCTGCATAAACTGTAAGCATTATAAGGTATAATCTCCATTCAGAAGTTTAGTATACCATTGTAACAATATCAACAGAAGATGGAATGACCTCTTTGCACAGATCATCACTGTCAAGTCGGAGACAAAAGCATGAACATGGGACTCCTTGAAGTCTTCATGTGTCTGCAATAAACAAGACAGGTTCATTCTTGTTACATTTCTCTGCACAAATAATCTTACCAGAAACTTTTACACCATTAGATCAAGATTGAATCAAAAGCATACACCCAAGTCAAGTCACTAAACAAGCACACATAGAAATAAATTATGATTTGACAGACAATTAACATAGAGTAGATTTCCAACCTTAACCAACTCAATAGCTCGTGGTGAGAAATCACACGCATAAACAAAACATCTTGATATGACGCTATCACAGGAAAAATAGTATTTCCAGCTCCACAACCAGCCTGTATAGTAAACATCATTTATTGAGAAAGCATAAATGATGAGCTTATAAACCATAGAAGTAGAAAGAGCATAATGTGGGAAAATATACTACCTCCAAAATCACTTTTCTCCCTCCTCCCTGAAAATTGAAGATAACTTACATTATTAGCACAGAAAACAACAACACATTGAAGAAAAAAATCAAACTAAAAACTAAGATATTATTCGTTACACTAACCGAAAAGTAATCACCCCCATTCCTTATCCAAGTAATGCTGATCTTTGAAAAACTGAAGAGAGGAATCATCACTATAGTCAAATTACAGGTTTAGCTATTTAAATAACAATCTTAAAAAAAATTCAATAACAATAGCAGAGAAGTTATCTGAAACAAGACAAGAAATTGATGGCTTGCAGCAAATTAAAGTAAATGTGATCCATAATTTCTCTGCATAAACTGTAAGCATTATAAGGTATAATCTCCATTCAGAAGTTTAGTATACCATTGTAACAATATCAACAGAAGATGGAATGACCTCTTTGCACAGATCATCACTGTCAAGTCGGAGACAAAAGCATGAACATGGGACTCCTTGAAGTCTTCATGTGTCTGCAATAAACAAGACAGGTTCATTCTTGTTACATTTCTCTGCACAAATAATCTTACCAGAAACTTTTACACCATTAGATCAAGATTGAATCAAAAGCATACACCCAAGTCAAGTCACTAAACAAGCACACATAGAAATAGATTATGATTTGACAGACAATTAACATAGAGTAGATTTCCAACCTTAACCAACTCAATAGCTCGTGGTGAGAAATCACACGCATAAACAAAACATCTTGATATGACGCTATCACAAGAAAAATAGTATTTCCAGCTCCACAACCATCCTGTATAGTAAACATCATTTATTGAGAAAGCATAAATGATGAGCTTATAAACCATAGAAGTAGAAAGAGCATAATGTGGGCAAATATACTACCTCCAAAATCACTTTTCTCCCTCCTCCCTGAAAATTGAAGATAACTTACATCATTAGCACAGAAAACAACAACACATTGAAGAAAAAAATCAAACTAAAAACTAAGATATTATTCGTTACACTAACCGAAAAGTAATCACCCCATTCCTTATCCAAGTAATGCCGATCTTTGAAAAACTGAAGAGAGGAATCATCACTATAGTCAAATTACAAGTAACAAATAAATGACATCTAAATGAAACAGAAAGACTTCAAAATTAAAATTGGGGGTAAGGGTAAGGGGATAGAAGAAGCCAATACCTTTTCCTCAGAATAGAAGAAGCTGCACGCCAAAGGAACGCAGAAACGAAGAAGCTGTGGCAGAAACGCAAGGTAAGAGGATTCGCGAGAGGGTTTCTGGAAAGCAGGAATGCAGGAACGCTGAAACGAAGAAGCTGTAGCAGAAACGAAGAAACTGTTACCAAGACGCACAATAAGATACGAGATTGGGGGTTTTTGGTAAGGGGATTCGCGAGAGGGTTTCTGGAAAGGGAGGATTTGTGACTAAGGGGATTCGCGAAAGGGTTTCTGGTGAGGGGATTCGCAAGAAGAGAGAAACGTGAAGCAGTGAAGAGAGAAACAGCAAACTGGATTCGCGAGAATGGTACGTGAATGGGTTTGTGAGGAACGCGAATGGTACAGGTGAATGGAACGAGAAGAGTGAAGGTTTTTTTTGTGAGGAACGTGAATGGAACGAGAAGAGTGGAGGTTTTTTTTGTGAAGCAGTGAAAGTGAGAAGAGGGAACGTGAAACTGATGGGAGGGAAACAGGTTATAGCGAAAGTTTTTTTTTTGGTTTTTTTATTTTACATTTAGCAGGGGTTTTTCTTGACATTCAACGGGGGTTTTAAAACCTTCGTAAATTGAATCAACATTTTCAACTTCCTGACCGAGGGGTTCCTTTTTTATTGTTAAACTGAGGGAGTTTTTAAAACCTCCGAAATAAAACCCCCGCTATTTGATCCGTTTTTTGTAGTGATAGTACGAACGCCCTTAGCATCTCCTTTGCGCCATGGGTCTCAAGAAAGTATGAGAAGTAGAAAGAAGTTGTAACCTCTGATCTTCCATATCTCTTGCCATCGACATCCGTTCTCCCTTGATGATGTTGAGATCTTTGTTTCCTCCTTTGAACAAGCTGCCATTCCCCTTCCTTCTTTCCCACTCGCTCGCCCTCTGTGTTTTTCTCCCCCTCTGTGACTTTCTGAATTCCCTCACTCTCCCGGTGTTTCTCTCTCTGCATTTGGCCAGTATATCTGTTTAAACTATTGCAATGTTATTTCGCCGTCCACTCCCAATCCCCCCACCAACGATAAATTCATTCCTTTCCATGATGCAAACCTATTTCACATGGCTGCCAATACCACATCTCATATGCTACACCTTCTTTGAAATGGAGGTTTGCAAAACTACAATGCGTAAAATTAGAGGAATTTTCATGAAATGATTGTCACTTTAATTCAGAATAGGTTGCTATTTTAGAATTATTTCCCTCAATTCGGATGTCATTTTAAAGCCGCACAAGTTCTATATTATATACGACAAGTTTTTCAAAGTGTACAAACCATTATGGTGTCATCGCCATATTGAAAAGGAATCGAAAAACGTTGGATGATCAAGTATATCAATTCCTAAAATATAAAAAAAAAAATCAGATATTGTTCTTGATATTCAATTAAATATCGATACAAAGAAAATGAAAGTTGTTCTTGAGAGTGACAGACACACAAAAAAAGGATCACATATTTTCTCAAATAATTAAAAAGAAATGAAGAGAAAGGAAAGGGGAATGCAGTAGAATATCTTTTAAATTGGGTATTATCGATCTCATACCATGTTACGAAACATGGCTTGGAGAAAAGTGTGGTTATATTGCTTTTGCAGATTATGTTTTGATGATGATGTGTTCGAAGTCAAAATGACAAGCAGGTTAGGTTTGGATGATGTGTTCAAAGCGGAAATCCAAGGCACAAACAAGACTGATCAAGAAGTAAGGGTAGCCTCTAGAGTTTGGGTTGTGTCCTAGGATATATTGTAAGCCGCTTCTGAGTGTCAGCTCATCTCACGGGTTCATAGCCTTCACAATATTTCAAAATGCATGCATGCACATAGGTAAGGCACGTAAACATAAAAACCAATTTGTGAAAGTAAGAAATCGATTCACACTATTTTCTCTAAAGCTTGAAATCGATTTCCAACTCTTTGTGGAAGTTGGAAATCGATTCATGACTCCTTTCCTAAAGCAAAGAATCGATTTCCAAGTTGTTTAAAAAAAAAAGAAATCGATTCCTATTATTACTTCTAAGATCAAAATCGATTTCCCACTCTGTCTTTAAAGTAACAAATCGATTTCCTTCCTGTTTTAAAGCTATAAATCTATTTGCCTCTTACTTTAAACAAGAAATGAATCGATTCATAAACTATACTACTTCAAGCTAAGAATCGATTTTTCTCCTCATGCAACTAAGCATTAAATCGATTTGCTTCTTTCTAAAAGCCTCAACGGTCATATTTTTAAGCTAAGAATCGATTTCCATTTATTCCTTAAAAGTAATCAATCAATCACACACTTATGAGTTATTCCTATTTTTAAGACAAGAATCGATTTTCACTCCCAAGTATTTCAAGCAAATAATCGATTCTCTACTTAGTGTGATTTCATTCAACGGTCATATTTTTCCTAAGCCTATAAATAGGGACTTAGTGTTTTTCAGAAACACACAACCCATTCTTACGCTTACACTGAAAACGCAAAACTCAAAACCCTAGCACACACATTTTTGTTCTTCATATATTCTTCATCTATCAGAGCTGATTTCTCTCAAGGGTTAGAGTTGGGGTTGGTGATCTTCAAGTTGTATAATCTGCCTTCATAGGAGGTATTTTGGTTTTTATATTTGTAATTCGTTTTTACGTTGTTCACAGTACTAGGGAGTGGGGTATCTCTCTAGGGTTGTTGTTGGTGTAACACCCCCTTCTAATAAGCTACTATTTAATTCATTTAAAATCAGAGTTTCCAAAAAAACGTTTTAATGCATCCACAAGAGGGTGCCACATTTCAAAACAACAACGCATACTAGTCTCCAAAATTTAATTCATAAAGTCATAAGGTACGATACATAGTGTCATACCCTAATTTTGTCCGGCTAATTAAAGAACATCCAAAAAAAAAAAAGGTTTTCCGCGTATATTTGATTCCTAATCCCTCGAATAGGTCATTTTGCGCTAATTTACTAATTTTGCGTTGTTATTACTTTTTTTTAGTGGTTAAACAAAAATTAAAAAAATATATGCTAACACAAAAAATTACATAGTAGATTTAATTTATTTTTCTTGTTACAATATCTTTAATTAAAAAACGAAAATAAAAAATAAAATAGATAAGAAATAATACAAATAAAAAACGGGAGTTGTTTTTTCTACTTTTGCGAAGGCAATTTCTCTCTCCTCAGACCTCGTTTCGACGATCCGAACGGTAGAACTGAAGATGGATATCTCATGAACCTGGTGTCAAAAAACAACGATGATCCAACGGTTAACGAATCCGGAATCGCACTGTCAATATGGCTGGTTTGAGAAAAAACGGGATTGGTTTTTAGCTACTTTCCAAATGCAATTTCTCTCTTCTCAGACCTCGTTTCGACGATCCGAACGGTAGAAGTGAAGATGGATGTCTCATGAACCTGCTGTCCAAAAAGAAAGATGATCCAACGGTTAACGAATCCAGAATCGCACTTTTACGGAGGCTGGTTTGAGAAAAACGAAAATTGCTTTTTCTATGTTGTTTTAGTCCCACATTGCTTGGGAGAAACAAGAACTCCCTAGCCTTTGGCTATAAAAGAGATGGAGATGCAAAGGCTATGGACATGGGTGATTGACGGGGTAAGTGATCTTTTGGGCTAGCATTTGCAGCCCATTAGATTAAAAGCCTGTCTTTAATTCTTTTGGACTAGCTTTTGCAGTCCGTTAGATTAAAAGCCCGTCTTTAGTTATTTTTGGGATGGCCGTTGAGGTCCTTTACTTGGTGGTTTTCGGGTGAAAACGGACCAGATAGGAGTTCGGTTCGCGGTTGATATGGTCAGATTGCTCGGTCCGTTTCGGCGTTGGTCGCATTGATCAGCTAGAGGTTAGTTTTGCATTTATTTATTTAATTTATTTATATGTATAGTTATTTATTTATTAACTTTACGCTTTATTAATTGTTAGTGTCGTCATTAATTTTTTTAAATACACAAATAATTTTCTTCCAAAAAGTCAGACATCTTATTTTCCATTTCAAAATCAAACTTTGTTAGTAGTCTTGCGAAGCCTTTGCTTGCATGATTATTAACAATGGAGTGCTAATGGTGGTCACTTGGAGCCTTTGCTCGATTGATCATCATGAAAGCTCAATTTTCGCTATTAAACAAAATAAAAAACAAAAACATTTTTCTAGACAACCAAGAACTACGTAGCTTTGAATTCTCCATCGCACCGGGAGATACGTAGGAGCGGGTCACATCCCGTCAAGCATAACAAATAAAAATCATTTTCACAATAAGTTTTCAACAATCATTTTCAAAAGAACCTAGAACTACGTCACCTTTGATTCTCCACCCGGAGATACGTAGGAGCAGGGCCACGCCCCTGTCAAGCGCAAAAATAAACAATTTCTAAAATTAAAGAATATACAAACACATCTCTTTCATTTCAAAAACAAAAATCTTATTTTCAAAGTAGGGGGTTAAGTCGGTCGTACGGCCGGGTTAATCATCGTTTTAGGATAAGTGAACTGTGGTCCTTCAGAGCCCCAGCGCTCCTTCAGCCCTCAGTGGCCCTTCAGAGCCCCAGCGCTCCTTCAGACCCCCAGTGGTCCTCCAACACAGATCACACAGTCCTAAAACCCCTACATTAAAAAATACCAACCCACAAACATTTTCTACAACCTAGAACTACGTCGCCTTTGATTCTCCACCCGGAGATACGTAGGAGCAGGGCCACGCCCCTGTCAAGCGCAAAAACAAATAATTTCTAAATAAAAAATACAGACACATCTCTTTCAAAAATCAAAAATCTTGTTTTCAAAGTAGGGGATTAAGTCGGTCATACGGCCGGGTTAATCATTGTTTTAGGATAAGTGAACTGTGGTCCTTCAGAGCCCCAGCGCTCCTTCAGCCCCCAGCGGCCCTTCAGACCCCCAGTGGTCCTTCAACCCAGATCACACAATCCTAAGACCCCTATATTAAAAAACACCAAACACACAAACATTTTTCTACCCAAGACTACGTAGCTTTGAATTCTCCATCGCACCGGGAGATACGTAGGAGCGGGCCATGTCCCGTCAAGCACTTTTTCTAAAAACCGTTTTTCTTTTTCCCCCTTTCTCCCCAAAAATAAAAAATTTTATTAAGTTCTTTAATTCATTTTCAATAAGAAATAAAGAGGCAAATTAGGCATTTTTCAGGTCAACATATAAAAACCACATATTTAATTAAAGGTTCCCTCTCGGTAGAGAGGACGTGTGAGGTGCTAACACCTTCCCCGCGCGTAACCGACCCCCGAACCCAAAACTCTCAGTTTTCAAAGGCCAATCGCTTTCCAAAAAGGTTTTCCTAATATTTTCCTTAATAAATATTGGTGGCGGCTTCATTGTCTTAGAACAAGTTGTGAACGAGGAAGGTTCTCCCTCGGGGACTTTTTCGGGCGCAACAGCTGGCGACTCCGCTGGGGACACTAAAAAACATTTTTTCAAAAGTGGGTCAAGCCTAAATTAATTAAATGTGTGGTTTATATGATTGATTTGAATATCTTGCTTTGCCTCTCTTCTTTTTCCTTTTTTATAAGCATGTTACATCCATGTGCATTCTTATTCTATGTTTGCTTTTGCAATAGATAGTTACTTCTTTGCTTAGTTCCCTCATGCATTTCTTCCCCTTTCTTATCATGTCCCCTTCTTCTTTGCTCCCTTTCTTGAGGTAAGTAATGCATTGTTATCGGCACCCTAGATTAGTTTATATTGGATCGATATTGAACCCTAGGATAAACAACATGCTATTTGTCTGGACTGCTCTGGATTTTCATTTGCAGGTGGGGAAGGGTAGTTATTCCTAGGTGTTGTGCCCTCGACACACACTTCACATCCTATACTTGTGAGCATTGAGTGGGGCCTAAAACCCAAGGTCTGAACAAAAACCTAGGAGAGTGGGAACGATTAGTGACTGCCATTCGTAGACCTTTGTCTGTATGGCTCTCATGAAAGTTCCGCCCAAGAGTGCGCTTTGTCAGGATGCCTCACACTCGGTAGCTTTCTACGATTGTGGGTGCCATCATGAGAGAGACTTTAGCTCTTGGTTGCCATTGCAAGGAAGTGATTAGAACCTACATGGGAGGATTACCCCTTTCGTCGACTTTAGACCCTAGGATTCCCACCCTTTGTAGGACACGGGGGCACGCCTTTGTTTGTTGCATTAGTTTAGGCATTCCTTTTTCTTAAACTCTATTTCCAAAAATCGTAGAAAATAATATCCTTATTTTCTTACCCTCTTTTTATGTAAATGACACATCATTTCGCATCCACATCATTTCGCATTCACATCATTTCGCATCATTGCATCACTGCATCATTGCATCATTTGCATTGCATAAAATTCCAATTTTGAAAAAAATATTCATCTTGCATTCCCTTTCATTACATAAAGATAAAACAAAAACAATTATCATCTGCATAGCATAAGCATTTCATTTATAATCATGCAAAAAAAATCCTCATCAAGTTCATCCAAGATGAGACATCCATGCATAAGCATTATTTCAAAAAAGACACAGTAGAACTACGTAAGCTTTGATTCCTCATTACAATGGGGATACGTAGGAGCGGGTCATACCCCGTCAAGCACATTTTTCTAAAACCTTTTTTCCAATAAATCATTTGCATCTCCAAATAATTTTCAAAATCATTGTGAGTATCATGCATTTCATTGCACAAAAAAAATGAAAACAAGAAAGCGTTTCATTCATAATCATGAATAAAAATCATCATCAAATTTATTCAAAATGTAGCATTCATGCATCATTTCATTAGTTCAAATACATCATTCATCCATACATGCATCTTTCAAAAAGGAAGGGGCATTGGCATTTCATACTTTGTCTTGCCTCTAAAAAAAAAAATCATCATTTAGAGAAAAAGCATCATTCCTGCATCTTTCATCATTCAAAAGAAAAGGGGGGCATTGGTATTGCGTACCTTGTCTCGCCTCTAAAAAATAAAAGAAATCAAAATCAAAAATCATTTTGGAAAAAAAAGGGGCATCATTCTTGCATCATTCGCATTGGCATTCCATATTTTGTCTTGCATTAAAAATAACAAAATTATTTAGAATAAGCCACACTCTTCGAGTGGTCATTCTCCACGCATTTTCATCATACTTGCATATCATAATTTGTTCATTCATTCATTGCATAAAATAAGAGTTGTGATGAGAAGCGAGACGTTCTTGCGAAACAATCATCCTTTTTGAAAAAGTTTATCCTTACTTGGTTGCAAACTCAAGGTGTTTCAAGGCACTCAGTTTTTCAAATCAATAGCTCATTTGCATTTCTTTCAAAAGCACTGCATCAAAAGACTGAAATAGTGTATAAAAAAAAATTTAACTGATGTTAACTCTCTGTGAAGCATTCTTCTAATGAGCGTGCATGCCAGGTGCAGTTTCTCTTGTTTGAGTCAGTCAATTTCCTTCATTCCTTATCCAAGTCTAATCCCGCCCCGTCCACCCATAAAGTGCATATTCTCCCCATCCGTGCGTATTTGACTTTTGGTTGATTCTAATGCTTTAAGTCCTCCATGCTGGGGCAAGTCGGTGATCATTAATTCCCCTTGATTAATATCATATTCCTTCAGTGCAAGTCTCTCAAAAAAAAAATTATAATAAACAAGAAAACAAGCTCGCTAGGTTGAAAACCCGCAAAGGGCGGCCTAGGCAAAAAGGAGCGCCCGGTGGACTAAAAACTCGCAAAGAGCGGTCTAGGCAAAAATTAGGGCACAAAAAAGAAAAAAAAAGAGCAAACACATGAAGATAGATAAATTATTGTTCTAAAGTTAAGTCTTATAGAAATAAGCAATCGGGATTTGAAATGAAGTTTGGCCATCTCCTCAAAAACCCCAAAATCCCAGAAAGTCCCTTTCCTACCCACCTTGAGCCACGAAAAACCAAAATCCAAAAATCACCCTAGACAAGGATCACCCCAAATAAAAAAAACAGTGCATCACTTTTTATCAGCTCACCCGAGTCGAAGAAGGAAAAGAATCATAAAAAAAAAAAGAGGGGAAAAAGAAAAAAAAAGGGGATTCAAAAATGAAAATCCCAAAACAAAAGAAAATAAAGTGGTGAGCTGGTACATGTTACCACAAAATACAAGAGATCCTTGTCTAAATAAACCTTCAAACACTCCACCATTCCAACACCTGATTCCATAAACCTTCAAACACTTCCTTTGGCCTCAACATCAAACCCCTTAGTCATTCTACCATGAGACACGAATTTGCTTTAACAGAGCCCAAACAAGCCCAATAACCATCTTCCTCATAGTCCATTAACCGTCAATCAACGCCGAACAAAACTCATCCTCCCATTAGCCTCAAACACTTCATTAAGCCTAACCCTCTTTCCTCCACAAAACACCACAATCCCGAAAAGTCCATTCCGATCAATGACCGGTTGCTTTTGTTCACTCAAATTCTAATCTTAGTACAAACAAGTTTATCTATGTACAATGTGTTTGCTCAAAAGAAAAACAAACGATCAGAAAAAAGAAAGCTGATCAAGAAAGAATAAGCCCTCAGAAAAAAAGAGAACTGAGGAAACAAAAACAAACAGTCAGAAAAAAAGAAAGCTGACGAAATAAAAAAGAGGGACTTGCACTCCAAAACACATTCAAGATGCATTAAAACAAGGTTTAGTGATCACCAGGTAAGGATTCTTTCGCACCAAAAGTCAAGACATCAATAGAGAACCAAAGATTTGCACTGAGAATACCATTCAGACCCAAAGTTGGGGCATTCTCTTCACCACCCACACACCCTAGTCTTGGGAAAGTCTGTTCAATGCCCATCCCATGTCACTCTTGTTGTCAATGTCATTCCAAAGTGGGGCAAGTGCATTCCCATTCCTTCACCTCATTCATTCCCATAAAAACCTCACCGGGGCAATCTCTCAACTCACTATCCCAAACAAGACCTTGTCATTCTAATTGGGGCAGCCTTGTCTTTGTTATGACTGGGGCAACATCAAATTCTGTGGGTTGAAGCAAAACCTCTTTCATTCCAGCTTTCATCCCAAGAGCCGAAGCGTTCCCAATTCATCATCTTCTACGCCCCTAGTTGTTTTCACCACTAGACAGGGGCAAACTATTCAAAGACCTGAATTGGGGCAATCTTGTATCTCTTGATCCCTCACAAGCTTCGGCAATAGCCATGTCGGTCATTCCTTCACTTGCCATAAATGTCCATGCCCTAAACCAATTCCAAGTTAACTGACTCATTCATGCATGCTTATTAGACGATGCTTCAAAAAGAGAGAACACAAGTTGTTTACATTCAGTCATCATGGAAAGA
This sequence comes from Astragalus membranaceus, assembly GCA_039519185.1. NCBI lineage: Eukaryota > Viridiplantae > Streptophyta > Magnoliopsida > Fabales > Fabaceae > Astragalus > Astragalus membranaceus. Next base: position 51,241,712 of record CM076849.1, read on the forward strand.
AAGAGAAAACAAGTGAGGTTGTTTGTAAATAAAAACCTTGAGAACACCAGAGTTTGAATCAAATTCAATTTTTCAACAGAATGGTCCATAATCATCTCAAGTCCTTGCATTCAAAGTCTCGCATCTCATCATCACACAAATGTTTACCTCATGCATCTAGGCATTATAGCATATGCATCAAAGCATTACATTTGCATCTTCACATTTTGTGCATTCATCACATAGTAAAAAGAAAAAAACGTTCCACATCAGTCGCACCATATTAATACTTGCATTTCATAGAAGAAAATAGTACAGAAGAAAAAGCAGAAATCTTTTCATTGCATTGGCATCATATTCGCACTTCATAAAAAAGGAAAAGAACAAAATCATTGCATCATTAGAGCATTACATTTTGCATCAGATATTCCATAGAAAAAGCAAAGAAAGCAAAAAGAAAACAAAGAAAAGAAACCACAAAAGCAACACAAAAACATTCCCTGTCATCCAGCATTCCATATCATTCATCATTTCACAAGCATTCCTTTGTCATTCAATCATCAAACATTAAAGCAGTGCATACGCATCATATTAACGTTAGCATTTCCATAAAAGAAAAAAAGAACAAGAATCATTGCATCAAACATCAGAGCATTGCATCATATTAATGTTTGCATTTCATAGAAGAAGCAAAAAGAAATAAACAGAAGTTAGAACAGGAGCATTTCATTCATCAAAGCATCAATCACCGCATACATTTGCATCAAACATCAAAGCAATACAGTTGCATCACATTAATACTTGCATCTCATAGAAGAAAAGAAAGCTAGAACATCTCATGTCATTCATCATTTCATGTTATTCATCATTTTTCCCAAAAAAAAAAAAGGGGAAGAGAAAGTTTCCTTTGCATCAAAATACATGAGCTTTGCGTTCGCATTCTTAAGAGAGCAAAAAGAGAAGCCAAAAGAGAGAAAAGAAAAGAGCCAAGAGAGCAACAAAAAGAAAAGAAAAGAAAGAAAAAGAAAGAAGAGAAGCTAGAGAAAGAGAAAAAGCATATAAGAACAGTAGAAAATCATGCATTCATAAGCGAAAGAAAAAGAAAAATCATGCATTGCGTACAGACAATAGAAGAAAAGGAAAACCATTGCATTCATCAAGCATATAAGAACAGTAGAAAATCATGCATTCATAAGCAAAAGAAAAATAAAATCATGCATTGCGTACAGACAAGAGAAGAAAAGGAAAATCATTGCATTCATCAAGCATATAGGAACAGTAAAAGATCATGCATTCATCCGACATAGACAAAGGAAATAAGAAACTCATCATTCATCATAAGAAAAAAGAAAACAGCAATCATGGCATTTGCATTGCATGCATTTGTTCATTTTCAGCTACAGGTACAAAGAGAGGGTGAGCACTTCGGTGTTAGCCCTCGCCCCCAGATTCCAGAAAATGTTCCCCCAAGTTGGGAGTTCAGAAAGAAAAAAGAGAGAGAAATAGAAAAGAAAGAGAGAAAAGAAAAGAGAGCGCTCAAGCGCGCATTGCGGATCGGAGCACAGAGATCATCGCTCCCTTCTGTCCAGGTCTCACGTCGCGTACGAGCAACGCGATGGACCGCAGCCCCATGTGAGGTTCAACGGAATAGTTGTATCAGCCTAAGATACAGTGGACGCCGTGCATTGATCAGTATATCAGTTCCGGAGCTGATAACGATCCCCCCGGTCGCTCGAAAAGGCCAACAGGAAGAGCGTGCTCCTCAAAGCCACGTGCAAACTCGGATTCGTCAAGAGTTCGTTTAAGGATTACAGGTTTTAGGCAGCCTGGGCAATTTACCGCTTTCCGCACGCCAAGTGCCCATTTTACTTTTCTGTCTGCACGCCAAGTGCCCATTTTACTTTTCTGTCTGCACGCCAAGTGCCCATTTTACTTTTCTGTTTGCACGCCAAGTGCCCATTTTACTTTTCTGTCTGCACGCCAAGTGCCCATTTTACCTTTCAGTCTGCACGTCAGTGTTCATTTACTGTTTTCGCGTCAACACGAAAGTGTCTATCTTTCCAAAAAAAAAAAAGAAAAAAAAAATTTCGGATTTCTCCAAATGGACAAAATTGGTATAATTTGTGAATTCTTTATTTCTATTTTACCTTCGAAATATGTCTCGCGCAATTCATATTTCTTGGTAAAATCCAAATAAAGAGGGGCAGCTGTCATACCCTAATTTTGTCCGGCTAATTAAAGAACATCCAAAAAAAAAAGGTTTTCCGCGTATATTTGATTCCTAATCCCTCGAATAGGTCATTTTGCGCTAATTTACTAATTTTGCGTTGTTATTACTTTTTTTTAGTGGTTAAACAAAAATTAAAAAAATATATGCTAACACAAAAAATTACATAGTAGATTTAATTTATTTTTCTTGTTACAATATCTTTAATTAAAAAACGAAAATAAAAAATAAAATAGATAAGAAATAATACAAATAAAAAACGGGAGTTGTTTTTTCTACTTTTGCGAAGGCAATTTCTCTCTCCTCAGACCTCGTTTCGACGATCCGAACGGTAGAACTGAAGATGGATATCTCATGAACCTGGTGTCAAAAAACAACGATGATCCAACGGTTAACGAATCCGGAATCGCACTGTCAATATGGCTGGTTTGAGAAAAAACGGGATTGGTTTTTAGCTACTTTCCAAATGCAATTTCTCTCTTCTCAGACCTCGTTTCGACGATCCGAACGGTAGAAGTGAAGATGGATGTCTCATGAACCTGCTGTCCAAAAAGAAAGATGATCCAACGGTTAACGAATCCAGAATCGCACTTTTACGGAGGCTGGTTTGAGAAAAACGAAAATTGCTTTTTCTATGTTGTTTTAGTCCCACATTGCTTGGGAGAAACAAGAACTCCCTAGCCTTTGGCTATAAAAGAGATGGAGATGCAAAGGCTATGGACATGGGTGATTGACGGGGTAAGTGATCTTTTGGGCTAGCATTTGCAGCCCATTAGATTAAAAGCCTGTCTTTAATTCTTTTGGACTAGCTTTTGCAGTCCGTTAGATTAAAAGCCCGTCTTTAGTTATTTTTGGGATGGCCGTTGAGGTCCTTTACTTGGTGGTTTTCGGGTGAAAACGGACCAGATAGGAGTTCGGTTCGCGGTTGATATGGTCAGATTGCTCGGTCCGTTTCGGCGTTGGTCGCATTGATCAGCTAGAGGTTAGTTTTGCATTTATTTATTTAATTTATTTATATGTATAGTTATTTATTTATTAACTTTACGCTTTATTAATTGTTAGTGTCGTCATTAATTTTTTTAAATACACAAATAATTTTCTTCCAAAAAATCAGACATCTTATTTTCCATTTCAAAATCAAACTTTGTTAGTAGTCTTGCGAAGCCTTTGCTTGCATGATTATTAACAATGGAGTGCTAATGGTGGTCACTTGGAGCCTTTGCTCGATTGATCATCATGAAAGCTCAATTTTCGCTATTAAACAAAATAAAAAACAAAAACATTTTTCTAGACAACCAAGAACTACGTAGCTTTGAATTCTCCATCGCACCGGGAGATACGTAGGAGCGGGTCACATCCCGTCAAGCATAACAAATAAAAATCATTTTCACAATAAGTTTTCAACAATCATTTTCAAAAGAACCTAGAACTACGTCACCTTTGATTCTCCACCCGGAGATACGTAGGAGCAGGGCCACGCCCCTGTCAAGCGCAAAAATAAACAATTTCTAAAATTAAAGAATATACAAACACATCTCTTTCATTTCAAAAACAAAAATCTTATTTTCAAAGTAGGGGGTTAAGTCGGTCGTACGGCCGGGTTAATCATCGTTTTAGGATAAGTGAACTGTGGTCCTTCAGAGCCCCAGCGCTCCTTCAGCCCTCAGTGGCCCTTCAGAGCCCCAGCGCTCCTTCAGACCCCCAGTGGTCCTCCAACACAGATCACACAGTTCTAAAACCCCTACATTAAAAAATACCAACCCACAAACATTTTCTACAACCTAGAACTACGTCGCCTTTGATTCTCCACCCGGAGATACGTAGGAGCAGGGCCACGCCCCTGTCAAGCGCAAAAACAAATAATTTCTAAATAAAAAATACAGACACATCTCTTTCAAAAATCAAAAATCTTGTTTTCAAAGTAGGGGATTAAGTCGGTCATACGGCCGGGTTAATCATTGTTTTAGGATAAGTGAACTGTGGTCCTTCAGAGCCCCAGCGCTCCTTCAGCCCCCAGCGGCCCTTCAGACCCCCAGTGGTCCTTCAACCCAGATCACACAATCCTAAGACCCCTATATTAAAAAACACCAAACACACAAACATTTTTCTACCCAAGACTACGTAGCTTTGAATTCTCCATCGCACCGGGAGATACGTAGGAGCGGGCCATGTCCCGTCAAGCACTTTTTCTAAAAACCGTTTTTCTTTTTCCCCCTTTCTCCCCAAAAATAAAAAATTTTATTAAGTTCTTTAATTCATTTTCAATAAGAAATAAAGAGGCAAATTAGGCATTTTTCAGGTCAACATATAAAAACCACATATTTAATTAAAGGTTCCCTCTCGGTAGAGAGGACGTGTGAGGTGCTAACACCTTCCCCGCGCGTAACCGACCCCCGAACCCAAAACTCTCAGTTTTCAAAGGCCAATCGCTTTCCAAAAAGGTTTTCCTAATATTTTCCTTAATAAATATTGGTGGCGGCTTCATTGTCTTAGAACAAGTTGTGAACGAGGAAGGTTCTCCCTCGGGGACTTTTTCGGGCGCAACACATAGCACCGCAAATAATCTGCTGGTCTACACCAAGATAAATCATAATAGTCATCGCAGCGGAATAATCACCAAATCTTAAAATGCCAAATTACATCACCAAATAAAGTTCAAAACATCAAATAAATAATGTGTAAACTAAATGCCCCCGCCCCCGGTGCTACGTATCAGAGCAGACTCAACTGACTAGGAGAAGGTACTAGATCACCTTCACTCGCTATCACCTGCATGTTGCCGACATAAGAAGCAACACAAAAGCAGTAGGGTGAGTCTCATTTCATAAGTAATAACATATAAGATCAACAACATATAGATCAGGCAACTAACAACACCAATACACAGCAATAATAGCACACCGTTATCTTATATCAATCAACAGACAACACCGAAAGTATATGTAATGCATGCAATGCAACCCAACTCCTAGGGCATATGCATGTGGATCCATCAACACCAATAACTTGCCTTGAGGGCACTTACCAAATAAGGCCGAAGCCTTCTGCTCACCAACAATTTATAATAAGGCCGAAGCCTTCTGCTCACCAGACAATGCATATGTTTATGCGACGCCATGTACAATGCATTCACACGCACCAAAATCACCATAAGTCTGCATTAATATACTCACCAAAAATATTTCAGCTCCCCAATAATGTCTCAGCTCACCAGAAATATTATATCAACTCACCAATATTTATTCAGCTCACCAATAATTTTATTTTGTCTCACCAACTAATTATAAGGATTAGCACAATACCGTAAGTACTAAAACAACACCAAGGACCAAACAGGGACACAGGAACTCAAACAGCATCAAAACTAGGCAATATTATCCTAGACACCGGCTAAGACAAAAATTGAGTCATAGACTTAGACACGCACCTAGACTTGGCACGCAGGGCAGCCAAAATTGGCGCCCAGCAACGAGCCGCACGGGCTGCCAAACTTGGCGCCCAGCGCCCAGCGCACAAGACACACGCACACACGCGGGCGGCCAAGAAACGGCGCCCTTGGCACCTTATGCGCCCAGCTGCACACACACTCCACGCAACACAGCGCCCTTGGCGCCCAGCACACACGCACACCACGCAACACAGCGCCCTTGGCGCCCAGCACACGCACACCACGCAACACGCCACACACACACACAATGCGACACGGCGCCTATGGCGCCCAGTGCGCCAGCGCCAAACCGAAACAAAATGCAACATGGGCATGCCAATTTGGCGCCCTTGCACAAGACACACCAAGCAACACACACAAGGGGCTTGCCAATTCTGGCGCCCTCACACCGAAGCACCACAACACACCATGGGGCAGCCACATTTTGGCGCCCCTCACCATGACACACCCAACAACAACACCGGCGCCACTAGGCGCCATGGGACAGCCATTAGGCGCCCCAACAGCCCTACACCAAAACACAACACACACGCCACACCATAACTCACACATGGGCAGCCACTTTTGGCGCCCATGCCTAGCACACACACATGCTCTACGCCACACCTATGCACACACCAATCAACATCACACCACAACACCTATTACACACACCCCAATCACCCAATTTTACTCCAAGTTAATCATGCAATCACAACAACACTCAACAATTCCTCATGTTCTCATTCTCAATCTTATTGTTCCATTATAACAAACACCTATCATGCGAAATCAATTTTATATACACCTTAATACTAAATAGCATGGAATCAACCCATTAAACTCAATGTCACAATTAGCAAGAGAACAACAACTTAATTCAAATCACAACACCACGATTAAATCAACAACACAACAATTCGATTAACGGATCATCCCTAGCACCTAACTCCTATGGTTGCTAATCAAATAGGTTATTAAGGATGAAAAGGAGAGCCCCCTAACCTTTTGTTAATGGAAGAATTCACAAGCTCCTTGAAATTTCGCCAAGATACCAACAATCCTAGCCTTCTTCTTCCTCAAGCTTGCGCAAAACCCTCTCCCTTCTCTCCTTGAGCCGTCGCGACCCTTTCCTTCTCTCTTCTCTCTTGCCTTCGAATTCCTTTCTCTCTTTTTGCACAAATGAGACACTTGTCTCAAACCCTTGCTTAATTCGCCTAGGCCTAAGTCAATGGGCTTGGGCTTGGGCCAATCCTAACACCCCGGAATTACCATCACCACTCCCTTCAATTTAAATAAAAATAACACATTAATAAATTAATATAACAATAATAATGCAACACTTAAATAATTTAATCAAATAATTAATTAAATTATTTTGGGTGTTACAGTTGGTACTAGGGAGTGGGTATCTCTCTAGGGTTATTGGTTGTAACAATGGTGGTGTATCTCTTGTTGTGGCTGTTGCTGTAGATTTGAGGGCTCTTCATAGGTGGGGTATCCTAAGAGAAGAGTGTCTGAGTCTGTAAAGGTTTCCAAAGCACCTGTAAGCTTTGTTGTGTTAGTGGAAAATCTCACAAGGGTGTGAGGACTGGACGTAGGTCATTGGGAGGTGACTGAACCAGTATAAAATCTGCTGTGTGCTTTACTGCTTTCATATTCCAGTAAAAGGGGAAAAAATTTTAAATCTCAATTCACCCCCCCTCTTGAGACTGAAGCCACTTGGTAACAAAAAGAAGAGACGATTGGAAGAAACCATGATTTTTTTTTGTTTTGTAGATGGAGTGATAAGTACCACTTTAAACTCACATACACAACTGCAAGGTCTTGGGTTTGAACCTAGTACATAATATCCAGCCTAACAATTTCAACATTTGCCAATTAAGCTAGGTCTTATGGATAAGAAAACTTGATTTAATTAGTAGTAAAAGTGTGTATACATAAAGGGGATTTCATCAACTATTGTGTTTATATTTTTTTTTATTAAGCAAAAATTGTATTAATGAGAGTACAAGGGGTAATCCAACCCGTATACACACAAGGGGCCTCATTAAAACCTTATGGGGCCAAAACTCAGTGGGAAGAAGACCCTTGGAGAAAAAGAGTACTCCCGAGAGATCCAAAAAAGAAAATACAAAGACAACAAGAAACTAAAAACACTACCAAACCACCCACCAAACAACCCACCCAACCAGGAAGATAAACAAAAGATGATGCCACACCACTAGCACACATCATAGACACCACAAAAACCAATAAACACCACCAAGAAAGTTCGCCAGCAAGAAACCAACAGAGAAAAATAGCAGCAACACCACAGCCGAAACCGAAACACCACCAACGACAGCTGAACCAAAGAACTTTTAACCAAATACCGCAAGGGTAGCGCCTACCCTACCGGCACATAACCAAATTACAAGAGAAGGATGAAACAATACAGTTGGACTCTCTACCCAACTTGCAAAAGAACCAACCCCATGGGAAGTATTTCGACTTATTCACTACACTATTGTCATCAGGTGATTTTCCATTAAAAATTATAGAATTACGCTCAGACCATATACATCAAACAATAGATAGCCAAATTAGTCTGACAACCCTCTTGTGTGTCTTACCCTACCAATCTAGCGAAGACAATAAAGTGATCAATATCAGCCAAGCCTTCCTTCATTTGCACTCCCATCCAAGCTAGAGCAACCTGCTGAATTTTCTGAGCAAAAGAGCAATGAAAAAAAGGGGTATACTTTCACCATACTTTTGTTTAACATAAAAAATATATATTATATATATGGTGTGTTTTTATAGAACACAAAAACCTATGTAGAAATTCATCAAGCTGTGAATCTGATTACACTCCCTTGGACAAGGTATTATCCATAGTAGGATATCGTCCTAGGAAAAATCTCCACCCAAAAATGATCACCTTGGATGGAACCGCTACCTTCCACATAATTGGCAAAGTTTTCAGTAATAAAGCATCATAAGGTAGCACCTACAAACCAGACGAAATATGATGATAACGAGACTTAATAGTAAACAATTTAAACCTGTTGCACCCCCTAGAACCAAACATCCTTGCTATCCTTGGTTAGTTGCACTTCCTGAAGGACTACATACTAGTAAACATGCTTTAGACCATTCTTCTTCAGATAGTTGATGAGACCAAGTAAGGTTCCACTGCCAACAAGAGTCCTCCACATAACCGACCTCCGACACCAAGGAAAATTGTTGCGACGAGACAACATACAAAAAAGAAAGCTTCAAAGAGCAAGAACCAATCTACTTGTGATTCCAGAACAAAATAGTCGACCCCGCAGCCCAACGCTGAGTCAAAGAAATTACAATCCAAAGGTAAGTCATCCTCCAATTTGATTAAATCCCTCCACCATAATTAGGAATCATTTTTGCACCATCTATTAGAGTCAAAACCAGTAACAACAAAAGCTAGGTCACCATAACGAAAAGAAAAGAGGTCCCGCCACACAACATTCAAATAATTGATACACTACCATTTTCATTAGCTAACAAAGACATGTTGAAAGCCTCCAAGTTCTTCACCCCTAACCCCCTCATTCTTAGATCTACAAACTGAATCCCAGGCCACCCAACTAATCTTATTCTCTCCTTCAATTGAACCCCAAAGAAAATCTCCCTGAATACTAATCAAATCTTTAATGATTATACCTTTGGAGCTTTATACAATGAAAATAAATAAAGAAGAATGCTATTAAGCACCAAACTAATAAGGACCACTCTACCGCCAATTGATAAGTGTCTGCCCCTCCAAGAAGCCAACCTTTTACGCATAGAGTCCACCACACGCTTCCAAGTTCTAGGTGTTCCGCCTCTTTGGATTAGCTCCCACCGGTATCCCTAAAAACCTAAAAGGAATAGTCACATTACAACACAACATGAGATAAAAGTGGAGGCCGCTTCCATAAAACTGTCGGGCACATTGATCCCTATCAGTTTGCTCTTAAAAAAATTAACTTTCAAGCCCGATACCAATTTAAAACTCCTGAAAATTGATTTAATACTCCACAAATTCAACCAAGATCCCTTACCAACATCCACAAATTGATTTATTGTATTTATAACTGTGTTCATTAAGCATAATTCCTCGTTGGATTTCGCTAGTTGGGTTAGTAATCCTTTTGCATGTTTGCACTCCATTTCTTTATAATTGGGTTGGGGTAACCCTTGTACCTCCTTTAATTTATTTGAATATTAAAAAACATCAATTATATTACTAACAAAAGAGTAACTACTACTAATTAAACAATCTACTCATTAATTAATAAGTAATTATACCTTTGTTGGATGAAGATCATTTAATTAAATCTTTTAAATCAATGTTGAAATTATAACACCCAATCATAATCCCATACCAGCTTTACACAATTTTTTTTCAAATGGAAAAATTATATATTATATAAATAAATTGTATTTTTAAGGAACATAAAACCTCTGTACAAGATACCTCCCTCTCAGCTAAGACGAAGACCTACATAACTGCACAACATCAAAAACACATAATAACAGTCCAAAACAATGAAAAGAGTCAATCCCACCTAAGCATTAGTACGACTAAAAAATTAACTAGCGTGTTGACCCGTGTGCTGCACGGGGTAAAAACTCTAGTTAGTATAGAATTGTTGTTGGGTAAAATTTATTTCTTAAATTGCAACATGAAAAAACATTGTTAAAATTGAAGGTACGTATGAATTAAAAAAATATGTAATAAAAAACAGTGATTGCAAACTTAAAAAAATAGAGTGTGTACATATTTGTCACAAAATTATTATTAGTTTTCACCGAATCGGTTATTCGAGGAATGAACTCTGAGTATTTGAATGGTTAATTTTTTTTTTCGAACACTAAAGTACTCCAGAACACGCTATTTAGCATCACATTTTACGTATTTTGTCATGAAATTATATATATATATTTTCACCAAATCGGTTATTGAGGCACAAACTTTGCATATTTGAATAATTGAGTTTTGTTACGAACACTAAAGCATAAAAAAACACACTACTTAGCATCGCATTTTACATATTTTGTTTTGAAATTATTTTTTTCACCAAAACCAATCACTGAGAAACAAACTTTGCGTACTCGAGCCGTCAATTTTCTTTCGATATTGAGGAATGAACTTTGAGTATTTGAACGGGTAAATTTTTTTTCCGAACACAAAATTATCTCAAAACACGTTGCTTAATTAGCATCACACTTTACGTATTTTGTTACGATTTTTTTTTCACCAAGCCGGTCATTGAGCCACAAATTTTGCATATTTGAATAGTTGATTTTTTTTGCAACTAAAGCATCCAAAACACATTATTGCAAACACTAAAGCATCAAAAAACACACTACTTAGCATCGTACTTTACATAAATATTTTATGAATTTTTTTTACCAAACAGTTTACTGAGGAACAAATTCTGTGTATTTGAACGGTTAAATTTTTTCCGACCGCTTAAGTACCCCAAAACACAGTCACTTTATATATTTTGTTTTGAAACTATTTTTTTCACCAAACTAATCAATGAGGAACAATTTTAGAAAAAAAGATGAGGAATGAACTTTGAGTATTTGAACGGTTAAGTTTTTTTCGAACACTGAAGTATCTCAAAACACGCTGCTTAGCATCACAATTTACGTGTTTTGTCACGAAATTATATTTTTTTTCACTAAACCGGTTATTGAGGTACAAATTTTGCATATTTGAATAGTTGGATTTTTTTGCGAACACTAAAGCAACAAAAAACACACTATTGCCAGCACTAAAGCATCCAAAAATATACTACTTAGCATCGTACGTTACTTATTTTGTTATGATTTTTTTTTCACTTTGTTACTGAGGAACAAACTTTACATAATTTATCACAAAATTAATTTTCATTTTTCACCTATCCGATTATCGAGAAACAAATTTATAATTTTTTTTCTAAATTTTAATGTACTCTTAAAAATAAAAATATGAAGAAAAATAAGAGGGGGGAGGGGGGTTGGAGTCTTAAAAATAAAACTATGAAAAAAAAGAAAGAAAAAAAAAGAGAGGGAGGGAGGGGGGGGGGGGGTTGGAGTTTTGGCGGGAGGCCACTCCCTAAGAATTTTATAGAAGATTACTCCTATACCCTAGAAATACATTACAAAGGGTCTACACACCACTCATAGAACATGCTATGGCTAGACTTAGCCTTAACCAATAGTCAGTTGCATGAGTAAGACTATATCGAAAAGAAGGTCTCAGAGCGATCAAAAGGTTTATAAGAGAAAATAACTCCGTTCCTACTTTCCTGAGTCGCTCAAGGAACATAATGCAAATCATTGTTAGACCTTTCCTGCTTCTTTTAACACTAATCCCTGCGTAAAGGATAGAGAATAAATTAGGAAGATTTGGCGAGAGCACCATTACCAGACCCAACCACCTAAAGCATAGCCTCTCAGCAAACGTGCACTTTAAAAACAAATATTCTACTCCATAGGCTCACCACAGAACACATAGTAGCACCTATATTAGAGAGAACGTGTCTTCGAAAAAGGTTAGCCCGAGTTGGGAGCCTATTTAAAAGAACACAACAAGCAAACACAATAACCATTAAAGGCGCTAGACTCTTCCACTGCTTATCTAACACAAACAACACCAAAGGAGTCCTAGTGACTAGTGGTAGATTACTAAGGAGTAGCGTTTCCTATGCCGATTTAATCGAATATATATAAACCATCACTTGAAGCCTCCCAAATCCACCTATCTTCCACTGGCGAGATAACCACCAGAGATACTCGCGCCAAGAGTCCCCCAAAAGCTCTTCTTCCCAAGCAAAAAAGGATCTCTTCCAAATGAGCCTCAAATTCGCACCACCCCCTAGACCCCAACCTCCTGAACACTACAGTCGTTTTGGTTTGATATAGCGAACAACCTTGGAAAAACTATCTTAAGAGAGGCCTCTCCCAACCATATGTCATGCCAAAAACAAATTAACTGTGGCCTCATTCTCAACCTTCTTAACAACTCCATCAGAGAACCAATTCGAATCAGAGTGTAGCCCAACTCCCACCAGAGAGGAGTAGTATGGCGGAGAAGCTGTATTCAACACCAGCTTTACAACATTTATTTTTGATAATTAGAAATATATTGATATGATCTAGGTTGAGCATCACTGTGAGACACTTTACCCACCTTCTATAAAAGGATTCAGAGGCTATAAAATCATTTGCTACCAAAACTAGATAAAAAATATGCCAAGAGATAGAGTTACTTTCCTACTAGGAAAAAAATTAGACCTGGTTTACACTTGACGGTAGGGCTGGACAACGGGTCGGGTATGGCGGATTCGGTCTCAAACTTTTAGATCCAAACAAAACCGAAGAGGAATAATATGAGCCCACTTCCGACCAACAGAGACGGCGGGTGCGGCGGGTGCGGGTGTCGCGGGTGGCGGGTTGAACGGTCGAGTTATGTCGGTTGAGAGGAACGTGAAATCAATAAAAAAATTCCAGAAAGCAAAGAGTAGGAAAGCATTCACGGATCTTGAGTTTGGAGAAGTAGAAGAAAGAGGATTATTTATTTGAGAGAAAAACAAATTAATTATTTTGATGAAGGGGATGGTGTTGATTGCATGTGATAATCTAAGTTGGCGATGATAATTTATTTGATGTTGAATTTAAGTGTGATTATTTTGATGAAGGGCATGTTAGTGATGATGGGTTTGGGTTAGATGATAAAATGGTGATTCAGGAAGAAGAAAGGGGATAAATGGAGAGAGAGAGAAAAAAAATCAAATAAAAACCTGAGGTATTTGAGAGAGAGAGAGAGTCCATGGTAGTAAGTGAATGGTGAGAGAGAGAAAAAATTAAATAAGAAGTGAGATGAGTGTTGTTTGGTTGGTTGCAGTCTTGGGCAAATAAAAAGTGAAAAAGTGAGATGCTGTGCCTGTGTTGTTTGGTTGCAGTCTGTCTTGGGCAGTGAGTAAGCCTTCATTGATATTTAATTCGGACAGGTTCGGTTGCAGGTGGGTTGAATTTTTGGGAACCACACCCGCCCACTTGAAACCATCCAGAGCCGTTTTTATACAAATGAAACCCGATATCCGCATCCGACCCGCCCATGACAGCAATATGGCACTCGGTTTTACCGGGTCGCGGGCGGGTCGGAATTTTTGTCCAGCCCTACTTGACGGTATGCAAACCAAACAACAGAAAAAAGGGAAAGCAACTAAAGGAAAGAAAAGTGCACCAGCTTTACAACATAATGTTCCATAACTGGGTTTCAGTTTAAATTTTTGCAACCACAAACAATTGCATCTATATATTTTTTTCATTCAAGTATATCTGTATTATATCATATATCCCATAGTTTTCAAGAATAATCTATATTAAAAAAAAGAATAATATTTCACTGTATAGGTAAACTGTGACTTATAGTATATATTTTCATTCATATCTATATTAATTTTTTGGGTGATTTAGACAGCCTGAAATTATTTGAGAAAAGACGACAAAAAAGAAACACATAGTTGCATGAAATTTAGCAAATTAGGAAACACCTCACGAGATCGGATCCTCTAGATGCTGTAGAGGGTGCAGCGAGTTGCTGCACCGTCTGATCTAGAGAGAGAACAATTGTTGCGCCGTTCTCTCTCTAAATCGGACGGTGCAGCAACTTGCTGCACTCTCTACAGCATGTAGAGGATCCGAACTCAACACCTCATTCATACTAGAAAAGAAACAATGGGACAGGGTAGGTGGAGTAGTGGTTTTCAATTTGACAAATAGAGAATAAAAAAATCAGTGATTAATTAGAAGCGTGCTAGAATGGGAAAGAAGAAATGGGACATCAGTGACAAGATTCATTAGTGATAGCCCTTGTTATCTCATGATGTGATGTTCTCCATGCTGTCTAAGCAAGCAAACACTAAAAGAAAAGAAAATAACATAAGGTGTAAATGAACATTAGAATCAGTGAAATATTTATATTGTATCTGCATGCACATTTTTCACCTGAGTTGAACTTTCTACTATTACTATTACTATTACTATTACTATTACTATATCTATATGCATGGCAATGACGTAGGGAGAGTGCAATTTTGACTAATAGAAATTGACAATTTATACTATTTTGGATTAGCTTGAGTTGAGTGCAATTTTGACCACTATCATCATTGCCAAATTAATTAGCTATATTAGGGAAAAGAAAATGTACAAGGAAAGAAGGGAATCAAAAAGTTGAGGTGAAAATGGATGCTAGAGAGTGGGTGACAGTGATGTCACATGCAAGTGACCCTAAAAATGCTCATAGTGAAATAAATCAGTACTCTATTGATCAGAGCCAAAAAGTGGGTACCGCCAAATGTGCTTAATTGATATCAGAAATTTGATTTATTAATTATTTTTTTGGGTAATGAAAGGGGACAATTTTCTCTATTTAGTTACTGTTTTTTTCACAAAGTACAATTTTTATTATATATATATACTATTTGTTAATTAACGGGTTTATTGTTTTCTGGGTATAAAATAAACTGAGAAGTGAACATTGTTACATAGGTTTCTTAATTTAATTATGTTTTTAAGTCTCTCAACATACATTAATATTCAGTTATGTAGTCTCGAAAAATTACAAATTATTTTTATTTATTTAATTTTTGAATATCTTAAAATATCTTATAATTAGTCTTCATTAATTAGTTTTAGTTTCTATAACTTTTTTGCTGGCTTTAATTTTTGTAATCTTTTGCTTTTCATTTTAATACTTATTATAAAAGGACTAATTAATTAACTATGAATCAAAGATTATATCTTTTAAAAAGTCAATTACTACAGATATTAAAACAGAATAAAGTAATATTATAAGGATTAAAATAAATTAACAACGACCAATAGTAACAGACTTGAAGATATTAATTAGCATAAAAAGGAATTTTTTTCTTTAAATTTTAAAGACCAAAATTAAAAATCAACACGGGTTGGGGACTAAAAATATAATGAACACAAAATTCTATTACACAAAAAATAACCATTCAAAAATTTGAAAACATCTTTGTCACATAATGTTTTTTACATGACTTAATGAACAATAATAAAGTATACACATTTAATATAAAGTTATTATTCTTGTAAAAAAAGGTCATTATAATAGTAAGGTACCTTAAAAGAAATTTCAGGTACAATCCCTATTTTTTCTACTTTTGTAATCAACAACAAAATCGACAACGTCATTCACGAGAATGACTATTTCCCACTTCCTTTGTTTTTTTCTTCCACTCTTCCATATGCTTGTCTTCTTCTCTTCTTGGAATGTGTGTTTGATTCTCTCTCCTTTTTTTTTATATATTTTGTAAAGTTGTGATGGATTTTGTTCATGTTGTTACTGATTGATGAAATCAGCATAAATCATTAGAGGGTCTTTCTTCAAAGCAATTGCAAACATATTTTTAGTCTACAAAATACATAAGTATGATTCCAAAGCAACCTAAAATATTTGGTTTAAGAAATGTAAGGAGAGAATCTATCCTTATTTTAATGTTTAATGTTATCTTGCCATACCCGAAATCAAAGACACTATATTAAACATGAAACCAAACAATCTTATTATCATGCTACTTTGATCTCTACGAGGATTAGTCGGAGTATTAGGGGTGTTAGTTATGATCACAACTTTCAAATGATTTCGCTAGTGCCCTTTAAGGAGTACGCCTTATTAGTTAAACTCTTAATTACAAAAAAAAAAGTTGGTCTATTTGTCACTCAGTTGAATCCCTGAAATCGTTGAAGTGTGATTTCGAGTTCGAGAATTGTGAATTGAAAAAATATAGTTGAGAGAAGTAATTAAGGTAGAATTGGCCATCAAAGTCGTTGAAGTGTGATTTCTCGATAGAAATTCTAATCAGCAAAGTCGATAGATATTTCGCAACTATAACATAAAAAAAAAAAACACTTAGCATGGTTTTTCTCGATCCCTATAAATTAATCCAACTAAATAACTTTACTCAAAGTTGCATGAAAACTTTATATATTAATCAACAAAAAAAAGCAAAAAACAAGGTGACTATCCCTTTATTCATTCATATAAAAATTTTCAAGCCCCACAAGAAAAATTTCTACTAAATATATCCTATTTTATACAATAAGTTACCAAAACAAGGATTTTAATTTAAAAACTCATAAAACAAGGTGATTGATTAACACCCTTTTAATATCACATTAAAAAAAAACTACATTCAAATTTAAATAAACCCTCCTCCCTTTATTTAATTAAAATGTTGTTGCTCCAACCATGGCCAAAACCCAGTTTGATCTTCCATACCACAAAACATGTTACTTAAGCTTTCTTCTTTAACCATTTGATCAATCTTTTGGCATTGAAGTTCTGAAGGTCTTGAAGAAGTTTGGAAAAGTTGAGCAATTCCTGAAGGCCTAGTAGCTGAAGGTGGAAAGAGAGTTCTTGAAATATCAAACTTGATTTCTGAACTGTTCTCACTTGCTGGTGTTCTTGAAATATCCAACTTGATTTCTGAGCTGTTCTCACTTCTATTGCTGCATGATCCTTCTGTTTCTTTATTTAGGTTTATAGATTCTGTTGGCTCTCTATTTTTCAGTGCCAATATCTGTATCATTACAATTATCATATCCAATAAGGTTAAAAATTACAATACAAAAAAAATAATTTGCA